>CM031603.1:9672441-9682626 GCA_018398815.1 Conus ventricosus | reverse complement strand
TTTTTACAAGAGACAGATTCAAGTGCCGGACAGTTCGTGTGTTAAATGTACACACCCGTGTCACCGGTGTTATGGTAGGTTTGGTCCTCACCTGCTTCTTCTCAGCGACCTCCTACTTCGATGCGGCGATGTCGAGTCAAATCCCAGACCCAAGTCCAGCAGCTCCACGAAGCAGTCCCGCCTGACCTCTGATGGTGCTGTACACGAGCAAGTACTGACCGTTCGGTGACTTCTGATCCCGATCACGCTACAAGAACTGCGGGTGAGACTACGGCCGATCATCCCGTATTAAAGGTCATTTTGACAATGTTGTCGACTTTAAACACCAAATTTGACAACATGTCTGACGACGTGAAAGATGTTAAGGACTCAGTTGATAGACTGAAAAGGGACATGAATGATATGAAAGAAACCATCAATGATCTCCATGTGCAAAACGACAAACTTAAAGCAGAAAGCAGTGCGATGAAAGACAGAATTGTGCATTTAGAAGAGAAAGTAGATGATCTTGAGGACGATCGAAAAGGAATAATTTGACTTTTTTTTTGGACTGCCCAGAAAAGAAGGCGAAACCAGACAAGACTGTGAGAATATTGTTCACAAATGTTGACTGATAAGTTAGAACTATCAAAATCAGTAGAATTTGACAGGATACATCGCCTCCGTAACAAGCCTAACTCACCTATCATTGACAGATGTACTTTCTACAGAGATAAGGAAGAAATACTACGAGCCAAAAGAAGTTAAGAACAGTTCAATAGTCATGGTGAAGACTTTACGCAGAGAGTCCGGGACATCCGGAAGAGTCTAGGGTCACGCTTAAAGGCTGCCAGAAATAGTAATAAAAAGGCGACTATGATCTATGACCATCTCCTCATCGAGGGCAAGAAATTTGTACTGGATGGGAATGGTCAGTTAAAGCAAGTCAGATGAGGGTGGCCCGGCCTCTAGCAATACAGTTATATCAAACAATACCAAAAACATAAATTCCCTGATCGAAGATCCAAGTGTAGTCAAATCTGATCTGACAACGGGTACGGAAATGAAATACGCACAGCGCACGTGTTCCTGACCGCATCTCATGTTCACCGCATGAGGGGCTTTGGCAGTGTCGATGTATGTCAGTAGAGATATGAAATTCATGCTAGATCTTCACGGAATGGAAGGATTTGTGCTTTCACCCGTGACGAAGGACGTGGAAATGATATGCACCGTCAATGATAGGGCGAAGATAATGCATAAAAAACACATTGATGCAGGAAAGTATGAATAAAAAGTATAAATGACAGTGTGTTTGAAACTGAACAAAATTCGAATAAAAAGACAGATTGGAAAAGTACGCTCGTTTTCTTTTCTTCATTGGCATGTGGACGGCCTTTCACCTAAACTCAAAGATCAACAGTTCTTATCTTATATTTATGCCTTCGACTTTGTGTGTCTTTGTTGAAACTTTTATGGAGAAAGTATGTTTCCATCTGTTCCCCTATCATTCTGTGTGTGTGTGTGGTGTGTGTGTGTGTGTGTGTGTGTGTGTGTGTGTGTGTGTGTGTGTGTGTGTGTTGTGTGTGTGTGTGGTGTGTGTGTGTGTGTGTGTGTTGTGGTTTCAAATCTGCAATTAAGTTGACAAGGCAGGGGAGGAGTGGTGAGTGGTGTGTTTGATTAAAACAGGGTTAATGTTTTTGGCATCTGAACTGAAATGTAAACAAGATAATGTTCTGTGTTTCTTAATCAACAAGAAATTATTTGGTTTTGCAAATGACATTGTTTATGTATGTGGTATGTACCTCCCATGAATTCTCCATATTATGCAACAGTTGACATTAATGACGGAATCCGTTCCTTTGAAGAGTTCTTTGTGGACAACATATTATTACATGATAAAGTTAATATCATTTTGTGTGGAGACCTGAATGGAAGAATAGCAGACATTTTCCCTTTCAGTAATGATGTGTTTAGTACGTTCAGCATCAGTAACGAGAATAATGAAACAGATTTCGTAAGACATTCAACAGATTTAGTGCTGAATGCGTATGGACGAATGCTTTTTAATTTATGTATCGCTTTTGGGTTGTATATTATGAATGGAGTATATAATGGTGATTAAACTAGTCACTACACATACATATCGGAAACAGGAAGTAGTGTGAATGATTATTTTATAGTTTTTGAAGATCTTTTTGATACTATAAGGAATTCGTGCCGTCTTCAAGTCTCAGATATGATTGCTTCTGACCATCAACCACTGCAATTTTATTTTGATGCAAATAATGATATAGTAAGTTGTGATAATGAATGCAGTAATATACCATCCTTTATTTACAAAATAGTTTGGAAAAATGATTTAGCAGACCAGTTCCATGGTCGCATGCATTCCGGAAAAACAAAAGACAAACTTAACCAAGCCAGCAGTTTGATGGATACTGACATAAATCAGGCACTAATTTTATTTAATGAATGTATACGAGAACAAGCAGCTTTCATGGGAAAGAACATTTATACAAATCAGAAAATAGCAGAGAAATGATATTATGAAGAATGTAAAACGTCTAAGCGTAATGTCAGAAAACTTTTGAGAACTTGTAGAACATCTTCTAAAACAGAAACGAAATTGTCACTGACTGAGAATTTAATCTAGAAAGAGAACAATGCAGCTTTTTGCAAAGCTAGAAGAGAATAAAAAAAAATGTTGCAAAGAAAGAAAAAGGAACATAACAAAACTGTACTTGAGCAACTGATCATGTGCATTAATGACCAGATAGAATTTTGGCATAATATGAGCAGTGTTTCCAGTAAGAACAAGTTTCAATCCAACAACATTTCTGTTCAAGAATGGTTTCAACATTTCAAAGGAGTTTTAGAAAAAAAAAACCCACGACATTGATAGTAATAGACATTTTTTTTTTATAGATGCTACTGATGTTGCAGATAACTTATCTGATAGTACTAACGGAACTGATGACAGTCAAGGGGTTGGAACTGATAGTCATGAGAATGATGAGGATAATGTTGACTTCATGAACTGGCCCGTAACAAGGGAAGAAGTATTACTCTAATTAAAAACCTGAAAAACAAGAAAGCAGCAGGACATTATTGGGGAGATATTTAAAAATGCAGGAAATAACGTCACTGATTTGTTAGTTAAATAGTTCAATGCTTTATTTGAGACAGGTCAATATCCTGATTTATGGAAAGAATCCATCATTATTCCGTTGTTTAAGAAAGGCAATATAAATGAGCCAAATAATTATAGAGGAATTTCTCTGTCAGACATAAGTAGCAAAATGTATAGCTCTATACTTAATTCAAGATTGACTGAAAGGGTCGACCAAAACAATATTACAGGTGAATTTCTAGCAGGGTTTAAACAAAATTATTCTGCTATCGATCACATGTTTACATTGTTGGCGATTGTGCAAAAACAGTTTTCGTCTAATAGAAAATTATACGTTTCATTTATTGATTTTGAGAAAGCTTTTGATACCATTTCAAGAAATCTATTGTGGCCTATGTTGATTAAAAATAGAATTAAGGGTAAAATCTACAGATGTATAAGAAGTATGTACAACATTGTTAAAGCTAGAGTTCGCTGTGGTACAGAGTATACAGGCTACATATATTGCATTAATGGTGTGAAACAAGGTGATGCTTGTAGTCCTCTTTTGTTTTCTTTGTTTATAAATGAACTTGCTCTCGATATTATCAATAATCGTAGACATGGTGTTAGCCTTAATATTGATTTCATTGAACTGGTTATTCATTTCCTTGCTGATGACATGATTTTACTGTCAGAAACTGTGGTTGGCTTACAAACCCAACTGAATGCTCATTCATAGAGCTGCATGATGCCAGAATTACAATTAAGTTAATTTGAAAATCTAGCATAAGATCTCTTAGAAAGGTGGGTATTTAGCAAGTACTGAGTAATTGGTTATTCTTAAACATAAAGAATGAAGGCCGTGGTACGCGAATTCTAATCGATGTCTACATCTGTTTTCCACGACTGAGTTTAAGCATGCAGCCAAGATTGCAAAAGGAACGGTTTGCCATCAGCTTTACTTGCAATTGTCTTAACTAACAAAACAACTCTTGAATTGATTTAAACTTTTTGATTCTCAGATTCAACCATACTCATTATGAGCCTGAGATTTGGGGTCTGTCTTTCAACTCTGTCATAACAATCTTGAAATAGTATTTAAAGCTTTTGATCTCAGATTCACCTACTCCTATATGTTGCTGAGACTTTGGGGTCTGTCATTTCAACTCGTCATAAAACTCTTGAATTGTATTTTAGCTTTTGATTCTCATTCACCCTATCCTATTGGTGCTGAGTTCTGGGTCGTCATTTCCCTCTGGTGGCTATTCTCTCCTCCCACATGGACACAACAGACATCATTTCCGTTCTTTTTTGTACTGTCCTAATGTTAAATGTGATCTATTCTTTGCTGTAGAAGACCAAGAGGTCGAAATGCTCGTGTCTGTCATGTGCTTTGTTGTCAATGTATGGGAACAAGCCCTCTTTCCTACATTTGTGTAAACTAGTTTTCATTTTCCTCTTCATTCTTGAATAACTTCACAGACAGATGATGGATTGATAGTATAATTCGAATTTGTCTAGATGTCTACTATCAATGTTCACACCCCTTCAAATGGGCTTTGGCCTGCTGAATAAAATCCTGTTCTAGTTCTGTTCTGTTCTGTTCTGTCTGTTGTCTGTCTGTCTGTCTGTCATGTCTGTCTCTTTCTCTCGATCTTCATCTCTCTCTCTCTTTTCTCATCTCTCTCTCCTCTCTCATCTTCTCGTCTCTCTTTGTTCCTCAAGGATGTGAATTAATGTATTACATATATGCACACGTATGCGCACCAAGCACACTCACACACACACACACACAACACACACACACCACACAACACAATCACACACACGACACACTACACACACACAACATACAACATCACACACACAACACAACACACACTTCGCATTCACCGTGAACATAACAGAGTCTCCCAGAAATTGTTTTCTTTTTTTTTCTTCACTTCGTTAGAGATTGTTAATATTGCTGACATCGGAAATCATATCATTTAAATGTGTTTGCAACATTGAAATAACTGAAAACGGCGATTATCATAATTCCGAAACACGCCTCTAAATTTATTACCAACAATAACAGTATAAATAAAAGTTGACAGCACTATTAGCATACCATATGTTAGCGAGGCCTCAAACACAACGTATTTTCCGCTAAGAACTGGGTCGTATTCATTAACATATGGCAGCATGACGTTAAGTACTACTGCTGGTGTAGTCAGAAGCAAATAAAAGATGCTTACTGAGACCAAGGTCACAGTCAGCGACAGCGTCTGCTTTTGTCTGGAATGCTTAGCAGAGCGTTGCAGGTGGAGCCGGTTGCCTATCTTAGCAGACCTGGCTAAAGTACAGAGAAGAACAATGTTGCTGACTGTCAACATTGCAAATGCAGTAAAGAGGATATAATCAAATCCACCCAAGGCCAGACAACCAGAACGAGCCACTCATATGCATCTGATGCAACCCCACAACACATAGTATGATAGTCAATACAAAGCTCCTCATCAAAATCAAATCCGTAGAGAAAGTGACAGTGGATAAGAGTGATAACGACAATGAATGTAACGCAACAGCTCGCGACGTTGTCTTCGTCCACACAGCATTAACACGATGTGGCCACAGGACAGCTGCTGCTTCTTTGCACTGGAGTGCCACCAGTATCCACGCAGAATATAACGTCAGTCGTACTTGACATAGTGCGTGCACTTTGCATGGCAAGGAACCCAAGCTTTGGATCGGTGGCTCATCAAATGCAACATAGAGCCATTTCTGAAGGGGCCACAGTATTAACGTTAGTTGGTCAAAGCAAGCCAGTACCAGAAACAGAATGCTTGAACTTGATGCAGGAAGACGAACATAATCAGAATTATCATAAGATTTCCGAACAATCCAAATAACAGAACAACAGGTGAGCCAAATGTTGTGATCAGATCGGCAGTATTTAAAAATGGTTTATACAAATCATACAATTCATAATCATACCAATACCAGTACTGGTCAGACATCTTATCTCTGTCAGTTATGATGAATTATATCTTAGTCCACGCACTAAACATTTTAGCAATGGAACACATGGAGATAATGTTTATATTTTCTCTGAGGGCCCAGTCTCAGCACTGAAAGCTGACGTCAGTCATCCATGGATTACTGTGTTGCTCAGTGTGCCATTGTCACATTTTGCTGTGGTTTGTCTTTCTTGCTAATGTTGATGTAGAGTGCTCTTGCTCAACGAGGGGGAAAGAGAAACTCAACCGCACCATGTTAACTGATTGAGAGAGAGAGAGAGAGAGAGAGAGAGAGAGAGAGAGAGAGAGAGGAGAGAGAGAGAGAGAGAGGGAGAGAGAGAGAGAGAGACGATCAAAGACTCAAAGACTCAAAGACTTTATTACTGAAGGATAGAGATTTTAGGCAGTGCCTATTCTTCCAATCTGTCCTTGCTATTCTACAACATTCAACTAAACAGACTGCACATATTAATAATGACAGAAACAATGAAGAATATAGCAACATTATAATATTAACAATAACAATAGTACTAAGAATAATTATATAAAATTAAAAAAAAAAAACATAACAAAATTACACAAACACAATCAACATGTACGCGCGCGCGCTCCATGCATGCACACGCCCACACATACACGCACGCATGCGCATACCCACATCCACACCCACACACACACACACACACACACACACACACAAACCACACACACACACACACACACACACACACACACACACACACACACACACACACACACACACACACAAACACACACACACACACATTTTCATTAGCTAATATAGAGGCAAGCATAAAGTAGGGCGTTGAGACTATGAATCAAAAGTTTAGATTTATTGTCAAGTAAATGTTTAAGTTTAAATGATTTGAAGGACGGCAGTGATTGACATGTTTTGGCAGACGGAGGAAGAGAGTTTTACACAGATGGACCAAAATATGCAAAACTAGATTTGAACAAATCAATGCGGACACGTGGTAAAATGTAATTATTGAATCATATCGCGTTGTTGCCATTTGGATAAACTCAGCAAGATATGTTGGCGCCATGTTTGCAGGACTTTAAACATTAGTACTGCCTTATTATAGGTCAGTTGGCTCTGCAGTGGTAACATCATTAGTTTTGCGAATTTGCCTGTGGTTGATAGAGACTTGTCGGGGAAGAATCAGCTTAATTCCCCGTCTATCATAGAGTTGATCTTTTTTATATGATTTTCACCAGCACCCACTCCAGAGAGTGGACGCATAGTTGTTGTGAGAAAGGCAATGGGCTTCAAAACATAATTTCCGGGTGTGTGGTTCAACATAATAACTGAGTGTATTGAGTAAAAACAAATTTGCGAGCCAACTGTTTGCAAACATGATTTATATGTGATTGCCATTTAAAGTTCTCATCAATGATCACGCTAAGACACGGTGTTCGGTAACCTGCTCGATCAAGGTTTCACTCATTTTTAGGCTCAACATAAGATGCTGTCGTTGATGTTTCTGTCTCGATGCTAGGACCATACATTTGTTTTGTGAGGATTAAGGACCATTCGGTTTTGGTTGCACCATTCTAAGACATCAGGGATACTTTGTTGTAACGACATTGTACAGACATGATGTTTGTATCACTACAGTGAAGAGAACTATCGTCAGCGAACAGATCACAGCTGACATCATTGTGAGATATGTGCATCGGTAGGTCATTTATAAAAATCAAGAAGAGAAGAGGTCCAAGGACAGAGCCTTGTTGAACACCACAGCTCACTATTCCTTCAGAGGAATAAATACCGTTTAAGGTAAACACGCTGGGTCCTGCTTTCAAGATATGACTGAAAGAAGGTGACTACTGCCGGATTTTGAACATATGCAGTCATTTTTTTAATAATATGTTTGTGGTCTACAAGATCAACGCTTTCTTAAAATCGATGGAAAACAGTTTCAGTGAGTTTTCTTTCGTTGATGGCTGATAGCCATGTATCACAGGGCGTGTTAAGGCCGTGTGGCATGAGTGATTTCGACGAAAGCCTGACTGAAATGGGTGGAAGTTTGTGATGTTCCATATGTTTAGTTAGGTGTTGTGAACATGCATCTCTGGAGGTTTCGATACAACGGATAAAAGAGATATTGGTTATAACATTGTTTAAATCAGTAAGATCTCTTGATTTGGGTATGGGAATCACTTTTGCTGCCTTAGACCACATGGGAAGACATTCTGATCAATACACAAATTATAAACATACGTAAGGGTATCAACAGTGTAAGGTAGAGCAAGCTTGAGTATAGAATCTTTAAGTTATCTGGACCCATTGCTTTTTATTTTTAAGTTTTGAAATTAAGGAACCAACTTCATTAATAGCAAGCATAAATGAATCTCTAGTATTTAATCGTTCTTGACAAAACGATTGAAGAACAGCTGGAGTCTCATATCGATTAAAGAATGTGACACTGGCAGCCGTTTGTACTGATTCAGTTACCTGAAGGAAATGATTGTTGAAAGTGTTAGCAGACCACATAGTCGCAGTATTATCTGATTTCTTTCTCGACTTGTCAGTTATTCATTAACAGCACGTCATAATGATGCTGGCATCCCGTTTGCGTTTATCAGTTTCATAAAATGTTCAGATTTTGATTTTCTAACTAGATCTGATACTCTGTTTCTCTGCTTTTTATATTCATCTACTTTTTTTGCGGTTTTAAGTGCATCCCTTATGCCATTTCTATAATAATGTCTTTGTCAGCCAGCTGGGAAGTACTCTGTGTTTTACCCTTTTTCTTCTAAAGTGGGGCATGTTTATCAACGATTGAGAGAAAGATATTATACCAGGTATCATACGCTTCATTTGGATCAGTGTAATTGAGTACACTGTAGAAAGGAGCTAAGCTTATGTCGAGGAAAAATTCATCCTTACTGAAATTTTTGAAGCAGCGATATTGAATGGTTGTGTGGCCCTTATTCTGTTGCTTTGGAAGTTACAAGACCAAGTGCACAAAATGAGACAGTGGTCGCTTATTGCTTTTGTTGCCCACTGTTATGTTGGATACCATGGCTTTGTTGTTCGTGTAGATATTTAGCAATGTAGAAGATGTCTTGCGATTCTAGTTGGATTATGAATAAGCTGATGCAAGCCAAAGAGTGTGGTGGTCGCATCCAAGGCAGGCTGCCGTTTTAACAGATCAATGTTAAAATCACAGAGAAGATATGACATTTGGATAGCTCTTATATACATCATCCATCATTGTGTACAAAGTTGTCATACCAAAGGAAAGTGGCAGCGGGATTCCTGTACACATATCCAACCAGAAGAGGGGCTGAGTTGGAGGGTTTGACCTGCAGCCACATGCATTCAAACATTATCCAGGCTCAATGTCACGCCGCCCTTTTTTTACAGTGAGCGATGCTTTGATGAATATATATTCCAAGTCCTGTTCACACAGAGTGATGTGCATCGCTGTCAGAAAGTGTTAGTGATAGTGTTAAAAGTTTTGGGATTTTTTATAATCTCCGCATCTTGGAGTATGGCCTTGGTGAAGCCGAGGCAATGCGTAGGAATATAAGGCCGTGTCCGAACCCGTGTTCGGTCCTTTTCTGAATGCATGGAGGTGTGGGCTGCTTGGTGAGTAAAGTTCGGATTTTAGGCTCAGTTGTAGTTCATTTCGACTTAGAGATTTAAGATGTTTCGAAATAGGAACAAGAGTTTGTTTAGGTTCTAATATATTTATTCCGGCTTGTGCAGGCATCATGTTTGATAGCTGGGCGGCTGCTGTTGCACACCGCTGGCTGAGTGAACTGTAATGTCATGGAGAGCTTGCGCGAGGCTGGACTTTGTAGTTGCGTGTGGTGTTTGTACCAGAATTGAATGTCGGAATAATTGAGCGATGGGGAGCATGAGTCTAAGAATGTTGTCGTAAGAATGTTCGAGTGATGGGAGAGTGTAGCGTGTGAATTAATTGTTAGTTGGGAACTTGGAGCTATTTAATTTGGTTAGGTCAGAGGTTAGGAGTTCTAGTACAGTCAGGGAAGTAGTTCGGGTTAGGGAGGTAGCTAGTTTAAGAAAAATTTAATATAAGTGGTTTAAGTTTTTGGGTT
>CM031603.1:9660664-9671441 GCA_018398815.1 Conus ventricosus | reverse complement strand
TCCCCCCAGTGGTCGAGAGTCGTAAAGGCACATAAAATAGGAAGAAAATGTATTAAAAACAAGTAAATAATTTCTACAACAATGACTCTAATCAATAACACTTCTGAAAATATAAATTTTACTATTTTTCCGAAAACAAATCTAGAAAATGTTACTACATATCCAAAAAATTAACTGTTTCACTGACCATCCTACTACTGATGACAACACAATTATTGAAAAATGCAGGCTCGCCACTAATGTCACGAGCCGGGTTTACCTTGTTTTTACTCTGTTGTTTAATAGAGAATAAAACACGAACAGCTCACGACTTTTTATAATAACTGTGTGATCATCAATAGGCTCACTCTCGCGCTTTCGCCACACCTGACAACAACATATAGCTCACTTCCTCCAAACAGTCGTCTGCTATCACGCCAACATTTATAACAGACTCAAAGAAATACAAGTTCCAACTTTACTTGTATGAAAACCACTTAAACTTCACATTCATAATTTAACATACGTTTTTGCACACAGGTATTCACAAATTAACTTAAATTAGCCAACCTAAACATTACTTTATTTCTAAACTAGCTGACCTCCCTAACGAACTACTTCCCCTGACTGTAACTAGAACTCACCTAACCTGACCTAACCAAATTAAATAGCTTCCAAGTTCCCAACTAACAAATTAATTCACACGCCTACACTCTCCCAATCACTCGAACATTCTTACGACAACATTCTTAGACTCATGCTCCCCATCGCTCAATTATTCCGACATTCAATTCTGGTACAAACACCACACGCAACTACAAAGTCCAGCCTCGCGCAAGCTCTCCATGACTTTTACAGTTCACTCAGCCAGCGGTGTGCAACAGCGGCCGCCCAGCTATCAAACATGATGCCTGCACAAGCCGGAATAAATATATTAGAACCTAAACAAACTCTTGTTCCTATTTCGAAACATCTTTAAATCTCTAAGTCGAAATGAACTACAACTGAAGCCTAAAATCCGAACTTTACTCACCAAGCAGCCCACACCTCCATGCATTCAGAAAAGGACCGAACACGGGTCGGACACGGCCTTATATTCCTACGCATTGCCTCGGCTTTCACCAAGGCCATACTCCACAGATGCGGAGATTATAAAAAATCCCAAAAACTTTTAACACTATCACTAACACTTTCTGACAGCGATGCACATCACTCTGGTGAAACAGGACTTGGAATATATATTCATCAAAGCATCGCTCACTGTAAAAAAAGGCGGCGTGACATTGAGCCTGATAATGTTGAATGCATGTGGCTGCAGGTCAAACCCTCCAACTCAGCCCTCTTTTTGATTGGATATGTGTACAGGAATCCCGCTGCCACTTTCCTTTGGTATGACAACTTTGTACACATGATGGATGATGTATATAAGAGCTATCCAAATGTCATTCTTCTCTGTGATTTTAACATTGATCTTTTTAAACGGCAGCCTGCCTTGGATGCGACCACCACACTCTTTGGCTTGCATCAGCTTATTCATAATCCAACTAGAATCGCAAAGACATCTTCTACATTGCTGAATATCTACACGAACAACAAAGCCATGGTATCCAACATAACAGGGGGCAACAAAAGCATAAGCGACCACTGTCTCATTTTGTGCACTTGGTCTTGTAAACTTCCAAAGCAACAGAATAAGGGCCACACAACCATTCAATATCGCTGCTTCAAAAATTTCAGTAAGGATGAATTTTTCCTCGACTTAAGCTTAGCTCCTTTCTACAGTGTACTCAATGACACTGATCCAATGAAGCGTATGATACCTGGTATAATATCTTTCTCTCAATCGTTGATAAACATGCCCCACTTAGAAGAAAAAGGGTAAAACACAGAGTACTTCCCAGCTGGCTGACAAAAGACATTATTATAGAAATGGCACTAAGGGATGCACTTAAAACCGCAAAAAAAGTAGATGATATAAAAAGCAGAGAAACAGAGTATCAGATCTAGTTAGAAAATCAAAATCTGAACATTTTATGAAACTGATAAACGCAAACAGGGATGCAGCATCATTATGACGTGCTGTTAATGAAATAACTGACAAGTCGAGAAAGAAATCAGATAATACTGCGACTATGTGGTCTGCTAACACTTTCAAACAATCATTTCCTTCAGGTAACTGAATCAGTACAAACGGCTGCCAGTGTCACATTCTTTAATCGATATGAGACTCCAGCTGTTCTTCAATCGTTTTGTCAAGAACGATTAAATACTAGAGATTCATTTATTGCTTGCTATTAATGAAGTTGGTTCCTTAATTTCAAAACTTAAAAATAAAAAGCAATGGGTCCAGATAACTTAAATGATTCATACTTCAAGCTTGCTCTACCTTACACTGTTGATAACCCTTACGTATGTTTATAATTTGTGTATTGATCAGAATGTCTTCCCATGTGGTCTAAAGGCAGCAAAAGTGATTCCCATACCCAAATCAAGAGATCTTACTGATTTAAACAATGTTATACCAATATCTCTTTTATCCGTTGTATCGAAACCTCCAGAGATGCATGTTCACAAACACCTAACTAAACATATGGAACATCACAAACTGTTCCACCATTTCAGTCAGCTTTCGTCGAAATCACTCATGCCACACGGCCCTTAACACGCCTCTGTGATACATGGCTATCAGCCATCAACGAAAGAAAACTCACTGAAACTGTTTTCTCGATTTAAGAAAGCGTTTTGATCTTGTAGACCACAACATATTATTAAAAAAATGACTGCATATGTTTAAATCCGGCAGTAGTCACCTTCTTTCAGTCATATCTTGAAAGCAGGACCCAGCGTGTTTACTTAAACGGTATTTTATTCCTCTGAAGGAATAGTGAGCTGTGGTGTTCCACAAGGCTCTGTCCTTGGACCTCTTCTCTTCTGTATTTTATAAATGACCTACCGTTGCACATATTCACAATGATGTCAGCTGTGATCTGTTCGCTGACGATAGTTCTCTTCACTGTAGTGATACAAACATCATGTCTGTACAAATGTCGTTACAACAAAGTATCCCTGATGTCTTAGAATGGTGCAACCAAAACCGAATGGTCCTTAATCCTCACAAAACAAACTGTATGGTCCTAGCATCGAGACAGAAACATCAACGACAGCATCTTATGTTGAGCCTAAAAATGAGTGAAACCTTGATCGAGCAGGTTACCGAACACCGTGTCTTAGGCGTGATTCATTGATGAGAACTTTAATGGCAATCACATATAAATCATGTTTGCAAACAGTTGGCTCGCAATTTGTTTTTACTCAATACACTCAGTTATTATGTTGAACCACACACCGGAAATTATGTTTTGAAGCCCATTGCCTTTCTCACATCAACTATGCGTCCACTCCTGGAGTGGTGCTGGTGAAAAATCATATAAAAAGATCAACTCTATGCATAGACGGGGAATTAAGCTGATTCTTCCCGACAAGTCTCTATCAACCACAGGCAAATTCGCAAAACTAATGATGTTACCACTGCAGAGCCAACTGACCTATAATAAGGCAGTACTAATGTTTAAAGTCCATGCAAACATGGCGCCAACATATCTTGCTGAGTTTATCCAAATGGCAACAACGCGATATGATTCAATAATTACATTTACCACGTGGGCCGCATTTATTTGTTCAAATCTAGTTTTGCATATTTTGGTCCATCTGTGTAAAACTCTCTTCCTCCGTCTGCCAAAACATGTCAATCACTGCCATCCTTCAAATCATTTAAACTTAAACATTTACTTGAACAATAAATCTAAACTTTTGATCATAGTCTCAACGCCCTACTTTTATGCTTGCCTCTATATTAGCTAATGAAAATGTGTGTGTGTGTTGTTGTGTGTGTGTGTGTGTGTGTGTGTGTGTGTGTGTGTGTGTGTGTGTGGTGTGTGTGTGTGTGGTGTGTGTGTGTGGTGTGTGTGTGTGTGTGTGTGTGGGTGTGGATGTGGGTATGCGCATGCGTGCGTGTATGTGTGGGCGTGTGCATGCATGTGAGCGCGCGCGCGTACATGTCTGATTGTGTTTGTGTAATTTTGTTATGTTTTTTTTTTAATTTTATAATTTTTTATTCTTAGTACTATTGTTATTGTTAATATTTTAATGTTGCTATATTCTTCATTGTTTTTTGTCATTATTAATATGTGCAGTCTGTTTAGTTGAATGTTGTAGAATAGCAAGGACAGATTGGAAGAATAGGCACTGCCTAAAATCTCTATCCTTCAGTAATAAAGTCTTTGAGTCTTTGAGTCTTTGAGTCTTTGGTCTCTCTCTCTCTCTCTCTCTCTCTCTCTCTCTCTCCTCTCTCTCTCTCTCTCTCTCTCTCTCTCTCTCTCTCTCAATCAGTTAACATAGTGCGGTTGAGTTTCTCTTTCCCCCTCGTTGAGACAGAGCACTCTACATCAACATTAGCAAGAAAGACAAACCACAGCAAAATGTGACAATGGCACACTGAGCAACACAGTAATCCATGGATGACTGACGTCAGCTTTCAGTGCTGAGAACTGGGCCCTCAGAGAAAATATAAACATTATCTCCATGTGTTCCATTGCTAAATGTTTAGTGGTGGACTAAGATATTAAATTCTATCATAACTGAGCAGAGATAGATGTCTGACCAGTACTGGTATTGGTATGATTATGAATTTTATGATTTGTATAAAACCATTTTTAAATACTGCCGATCTGATCACAACATTTGGCTCACCTGTTGTTCTGTTATTTTGGGTTGTTCGGAAATCTTATGATAATTCTGATTATGTTTCGTCTTCCTGCATCAAGTTCAAGCATTCTGTTTCTGGTACTGGCTTGCTTTGACCAACTAACGTTAATACTGTGGCCCCTTCAGAAATGGCTCTATGTGCATTTGATGAGCCACCGATCCAAAGCTTGGTTCCTTGCCATGCAAAGTGCACGCACTATTGTCAAGTACGACTGACGTTATATCTGCGTGGATTTCTGGTGGCACTCTCAGTGCAAAGAGCAGCAGCTGTCCTGTGGCCACATCGTGTTAATGCTGTGTGGACGAAGACAACGTCGCGAGCTGTTGCTGTTACATTCATTGTCGTTATCACTCTTTATCCACTGTCACTTTCTCTACGGATTTGATTTGATGAGGAGCTTTGTATTGACTATCATACTATGTGTTGTGGGTTGCATCAGATGCTATGAGTGGCTCGTTCTGGTTGTCTGGCCTTGGTGGATTTGATTATCCTCTTTACTGCCATTGCAATGTTGACAGTCAGCAATTGTTCTTCTCTGTACTTTAGACCAGGTCTGCTTAAGATAGGCAACCGGCTCCCACCTGCAACGCTCTGCTAAGCATTTCCAGACAAAAGCAGCGCTGTCGCTGAACTGTGACCTTGGTCTCAGTAAGCATCTTTTATTTGCTTCTGACTACACCAGCAGTAGTACTTAACGTCATGCTGCCTAATGTTAATGAATACGACCCAGTTCTTAGCGGAAATACGTTGTGTTTGAGGCCATATGTGTGTTGGGGTTGCATCAGATGCATATGAGTGGCTCGTTCTGGTTGTCTGCCTTGGGTGGATTGATTATATCCTCTTTACTGCCATTTGCAATGTTGACAGTCAGCAACATTGTTCTTCTCTGTACTTTAGCCAGGTCTGCAAGATAGGCACCGCTCCACCTGCAACGCTGCTAAGCATTCCAACAAAAGCAGACGCTGTCGAGCGACTGTGACCTTGGTCTCAGTAAGCATCTTTTATTTGCTTCTGACTACACCAGCAGTAGTACTTAACGTCATGCTGCCATATGTTAATGAATACGACCCAGTTCTTAGCGGAAAATACGTTGTGTTTGAGGCCATCAGCTACAACATATGGTATGCTAATAGTGCTGTCAACTTTTATTTATACTGTATGTCTGGTAATAAATTTAGAGGCGTGTTTCGGAATATGATAATCGCGTTTTTCGATTATTTCAATGTGCAAAAAACATTAAATGATATGATTTCCCGATGTCAGCATATTATACATCTCTGAACGAAGTGAAGAAAAAAAAGAAAACAATTTCTGGGAGACACTGAGTGTATTGTTCACGGTGACTGCTGAAGTGTGTGTGTGTGTGTGTGTGTGTGTGGTGTGTGTGTGTGTGTGGTGTGTGTGGTGTGTGTGTGTGTGTGTGTGTGTGTGTGTGTGTGTGGTGTGTGTTGTGTGCTTGTGTGCGCATACGTGTGCATATATGTAAACATTAATTCACCTCCTGAGAGAGAAAGAGAGAGAGAGAGAGGAGAGAGAGAGAGAAGAGAGAGAGAGGAGAGAGAGAGAGAGAGAGAGAGGAGAGAGAGAGAGAGAGAGAAAGAGACAGACAGACAGACAGACAGACAGACAGAACAGAACAGAACAGAACAGAATTTTATTCAGCAAGGCCAAAGCCCCATTTGAAGGGGTGTGAACATTGATAGTAGACATACTAAGACAAATTCGAATTATACTATCAATCCATCATCTGTTGAAGTTAATTCAAAGAAAGAAAGAGGAAAATGAAAACAACATTACACCAAAATTTAGAAAGAGAGGGCGTTAGTTATCCCCAATGACATTGACAAACAAAGCACATGACAAGACACGATGCATTTCGACCTCTTGGGTCTTCTACAGGCAAAGAAATAGATCACATTAACATTTAGGACAGTACAAACAAAGAACGGAAATGACTCGTCTGTTGTTGTCCATGTGGTGGGGAGAATAGCCACCAGGCGGAAATGACAGACCCCAAATCTCAGCACCTATAGGAGTATGGGTTGAATCTGAGAATCAAAAAGCTAAAAATACAATTTCAAAGAGTTGTTTATGACAGAGTTGAAATGACAGACCCCAAATCTCAGCACCATATAGGATATGGGTTGAATCTGAGAATCAAAAAGCTTTAAATACAATTTCAAAGAGTTGTTATGACAAGTTGAAATGACAGACCCCAAATCTCAGCATCATATATGAGTATGGGTTGAATCTGAGAATCAAAAGCTTTAAATACAATTTCAAAGAGTTGTTTTTAGCTGATACAACTTGCAAGTAAGCTGATGGCAACTCGTTTCCCTTCTTGGCAATCTTGGCATGCATGCTTAAAACTCAGTCGTGTGGAAAACAGGATGCCTAGACATCGATAAGAATTCGCTACGTTCATCTTTATGTTATAATGAAACCATTTCTCAGTACTTGCAAAATACCCACTTTCCTAAAGATTACTATGCTAGATTTTTCCAAATTAACTTTAAGTTGTAACTGGCATGCAGCTCTATGAAGAGCATTCAGTTGGGTTTGTAAGCCAACCACAGTTTCTGACAGTAAAATCATGTCATCAGCAAGGAAATGAATAACCAGTTCAATGAAATCAATATTAAGGCTAACACCATGTCTACGATTATTGATAATATCGAGAGCAAGTTCATTTATAAACAAAGAAAACAAAAGAGGACTACAAGCATCACCTGTTTCACACCATTAATGCAATATATGTAGCCTGTATACTCTGTACCACAGCGAACTCTAGCTTTAACAATGTTACATACTTCTTATACATCTGTAGATTTTACCCTTAATTCTATTTTTAATCAACATAGGCCACAATAGATTTCTTGAAATGGTATCAAAAGCTTTCTCAAAATCAATAAATGAAACGTATAATTTTCTATTAGACGAAACTGTTTTTTCACAATCGCCAACAATGTAAACATGTGATCGATAGCAGAATAATTTTGTTTAAAACCCCGCTAGAAATTCACCTGTAATATTGTTTTGTCGACCCTTTCAGTCAATCTTGAATTAAGTATAGAGCTATACATTTTGCTACTTATGTCTGACAGAGAAATTCCTCTATAATTATTTGGCTCATTTATACTGCCTTTCTTAAACAACGGAATAATGATGGATTCTTTCCATAAATCAGGATATGACCTGTCTCAAATAAAGCATTGAACTATTTAACTAACAATCAGTGACGTTATTTCCTGCATTTTTAAATATCTCCCCAATAATGTCCTGCTGCTTTCTTGTTTTTCAGGTTTTTAATTAGAGTAATACTTCTTCCCCTTTTTACGGGCCAGTTCAAAGAAGTCAACATTATCCTTATCATTCTCATGACTATCAGTTTCAACCCCTTGACTGTCATCAGTTCCGTTAGTACTATCAGATAAGTTATCTGCAACATCAGTAGCATCTATAAAAAAAAATGTCTATTACTATCAATGTCGTGGTTTTTTTTTCTAAAACTCCTTTGAAATGTTGAAACCATTCTTGAACAGAAATGTTGTTGGATTGAAACTTGTTCTTACTGGAAACACTGCTCATATTATGCCAAAATTCTATCTGGTCATTAATGCACATGATCAGTTGCTCAAGTACAGTTTTGTTATGTTCCTTTTTCTTTCTTTGCAACATTTTTTTTTATTCTCTTCTAGCTTTGCAAAAAAGCTGCATTGTTCTCTTTCTAGATTAAATTCTCAGTCAGTGACAATTTCGTTTCTGTTTTAGATGTTCTACAAGTTCTCAAAAGTTTTCTGACATTACGCTTAGACGTTTTACATTCTTCATAATATCATTTCTCTGCTATTTTCTGATTTGTATAAATGTTCTTTCCCATGAAAGTTGCTTGTTTTTCGTATACATTCATTAAATAAAATTAGTGCCTGATTTATGTCAGTATTTATCAAACTGCTGGCTTGGTTAAGTTTGTCTTTTGTTTTTCCGGAATGCATGCGACCATGGAACTGGTCTGCTAAATCATTTTCCAACTATTTTGTAAATAAAGGATGGTATATTACTGCATTCATTATCACAACTACTATATCATTATTGCATCAAAATAAAATTGCAGTGGTTGATGGTCAGAAGCAATCATATCTGAGACTGAAGACGGCACGAATTCCTTATAGTATCAAAAAGATCTCAAAAACTATAAAATAAACATTCACACTACTTCCTGTTTCCGATATGTATTGTTAGTACTAGTTTAATCACCATTACATACTCCATTCATATATACAACCAAAAGCGATACATAAATTAAAAAGCATTCGTCCATACGCATTCAGCACTAAATCTGTTGAATGTCTTACGAAATCTGTTCATTATTCGTTACTTTGTGAAGTACTAAACAATCATTACTGAAAGGGAAAATGTTGTATTCTTCCATTCAGGTCTCCACACAAATGTATTAATTTTATAGTAAAAATTTGTTGTCCAAAGAACTCTTAAAGGAAGGGATTCCGTCTTAATGTAAATGTTGCTAATAGGAGAATTCATGGGGGTAATACCATACTAAACATGCTTTGCAAAACAAATAATTTTTTTTGTTGATTAAGAAAACAGAACATTATCTTGTTTACATTTCAGTTTTAGATGCCAAAACATTAACCCCTTTTTTTTCAAACACCCCCTCCCCCTCCTCCCTGCCCTTTTAAATTAAATTTCAGATTTGAAAACACACACCACACACACAAAACAAAACACACACAACACACAACCCCACACACACCCCAAAACACACCACCACCACAACACACACAACCACACAAAAAGATGATAGGGGAACAGTTTGGGAAATACTTTCTCATAAAAGTTTCAACAAGACCCGGGCGAAGGAAAATTAAAATAAGAATGTGATCTTTGAGTTTAGGTGAAGGCGTCCCCTGCCCAAAGAAAAAAGAAAACGGCGTACTTTTCCAAAAACTGTTTTTTATTCGAATTTTGTTCAGTTTCAAAACCCTGTCATTTATTTTTATTATACTTTCCTGCATCAAAGTGTTTTTTGTTATTTCGCCCTCTTTACGGGCAATCATTCCCGTCCTTGTCCGGGTGGGAAAAAACAATTTTCCATTCTGAAGACTGCATGAATTTCATTCTCCCCCCACATACAATCGACACGCCAAAGCCTCTTGGGTGAAATGAGATGCGGTCGGAACAGGCGCTTTCGTATTTCATTTCCGTCCCTTGTCAGTCAGATTTGGGTAACTTGGATCTTTGATAGGGAATTTTGTTTTTGGTATTGTTTTTTATTAACTGTATTGCAGGGCCGGGCCCCCTATTGATTGCTTTAACTGACCATTCCCATCCAGTACAAAATTTTTTGCCCCCGATGAGGGTGTCTGTCTGTCGCCTTTTTTTTACTTTTTCTGGAGCCCTTTAAGCGTGACCTGACTCTTCCGGAGTCCCCGGGCTTCTGCGTAAAGTCTTCACCAAGGTATGAATGTTCTTTTTAAATTCTTTTGGCTCGTAGTATTTCTTCCTTATCTCTGAGAAGTACATCTGCAAGATAGGTGGTTGGCGTTTCGGGGCGATGTATCCCGTCAAAATTTTAGTTTTGAAGTTCTAAAAATCAGTCAACATTTTTTTGAAAAATTTTTCCAGTCTTGTTGGTTTGCCTTTTTTTCTGGCAGTCCAAAAAAAAAGTCAAATTATTCCTTTCGATCGTCCCCCAAAATCATTACTTTCTCTTCTAATGCACTTCTGTTTTTCGCACGTTTTGCTTTAAATTTGCGTTTTGCACTGGAGTCTTTTAGGTTTTTTTCTATCATTCTGTTTTTTAGTCATCAATGAGTCCTTAAAAACTTTCACGTCGTCAGGACTGTTGTCAAATTTTTGTTTAAAATCGACAATTTTTCAAATGACTTTAAAACGGGATGTCGGCCCTAGTCTCCCCGCAGTTCTTGTAGCGTGTCGGGATGAAATCACGAACGGTCAGTACTTGCTCGGTGTACAGCACCATCAGAGGTCAGGCGGGGGAGCCCTTTTTCC
>CM031603.1:9630584-9655584 GCA_018398815.1 Conus ventricosus | reverse complement strand
TTCCTTAAAGAAAGGCAATTTGAAAACGTGGAGGAAATGTGTCAGATGGCTGATCAGTATTGTGTCGCTCACCCAGATAAGGGCGTGGCTAGGAAAGGAGAATTTTCCATCTTTGAGTCTCATGCGTCATGTACTATCCCATCAGGACAGGGAAGTTACAGGAAAGGAAATCGTGGGTCATTTTTGAGTCCTCAAGGATATACCTATCCTAGGAACGCACAGGGATCTTTCCGCGGTTCGAGTGACTTTCGTCAATACCAGTACTCACCGCTGGAAAGACCCGTTACTCCTCAGCAAACGTTCCGAGGTCGTGGACAACGACCACCACGTAGCCCTTTTGGGCCAGTTCGTGGCCAGAACAGAAGTTCACAAAATCAGTCAGCTGCCGATCAGACAATGCGCGGGTTTCTTTTGTGATGGCAAGTTCCATCTGAAACAGAATTGCCCTTTCAGACCGGGTGATTCAAAACCCGCATTAGTCTCCACTGATTGTGAAGAAGGCCTTTTTTTGACACCAGATCAATCTGTTGATGGACTGGTGTTAGAAAACGGAGCCATCAATGGATTTCAGGCTTCGGTTTTGCGAGACACTGGGTGCACCACTGCTGGTGTACGGAAATCTTTCGTGCTTCAAGACCAGTATCTCAACACTGTCCAAAAGTGTAGGTCGTTTGGAGGCAAGATTGAAACGTTTCCGCTGGCGAAAATTTCAGTCGACACACCGTACTACTCCGGCTTTCTTACCGCTTGTGTCATTGATAACCCAGTCTGCGACTTGATCTTGGGCAATTTGCCAGGTGTCGCTACAGTACATGGTGGTGCTGGAGGATCGTTTGTTCCTTGTCTTGTGAGTACTAGATCTAATGTCATAGAGCAGGGAAAGGCTACAAAGCCGCTAAAAGTCTCAAAAACTGGATTGAAACTCCAGATTACCCCAGATGATTTAAAAGAAATGCAGGGAAAAGACGAGACGCTGACGACAATACTTTCTGCTGCTAAACAGACTGTCACTGACGTACAAACGGACAAACCAACGTACATACTGGGACTCTAACCTTCTCTACAGGTGTGTACCCGGACAGGACAACAGACAGGTTGTGGTTCCAAAACCACTTAGAGAAACAGTGCTGCACACGGCTCATGATGCATTGTTCGCTGGTCACTGTGGGATCAAAAGAACATTAAAGAGAGTTCTTGATTCTTTTTTATTGGCCGGGTGTCACAAAGGAAGTTACGAAATACTGCCGCTCATGTGACATCTGCCAAAAGACATCTCAGAAAGGTCGCGTCCCATGTGCACCTTTGCACAAAATGCCTCTCATTTCCGTTCCATTTCGGAAGGTAGCTATTGATCTTGTTGGACCGCTACCACTGTCTTCTTCGGGATATCGCTATATCTTGACTTTGGTGGATACAGCAACAAGGTATCCAGAAGCGATTCCACTGAAGAAAATTGATACAGTATCTGTCGCTGAAGCTTTACTTGCGATTTTTTCCAGAGTGGGTCTTCCAGACGAAATTCTCTCGGATTGTGGAACGCAATTCATTTCCGATCTCATGAGAGAAATTTACAGATGTTGTCAATCTCTTCCATCTCAACCACGCCATATCATCCCCAATCGAATGGCATGGTTGAACGTTTCAATGGAACGTTGAAGTCCATGTTGAGAAAGGTTGCAAGGCAAGGCCCCATGAATGGGATCGTTTCGTACCGGCTTTGCTTTTTGCATACAGGGAAATGCCGAACCGAAACGCTGGGATTCTCGCCATTTGAGCTTCTTTTCGGACACTCACCAGGGGTCCTTTGGATCTGTTGATGACACAATGGACGGAAAAGACGGACATACCTGACAGTAAAACTGTTTACCAATACGTTTATGAACTGCATAATCGTTTGAAGGATGCATGTGAGCTTGCTCAACAGTCAGCTGATAGGAAAACAGATGTGTACAAGGTCTTTGCAGACAGAAAAGCAAAGGCACGTTCCTTCAGTGTAGGGGATAAAGTTCTTGTACTACTCACTGATGACACATAACAGCTTCGTGTTATGTGGAAGGGTCCTTTTCAGGTGGTCGAAAAACTTTCTGAAGTAATTATAAGATCAAATGGCAAACACTGAGAAGGTATTTCATGTGAACATGTTGAAGAAGTATGTTGAACGTACAAATGTTGCCATCAACCAGTCAGTTGAGTGGATATGTCCTATGTCAGAAACTGATGTCAACATGACAGACATTATCAGTGATGATTTGTACCCAATGTAACGTACAGAGACAGATCAAAGGTTATGAAAAAAGCAAATGTAGGGTGTTAACATCTACCAGTGCAGATGATGTTGTACCCCTTCCTATTCTGTCTATCAAAGGGAAACCTATGAGGATGTGGTTCTGTCGAATGATTTGTCTACTACTCAAACAGAACAGCTCAAGACATTTTGAAAGACTTTCAGGATGTGTTGACGGATACCCCAGGTACAGTAACTGGTATTGAACCCCATAGTATTCAGTTAACTTCTGAAATTTCCAGTGCGAACCAGACCATACCCCTCCCATTTGCAAAAAAGAGGTGGTTGAGAGAGAAATCAATGTAATGCTGGATTTAAAGGTGATAGAACCTTCTACATCTCCGTACAGCTCACAGTTGTATTGGTGGACAAACCTGATGGATCGGTGCGTTTCTGCATCGATTACAGAAAAGTAAATAAGATCACTGTGTTCGATGCCGAGCCCCTCCCAGACATTGAAGAACTTCTGTGTCAAGCTCTCAGAAGGAAATTTTGTGACAGTTGACTTGACTAAAGGAATTCCAATTTACTGTTGAACCAGTGCCTGGAACACAAAATGTCATGGCAGATTTGTTGTCACGTGCATGATATTCATGGACAAATGTAACTGTCTTCAAGGGAAAGACTATTCTGTTTTTGTCTTCTTAATGATTACGGTGTGATCACTTTTGACAGTGCATTGTATGCTATTGACTGTTTAAATCAAGTGGTATTTATGCATAATTTGCTTATTGAAGTGACTATATGTTTTGCAAGCAAACAACTACTTGATGTTGATGTAATACTATTTATTCTTTGATAAACAATGGGAAAAATCAAGTACTATTTATGTCTAATTTGCTTGTGAAGATGAATATATATATATGTGTGATGAGCAAATAACTCTTAGAAATGTATATACACATGTTTTGATTGTGCAATGAGACAAACCAATTGTTTTCATTTGTCATTGTCAACAATGGGAAGCATGTGACTTTTCAATGGACTATAACATTACATGTGGGGAAAAAGAAACTATGTTTAATTATGTTTATTTTGTTTACATGTCTATTGAGAAACATTCACACTTGGAAGTATTCTCATTTTCATGAGGGTTTTGAAAACATATGATGTGAGACAAAGATCGATGGAAAATATGTGCTTCACATTTAATGTATGAACACAAATTTGTACTTTGAATTGGTTTTATCCCTAATTGTTTTATCCATGTAATTTGTGAATTGTTCTTGTGGAATATGGTGATCAATTATGAATGTTTTTTTTTAAAAAGATTGAAAGTTTGAAATATGCTATTTATGGTGGATTTATGGTGATTGATTCTATACGTTGATTATTAATTTGGTGAATCATGTGCGATGGTTACCATTTGAGATTCATGGCTGAAGATGTGTTTAAGTGAAGTTGTATATCCTTTAAAAAATTTTCTGGAGAAAATTTTTTCATCCAGGATGGGGGGGGTGTCATGTGACGTAGCCTCACATCAGGCATGTGACGCTCCATCACATGTAGTTAGTGATATGAATCATTTCCCCGTGCCATAATTAAAGGAAGAATATTCATATGGCTTGACTAGTGTAGCGGGCGTCCCCAAAATAATTGTGAGTATGACTCATTCAAGAAACGAATGTGGTCATTGGGTGAAAGTGACCCCTGAGTGATAGTTTAACAAGGGCTGGTAAGGTAAGGTGCTGGTCATGTGTTTTGAACACTGAGTATGCACTCACTAGGAGAAGGGGGAAAAGAGTCAGTTTTAACCAGCAGATGGCCTAGAGACTCGAACCTGTCAGGCGGTGGTCCTCTTTGCTGACCAGTCATTACCAGGTGAGCGATAGATAGTTGGGGAAAGCTACAGGGGGGAAAACTTAAAGAAAAGAGAAATAAAGAATTCATATGTTGAATTGGGAAGCAGGTTACTTACACGAACCTTATTCGTGTTTTCAGCCCTTCACCCCTTTTCCCTTCGCCCCTTTACCCTTCATCTTTCACCCCGTGAGGTGGTTGAAGATGGCCATGGTGTGGGGACACACTGGTAGTTCAGCCCCAGCAAAGTACCAACTCCAGGGAGAGGAGTTGAAGCTCGTCGTTTCTCGAGAGACAGAAGAACTCCAGGAAGAGAAGTCGAGACTCGTATCTCAGGACAGGAGAATTCGAGGGGGCAGTATATTGTCTCAGAGAGACAGGGTATTGAGAAAGCAGGGGAGCTTTTTCTTGAGGCAGGCAGGTCCTCAGTGATTAAAGGGAGTTATTGTATTCTCCGGGTCCGGTTTTTTGGATAACGGAATGTGAAGGCCATAGCTTTATAGAAGCGGAACTAGACTATTTCATCTCTCAGTGTAAAGAGAGATACAAGTGTGAAGACTATTTTATCTCTCGGTGTGAGGAGAGATACATGTGTGAAGATTGATTTGTCTCTCGGAGTGAGGAGAGATACGTGTGTGAAGATTGATTTTTCTCCCGACGTGAGGAGAGATACATGTGTGCGGATTTATTTGTCTCTCAGTGTGGAGAGAGATACAGAGGTAAAATCTGTTTACACGTGGTTGATGTGATTTAGTAAATTGTTTTCCCTGAAGGAGAGGGGGAGAAGAAAAACATTCGGTAGTGCGCCTTTTGGTTGTTTGGAAAGATTGCGTGTGCGTATGGGGGTAAATGCTGTCATGGGAAAGCGGGGGATGCAAGAGTGACAGTGTGACATATATATATATATATATATTTTATATATATATATATATATATATATTATATATATATATATATATATATATATTTTATATATATATATATATATAAGTGTGTGTGTGTGTATGTGTGTGTGTGTGTGTGTGTGTGGTGGTGTGTGTGTGCGTGTGTGTGTGTGTGTGTGTGTGTGTGTGTGTGTGTGTGTGTGTGTGTGTGTGTGTTGTGTGTGTGTGTGTGTGTGTGTGTGTGTGTGTGTGTGTGTTTGTGTGTGCGTGCGCGCGCATCTGTGCATGTGACAACTGTGTGATCTGTGGGTTTGTGTGAGCAAGCTCCTGCGCATGCATACTTACACACACACACACACACACACACACAAACACACACACCACCACACACACACACACACACACACACACACACACGCACACAGCACGCACGCACACGCACGCACGCACACGCACGCAAAGGGCCCCACACACAACCACACACACACACACACACAACACACACACACACACCCCACACCACACACACACACCCACACAACCCCACACACACTCACACGCACACACACACACACACACACACACACACACACACACACACACACACACACACCACACACACACACACACACACCACACACACACAATCTGCATATCTATATGTATATGTGTCTGTGTGTGTACATTGGTGTGTGTGTGTGTGTGTGTGTGTGTGTGTGTGTGTGTGTGTGTGTGGTGTGTGTGTGTGTGTGTGTGTGGTGTTGTGCATGCGCACGTGCGCGTGCGTGCATTGTTCGTGCTTACGGTCATGCGTACGGGCGAGCGTGCATGCGGGTGTATGTGTGTGTGTGTGTGTGTGTGTGTGTGTGTGTGTGTGTGTGTGTGTGTGTGTGTGTGTGTTGTGTGTGTTTGCGTGTTTGTTTGCTTTTTGGTTGTGGAAAACTAATATTTAAAAGATGACATTGTAACTAGAACAACAAGAACATCACAAACATATAAACAACTGTCATATGACGTAGCCTCACATCAAGGCATGTGACGCTTCATAACATGTAGTCTAGTAATATGAATCATTTCCCTATGCCACAACTAAAAAGGAAGAATATTCATGTAGCTTGACTAGTGTAGCGGGCGTCCCCAAATAACTGTGAGAATTACCCATTGATTAAACAAGGGTGGTCATTGGGTGAAAGTGACCACTGAGAGACAGTTTAATAAGGGCTGGTAAGGTGCTGGTCGTGTGTTTTGAACACTGAGTATGCACTCACTAGGAGGAGGGAGGAAAGAATCAGTTTTAGTCCAGCAGATGGCCTAGAGACTCGAACCTGTCGGGACGTTGGTCAAGGGGTCCTCACCACTGACCAGTCATTACCAGGTGAGTCATAGATAGTTGGCGAAAGCTACAGGGGAAAACCTAAAGAAAAGAGAAAGAAAGAATTCATATGTTGAATTGGGAAGCAGGTTACTTACACGAACCTTATTCGTGTTTCAGCCCTTCACCCTTCACTCTTCACCCCATCAGGTATTCCTCCTCTGAGAAGGGTGGTTAACGATGGCCATGGTGTGGGAAACACACCGGTAGTCAGCCCCAGCAATGAAAGACTCCAGGTAGAGGAGTCGGATTGCATCATTTCTCCAGTGACAGGAGAATTCAAGGGGGCGGACACGCTTTCTGATGCAGACAGGGCATCATGACAGGTATGGGGCGAGTCTTATCTCTGATGCAGGTATGGCATCATGATTGCAGGAATTATTTATTCTCCTGGTCTGGATCTTGGGCCAATGTTATGTGAAGGCGATGATTTTACAAATAATTGTGAGAATTTATTGATTTCAATTTGAAACCTGATTTATCTCTCAATGTGAAGAGAAAGAGAGATACATGAATAGAATCTGTTTATTAATTGTTCGACGTGATTTAGTAAAGTGTTTTCCCCGAAGGACAGGGAGAGAAGAAAAAACATTCGGCTGTGCACCTTTTGGTTGATTGGAGGGATTGCTTTTGCGTATGGAGTAAATGCTGTTATGAATGCGTGTTTGCAAAAGTGACAGTGTGACAGTGGTGACCCCGACAAAAGAAAAAAGAGCAAAGAAAAATTTCTATTTGTGCCCTCAGGGCCTGGAAAGAAAAAAAGGAAAAAGAAAGATTTCTATTTGTGCCCTTAGGTCCTGGAAAAGAGGGAATTATATTTTCATTGAAAAAAGAGGATTTTAGACTTGTACTCTCACGGGTTTGAGGGGGAAAAATGAAATTAGTTCAACTATTTATTGTGTATAATATTTGCATTTTTTTCTATTTCTATGTGTGTTTCAGGTGGTTGAGATTTCTTTTGGTTGCTCTATTCCGTTAAGGGTTTTTTTTGGTAGGATTTCTTTACGACCCTTCCCCACCTCAGTACCGATAGCCTCAACCTCCTCTTGCTCGTGCCTGGCAGCAAGGGGGCAGGGCGTTGAGGAGTCGCTGTCCTTCCCCTAGAGTATTAGATTTTGTTTTGTCCCCTTCCCCAGGACTGATAGCCCCAACCTCTTCCTGCTCTGATTTTGCAGGGGGCATGGCATTGGGGAGTCGGTAGTCCTTCCCTTCTCATACATATCTATTTCTCTTCCTTTCCTATCGTTTCATTTTGATTTTTCCCCTTACCTATCTGAGTGTGGGATCGACTTCACCTCCATCACGCAACTAGTGTAGGTGGTGGAGTTGATTTACCGCTTAACCCAAATGAACATCTTTTTCTTTTGATTATCTGCTGTTTTTTGTGTTGTGATATTTCTTAATTTTGGGGTTTGAATGTGCATTTATTGATTGATTGTTTATTATTTTGTATTATTACTGTAGTGTTGTGTATATTGTGCATGATTTTTCCGTCTCCAGTTTCACGGAGACAGTGACGACAAGGGCTTCTTTTGCTTTTCTTGATTTCTTCTCACTGTTCCGATCTTGTGTATCTTTTCATTTCCTTTTCACACCTTTTCCAAAACCTCTAAACGTTTCTCTTCAATAAGCTCCTGCCTAGTTTTCTTTTCAACATGTTCATCTTTTAGGTAGGATTTCCGCTAGTTTGTGTTCCTCTTCCCCTTTTAATTGTTTGTGATTCCATTGTTTTGTAGTTTTCATTTGCATTTATCGTATAAGGCGATACATTTGTTCTGTGAATTCATTTGAAATTAAGTAAGAAAGAAAGACTGACAACAAGAACATTTGATAACTAAAACTTTATAAATAATTTATTTCCAGAAGAACTTTAGTATTGTGTTGTTTTTGTTTTCTTTTCTTTGGGAAAAAAGCAGAGATAAGCACCAAACTTTTTTTTTAAATTCCAAATGGATAGCTGTTTACAAATTACTTTTGGAAAAAAAACTTTCCTTGGTTTTCATATCTATCCTGTTTTAGTAAGCTGTTTTCTGTTTACACCGGAAATTGAATTCTTTATTTGTGTATATTATAATGACGTTTTTGTGAAACGTATAACACCATCATATATCGCCTTATTTTTATTCATACTTAGAAATAGTTTTGTGGTATATCTGTTGACGGTTCATTATGGATGATTTGATAAATATGTTCAACAAGCGGAACGCTTGGGTTTTAATGGAGAAAAACGTACCAACGATGTGCAACAATGCATAGATAGGGCAGACAGGCTAAGAGAGAGAGGAGAGAGAGAGAGGAGGGAGAGAGAGAGCGAGAGAGAGATGGAGGAGAGAGAGAGAAGAGAGAGAGAGGAGGAGAGAGAGAGAGAGAGAAAATGAAAGGAAATAGAGTTAGAAGAAAAAAGACTACAGAGGGAATCTGAAGAAAAAAAGACTACAGAGGGAATTTGAATCTGAAGAAAAAGATAAAGAACGTCAATTTAAGTTGAAGCAGTTAGTATTAGAGACCGATGCCTAAATTAGAAGATTACAGGCATCGAGAGAACCTCCACCAGCTCCACCAGTCAGTTCCGCAAGTGTGCCTCGACCATAAACAGCATATATTCCAAAGTTCCGCCTTTCAAGGAAAAAAACGGATGGCATCGATAGTTTTCTTTTCCGATTTAAAAGTCACGCAACGTCTTTTGGTTGGCAAAGGAAAAGTGGACATTGTATATAGCGTCGTTGTTTAAGGGTAGCGCTTTGGCACTGTACCACACACTCGCGGCGAAACAAAATTTAACTTGGGATCAATTGAAAGAAGAACTCCTCAGGAAATTTCAATGTTCGGCCGATCGTTTTCGCCAACGTTTCTGTTCTGTGCGCCCTGACAAAGGAGGAATCGTTTCCGTCGTTTCTAATCCATATGAGTCATTGTTTAGATCGATGGAACTTTTCAATCACTGTGAGATTCTCCTTCTTAGAGAACAACTTTTTCCAGAGCGTGAGCAAAGATCTGGCCACTTTCCTTAAAGAAAGTCAATTTGAAAGTGTTGAGGAAATGTGTCAGATGGCTGTCAGTATTGTATCGCTCACCCGGATAAGGGCGTGGCTAGGAAGGGAGAATTTTCCATCTTTGAGTCTCATACGTCATGTACAATCCCATCGGGACAGGGAAGTTACAGGAAAGGATATCGTGGGTCATTTCTGGGTCGTCAAGGATATACTTATCCTAGGAACGGACAGGGATCTTTCCGTGGTTTGAGTGACTTTCGTCAGTACCAGTGCTCACCGCTGGAAAACCCGTTGCTCCTCATCAAACGTTCCGAGGTCGTGGACAACGATCACCGCGTAGACCCTTTGGGTCGGTTCGTGGACAGAACCGAAGTTCACAAAGCAACACCAATCAGTCGGCTGCCGATCAGACAATGCGATGTTTCTTTTGTGATGGCAAGTTCCATTTGAAAAAGAATTGCCCTTTCAAACCAATGATTCAAAACCCGCATTAGTCTCCAATGATTGTGAAGAAGGCCTTGTTTTAGCACCACATCAATCGGTTGATTTGGGCTGGTGTTAGAAAACGGAGCCATCAACGGATTGCAGGCTTCGGGTTTGCGAGACACTGGGTGCACCACCGCTGGTGTAAGAAAATCTTTTATGCTTCAAACCAGTATTCTCAACACTGTCCAAAAGTGTCGATCGTTTGGAGGCAAAATTGAAACGTTTCCGCTGGCAAAAATTTGGTCGTTCCCCTGTTTTACTCCGGATTTCCTCCCCGCCCCTGTGGTTCAAAAAAAAAACCCGTCTGCGACTTGATCTTGGCAATTTCCCCCCCCCCCCCCCCCCCCCCCCCCCCCCCCCCCCCCCCCCCAAAAAAAAAAAAAAAAAAAAAAAAAAAAAAAAAAAAAAAAAAAAAAAAAAAAAAAAAAAAAAAGGGCCACAAATTTGGGAAATTTTACTTTGGGAAAACGCCCCATTTTGAGGGAAAAGGTTTGTGAAAAGTTTTTTTTAAAAAGTATTAAAAAATCCAGAGAAAAACCCCTGACAAAGTTTTTTTTTTTAAAAAAAATGTATTTTGCTAAAGGCAAAAGTCTTCGGGCTAAAAAAATTTTACATTTGGCATTTCAACACAAAAAATTGTGTTAAACCCATTAAAATAGTATAAGGGTCTGAATTTTTGGGTCACTCAATGAATAAAAATTTCCTTGTTTTTTTTTTGGGGTAAAAGGAATTTCGGAATTTTCCCCTTCAACTCCCAAAAAATTGAAACCGTATTGCCTTTAAAAAGTCTATTTCCCCTTTTAAAGGGGCATTGTCTTTTGGTTTCCCATGCTTTAAAACAAATTTGGGGGCCAAATATCGAAAATTCCATGAAGAAAATTTTTTTTTTTTTTTTTTTTTTTTAAATTTTTTAAATTTTACTTAATTTTCCCCCAAAAAAGAAACTAAATTAAGTTTTTGTCATTAATTAAAAAACTGTTTTTGGTTTAAAAAAAGGCCAACCAAAAAAAAAACATAAAGGTATCCGTTTTTGTTTAATTTTTGTTTTTCATTTTTTTTAAAAGTTTTTGTAAAAATTTGTGTATTTTTAATTTTTCAGTTTTTTTAATTTCTTAGATTTTTCTTTTGAAATCCCCCCCAGTTTGAAAAATAATTTTTAGTTTTATTTCCACATTTATAATTTAAAAAATAAAAATAAAGTAAAAATTTTTTTTTAAAAAAATGTTTTATCCAAAAAAAACTTCCTTTCTTTAAAAAAAATTTTCTTTTTTTAAAATTAAATTTCCTTTTCCTTTTGCCGTTTTTTAAAAAACAATTTTCTTTTTTTAGAATTTTCATTTTGTTTTTGGGCAGCTTTTAAAACAAAATTTTGAATAAACTTTTAAAAAAAAATTTTGGCCTTTAAAATTTTACCTTTTTTTTGGGGGTTTTAAATTTTTTCAAAAAATTCGAAATTAATTTTTTAACCAAACCCTTTTTTCCCCATTTGGGAAAAAAAAATTTGTATTTTAGTTTTTTTTTTCATAAAAATTTTTAATTGGCTTTTTAATTTGTTTTGTTTTTTTTCGGGGTTTTTTCCATTTTTTATATTTTTTAAAATTTGGGTTTTTGTTAAAAAATTCGGTCTTGTTTAAAATTCAAACCCATTTTTAAAAAATTTTTTTGATTTTTTTTATTAATTTTCTTTTGTTTAAATTATCCATTTTTTTTTTAACCCTTGCGAATAAAAACAGTCGCAAATTATTTAATTTTTTTTGAGCAAAATTTTTTATATTTAAATTCCCAAAAAATTTTTTCCCGTCCAAATTGGTTTTAAAATTTTCATTTTTCAGTAAAAACCAAACAACCCTTTTTTTGGATTGGATTTTAAATTTTTTTTTAATAGGAAAAAATTTATTTTTTTTGGGGGTTTTTTAACCATTTTTTATATTTTTTGTTTTTTCCTGTTACGTTTTGACCTTCCAAAAATTTAAAAATTTTTAAATTTTTAAAAAAGTGGTAAAAGGGGTTTTTGGTAAAAAACCAAAAGTTATATTAGACAGAAATGGGATTTGGAGTTTCTAATTTTATTTTTTTACTTTTATATTTTTCTTCCAAAAAATTTTATCTAATTTTTTTTTTAAAATTTTTAAAGTCTTGGTCCAAAACCCCCTATTTTGAATTTAAGGGCCTAATTTTTTAAAAACAATTTTTTTTTGGATTTTTTAATTTAAACCTATTGGGGTTTTTTTCGTGTTCCACAACCGAACCCTTTTCCCAAATTAAAAAAAAAAAACTGTTAAAAAGCTTTTTAAAATTTTTTTAAAAGGCTGCCTGGATTTTTTTTCCATTTAAATATTTTTTCCATTTTTTTTAAATTTGGCTAATTTTGGCATAATATTTTAAGGGGGGGGCCCCTTTTTTACCTCCTTTTTTGAATTTTTGGTAAAAAACATTTTTATTTCCTTTTTTTTTCATGGATTTTTTAAAAATTTTTAAAAATTAACGAAAAATAAAAATTTCGGGGGTTTTCCTTTTTGTTATCAAAATTTTTGTCCGGGGTCTTTGCTTTTAAAATCCCCGTCTTGTTTGATTCTTTTTCCAAAAAATTTTTTCCGTGGGAGTGGTTTTTTTTTTCCAAAAATAGGAAGGGGAAACATTTGGGGTTTAACCCAATTTTTTTAATTTTTTTTTAATTTTTGTTGCTTTTTCCTCTTTGGTTGAAAATTTCTCCTCTTTTTTTTCATTTCGTTTAAAACCCCGTGGATTTTTTAAAAGTTTTCGCCCAAACCCCGTCCCCCTTTTTCCCGTTAAATTTTTTTAAAATGTTTTTTAAACCCCCTTCCAATATTTTTTTCTTTAATATTTAATTTTTTAAAGTTTTTTTGTTTACATTTTGTTTTTTTTTTCTTGAAAATTTTTGAAAATTTTTTAACCTCTTCAAAATTCTTTTGTTCTTTATTATTTCATTCCTTTTTTTCCCTTTTTTGTCTTTTTCTTGTTTTTTTTCTTTTAAAAATATTTTTTTTTTTTCACTTCTGTATCTCGTTTTGATTTAATTAACCTTTTTTTTTTTTCCTGTTGCTTTTTTTTGTTTTTTTTTTTTTTTTTTTTTTTTTTTTTGTTTTTTTTTTTTTTTTTTTTTTTTTTTTTTTTCTTTTTCTTGTGGCTAAGCTATTGATTTCCCCAAATTTTCATAAACAGAAAATCCAAACTTTTTTATTGAAATTTTGAATTGGTCCAGATTTTATTAACTCAAAAATACGATTGTTTGTACCTGATTGATAAAACTGGTTTTTTTTTATCCCCCGTTTTTCTTTATTAATTTCGTTACATTTGCTTTTTTTTAAATAAAAATACATTAATTTTCCAAAACCCTTTTGAATTTTTATTTTTACCAATTTTTAAGCAAAATGAACCTTTGGGGAAAGGTCAGCCCGATGCCGGTTCAATGTCGTTTTTCATGTTTTATAAAGTAATCAGACATAGAAAGAAGCAGCGGTTTGTTTCATGGGTTCGTTTTCCCCAAGTTATTTTTAAGCCCGGGGAGTTTCCCCCATTTTCGCCTCCTTACTTCCGTCGGGTTGGGGGGTTTCTTCTTTTGTTTGGTTTATTTTTTGTTAATTAAAACAATCTAGTGGGGATCCTTGTAAATTTTCCCCAATCCCCCACCAATTTTTTATTAGTATTGACTTTTGGGGGTTTCTTTAATAAATTGAAAAATTATATTATCTTTATTGGGCCCGTACACTTTAAAACCAAGAGAAATTTTTTTCAAAGAACTTTTGCTAAAATTAAAATTTTCCCGCTTTTGTCTTTTTTGGACGTCTGAAATTTTTTGAATTCAAAATTATTCAAAAAACATACACTACACCTCGGAAATTTGAACGAAACGGGCAAAAAAGCTTTATATCCCCTTTCTGCAGTTAATATTTCCTATTTTTATTTTGGGTTTTCCTTAAACATAATCGAAATTTTTCTGTTTCAAATATGAAATAACCCTCTTTTATGAATCACCGACCCTTCCAAATTTAATGAAGCTTTTTTTGCACCCCTTCGTTTCATGAATTTTTTTCTATATACAAAACTTAAGCAGAGTGGGCCCCAAAATGATCAAAATAAGAATGGAAACCCCATTTCTCCAAAAAGCACAGCTTCAAAAACAATGTTTTTTCACAAATACCACATCCACGTTTTGATAGAGAAAAAACATCAAAAAAAAAAACAAAAATCCATCTCATCCCTCAACAACAACAAAAACCCAAAAAAAATGTCCCAAAAAAAAAATTTTAATTTTTCCCTTGCCGCCGCAAGCTACCGGGGTGCACACATACAACTAAACTTAGGCCCAATATATGTAAGGGGATTTCGACTTCAAAAACTTGAGGAACAAAGTCCTCATTCAGAGATACGAAAAAAGCATCTTTTTCCCTGTAATCATTCATAAACTTTAAACCGTAATTCGCATCCCAAAGAGTCGATTTAATTTTTAGTGGATTTTAAAAAAAAGGCAAAAAACAAAAAGATTATTTTTTTTGGGGGAAAAAAATCACTATTTTTCTTTTACAGGCGAAGAGAGGTAACTACCAAATTTTTATGAGACAAGCATGTCAAAAAGGGAGATGTATATGCGCACGCGCACGCGTGTACCTAAAGGGTGAGGGGGCCTAGTCCTCCCCCCTCCTTCCCCTTAACCTTGGGACCCCACCCACCCACTCACCCACCCCATGGCCACCACGTTTCTTACATTATGAATGGTGCAAATTCATCTCTGGGAGAGGGAAGAAAAAAAGGAGAGAGAGACGGGAAAAAGGGGGGGGGGGGGGGGCACTGAAGAAATTTGTACAGTTTTGTCGCTGAAGCCCTACTTGTGTTTTTTTTTCCAAGGGGTCTTCCAGACGAAATTCTCCGGATTGTGGAACGAAATTTAAAATCTCCGCCGGGGAAAGAGAAATTTACAAGGTTGTCAACTCTCCATTTAAACCCACCCCATATTATCCTCAATCGAAATGGCTGGTTTTTTGAACGTTTAAATGGAACTTTAAAGTCATGCTGGAAAAGGTTCAAGGTAGGCCCCATGAATGGGTTTTTTCAGCGGGTTTTGCTTTTGCATACGGGGGAAATGCTAAAACGAAACAGGGGGATTCTCCCTTCGAGTTCTTTTTGTACACTCCCCAAAGGGGTTTTTTGGGACTACGATGACACAAGGACAAATAAACGGAATCCCTGACGTAAAACTTTTCCCCAAAAGGTTTATGAACTCATAATCGTTTGAAGGATGCATGGGCTTGCTAAACAGTCACTGATAGAAAAACGGGGTCTCAAGGTTTTTGCGTAAAAAGCAAAGGCAGGGTCCTTCAGTGTAGGGGAAAAGTCCTTGTATACTCACTGATAAAAACAAACTTTTTTTATGTGGTGGCCCTTTTCAGGTGGTCGAAACACTTTCGAGTTAATTATAAGTAAAAAATGGCAAACACGAGAAGGTATTCCACGTAAAACATTTTGAAGTATTTTGAGGTCCAAATGTTGCCATCAACCAGTCTTTTGAATGGTTTGTCCTTTTTCAAAAACTGAGTCAAATGACAGAATTTCGTGATGTTTTTACCAATGTAACGTACGGGGCGATCAAAGGTTGTGAAAACAGCAAAGTTGATTTTTAAATTTTTACCAGTGCAGATGATGTTGTACCCTTCCTACTCTTTTATAAAAGGTGAAACCAATGATGAGTGGTTCGTCAAAAGTTTGTTGCTAGTCAGACAAAAAAGCTGAAAGAAATTTTGAAATACTTTCAGGATGTTTTGCAGTCCCCCGGGGACGTAACATATTAAAACCCCATAGTATTCATTAACTACTGAGATGCCAGTCAAACCCAGACCATACCCCCTCCCATTTGCAAAAAAAAGAGGTTGTCGGAGAAAAATTTAAAGAAAATGCTGGTTTAAAAGGTTAGAACCTTTTACTCCCCGTACAGTCACCAGTTGTATTGGGGACAAACCTGAGGGTCGGTGGGGTTTCTGCATCGTACAGGAATTTAAACAGATCACTGTTTTGATGTGAGCCCATCCCAGACTTTGAGAACTTTTTGTGTCAGCTCTCAAAGGAAAAAATTATTTGTGAAAGTAGACTTAACTAAGGGATACTGGCAGATTCCCCAAAGGGTGAAGCTGACAAGGAAAAGACCATTTCAAAAACCTTTTGGTCTTTTCCAAAAACGAAAATGCATTTGGCTTGCCAATGCCCCCGCTTTTTTGCCGAAGAGCGGCCCCGAAACTCCATGAAAAGTGGGGCATCAGCTTTTTTCGACATTTTTTTTGGGTGCAAAAAATTTTGGTTGGGCCCCCTTTCTAATTACAAGCTGTTTTTTTCCAGACCCGAAGTTTGGTTTTAACGCGAACCATCCTAAAATTTGTTGCCTTTCAACCTCGGTTTTGGGGTCAAACACTATTTCAGGGGGAAAAGTGCCAGAAGGGAAGGGGAAAATGAAAAGATTTTATTATACATAACCCATTTCAAAGAAACAGATCAGGTCATATCGGATTTTGTCTTATATAGACTAGTCCCCTTTGGTCCCCGGCGGCCTTTTGGCGATTTTTCGAAAGGGATGAAGAACAAAAAATTTGTGCGGTCTGAGAGTGCCGAAGGGTTTAGGTGTGGTTTTAGAAACACCCTCAATCATTCCTGTTTTTTTGTTACCCTCTTCTCAAAAACTTTTATTTTTAGGCCGTGCCCGTTCCAAAAAGGGAAAGGAGTGGTACTTTTGCAGGAAAAAAAATGCTTTTGTTACGTCCCTTTCAATACGCCGTAAAAAGGGGTTTTTCAAAGACACAGGAGAAATACTCCACTATTTAAAAGAGGGTTGGCTTTGTATGGGTTTTTGGGAATTGCCGGTTGACTGAAGGAAGTTCGGGGTTCAGACCGACCACAGGGCCTTGCGTTCTTGCAATGTCAAAGACTGAACAACAATTTTTAAGGGGTCTTTGGCATTGCAGGAATTCAAATTTCTATGAACAAGCCTGGAAACAAAAATGTCATGAAGATTTTTTGCACGTTAGAAAATTTATGGGCAGATGTAAATGTCTTCAAGGGAAAGTTTTTTTTGCTGTTTTGTCTTTTTTTGTTCGGTAGGGCCCCATTTGCAGGAAGGGTTTTCTTGCTATTTAAATCAAATGGGGTTTTTTTAATTTCTTGTTGAAGTGATGTATGTTTTCAAACAAAAGACTACTTTTTGTTATGATTACACATTATTATTTGCTTTATTTTTTAATAAACAAAAGAAAAAACATCATGTTAAATTTTTGTCTAAAATTGCTTGTGAAGTGAAAATAATTTTGTATGTGTCTGAGCAAATAAATCTTTAGAAATGTATTAACTGTTTTGATTATGTTGTGCACAAAACCCGTTGTTTTCTTGTCCATTGTCAACAATGGAAAAATGTTTCACTTTTCAATGGACTTTACCTTACATGTGGGGACAAAAACTAGTTTATTTTCTTTACTGTCTCTTGAGAAAATTTTCACATGGAATATTTTTTTATGAGGTTTTGAAAGAAAGATGTGAGCAAAGATCAAGGGGAAAAATGTCTTACATCTTAACAATAAACAAAATTTGTACTTTTAATTGTCGTACCTAATGTTTTTTTCCCTGTAAAATTTTGAAATGTATTTTTTTGACATGTATAAACAAATTTGGCTTTGAATTGTCCATATCCCTAATTTTTTTGTCCAGTAATTTGTGAAATGTAATTTTTTGAATTGGTGTGATGAATTTTGTTTTTTTTATAGAAAAAACTGATTTTTTTAAACTGGGATTCATCTTGGGTCATGTTTATTTTACGTTTATGACTAAACTGGGGGGGAAACATGTGTGTGGTACACATTTTGCGATTCTGGCTGAAGAAATTTTTTTAAGTGAATTGTAACCTTTGGAGAAAAAGTTTTTTTCCCCCGGATGGGGGGTGTATGGGGCCTCACATCAAGGGATGTGAATCATTTTTCCCTGCCACAACTAAAAAAAGGGGAAAAATTGTGGTTGACTAGTGTTTGCGGGCGTCCCCCCCATAAATTTTTGGAATTACCCAATTTTTTAAAAAAGGGGTTCATTGGGGGAAAGTGACCATGGAAGAGTTTAAAAAGGGCTGGTAAGGGGCTGGTCAGTGTTTTGAACCTAGTATCATCACTAGGAGGAGGGAGGAAAAAATCAGTTTTGCCCGCATGGCCTAGGACTCGAACCTTCGGCGTTAGTCAAGGGGTCTTCACCGCGACCCCTCCTTACCGGTGGCGATAGTAGTTGGCCCCCAAGGGAAAAAGGGGGGGGAAAAAACCCAAAGAAAAGGAAAAAAAAATTCATATGTTGAATTGGGGCGGGGGTTTTTACACGAACCTTTTTTCGGTTTCAGCCCCCACCCCTTTACCCTTCACCTTCACCCCCGTAGGTATTCCTCCCTGAGAAGGGGGGTTAACGATGGCCATGGTTTTGGAAAACAACCCTTAGTCAGCCCCCCAAAGAAAGACTCCCGGAGAGGAGTCGGATTTATCATTCTCCAGTGAAAGGAGGAAAATTTGAGGGGGAGCGCACGTTTTTTTGTGCAGCAGGGGGGGCCCTGACAGTTTGGGGCGGGGTCTTACCTTTTGAGGGATGGGATCATGATTGCGGAATTTTTTATTCTCCGGTTTGGGTCTTGGGAAATGTTTTTGAAAGGGCCCTGACTACAAATAATTGTGAGAATTTATTGATTTCAATTTGAAACCTGATTTATCTCTCAAAAGTGAAGAGAAAGAGAGATACATGTATAGAAACGTTTATTAATTGTTCGACGTGATTTAGTAAAAGGGTTTTCCCGAAGGACAGGGGGGGAAAAAAAACATTCGGGTTTTGCACCTTTTGGTTGATTGGGGATTGCTGTGCGTTTGGGTAAATTCGTATGAAGCGGTTGTGCAAAAGTGCAGTGTGAAAAACAACAACAACAAAACACACCACACACACCACACCACACAACACACAACACCACACACACAACACCAGAAACGCGCGCGCGCGCACCACACACACACCACACCCAAAACCCACCCAACACCACACACACTCCCCACAACACCAACACACATGATCCGCACACACACACCTCACAATCGCATCTGTGGTTCTCCACTTCACATTTGCAACGCCCCAACTTTTTCCCCCCACCGACTTACCAACAAAAGTAACACAAGGGTACTTGGAGATTCAAAATCACCCCAAATTTCCCGTGGGGGTTTTTGATTAACAAGATTGGGAAAAGTATCTCTGCATTAAAACCCTCTTTTTCGCCCCGTCAAAATTTCTTTCGAAAACGAAATTTTCCATTTCGCCTTTTGTTGCAGAAACCAAAAATATTAATTATATTTTAAATAATATTATTATATATATATATTTAAAATTTTTTATAATTATATATTAAAAATATTAATTTATGAAACAAAACTTTTCAAAGTCTTAGATTGAAAAAAATAGGGGGAGATAAGCATTCATATCCCGTGGTAGATAATTTTTGCCTAACAACAGTATGTGCTTGAGGGGGGAAAGGGGGAAAAAAAAATGCTTCTCAAATGACCTTCAGCAACTATGTCCCAAAAGGGGGGAAATCACTAACTTAACTCCGGTCAGATAACCAAAATTGAAACCGATGTTTCTCCTCAGGACCGCGGAAAGTGGTAATGCATCCCTTTCCCTTTTTGGTTTTTTAGAAGAATGCATCCCAGAAAAGGCTGTTTTTGCATTACCCTGTATGTGTGTTGAGTTTTCAAAAAAAAAACCAAAGGTGCACCTAAGAAGCAATGGAAAATCAGAAGGAAAAAAACAACCGCTTTTTGTAAAAATAGAAATATAAAAAAATAAACCCTTAAGACACAATGCTGGGGCCATTCTTGAATGAATCTGAAGGGCTAAAATTCAATAAACTAATAATTCCAAGGTAAGACCGAGACCATTCCCAAATAAAATTTTGGGGCGCTTGGGGTTGCAATGACTGAAGAAATATTCAATTTTAAAAAAAGCTTTCCTTATGTCTCAGATTGAAAAAATAGGGGGGAAAAACTCAAAAAAAAACTACGGTATTGACACCCGCCTTTTCTGGGTTGTTTTCTTCTTAAAACCGAAAAGGCAAGGGAGTCAAATTCTACTGTCCCCGGTCACTGGGAGAAAACAATCGGTTTCGACTTTCAGTATCGCCAGGAGTTATATGCTAGGAGTTTCCTCCCCCTTGGGACATAAGTTGCTGAAAGGGTCATTTTGAGAACATTTTTTTTTTATTTGATTTTTTTTCCCTTCACCCACCCAGCACATATGTTTTTTTTAAGCAAATATCTCCACGCAGTTTTGAATGCTTAAAAATCCCCCTATTTTTTCAAACTGGACTAAGGAAAACTTTGTTTTAATTGAAAAAAATTTTTTTGCAGTCATTTCAACACCAAATGTCTGTAAGTTTTCTGGAATGGTGCTCGGTCTTATCCTTGGAAATTATAGTTTTTTGTATATTTTTTATATATATATATATATATATTTATTTTTAAAAATTTTTTTAAAAATTTTTAAATAATATATATATAAAGTTTTGACCAAAACGCACTCAGAATTCCAAAAGCGCTCAAACCAACAGGGAGGACATACCCTTTTTTAAAAAAAGGTTTTAAAAGGAAAAAGTAAAATCGACAAAAATTTTTTCGAGGGGATGTTTTTCCTCAGGAGTACAAATCGGGCACCCACCAGTTTAAATTTTGTGTTGTGTGGGTGGGGGGCTCTGCGCGTGTGGCACGTGGCCGTGATTTTTTTTTTTGGGGCGGTCAGGGGGAAATTGCCAAGGAAAAGGTGCATTGACAAAAATTTTCCCTTATGCCTGCAATTTTTTCCATTTTACTTTGAGTTCAGGGGTGCTAGTGGGGTTACATAATATCAGCCCCTTTTCTGTAGTCAAAGTTGCATTTTTTTGAAATTTTTTGTTGGTGTTTCTTTTTTTATAATTTCCCTGTTATGTTGTAATCTTTTTCTTTTCTTTAAGTTTCCAAAAATTTTTTCTTAATTTTGTTTGGGGTTTTTTATTTTTTTTTTTTGAAGGACGTTTTTGGTTTGCTATTGGTTTTTAAAGGGTTGCTGTAATCCCTAGTTGTTTTTTCCCTGTCGTTGTTACCCTCTTGGTACCAAAGTTGGGGTAGAGGGTTTGTTTTTTCAAGGGGGAGGTCTTTTTTTTGGGTTTTTCTGTTTTTCCCGTCCCCCCTTTTGGTTTTAAATTTTTTTTGGTTTTTTTTAAGAATCAATTATTTTTAAGGTTGGGGATAATGGTACGATGCTTGGCGGTGTTTTTATTGAAAATTTTAGATGTCATGTTCTTTTGGGAATGTGTTTTAAAGGGTTTTGAGGAATTTTTTTTCCTACGTTGTTTTGTTCCTCCATCAAATGGAGGGTTTCCTATAAAATTTTTTTTTCCTGTTTTTTTTTATTTCTGTTCGTTATTTTCTGGGTTTTTTTGTAATTTGTTGTTGTAGCCATTTTTTTCAGGCCTTTGGTATTCGGCCCCCGGGACTGTTTAAATTTTTTCCATTGCAGATAGTTTGATAATCTTTTGTTTTTAACCCTTAAAGGGATGTTTTCAAAAAGGAGGGTGGATGGTTACTTTGATTCTACGAGACGGGATGTCATTAGGTTTTTTGTAGGGGTTTTATGTATGGTCCTTAAGGGCTAATGTTTTGTTAAAAAATTTACTATTTTTTTGTTGGCTTCTACGATTTTTTGGGTTTTGGGTTTGAAAAAAATTTTACAAAGTTCTTTTTTCTTGTTTTTTAATGATTTTTTGGGTTTTTTGTTTTTAAAAGGAAAGCCATTCTCTGTAAAAAGCCCCCCGTTTTTCCCAAATATTTTCTGTATATGAGCCAAAAAAACCAACAATTCACAAGTTTCCGTCCAATAGGGTCCCCTCGTGCTCGAATGTGGATTTTTTGCTGGTTTTTTTTTTTCCAAGTTTCAGGTTTTTATGGGAAAAGGGGTTTTCTTAGTGTGGAAAATGATTTTTATTCCCGAAAACTGTTATATTTTTAAATTTTTTGGCCCTTAGGGTTTTTTAAAATAAATTTTCCCCTCGATGAGGGATTTAAATCCCCTATTCAAAATTAAAGAACCTGTATTTTTCTGTTTTTCAATTTTTAAACCCCTTGGATACTTCAAAATATTTTTCCAGAGATTGTATTTTGGTGTTTTTTTTATGTCCTCTGTTGCTTTTCCAGGTCTTTTTGCTAATTTTGCCAAAATTTGGATTTTGTGGGTTTTTTTGTCTACATGTGGGTGTTGTGGAAGTTAGGTTTGTGGCTTTAAGGGGGTTAAAAAAGCTTTTTTTTTGCTGTTGCTTCATCCTTCACCTAAATCCATCCCGGGGACAAATTCTTTTTTTTTTTGCAGTGTTGTCATAAGTAGTCTTATCAGCTTTTTTTTGTTTTTTTTGAAATTTTTGTTGAGGGTTGAGTTCATTGGTCCCTTTTATGAAAATTGCTTGTCTTTCACCCTTTAGATCGTTTTTGCTTTTTTTGGGTTTGTTTTATGTTTTTTCATCTTGTTGGAATTATTTTGTGGTTTTTTAAAATTTTAATATTGCTATTAGTTTTTTTCATTGAAAACAAGAAAAAAGAACTTTGTAAACTTTTTCAAAGCCACAACCTAAAAATCACAGTAGAAGCCAACAAAAAAAATAGTAAATTATTTAGACATAACATTAGACCTTAAGGACCATACATACAAACCATACAAAAACCTAATGACATACCTGTCTACGTAGACATCAAAAGTAACCATCCACCCTCCATTTTGAAAACTATACCTAATGGTATAAAACAAAAGATTATCTAAACTATCATGCAATGAGAAAGAATTTTAACAGTGCAGCAGCCGAATACCAAGAGGCACTGAAAAAAAGTGGCTACAACTACAAATTACAATATAACCCAGATTAATAACATAACATGCAATAAGAAAAACAGGAAAAGAAAAATTATATGGTATAACCCTGCCATTGATGGAGGAACAAAAACTAACGTAGGAAAAGAAATTCCTCAGAATTCCTTAAAACATCATTCCCAAAAGAACATGTACTATCTAAAATATTCAATAAAAACACCGTCAAGCTATCGTACTCATGTATGCCCAACCTTAAAATATAATTGATTCTTCCAATAAAACCAAAAATAATACAACCAAAGAGGGTGACGAAAGGAAATCTTGTAATTGCACAAAAAAGACCAGTGCCCTCTGAATAACAAATGCCTCTACAACAACATTGTGTACCAATGCTACGGTAACAACAGACAGTGATAAAGAAACATACATAGGATTACAGCAAACCACTTTAAAACCAGATATGCAAACCATAAACAGTCCTTCAAAATGAAAATATAAAAACCAAACAGAATTAAGTAAACATATTTGGAGCTTAAAGATAAGAAAATAGATTACACATATCATGGAAAATTATAAAAAAGAGCAACACCATACAACAACAATTTCTAAAAAATGCAACTTATGTACTACAGAAAAGTGCTGATATTATGTAAACCCCATCTAGCATCCCTGAACTCTAAAGTAGAAATGGTAAACAATTGCAGGCATAAATGGGAAATCTTTGTCAATGCACCATTCCTTGGCACGTCTCCCCTGAACGCGCCCCAAAAAAGAAAAAATCTACAGGCCACGTGCCACACGCGCAGAGCTCACCCACCCACACAACACACTATATAATACTGGTGGCGTGCCCTGATTGTACATCCTGAGGAGAGCATCCCGCTCGAAACAATTTTGTCGATTTTTACTTTTCCATTTTAAAACCTTGTTTTAAACTGGTATATATATATATAATAATATATATATATATATATATATATATATATATATATATATATATATATATATATATATATATATATATATATATAATATCATTAATCAGTCACTGATGGGTGATGATCATGTGAAATCAACAGTCCTATAGGAAGGTCTTCTCCGTTCACTTAGGCAGGAATCTTGGAGGTACTGGCAAAGGCTACTGTATCTTGAAGGCCCTCTAGTGGTTAATAAAGTTTTACACTCATCGGTGTGTTGGCAAGCTAGTTTTCTACTTTTAGTGTTGCTGGGAATGTTCCACTGTCAAATGGGTTGTACTGCATGGAGAAATTGAAGACTCACCAGCGTGGAATATTGTGGAGATGTGATGTCAGTCTGGAGTGCCCTGTTCACAGTCTCACAATGATGGTCTTCGTCTTCGTTCACTTTAGGTAGGAATCCTGGAGCTACTGTCGGAGGCTGCTGTATGATCAAGACCCTCCAGTGGTCAGTAAGGTTTTGCGCTCATCGGTGAGTTGGCACGCTATGTTTCTACTTTGAGTTTAGCTAGGGATGTCCCGCTGTCTCTGAGTCTGTACTGCATTGATAATTCGAAGACTCACCAGTGTGGAATATTGTGGACCTGTGATGTTATTGTCTGGAGTGCCCTATCTTCAGTATCACAATGTTCACTTGGTCCGATCTAGGCATCCGGTAGCATGCATCCCTCCTGTTGAAGTCTGGGTGCTGCTCAAGTCAACACTAAAAGTAGAAACCTAGCCTGCCAACACACAGGTGAGTGTAAAACTTTATTGACCACTAGAGGGCCTTCAAGATACAGCAACCTTTGTCAGTACCTCCAAGATGACTTGACAAGATGACAACCCCACACACCCATACCCCAACCCCATAGTGGATGGAGAAATATGAGTTCTCCTCCGCTTGTGTGTGTTTTTGTTCTCAGAAAAAAGTGATGTAAGCGGCACCTTGTATGGCTTGACTGTTCTTTTTTTTTCTCTAAAATCAATGTATGGTTATCATGCATGTTTCTTGTGTGTATTTTTTAAGATGTTATTTGTATTGAATTGAGAATGCGATTAGGTTTCTCGATTTTACCTTTCTTTACTGTTAACTGAGAGTTAAGATACATATTACGATGGATTTGAGAAATCTGGACTCTCACAGGAGATGGGTCGTGTTTTTTCTGATTATGTTTCTTTTTTGTTTTGTTTTGTTTGTTGTTTCTGTTTTTGTTTTGTTCTTTAAAACTTTCATTGTTAAACAAAAACCAAATGTCAGTATTTCTTCGCGAGCTTGTGATGAACAAAGTACGGGCGTAAATATCTGTAATGGTTGCGAAAATTGGTTT
>CM031603.1:9613084-9625584 GCA_018398815.1 Conus ventricosus | reverse complement strand
TGTGGCTTTGAAAAAGCTGGTCAGCAGACGGTCTAAGCGATAGGCTAGCCAACAGATCAGCAAGGAAGATGTCCCTGTCAATGATGGTCAGTCTGCACACTTTCCACAGTATTATCGGGCCACAGAAGGCTTGACGAGGTTGAAGTTCAGAACCACAGATAAGTGGCCCGATGCTAGAGCTGGGTAGATACACATGACGCGAGTGTACACTCTTATCCATGGACAACACAATCAACAAATGTACCCCCTGACGTGGGTCAGCTTGGTTACAGACATGGAGAGACTGATCGGGTAAATGATATCCACTACCTTAGCTGTGCATAATCCTAAAGTGCTGTCAAAGTGACATTTGAGGTCAGCGAGATTGAGAAGCGAACTGTTTTAGACTACTGACATATTCAGATAGGTCTGTAAATTGTTTGATCAACACGGCAGTAATTTTTTTTTAAGGAAAGAGTACTAGTTTGGCAAGGCAATGCAGACAAACAGACTAAAGGACAGCACACAATGCATTTCGACCTCTCGGGTCTTCTTCAGGCAAAAGCAAACAACATTTAGGACAATGAAAACGAAGAACGAGCAATGACTTATCTTCTCATATTTGGCGCAAAACTAATAATGTTCCTCCTCTTATTATCAAAATGTTTTCATGTCGTCACTACTATCACTATTCTTGCTATTTTACCATTATTATCATTGTCATCATTTCAACTCCCATGGTCCCCTTTAAAACGGCCTCGTTTTCATCCAACACCCATTTTGCGCCAAATTTGAAACGAGAAGTGGTTGCCTGTTCTTTTTGCTACAGTTTAAGCCCTCGGTCACCTTGATTTGAGATCAACTGTGGCAAATATATCCCAAACAAAAACAAGACAGAGACACACTACTGTTAGAAGGTTTTCTTTTCAGGGGGCACGAGTGGCTCTATTAGACATGAACCCCTTCAGTGTTAGACGACAGGGGAGGAGAAACCTTCCACAAAACTGTGGGTGGATAGTGTGCCACTGCACATCCAAAACAAAGACATTGAAGACGCGCTGAAAAAGATCGGTGTGGAGCATCGCTCCTCAGTGCGAAACGAACTGGCACCAACCCCAGGGGACAATTGACACAGTTTGAAACTGCCTGCAGATTTGTGTACATGACACTACCGCGCACACCTATGCTGCCAGTTTTAAAGTTTGTGTTTTCACTGCTGGCATCTTCTATAGGGAGATGAAACAAAACATCAGATGCAGCAAGCGCTTCCAAGAGAACCACGTGGCAGCATGCGCTTCCAAGAGAACCATGTGGCAGCAAACTGCTAAAATCAGGTAGTGTAAAAAAACTGCCTGCAGCCTGGACACAGGAGGACTGACTGTCCGAAAGATATGCAAGAAGAACCAGGTGAACCGAGAGAGCAGGCCAGCGCCGAAATGCCTGCCAGACAACACATGGAGGACGCGGGGAATACAGGAGTAACGGTAACACCGCAGCAGCACAAGGCGGGGCCGGTGTGTTTCGTGAACACAGAACCCAACACACGAAAAGAGGCGGAGAAAGCAGACGACACCACTGCACTACACAGCACAGCGGAGAGTGCGCAACGTCGGAAGAAAAGAAAAGAGGGAAAGAAGCAAATCGCCTGTGGACGAGCACGAAGCGAAACGTCCGTCCAACAAAGATGCCTGAGCAAGAACAGGGGAAAGGTGAAGAGTCTGGGCTAGCAGACGAAAGCAGAACCTGATGTGTGCACTCGGCTGACGGACTGACCTCACCCTTTAGACTTGAGAATTTGAGTTACGGACTAAAGATTATGGTACACGTCCTGTCCTGTTTCAGCTGGACTTACAAAAAGGAGAGAATGGGGTTCCTTGTGTGCTCCATGCCAGAGACATGGTCCACACATTGCAGCTGGGTGTCAATGAGACTTACACAAAGGAGAGAATGGGGTTCCTTGTGTGCTCCATGCCAGAGACATGGTCCACACATTGCAGCTGGATGTCAATGGGCAGAAACTCAGTACTGGTCATTGCACATTCCTAAGGTCGCTAACTTTCCCTTTTTTTTCTTGTTTTTCTTTTTTTTTTTTTAAATCTCAGATGCTGGCTGACTATGGTGTTCTTTTCCTGCACTGCACTTCTTAAACTTTCTCATTTGACAAACAGATATTAGAAGAAAGTACATGTTAATGTTGTGTGTGTGTGTGTGTGTGTGTGTGTGTGTGTGTGTGTGTGTGTGTGTGTGTGTGTGTGTGTGTGTGTCATTGTAGTACATTTCCATTTCAGTAGTAGGTCTGAAATGCTGACAAAACTGAATAATGTTTTGAAAGTTTAGCTCGAATCAAACTACCATGCAACCACCCTACTGTGATCTGTCAGCACTACATTCCATGAGTGTTCGTTGGTCTATTTGTCACGTTTGTCAATTGTAAAGCTTTGTACTGCTTGTACGAGATGTGAGCAATCAGAACCTATTCATATTTCATATCAACCTGTTAGCAATTGACGAATCTAGTCAGGCCCAAAGCCTCTGACTTAACGATTTTATTTTCTTTAACAGACTTTTGTCGCTGATTTTTCTTCTTCCTCTTCTTCTTCTTCTTCTTCTTCTTAATAAAAAAAGCCAAGCCCTATGATTCTGACATATCTTTAGGCATGCTGATCTGTTCATTGTTACGCTCAAAACACGCAAGCCTCCAAGGCAAATGCGATTCAGGTGTGGGGTAGAACGTCACAGCGCACTGTATGAAAAATTCTCCTCTTTGTCTGTTCTGCAGGAGTGCAGGGGCTCCGTCCAATACATGTTGCTCTGTGTGTGCCTTGCCAAACACGTTTTCTTATCGAGTTGATATTTAGTAGAACAATTAAAAGTGAGTTCCAGACGTATGACTCGCTGTAAGTAGATTTATATAATTTTGATCTTTGTGGATACTATGGCAATTTATGGCATTAACGTAACACGACATTATAATCCAGTCTTAAACATGCATGACTTTTCCAAATCAAAGGTCTTTAAGTCATGCTTTCAACGTTTCATTTCATGAAGGATGGAATCAAGAAAAAAAAAAGGAAAAAATGCATGCAACTATCGGCAGTAATCTTTTTGTTGTTGTTGTTGTTGTTGTTTCAGAAAAGATTTGTTTTCATTATGGTGATTCAATTGCGAGCGCGCAGATGCGCGCGCCCGTGTGTGTGTGTGTGCGTGTATGTGTGTGTGTGTGTGTGTGTGTGTGTGTGTGTGTGTGTGTGTGTGTGTGTGTGTGTGTGTGTGTGTGTGTGTGTGCGTGCGTACGTGTGTGCGTGCGTGCGTGCGTGCGTGCGTGCGTGCGTGCGTGCGTGTGTGTGTGTGTGTGTGTGTGTGTGTGTGTGTGTGTGTGTGTGTGTGTGTGTGTGTGTGTGTGTGTGTGTGTGTGTGTGTGTGTGTGCACGCGCAGTTACAAGGCTAAAACTAAAGACTGACAGAACATGACATTTCAAGAGACAAGAAAACCTTGAGACCAGGACAATGACAGTACGCACACAAACTAAAAGGGACTATGCTCGACAGAAATGAAATGGTGGTCAAAGGCAATCGAGAAGAAAGCGAAGAGGACATGGTGACACTTTAGCTGAAGAAAGAAAAGGATGCTTGGTGAATCCAACAAGGCCAATACGAGCAGTGGACAATAAAGGAAAACTCACTCCAAAGAAATCTCAGCTGAAATGACATACGGCACATGGCAACACTTCAGATCAAGTTCATTCAGAGATCTGCATGTGATATCCTGCCCTCGAATTAAAACCTTGTGAAATGGTAGAAATCGGATAACCCTATGTGTCCACTCTCTCAGAAAAAGCAAAGTTGTACAAACAGTGCAGACCCGTCAAGAAAATGTGTTGGCATTGTCGCAACATGTCTGGGTAGATTTCATACCTCTAACGAATTATGTGTGGAAGAGAACACTGCGATTGTTATGTATGTCGATATGACGTCATGTTTTCCTGAGTTTTCATTCGTTTGTGTGTGGTAATTTGCATGCCTGTGTATCTGTTAGCGAGAATACGCAAAACTAAAGAACTACTTTTAACGAAAATCGGCGGAAAGATGTTCTAGTCTATTTATTTAATTCAAATGCCATTTGAGTATATTCTTCTGTATCAAAGAACGGATGTGGGGTCTGCTTTGCAGACGGACATGCAAAACCTTCCCGCCAGTGGTATCGATGGTTGGTGGAGAGACTGACTGTGGTTTAAATAGTAATTCGCTAACTTAAATGTGAATCCCTATCAAAAGGCAGAACAGTATTTTTCACCAACATTACGCAAAAACTGTGGAATCGATTTTTTTTTTTTAAATTTGAGAAGAATCCTCGATTTTCCACACTATGGTGAGCCTCTCAGAAATATTACTATATGTTTTGTCATGTCAGACATAGCAGTAGCATTCTTTTTCACTAACATGACAGAAATTGAATCCAAAGTAAAGGACAGCAATCTCGTGTATTGCGTTGACAGTGTTTCCACTTTCAATGTTTACATTTTAATGCACTTTTGGCGAATGCTTCGTCAGACCTGTCCTGCACAAAAGACATTTCCTCCTTTTTTACCAGGAAAAATGGGGAGTTTGTATTATACTCCCTGTTTGGCTAGTATACTTACCATGTCAGACAATAGCATTCATGGCAGTTAGTCAGCTCTGCCAGGCCGAAGTTTTTGTGTGGCTAATGCAGTAATAAGACAGTCATGTGATGCCCAACCCGCTTCCGCCGTAGGAAGAAGCCAGTGTCAACCTCCCGTACCTCATTCATCGAGGCCTGCGTGCAAGGTAACCCCAGAACCTTGGCGCTAGTGGGAAGGCAGGGCGGGCATTAGAGTCTGACATGGTAAGTATACTACCAAACAGGGAGTATAATACAAACTCCCCATTTTGGCGTCATATACTGTACCATGTCAGACAATAGCAGAATTCATAGGAAAAGGAGGAGGGCGAGTGCCCTAGTGGTTCCTGGGGTTACCAGATATGGATGCATTAGCCGCCACAAAGGATATCCCATTAGAACCATCAGCCCTGGTCATGCAGATGTCCCTTAAATAAAATTTTATGAAGGGATTTTCCGAACGCCAGAAGGCTGCCTCCAGGAGGTGGCGCATGGGAACAGAGTGCTGGAATGCTGCCGAAGCGGCCAGCGCTCTGACCTCATGAGCCCGGGGAACAAGACGGGGAGGTCCTTGGAGGCCTGGGAATAGGCCGTTCTGACCGTCTTGGAGAGCCACCTAGAGACAGTGCCAGCTGAGATGTCTTTCGTGTTACTGGGGTTGATGGAAATAAGAAGACGTCTTTGCAAAACGCGCCTGGGGCGCGAGCGTTCCAGTAGTGTGCTAGACATCGAGAAGGGCAAAGGGCTATGTCTGAAGAAGTGTCTCCCCCTAGTGTATCCGCCAGCGGGCGGATGACGAGGTAAGGAGAGGCACTACCGGGTTCCTGGTTCTTAGCTAGGAATTCGGAAGGAACTTAAGAGAGATGGAGCCGTCTCTGTGGAAGGCAATGTCTCTGGGGTCCCCGCTAAGGGCATGGATCTCGCCTCGCCTTCTGGCGGAAGCGAGGGCGAGGAGAAAGGTAGTCTTCATAGACAGGAGGTCGAAAGGAATGGAGGACAAAGGCTCAAAGGGGGTTTATTGAGGACGTCAAGTACAGTGAAGAGGTCCCAAAGGGGGACACGTCTAGGGGATCGGGCCTCACGAAGAGCAGCCCCTCTGGAGATCTCTCTGAGAAGGAAGTCATTCTCAAAGGAAGGTCCGCCCATTTGGCGGATGTCGTGCAGATGGCCGACCTGTAGCCCCGGATGGAGCTAGCAGAGAGGTTAAGGTGGGACAGGAAATTTCCTATCTGGATATTGGAGGGGCGATTGTAAGGGACAGAATTGTCTTTGCACCATGAGACCCATTTCCTCCATCTGTAATCGTAAAGGGACTCTGTGCTAGCTCTGCGAGAGGACATGGCTAGTCTCGGAGTTCCTGAGAGGCCCCGGCGATGGAGAGGATACTGCGGACGGACTGGGACCTGTCCGTTCGAGAGGTGGATTTAGATGCTCGCAACCGGGCTGGCACAGAAGCCAGGCGTGGAGGCGAAGCATCTGGGGATTGGAGTGAGGGAGACCCGAACGGGGTTGCCTGAGCATGTCCCACCTGGTGTTCAACTGGAGAGGGGGTGCGTGAGTGAGGGACTTGAGGTCCGGGAACAGGACTGAGTGGGCCACCATGAGGCTATGAGAATGAGCCTGGGTCTCTCGAGTCTCGCCTTCCTGATCACCTTGTGGAGGATTGGGAAGGGAGGGGAAGCATGAGCTATGAGGCCGGACCAGGGAAGGGATAGGGCGTCGATGGCGTAAGCCTGGGGGTCCGGAACCGAGACACATACACTGGCAGACGATGGTTGAATCGTGTGGCAAACAGGTCGATCATGGGTCTGAACCAATGTTCCCACACGGTTGTTAGGGTATGCCTGCTGAGGGTCCATTCCGTGTGGAGGACAGACTTGGAGTGGCTGAGAGAGTCTGCCAGGATGTTGTGTGTCCCTGCTATGTGTCTCGCGCGAAGGGTGACCCCCTGCGTGTGACACCAGCAGAGGAGGGCCACTGTACGGAGGGAGAGGCCGATGGAGTGTGCCCCCCCCCCCCCCCCCTTGTTGATGTAACAAGCTACCGAAGTGTTGTCCATAAAAAGGAGAACGAATCGGTGGGAGACCATGGACTGGAAGTGGAGGAGGGCGAGCCTGACCGCCTCCAGTTCCAAGATGTTGATGTGAAGACGAGCAGTCAGAGCATCCCAAACCCCTGAGGCGTGACTGCTCTCCAAATGGGCCCCCCAGCCCGAGTTGGAGGCGTCTGTGTAAAGTTCCAGGGCCTGGGATGGGAGGGAGATGGAAACTCCGTGGGCCAGGGTGGAGGGGGTGAGCCACTCATCCGTGGCCCAAACGAACCAAGGCCCTAGGGGAATGGTCTGGTTCCAGCTGTCGTTGGTTTGGGACCAACGACGGCGGAACTCCCTCTGAAGCTGTCGCTTGGAACTCTGCCTAGGGGAATGAGAGGAGACAGGGACTCCATCATCCCCAGAAGGGAGGAAAGTGTCCTTGCCGAAGTAAGGGGAGAGAGTCGAAGGTGGGAGATGAGGTCCACTAGGCGGGCAGACCTCTCCGGGTCGGGGAGACTACCATGGAGGTGGTGTCGAAGCTCATGCCCAAAAGGTGAATCGCTGACTGGGCGAGAGCTTGCATTTGGAGGGGTTGGTGACGAACCCCAGAGAGGAACAAAGGTGTAGTTTTTTTTTCAAAATGGAGTGACTGATGGCGGCGAACAAAGTAAAATTTTGAAATAGAGTTTGTTTCTTACCGCCAATGACATTGACAAACAAAGCACATGACAAGACACGATGCATTTTAACCACTTGGGTCTTCTTCAGGCGAAAAAATAAATCACATTTAACATTGGGACAGTACAAACAAAGAACGAAAAACGAAAAAAAAGAACGAAAAATGACTCATCTGTTGTTGTCCATGTGGTGGGAGAATAGCCGGTAGGCGGAAATGACATGGGGATTATGGGAGAGGAAAAGGAGGGGGTTGCGTAGGGGAGGTGTGTGTGTGTGTGATATGATATGGTTGTGTTTATAGCCAACTAACTGACAAAGGAAGGAGGAACAGCAGCCCCAACTGTAAAAGGTAGTCTCCTTGGAATAAATCTAAAATATTTCCAAGGAGACAAATAGGAAGATGATTGAGCAGCACCCAGACTTCAACAAGAGGGATGCATACTACCGGATGCCCGATCAGACCAAGTGAACATTGTTGGACTGAAGATCCCCTGACCTCAACATCACAGTCCACTATACTCCACACCTGTGAATCTTTCAATTTTTTAATGCAGTGCAGCCCAAGAGACAGCTGAGCATTCCCAGCTAGGCCCAAAGTGGAAACCTGGCCTGCCAACTCACCAATGAGTGCAAAACCCTACTGACCAACTGGAGGGTCTTCACCATACAGCAACCTCTGTCAGTACCTCCAGGATTCCCACCGAAGTAACGAAGAAGAAGACCACCATTGTGATACTGAGAACTGGCACTCCAGACTGTGACATCACATCTCTGCAATACTCCACCCTGGTGGGTCTTTAATTTATCCATGCAGCCCCAATGACGGTGGAACAGTCCCAACAACACCAAAAGAACAATCCTGGCCTGCCAACACACTGATGAGTGCAAAACTTTATTGACCACTGGAGAGCCTTCACCATACAGAACCCTTGCCAGTACCTCCACCATTCTTGCCTAAGGGAATGGAGAAGAATCTCTTCCTACACTACCATTGACTTCATATGATCATCACCTATCAGTGACTGATTGATGATAATATTTTCTTTAAAGTGTGTGTTTGAATAAGTGTAATGTGTGAGTAAATATGTGTGTGAAAACTCTCCACAGTTAGTCTCACTATGATCACATGATCTTAACTCACCCAGAACAATGTTTATATGTGGTCCCCCATCCCCCACCCTTTTGTGTGTGTGTGTGTGTGTGTGTGTGTGTGTGTGTGTGTGTGGTGTGTGTGGTGTGTGTGTGTGTCCAACACATGATACCCTGTTTTTTCATTGATCACTGCTATCCTCGCTCAACAAACATCAGCATATTGATTTCAACACATTATTTCACCTGTTGCAATGAACATCATCCCACAGCATTGTTCACTTTTTTAAACAACACCATTTATATGAACCTCCCACCCCCACCTCCCACCCCATAGTGGATGATGAGATATGAGCTCTCCTTCTCTTGCCCCCCTTCCCTCCCCCCCCCCACAAACACATTACCCTCCTCCCCCCATTCCCCCCTTTTTTCCCACCTCCCCCCCCCCACACCCCCCACCCCCCCCCCCCCCCCCCCCCGATCATACCTTATCACCCATTTATCTTCCATCCCCTTCCCTCCCTAACATTACCCACACACCTTCTCAACTACCCACGCATAACTACCACTACCTCTTTCATCACCCAACGAAATCATTTATTTTATTCACCTAAACTTTTTTTCCCCTCAGTCCCCCCCCCCCCCCCCCCCCCCTTTTCTCCCCTTACCATATATTATCAATCCACCATTACCACAACCATCACAAAGATATCACACCATCCCAACAAACTAGACACACAACCCTATCATATCACACACACACACACCTCCCCCTACGCAACCCCCCTCCTTTTCCTCTCCCATAATCCCCCATGTCATTTCCGCCTACCGGCTATTCTCCCCACCACATGGACAACAACAGATGAGTCATTTTTCGTTCTTTTTTTCGTTTTTCGTTCTTTGTTTGTACTGTCCCAAATGTTAAATGTGATTTATTTTTTCGCCTGAAGAAGACCCAAGTGGTTGAAATGCATCGTGTCTTGTCATGTGCTTTGTTTGTCAATGTCATTGGCGTAAGAAACAAACTCTATTTCTAAAAAGGTGTAGTTGTTTGGAGGTGTGGGATTGGGCCAGGGCCTGAGTGGGAGCCAAGACGAGCCAGTCGTCGAGGTAAACCAAGAGGCGAATTTCCTCCTGTCTGGCAAGGGCGGCCATCTCCTTGACTACCTTCGTGAAGAGGAAGGGAGCCAGGGAGAGTCCGAAGGGGAGAGCCTTGAATTGAAACACCCGGCCCCGCCAGACGAAACGAAGGTATCGTCTGTGGGACGGGTGAATGAGGATCTGAAAGTAGGCATCTTTCAGATCTATAGAAGTGGCCCAGTCCAGATGGTGGATGGAGTCCCTGATCTGGCCCGGGTCTCCATCTTGAATCTGGTTGGCCTGGGGAATTTGTTGAGAGGGGAAAGGTCGAGGATGGCCTCCAGCCGCCCGAGGACTTGGGGACTACAAACAGACGAGAGTAAAACCCGGGGTTGGGGTGGGGTATCTCGGTGATGGCGCCCTTCCAGAGAAGCTCCTCGATTTCCAGGCGAAGGGCCTCCACCTGGGCGGGCGGTGGATCGCTGGGGAAGGAGGAGGGGAGGACAGAAGAGGGGGGCGTTCGTGTGCCCAGGGTAGACGGAACCCCTCCTGTAGAACAGATACTACCCAGGGGTTGAGACCCATGCGCCGCCACTGGTGGGCATGCCGGGATAGACTGCCTACCAGGGGGCAGAGGGGTCGAGGGGGGTCGAGAAGACTGACATTTCCCGCCTCTTGGAAGGTGAGTCTGCTAGTCACCTCCGGGGCCGGGCCTGTTGGCCGAACCGAAAATTCTGTTGGGGGTTTTTCGGTTTGGGCCTAGGCGGGTGGAAGTAGAGTGTTTGGCGGGCCTTGAGGGACGCTGCTTGGGGTAGGGCTGGGGTCTGGCTGGGGTAGGCCTGACGAAAGAATGGTCTAGAAGGGTGATGCTGACGAGGGGTCTTGGTCGCAAAAGAAGTGGCCTGTTTGCGCCACTCGACGGCATGGGTAATGACAGCAGCAGAGTAGTCGCCGAAAAGCGACTGCTCCTGACCCGGAATGCAGCGTAAGGCCGCCTTGAGTGCTGGGGAGAGATGGGCCTGTGATAGCATAGCATCTCTCACTGCCAAAAGGCAGTTAAAGTGACTCCTGGCTGCGCTGTCCGCCGCAGCCCCAAGGTGGTGCGCTATCTTGTTGACAAGAAAACGCATCAGGGGGTCATCAAACAGGCTGGAGTCTGCCTCAGTGTCATCAGGGTCCGAAGACGCTGAGACAGTGCCGCCCTCCTTTGGCCAGAGTTCCTCAGCTCGCTGTAGGAACATGTCAATGAAGGCATGTCCCGTGGTGGTGTGTAGAATGCCAGCCCTGGCAATTCTGTCCCACGCTATCAGGGTTTTGATAGAAAGAGAGGTGGATGTGGGAGGGGGAGGTTGGGAGTGAGCCTGAGGTCGGCCGGAGAAATGGCAATCTCCCTGGTGGCCGGATTGGCAGAGAAGAGAGAAAAGACATGGGGGGCCTGACGCGAGTCCTTGAGGAATACTCCTACTGGGGCTGCGTTGGGGGCTGACAAGAAGTCAATACCCGGTGGAGGTACGGCATGTGCACCCCTGGCGAGAGAGGCCGATCTGTCCCACAAAGGAGTGATGGTCTGGGGGGTGGCTATCCTTGGCCGTGATCGCTGGGTAGGGGGGGACCCAGTGAAACGGGAAAGGGAGAAGATGTTGTTAGAGGGAGGGGATTCCCTAACAACAAGATCAGGGCGCCAGCTCTCCACAATGGAAAGGTCCCCAGACTGGGGGAGGGAATCCTCGAACCCCTCCTCAAGTTGTGGGTCAGTGTATTCGTGAAGGGGAAGTTCAGGTCCACCTTCGGAAGGCCAGGTCAGGGGTGCGTGTGAGTCCCGACCTCGTTGGGAAGAGGGTAAAAACGAGGACGCTCCCCGGTGGTTCCATAATAAGCGTGTAAACTAGGGGACCGCCGATCGGACAGCGCCCGAGAGGAAGGGGGACCCAGGTCGATCCAGCTCTGAGAGGCCGGATGCCACATGAGACCGAAGATGAAGTCAGGGAAGAGTCAGCGCTAAGCCACTGATTCCTCTCGGGGAATAGAACCACCGGTCCCTGGGGAGAAAGACGGGCTGTGGCGGCCCAGAGGCAGAGTCTCCTCGGGGACCCGGGTAAACTTGAGCACCAAGGGAGAGCACTGCCTCCTGCATCTCCCGGGTGGGGTCCGTGCCGGCCCCCTGCGTGGCAGAGGGGTCGGTGGGTGTTACGGTCACCGAGCCTCCTGGCCGTGTGGTAGCGGATGGGGATGGCTGAGTCGACGCGTAAGCCTCAAAGGACAAAAGGTTACCCCTGGTCCCGCTGGTCGATCCTCCCCCCGGAGGAACGGGACCGCGGACGTTGCCCAATAGGGGAGCGGAAGAAGTCCGCTCCCCAACGTCCTGTACCCCTAGGGGAGATTGAAACGATCGATCGGGGTGGTTCGACCGTCGGGGGTGAGGGCGCAGATCCGAGCTAGTTGATGCCTGCGTACCTGACCTGGGGTTGTGGTCAGTGGGGGGGTACCACCAAAGACTGTCCACAGCCCCTCCACCGGAGTGTTGACGCTCCTCATGTCTGAGTCGTGGCTGAACCCGGACACGGTTGGGGAGAGCGCGATGAGACTGGGTGACGTTAGTGGGGGAGGTGCTAGCGTCACGAGTCTCATTAGATCGGGTGACGTGCGGTGATTCCGGCCGCGAGTTGTCACCCGTGCTGGTCCGGGTCTCGGCAAGGGTCCCCAGGGGCCGATGATTGCCGGACGCGGCATGATAGGAGAGGGTCTCCTTACGCGATCGAAGGCGAACAGGCGATCCAGTCAGGGAACGGGAAGATTTAGAACGGGCAGGTCCTTTCATGGGGCCTTGCCCTTGGATTTGGGTTTAGGGAAAGATGAGAATGAAAAACAGTCGGCGATGACGGCCGATTGCCCGTTCGACTGAGACTTCCCGTTGGACTTCGATCGCGACGATCGTGTGTCCGTCGATCGGGTAGAGATGATGGTCGTAATGATGGTCGCGCGTCCCCTGTGCGTCCCCTGCGC
>CM031603.1:9573084-9608084 GCA_018398815.1 Conus ventricosus | reverse complement strand
TTAAAGATTGTTCTTACTGCCTAAGCATCCAGTAGGAAGTATCCAGAATTGCTTTATCCAAAAAGGAATTGCTGCTCATCGTGAATGTGACCCAGCAGTGCGGTTTGTCCACTGAACGATGACCTCAATGTGACTTCCTAACAAAAGCCATGTCCTTCATAACAGAGTTAAGATGAGTGGCCCCAATTGTCGCCCTCAGTCCCCGCCTGTCACCCTCATACTTCAAGAGGCATCACCAGTCCTCACAACTGTGGTCCCCATGAATTTGCAATTGCTGACAACTTTGACATGAACTCATTGCAGGCAATGACACGGAGAGGGCACCAAAACCTCGATGCTCAGCAAATGCCAAAGCGAGAGTCTAGCCACCAGATCAGCAATAAAGACGTCCCTGTCTATGGTGTTCAGTCTACGCACGTCACGATGTTCTCTGGCCACAGAAAGCTTGACGAGCGTGAAGTTCAATGCCACACCATAGTGTATGGAAAATGCATTCGTCGTCACTATGGACAAAGTTAGAGAGACAGAATGGGTTCATTATAACCAATACGTTAGTTGTGTATGATTTTAAGTGCAGTCAAAGTGTAATTTGAAAGCAGCAAGAATGGGCAGCGAACTGAACACTGAACACAGACTGCTGCGCTACTGAACATGACTCAAAACACAAATGAACACAAACCAAGATGTAAAGGAACGCAAATTTAATAGACTGTACAAAGCAGACGATGGAGTTTTCAACAGAACGTTTCATCAGACGTGGCAAGCTACGACCAAACATCAACCATAAACAAAACAATACTTCTCTTCTGGATTCAGGAGAGAAACATGAAGCGACCTGTTTAGACTACCAGTATATTCAGGTGGATCTGGAAATTGTTTGATCAATGCGACAGTGTTTTTTTTTTTTATTTTTTAGTTCTTTGTGGCTCAGTGGGGATCGTTAGAGATGGAATATATTCAGACATGTAGGATCAGATGAGAGAGACTGTTCTCAGATACATTTATTTTTTAAAATGCATCGTTGAACGGATACTCTGTTTTGGAAATGACGTAGGGGCAGTCAAAACAGCAAAAGCAACGCCTGCTGGGTACGTGGCTGAGGGCTGGGGATAAGGTGGTCGTGTAGTTTGGGGTGGGGTGGATATGGGGGCAAGAGCACGTGTGGTCTCATGTAGTCGTGTTTCCAGTACACGGAAAATAGCAGCACCGTATTTAAGGATGTAATCGTTAATGACAGAACATACTGATTGGGTTGAACAGACTGGACTGTGCATTACACAGCCTGATAGGCACAACAGCCGACTGGCAGACACTTGTCCAGGGGGTGTTGGGGATGGTTGTCAGTGCCTTAGTGGTGTAAATGACCGAGAAGTCGCCTCACTGTAAACTGGTGTGAGTAAGCTAAGTCTGTCCAGCCTGAAGCACTCTCAGAACCCTCTGCCCCAGATCAACAAACCGCAGGAAAAGGTGATACTGTAATTGGGGATAATGATTTTTTCTCTGTTCGGCATGGGCTGTGTATTTTGTTTCTAATTTAAAAAAAAAGATAATTTCACTAACACTGGCACAGGTGGTGGACAAGAAAAAAATCAACTTATTAGCTTGCTGTGATGGGTAGTGTGGCTTTGAGATATAGTCATAAAGTACGCTTGCTTTCTTTCATGCGCACTTTTCTTCCTGTCCATGACGTGTAATACTTTGTAGCTGCACACTGGGGGCAGGAGATAAGTGAGTGGGACTGTGTGGATTCCATTCCCAGTAATGGTCATCAAGACTGATACCCCTAATCAAATATATCCCGCATACCTTCCATGGGCATAGTCAAATAGAAGCAGTCCACAGCCACAGCCCGGCCCGGCACACACAGGCTAGGCACCAGCAATCTAAATGGAGCAGTCCACGCTATTTCATCAAGAGGCAACCAGCTGGAGGAGACACTGCACTGCTGCCAAGTCACTTCTGTGGTGTTCAGTAGTAACTGTTCTGATCCAACATACAGATGACACCACCTACTAAGCCCCACAGGACACCACCTATCAAATCTCTCATTGACAACAATACTTGCTCAGTCATGGAGCTGGCATACGTGAGCTCTCCCTTCGGAGAAGCCACCACCTCTGTCGAACTAACACCCCTCCCCCCCAATGACTTGCCAATACCTTAGCCCCAACAAAATCAAACCAAAGGCCGTAGACGTAGAGGGGATATCAAAACTGGGGTCCCCTTGAGAACAGGGCGTGAAAGGCCACATAATCTGATACTTTTTTTTAAATGCTGGTTGATAAATTTGAGTATGATGAAGATAATACTACAAATTTCTATTCCTGTTTCAGACTGCATTGCAGCGCTGTACTCTACGCTTGTTTTCATATATCCTGGCGTCAACCAGGCCTGAGAGGTACAGACAACTGCGGTGTTGGTCAGAAAAGTTTAGCAACACACTCAGAGACGCTTCTATTTTGTGGATGAAATTCGAATGTGTGATACCAATCTTCCCAGGTGAGGCCATGGCAAAGTCAACTCTGGGTAGGAGCCGGTCAGGGCAGACCAGTCCCACTTGACCCCTATTTAGGAGCGGACCAACCACCTCCCAACCGGGAGTCCACATTGCTAATTACATTGCCACAGCTTCTAGTAGTAATTGATATTCTGGCTGCTGTCTACAAAAAAATCTGACACGCTGGGGATTGGACCAGGCCCTAGTCTCAGTCACTTATCCGTTACCCTTCCCAAGAAAGCGAATCTCCAACACTGCCAGAAGTACAGAACTGTAAGCTTGATCACCAGCTCCTGTAATGCTGAACATCATTCTGAATAGATTGCAACCAGAGTCACCACTGAAGACAAGGTTGTACTACGCAAAGGCAGAAGGACCTACTTTCCTTTCCGTTAAGCATACCCAGCACATCAAGGAAATCTATTACGTCTTTCTAGAACTCAAGAAGGCATTGGACATAATCTGGCAGGAAGCACTGTGAGCCACAATGAAAAAAATTAACATTGCGATGCAGCTAATCCATTCATGGTAGAAACTGTTCTTCAAAGCAACAAGTGAAGTACTCACACGTGCTGCTATTGGAAAATAGTTCCATACTCACATCTGCTATGTTCCAGTCTGAAATTGTCAGGGCTGCCTTTAATTTTCAGCATTTTCAAGAAGTCTCTGGAATGAATCATGACTAGGACAATTGAAGATCATGTTAGTAGAGTCAACACTAGGAAGTGCCTTCAAAAATCTTCAATTTGTAGAAGACTACGATAGAATGGTGAAGTTCGCCAAACGTATTGAACGACTGAATGAAAAATTAACAAGGTATGGCATGTATATTACTACAGACAAAAGTGAGCTGATGGCCAGCTTCAACATAAGCACCAACCATGCTATACGAGTCCACAGTCAGAAGTTAGTATCTGTTAAACGATTTACTTTCCTGAGATCTGTTAATAGCAGTATGGGATCCAAACCAGAAATCCTCCCAAGGGCAGGGAAGACAACAGCACTATCAATACCATAACGTATATGAAAGAACAAGGACAGCTTTATGAAACCCCAGATCAGGCTCCTGAGTACACTGGTTATTCCATCTTAGAACAGGTACCCGATGGCAAATTTGGCGAGGGCACTCCTTGAAACGCCCACCCACCCAGAAGTTGTGGGTTCAAATTCCGGCAGGGAGAAGGAACAGAATATGGCAGCAGAAGGTGTCAGAAAAGTGATGATCTCGGTGATTCACAGTCTCTTTGAGTGTAAGGAGTTCAAGGCCAAATCTTTGTCAGGGACGGGGTGACAGTTTCTTTGGAGACCCGCTTCCGTTAGAGTTTCTTAATACAATCTTCCAGTTGTGTATGAGTGACATGGAACCTAGCAGCAGTACTGGGCAGAAGAATCCAAGCTGACGAAAACAGATGTCACTCCAAAATATGGAGCATCAGATATATTGATCACGTCACGTCACAAATCAACAACTGTACCAAATATATGTACAAAGATATCCATTTGAATCAGACAAAATCCTACTGACAGATCCGGAAAAGAATATATTTGTATGGCTATGTAACCAGATAAAATGGCCATGCTAGGGAACAGTGGACGCATAGACATAGAGGGAGGGGGGGGGGGGGGGGGGGCGTCGGTAGACTGAAACACAAATGCAGATGCAAGGTGGAAGGGACATGTTTCAGAGATGACAGGTTTGGCACACAATCGACAGAACTGCAGGAACTGGTAATGTGTTCTTCAGTCTGGTGCTCGACTAACTCCTCGTGGAGAAGAAGAAGAAGAAGAGAAGAAAGAAGAAGAAGAGAAGAAGAAGAAAGAAGAAGAAGAAAGAAGAAGAAGAAGAAGAAGAAAGAAGAAGAGAAGAGAAAAAGAAGAAGAAGAAGAAGAAGAAGAAGAGAAGACGAAGAAGAAGAAGAAGAAAGATTGTTCGCTGGAGAATCAAAGTAAACGCTCTTGTCATTCTAATGGCCCAACAATCCAAACAGACACGTTTTGTTTTTGATGTTCGTCTTTTGCTCTCTCTCTCTCTCTCTCTCTCTCTCTCTCCTCTCTATCTCTCTCTCTCTCCTCTCTCTCTCTCTCTCTCTCTCTCTCTCTCTCTCTCTCTCTCTCTCTCTCTCTCTCTTCTCTCTCTCTCTCTCTCCTCTCTCTCTCTCTCTCTCTTAGGAGATGAATTAATGTTCACAAATGCACACGTATGCGCACACACGCGCATGGACATAAGCACCCACCCACCCACTCACCCTCACCTCACCCTCACACACACACACACACACACACACACACACACACACACACACACACACACACACACACACACTCACTCACTCACACACACACACACACACACACACACACACCACACACACACACACACACACACACACACACACACACACACACACACACACACACACACACACACACACACACACACACACACACCACACACACACACACACACAACCTCAGCAATCACCGTGAAAAATACACTCGGTGTTTTCCGGAAATGGTTCTATTTTTTCTTCATTTCGTTCACAGATGTATAATATTGCTGAGATCGGGAAATCATATCATTTAATCAATGTTCCTTGCGCATCGAAATAATCTAAAAAGCTCGGTGATTATATTACGAAACGCGGCTTTAAACTTGTTACCCGACACACAATACAAATAAAAGTTGACAGCACTATTAGCATACCACATGATGTAGCTGATAGCCTCAAAACACCTTGTATTTTCCGTTAATAACTGGGTCATGTTCATTAGCATATGGAAGTGTGATGTTATATACTGTTGCTGGCATAGTCAGAAGCAAATAGCAGATGCTTGCAGAGACCAGGGTCACAGTCAACGACAGCGTCCTCTTTTGTCTGCAATCCTGAGCAGTGCGTTGCACGTGAAGCCGGTTGCCTATCTTAGCAGACCTGAATAATGTACGGAGAAGAACAATGTTGCTGATGATCAACATGGCAAATGGGAGTAAAGAGGATACAGCCAAGTCCACGCGAGGCCAGATAACCTGCACTAGCCACACATATACTTCTGACGCAACCTCACAACACATAGAATGCTGGGCAATACAAAGCTTCTCATCAAAATCAAATCCGTAGAGAAAGTGACAGTGGATCAGAGTGATAACGACAATTAATGTAACAGCAACAGCTCGCGACGTTGTCTTCGTCCACACAGCATTGACACGATGTGGCCACAGGACAGCTGCTGCTCTTTGCACTGTGAGTGCCACCAGTATCCACGCAGATATAACGTCAGTCGTTCTTGACAACAACGTACCCACTTTACATGGCAAGGAACCCAGGCTTTCAATCAATGGCACATCAAACACAGTATTGAGCCATTCCTGAAGGGGCCACAGTATTAACGTTAACTGGTCAAAGCAAGCCAGCACTAGGAACAGAATGCTTGAACTGGATGCAGGAAGACGAAATATAATCAGAATTATCATAAGATTTCCGAACATTCCAAAGAATATTACAACAGGGAAGCCAAATTTCGTGATCAGATTGGCAGTATTTAAAAATGGTTGATACAAAGAACACCATACATTATACCAATACCAGTTCAGGTCAGTCATCTTACCTCTGTTCAGTTATGATAGAATTTGATATCTTAGTCTACACCATAAACATTTTTAGTATTGTCACACATGGAGATAATGGTTAGATTTTCTCTGAGGGCCCAGTTCCCGGTATTGAAAGCTAACATCAGTCCTGCATGGATTACCGTGTTGCTCAATTAGCCATTGTTATATTTTACTGTAGTTTGTCTTTCCTATTCACGTTGAGGTAGAGTGCTCTGTCTCGACGTGAGGGAAAGAGAAACTCAAACCCATCATGTAAAATGACAGAGAGAGAGAGAGAGAGAGAGAGAGAGAGAGAGAGAGAGAGAGAGAGAGAGAGAGAGAGAGAGAGAGACAGACAGACAGACAGACAGACAGACAGACAGACAGAGACAGAGGCAGAGACAGAGACAGTGACAGAGCACGTCTTTACTTCGGAAAACATCACTATGTTATGATTCTGATTTCGTACAAACCAAGGAGAAAGAGAGGCGGAATGGGGAAGTGGAGGATGGGGGACAGAGTGGCGAGGAGCAGACAGAATGGTATAGTTAAGGTGTGAACGTGAAAGGGAAAAGAGGGAATTGTGATTAGTCTAAACTAAAGCCTACTTCTCAGACATCCTTTCATTGAACCATTAAAATGGCTGCTGACAGTCAAATGGGGAAATTTCCAGGTAATTTTGTTGTCATGGATAATCAGATAGATCGGGATTTTGAGCTTTGCTGATTGACGTGCTATGTCAGCAGAGAAAGAGTGGTTAGAAGAACTGGGAAGATCGCAAAAGAGATTGATAGGCTGGGATCCGTCTATGGAAGATAGTTTGAAATTCTTTGGCATCAAGGATTGGCGGGTGCGACGTACACATTAGGTGCACAAACAGAAGTAGACATTCTACAAATTACTGAACCTGGTAAGGACAGGTTACTGAGCGTCATCATCTGCACACACCATATCAGCTTCCAGCAACCTGGCGATGGGGACAACACAAGCAAATCCCACCCATTGATCTCCAGTGGCCTGATAAACCGTAAATTTCAGGTGCTGACTAAGGCCTGAGATGCATGAAGAACAATAGGGTAAGGGTTGCTAATGATCTTACAACCAGACAGCGACAGATGGTCAAGAGTATTGCGATTGTGGCGTTTGCATCTACTTTAAAAGGGGTGAGCAGATTGCAATGGGTCAGTTCTGCATCCCTGCAATAACAACAAGGAGGGCAGGCACATCACATGACAAGCGATAGAGAAAAAACATTCATTTTACATGAACCTTCAAACTGACGATGATCTCGAAATGCACGTGCCTCTGAGCTACGAGAACGTTGCTAAGGCAACATTCGGTGCAGGTGTGATACAAGTGACACTGTTGAGACATGTAACAACCTGTCACTGTCAACAGTGTCAAAAGAGAAAACGAGGCTGTGGCGTTGGAGGCCTACCCAGCTGTCACCTACTAGCCCCATGCCACTACCATGTCATAGTCATCTGCTGACGTGAACCATCCATTCTCAACTGTGTCGTTCTCTGGTACAGGACAGCACGTGAATAGCGCTCATACTCAGGTTATAAGTCACAGTGCTTACGTTCAGTTTTAATTTCAAGGCCGACACACCCGTAGCTTCGGGGGCGGGGGGGGGGCTGATAACGTTTTACTTTAGAAGGGAAATGAAAGACACAGCTGTCTGACAGCATAAGATGAGATCGGGCCATGATTTACACTACTCGATTCGTAAACATGACCAGAATAAGGTCAATTACTCTGTCTTTATCATGGCATGCTGAAGGATATGCCCCCATCCAGGTGTTGTTGCAACACTGACGTAATGAAAATACACATAAAATGGGTCCCTAAGTTTACAACTTAGCCAGTTGATCAAAGGAACACTACGCTTTTTGACATACAATTTTAAAGGTTTGATTTTAACCTGGTGGAAACTTTTACTCAAACCTCTCTTCTTTTTCCCCCCAGCATAATGCCTACATTGCACCTGGTGTTGAACTGTCTGAAACATGCTCTTTACCAGGTGCAACGCATGCTTTCACTGCTCGTCTTTAAGGAAGAGTTGTTCTTCTGGGTCGAACTGGAAACTTGTGTTAAACATATTGCATGTAATAGTATATTATTTTGTATTGAACCATCATTCTGATATCATGTCATGGTCTACCTACCTTCCTCCTGCTGATGACCAATTACAGGGACATAGCTTTTAACTAATGGTTTATCACTAACTGAACAATGTATTTTGATGATAGCGAGCTGCTTAATGGCGTGCAACCTTTTTTATTTCGCGAATTTAAAGCTAATATTGGCTTTTAAATATCGCCATTTTAAAATGATCACTGATGATATTGATGACCGTTGTGCAAGCCATGTTGATATTTAGATAGTACAGCTATCCGTCAGTCCATGAATCAAAACAAAACAATTTTTTGTAGATACTCACATCTGTGAACTGTTCGGATTATCAGTACTAAATGGAATTGTTGCAGGCTATCTCTAAGGAGTTGAGAGCAGTAGAGTACAAACACATGCCTGTAAAAATGGAAAGGTGTGTTGCTTGAGATGTAAAAACACTTGTGAGAGTATCGCTATCAACACTTTGCACCTCAGCATATGCTGGCAGGATCAACTGTATGACGTTCTCTCTCAGTCCTGTCAGTCTGATGAGGTCTTGCGTTATTTTCATGAAGCAATGCATTCAATCGTTGCTGACAAAAACACAGCCTTAGAAGAATTCACTGATGGCCTATGTAAATGGCTGGTCAATGCATGAGGAAGAATAGCATGGTAGGAAAGGAGAGGATGTAGATAAGGTAGGATTTGGAATGCAAACATATCTTGACATTTTTTCTGGAGAAATTTTAGAATCTGTCAGCAGAAACACACAGATACATGCAAATTAATGTACCGGGGAAAAAAGAATATAACTAACAGAATCCAACTAAAACCCCAAAAGGCAACATATCTGTTCCTGATACCTGCAGATGTATATTCTTGCTGAATACCAGTGGATATTTTATAATTGTAATTTAAGAAATTTACGATTGATGGCAGAAAGCAACTGAGTACACAAAACTCAGGCAGGCTTGCAGAAAGGATACAACACCACTGACCAGATTTTCACCCTCACCGTATTACCAGTAATGCTAAGCAAGACATAAGAATATTTTGCGTTCATTGATTGTAAGAACGCGTCCAGCTGTGTTAAAAAAAGAAAGATGTTAGTTATTTTTGAGTTTATGTTTGAATTTCATCATGGATGCATGATTGCGAGCGGTTCAGTCTGTACATGCCACACCACATCTGCAAAGCTACAAGTCCACACTGCCAGGGATTTAGAGCTGATGGATGACTTAGTAACTAAGACGAGGGTTTCATGGATATTTGTTAGCAGTTGTCTGACCTGCGCATCAGATGAATGGGCTGTCCTGACATAGGTTACCTCCCTAATTTTATCTGCAACCCTATAATAATTCTATGCGTGTGTTTCCGCGTGTGTGCGCGTGCAGTGTGTGTGTGTGTGTGTGTGTGTGTGTGTGTGTGTGTGTGTGTGTGTGTGTGTGTGTGTGTGTGTGTGTGTGTGTGTGTGTGTGTGTGTGTGTGTGTGTTTTAAATAATATTGACAATAATATTTATTGACCGTCTCTGCTGACTACGTCGAAGGCCTTGGCGAGGTCGATGAATGCGACATCTCTCAGGTCCCTCATTCCAGCACTGACAGAGGACTGCATGCCAATGGTGCAAAAGGGTAGTATTGCAGTGTTTGATGAGGTCTGGAGGACTGTCATCATTGCTACGTGTCTTGCCTGATGCCAGACTGGCAATGGCTTTGCTGAGTTCGTCCGCGGTTGGTTCTACGTCAAGCTCTTCCATGACCGGCATTACACATTGATGGCATCAACGGCTGAGGTGGTTATTTTGTTCTCTTCGACTATAGAGGTAGTGCTCCACTCATCTCTCCATTTGATGGCTGGGGTCATTGATTACTTCCCCAGTAGATGATATGAGGGGATCCATCTTGTTCTGCATTGGTGCCAGTGCCTTCTTGATGCCGTCTTACACCCCTCTGATGTTGCCACTTTCAGCGGCTGTTTGTATCTCCTCGCTGAGCTCTGTCCAGTTATCGTCAACGCAGCGCCTGACATTAAGCTTGACTTTGCTCCTGGCAACCGTGATGATCTGCAGGTTCTTCTCGTTGGGTGACTGCTTGTACCTAATGAGTGCAGCGTGCTTGACTTCAATAATGGGATTCATCTCTGACAATTTGGCCTCAAACCAGTCGTTTTCTTCCCAAAGATAGCCTGGGCAGTGCAGTACATGGTGTCTCGTAAAGTTTCCCATCTCTCTGTGACAGAGGCTCTGGGCAGCAAGGCATCATATTTTCTCTCAAAGACGTCAGCGAACTGTTCCACAAGATCTAGCTGAGACAACTTACTGACGTCGATACGAAAGCTCCCTTGTTTCTTTGAGCCATGGAACTTCTTTGGTTGCAGCCTGATCCTGCAGCATACCAGGAAGTGGTCCATGTTGCAGTCCGCGCTGTGGTAAGAGTGCACGTGGAGAAGGTTTCTGACAGCAGAGCGTCTCACTAAGATCAGGCCCAGATGGTGCCAATGCTTTGAGCTTGGGTGTCTCCAGTAGACTTTGTGTTGAGGTTTCCTCTTGAAGAAGGAGTTAGCAATACACAGTTCGTGACATGCACAAAACGCAAGCAGTCGCTGTCCATTCTCATTCATTTCCCCACCCCAGTGGAACCAAGGCAAGAGGGGCACAAGTCGTTGTTTGCACCTACTCTGAAATTGAAGCCACTCAAGAGAACACGTTGTTATTTGCTGTGGACGTTCCTTTTGGAAGTTGCAAGATTTTCATAGAACTCACCTTTGGCATCTGGGATAATGGACAGAGTCGGAGCATATACGCAGCCAAGGGTGACAAGGCCTTCAGTGGTGTTGAGAAAGTCACGGGTCGCTCTGAGCCACCACTGCCTAGTTCTATCATACCCAGCGGTCTGTTCTTTACTGGAAAACCCATCCCATACTCTCTTGGTTCATCAGAGCTCTTTCCTTAGCAGAAGACGGTGCAGTCTCTCTCCGTCTGCGTGGACTAGCACCACTGCTTGCAGCATTCTTTAAAAGGGAGCAGAATGCGTCAGTCTTTCCCTCAACTACAAGGGACTTGGAGGACGTGTGGTGTGCAGGTCCACCAGTGTGTGGATACGCCCGGGTGTCCACAAACCAGACTCTCAGTTAAGGGTCAAATGGCTTCACTGCCTTGTGAATGTCTCGGGAGAGACAACGGCTAAGGGAGTAAACTCTGAAAGAAAACCCAGAGTGGAGCCCCTACAGCAATTGTTCGACACACGGTGACACCTTCCGGCAACTCCTGCAGCTGCACTGACACCATACTGAGCTGGCTTGTCCTCTCCGTTGAATTCTGTCAGCAAAGCCTAGAGGAGGAGTCTGGCACTTGGGCACTCCAGGATATCCACACACTTCGCCCAGGCCTGCACCCTGGAGAGGTCACTCCAGTGCCACTATCCCAGCGATAGAAATAACATGGGAGAGAGCAGCTATGAGTTAAAAGCCCAGTGCGTATTGGCGTAAGCTCGGGTGCTATGGGTTGTCTCTGACAGTGGGGGAGACTATCGCTTTCCACTGGTCAGCTACCGCCCGCCTCAAGCCAATAAGGTCCTGACCCCTAGAGTGTGCCTGCTTCAATGGGTTCTTGGAGCTCCGGGGAAGACCAAAAAGCAGACTGTAAACCCTGCACCAGGCAAGAAAAGAAAAATTGCGGCTGGCAATTTAGAACGTGAGAACAATGTGTCCTGGCCTTTCTGACGACCTCCAGCAAGTTGACGACGCCAGGTAAACAGCCTTCATTAACCTCGACCTGAAGAGTTTCAAAATCGACATTGCTGCAATGTAAAAGACAAGTCTTCCCTTCCAGCGGCAGCCTCAGGGAGAAGGACAACACGTTCTTTAGGCAAGGACTGCAGCCAGAGGAGCACCGACTGTACGACGTCGGATTGGCAGTGCGAAACTCTCTCCAGTCCTCAGTTGAACCACCTTCCAGAAGACAGCGCGAATCCTCTCTCTCCAGCGCACAACCTCTCCAGCACCAACAAACATCCTTAGCATCTATGCCCCCACACTCTGCTCTACAGCCGAGGCTAAGGTTAAGTTTCTATAAGGAGCTGGAGGCCAATATCAGAGAGCCACCTGCAAAGGAAAACCTGTTCTTGCTAGGGGACTACAAAGCCCGGTTTGAAGCAGATCACAGTTTCTGGCCAGGCTGCGTTGGCCGCTTCGGTGCTGGCAAGCTCAACGAGAATGGCTACTTGAGGTTTGCTTCTTCCACGACTTCTGTATCATGAACACCTTCTTCCCACCACGCCACACCACAAAGTGTCCTAGAGGCACCCTAGATCCCATCACTTGCATCAGCTGGACTTCATGATCATCCGATGACCCTTGCTCAACCATGACTGTGACACTGACCACTCGCTGGTTGGCAGCGAGGTGCATCTTCAGCCCAAACGAATCCAGCACGCCAAGCAGAAAGAGACGTCCTCAAATCAATACAGCCTTGACGTCTGTGTCCGAACTGCGCGAATGCTTCGCCAGAACCATCGACGAGGCCCTGGAGGACTGCCCAAGAGACAGTGCTTCATCACGGTGGAACCACATACGCGATGCCATCTGCCAATCCGTTTCAGACACCTATGGGAAGAGAGTGAGAAAGAATGAAGACTGGTTTGAAGCAGGAATCGTGGAAATGGAGCCTGCCATTGTTGCTAAGCAAGCTAGAAACTCCAATTACAAGAGAGAGCCCTCAAAGGAGACGCTAGTGGCACAACACCAAGCGGATCGTCCGTAAATGCGCTTACTTGTACTGGCTGAACCTGCACCAGGGCATCCAGATCTTCGCCGATAGTGGCAACATTCGATCCATGTACGAAGGCATGTAGACAGCTTTCGGCCCTAGCACCATCAAGATCGTTCCTCTGAAATCTTCGTCGGAGGTCATCACAGCAGCAAACAGATGAAGAGATGGGTGAAGCACTACCAGGAGCTGTACTTCAGGCAGAACCTAGACGTCCACACAGCCATTGAGAACACCATCTCCCTGCCTGCCATGGAGGAGCTGGACGCTCTACCCAAAAGAGTGAAATTCAGCAAAGCCATCGACTTGCTAGCCTGTGGTAAAACTCCGGGTAGCGACGGTATTTCGGCAGAAGTCATCAAAGCCGGCAAGGTGAGTTCTCTTCTCAGTCATCTCTATTAGCTTCTACTGCACTGTTGAGACGAAGGGACCGTGCCCCTGGACATACCCGATGCAAACATCATCACGCTATACAAGGACAAAGGGGAACACAGCGACTGCTATAACTATCACAGAACATCCCACTTCAGTATTGATGGCAAAGCTTTCGCCCGTGTAGTTCTCAACAGGCTGCAGCTACTCGCCAAACGAGTAAATCCAGAGGCAAAGTGCATCTTCGGAGCTGTAAGATCGTTGATCGACATGAAATACTCCCTGAGCCAACTACAAGAGAAGTGCCGCGACCAGAGACGATCCTTCTTCATTGCCTTCATCGACCTGATTAAGGCGTTCGATTTGGTCAGTAGGTCGAGCCTCTTCACCCTGTTACACCGGATTGGATGCCCCCCCCCCCCCCCCCCAAGCTCCTGAAGATAATCACGTCCTTCCATGACAGCATGAATGGCATTGTCCAGTATGACGGTTCGTCTTCAACCCCTTCCCAATCAAGAACAGTGTCCAGACAAGGGTGCGTGCTCGCTACGACACTATACAGCATCTTCTTCCTGTTGCCACCCTACGCCTTCTGACAATCTGAAAACAGCATTTTTCTCCACACCAGGAGCGACGGAAGCCTCTTTAACCTGCAACGCCTCCGAGCAAACACGAAAGTGCAGAAAGTCCTCATCAGGAAAACGCTCTTTGCAGAGGATGTCGCCCTCACTACCCACACTGAAGTAGCGATACAACGGCTCATCACCTGATTCGATGATGCCTACAACAAGCTTGACCTCACTATCAGCTCGGAAAAAAAAAGAAACATCATGAGCCAGGTCAGCAGCACTCCCTGCATCTCCATCGGCGATCACACCCTCGACGTGGTCACCGACTTCGCTTACCTGGGCTCCCCCATCTCCAGCAACCTCTCTTTGGACGCCAATCAGAACGTGCGGATCGGTAAGGCAGCAACAACGATGGCCTGTCTAGCAAAGAGAGTCTGGGACAACACCATGCCTGGAACGTCAAACACCAAGATGAAAGTGTACCAAGCCGGCATGCTGAGCACTCTACTCTATGGAAGCGAAGCATTGACCCTGTACTCCCGACAACAACGCAGACTGAGCGCATTCCACCTGCGTTGCCTCAGAAGACACCTGGGCATCACTTGACAAGACCGTATTACCAATAAGGACGTTCTGGCCCAGACGGGGATGCTTGGCATGATCGGCATCCTGACACAAAGATGCCTGTGATGGTTGGCCACGTCATCCGCATGGACAATGGTGGGATTCCAAAGAACATGCTGTCCAGCGAGCTGGCTACAGACTGCAGACCCACAGGACGGCCCGCCCTACGCTACAAAGCTCCGGCAAGCTCGACCTGAAGGCAGGCAGCTTCGGCCCAGCAGACTTGGAGTCAGCAGTTTCAGACCGTGTCAGCTAGCGGTCCACCATCAAGGCCAGCGTCAAACAAGCAGAGCAGAGGAGAGAGGCCCAGTGCGAAAAGCAGAGGCGCCACAGACGGCAAAGAATTGCGTTGGAATCAACAGACACTCATGACCGAGACTTCACCTGCAGCGACTGCAACTGAGTTTGCCACTAAAGAATCGGGCTTTTCAACCACAGAGGCGCTGCAACTCCACAACCGACAAATCCACGGCGCGTCTGCATATGTACAGGTACATGTGTGTGTGTGTGTTTGTGTGCGTGCGTGCGTGCTTGCGTGCGTGCGTGCGTGTGTACGTGTGCGCGCGCGCGCGTGTGTGTGTATGTGTGTGTGTGTGTGTGTGTGTGTGTGTGTGTGTGTGTGTGTGTGTGTGTGTGTGTGTGTGTGTGTGTGTGCGCGCGCGCGCACCTTTGGTTTTTCTTTGTGGGAATCGAATAATTAGAAAATGGCATGGTAACAATAACAATAACAAGAAGAACAAGAACAACAAACACACACACACACACACACACGCACGCACGCACGCACGCACGCACGCACGCACGCACGCACGCACGCACGCACGCACGCACGCACGCACGCACGCACGCACACACACACACACACACACAACACACACACACACGTACATACGCGTGCGTGCACACACACACACACACACACACACACACACACACACACACACACACACACACACACACACACACACACACGCACGCACGCACGCACGCACGCACGCACGCACGCACGCACGCACACACACACACACACACACACACACACACACACACACACACACACGCACACAGGGGTTGCTACCTTGCCGTGGTCGGAAGGCTTGCGCAGTCCAGTGAACCCTTATGCTTTGCTGACAGGCGCATCAACACTCGATTAGATGGCTGTTCTTGTTAAAGCGCCTAGGCCTGTATAGGCAAGTTGCTGACTGGCCTAAGCACACCGTGGTAGGAATTGATGCCCCTGGTAAAATCTCACATATCAGAAAGGTTAAAAATGAGGGCCTTGACAAATAGTATCCCACCTTTTTCCTATTCTGTCTTCTGCGTTGCTTAATGGGTATTTTCTCTCTTCGTTTCCCCTTCAAACCTTTTTTCCACATTCTTTTTCTTTCTGTGGTCTTCCTAAGACCCGCCCGGTTTGCCCTGCGGCGTGACCTGTCATCCTGCGGCGTGACCTGTCATGGAGGGAAATCATATCTGGGTGATTGAGAGGGCAAGTGCCCTCAACACATCTTTTTGGCTCGGACCTCTTCTAAACAGGAGGTACACTCTGGCCCTGATATATCAATCGGCTACTGCTGCATGGGGCTGGATCAAGGCAGGCAGTTCTCTGGCTGGACAAGGTAACCCCTGCAGTGTTCAGCTCTCTGACACTGGGAGTTGAGCATGATCAGGGGGCGGGCTGGGCTTGTGCGCTTCTGTTTGTTGTATATCTGTCCTGAGCCTGGAAGGGTTCACGACAGTGACTTCTTGGCCCTGGCCCCTTAGTTTCCTTCCATGGTGGGTGAGTAAGGGAGAGATGATTTGTTTTAAAGTCTTCTTCACCTAAAATCCACCCACCCACCCACACCCACCCCACCCCCCCAAAAAAAAATCCAATGCTAAAAAAATAATTACTACAGCAGTGTGAGGTTAACTCTGACTCTGAATCAGAAACAAGAAGAATATCTGGATTTTGGTCTGTATGGTTGATGTTGAAAAGTGTAGAAAAGGAAAACCCGATTTCTGCACTAAGCCCATTTGCCATTTAATAGAGCATCCAGGGAATTGCTGGAGATCCACAATAGGTAAAAGATTAAAGAATGGAACCTTCCTCATCCAGTGCAAATCCACGAGGCAATCAGAGCAGCTTCTGAGAGCCACAAAACGGATAGATAGAGAGATCTGGGTGACTCCCCATGAACAGTTGAATTCATCCAAAAGAGTCATCCGATGCTCAGATCTCAAAGGCGTCTAAGAGACGGATATCAAAACGGAACTAGCAGCCGTAGGTGTGATGGATGTACATAGGGTGACAGTTCGCAAAGGTACAGAAAGCGTGCCCACCAACACCCTCTTTCTGACATTTTGCACCCCTTCATTGCCACAAGTCATCAAAGTGGGTTATTTGGATGTCCGTGTTCCATTGTACATTCCGTCTCCGATGCAGTGCTTCAAGTTCTAGTAGTTTGGGCACGTCAAAAATCGCTGTTCTGGGGTGGAGGTGTGTGGTGTTTGCTGCAAAGCAAACCACGATGGGCCGTGTAAAGAGCCGGCTCATTGTGCAAACTGTGATGGCGACCACCCCTCCTCTTCACACAACTGCCCAGTTTGGATCCAGAAAGCTAACATACAAAAAGTCAAAACGGAAAAATAAAATCTGATTTTTCGAGGCACGGAAGCAGGTCCTTGTTAGTCAGTCTTCTTCAGTTTCTTCATACACTTCAGCTGTGGAGAAAATTTCAACACGTTCTGTTTGCCGTCAAACCGTTGTCTTTTTTTTCTAAAACATTGCAAGAATTAAAAAAAAAAGTCAAACCCCGGTGGAGGCAAATCCACCACCTCCCAATCCAAAATGGATGCCCCTGGCGGGGGCAATAAATCCACCACCTCTCAGACTGCCCAGCAGTCTAATCCGTCTGCTGCTGGGCAGACTAAACACAGCCCTCCCAACTTGAAATTTCGGGAGCCGTGCCCGTGCGGGCAAGGGAGTCCAACCAAGTGTGGAGATGGTGGAGATTAAAAGTCAAATCCGTCTCCACCTGCGGGCACGTATACAAGCGGGTCTGGAAACAATTCTGTCCATCTTCAAAACAGATACGCTCACTTGGATGCAGACAACGACTTGCACATGAACTGATTTCTCTCCTGTTTTTCCTCTGTATGATGGAAAGTAAATTAATTCATTGTAATATCCGTGGTTTAAACTCTTACTTTGAGGAGCTGCAGCTTTTGTGTCGTACACTAAAATCTCAGGTAGCAGCTCTGCAGGAAACAATAATTCAAAGCCAGGAGACCTTCACTCTTTCTGGCTTCAGTATTCTTTCCAATCCTGCACAACCTTCCGCATAAACTTTGCCATTTAGCCCTATCGCTCTGGCTACCCCTCTTCAGGCAGTAGCTGCGAGAGTCACTCTCCATAACACCGTTACAATTTGCTCGTTATGTCTACCACCTTCCGTCCAGGTTTGTCGTCAGGACCTTGTCATTCTGATCACAGAATGTCCTCGAACTTTTTGCTGTTAGTTGATTTCAATGGACACACTCCTCTTTGGGGTAGTGTCAAATCGTCATCCAGAGGTCTGCTTCTCCAAGATGTCTTTTCAAAGTTCGATTAGTGTAATGATGGATCTCCAACTTACCTCCACACTTTCATAGGTACACTTTCGTTTTTAGATTTGTCGATATGTGATCTCTGACTGGTCCTGGACTATGAGTGGTCTGTCCATGACGATCTGCATGGAAGTGATCATTTTCCCGTTCTATCAAAATCAATTAGAACTAAAACAAAAATCCTGTGTTCCAAAACACCTTAATTATAAGAAGTCCATCTGGAATCTTTTTGTTGCAAATATTTCAAAGAGCTCCAGGAAACTGTCATTCTTCACAGTCAAGATCCCGCAGAATCTATAACTAATACTTTGATTAAATGTGCCAAAACCTGTATTCCGATGCCTCACAAAAACCTCCAACTGCCTAAAACACCCTGGTTTAATTCTGACTGCCAACAAATCCCAAAAGAACGCAAACGGACTCAGTGTCGGGTATTCCAAAGACCTCTAGGTCCCAATGCCCGAGCCTATCAGAAACTCCGTGACAAAACAAGACACACTTTTAAAATCAGTAAACGTCAGTCTTGGAGAACCTTCTGCTCCGGGCTGACATCTAAAACGTCCAAGAAAAAGTCTGGAACATCTTAAAATAATCGAAGGAGAGAACACCAATCCGTCTATTCATCACTGAAACTTGCCGATGTTCTGATAAGTAACAAACAAGCTGTTGCCAATCAGCTAGCCTCCACCATTCAACAGAACTCATCATCTTCGAGTTAATCCGCAGCCTTTTACAGAAACAAACAACTTAGAGAAAAATCTTCATACAATTTCACAGCAGACAACTCTGAAGCCTACAATCTACCTTTTTTTCAATCGATGAACTGAAATTAGCTCTGCAAACCTACGAAATTTCTGCTCGTGGCCTGGATTATATTCATTATCAGCCTTTGAAGCATTTTCCAGAATGCTGTCTCCAGACCCTTCTAAACTTCTACAACCATATCTGGACCACAGGGTGCTTTCCGCCCTCCTGTCAGAAAGCCCTGATCATTCCAATTCCAAAAGCCTGGAAAAGACCTTACCAATCCTTCAAACTATCGTCCAGTAGCTCTGGAGACCTACTACTGAAATAGAAATACACTACAATCGGGAAGAAAGTACGAAGAGCTTGACGGTGTCAGTTTCACATTTAGTTTCATTAAGGAGGTACTGCTGCGTGCGGAGTAGTCTATAAACGCTGAGTTTAAAAACTACGCTGAGCTGGATTTAAAGCTGATCAAAACATAGAGATAGAATCACAATAAAAGGATAAAAATGGAGAACCTCGTGGAGAAGCCTTACCAAAGCCTAACCTGTACGTACGCCCAATCTTCATCACTGTGTGTAGTTGCATACACGTGCACAGTGTGTGTAAATGTATGTATGTGCGTGGCCGTTGGCACGGGCCCGTGAGTGTGTGTGTGTGTGTGTGTGTGTGGTGTGGTGTGTGTGTGTGTGTGTGTGTGTGTGTGTGTGTGTGGTGTGTTGGTGTGTGTGTGTGTGTGTGTGTGTGTGTGTGTATTGTGTGTGGGGTGGTGTTGTGTGTTGTGTGTGGGGTGTGTGTGTGTTGTGTGTGTGGTGTGTGTTGTGTGTGTGTGTGTGTTGTGTGTGTCGTGTGTGTGGTGGTGGTGTGGCTGTGTGTGTGTGGTGTGGTGTTGTGTGTGTGTGTGTTGGTGTGTGTGGTGTGTACGCGTGCATGCGTACGGTGGTGCGTGCGTGCGGCGGGCATGGGCCTGTGTGTGTGTGGGGCGTGCGTGTGTGTGTGCGTGCTTGTGCGTGTGTGTGTGTGTGTGTGTGTGTGTGTGGGTGTGTGTGTGTGTGTGTACTCTTGATTAGCGTCTTGCACTTTGAGTGATTGCGCGGGCTGGGTGTTGTGTGTGTGTCGTGGTGCGTGGTGGTGGTGCGTGCGTGCGTGCGTGCGTGCGTGCGTGCGTGTGTGCGTGCGTGCGTGTGTGCGTGCGCGCGTGTGTGTGTTGTTGTTGTTGTTCTTCGAATTTAACGTCTTTTCACTTTAAAGTGATATTAGACAGTCTGTGTGTGTGTGTGTGTGTGTGTGGTGTGTGTGTGTGTGTGTGTGTGTGTGTGTGTGTGTGTGTGTGTGTGTGTGTGTTGTGTTGTGTGGGCGCGCGATCCCACTGTATAAACTTCGAAATGATTGGGATTTAATGCAAATGTTTTCGAACTTCAGCAGCTAATGCATTACAGCTTTTATTCTTATTTAAGTGTATTTATTCATAATCAAAATGTCCATTTAAATATTCCCACAGAGGCTTTCGAGGATTGGATGGATACTCTGATACTGACGTTATATCAATACTACAGACTGACAGAATACTGGATGCATGATTTTGGACAGGTTGGAGGAACGAAATAGATCATGCTCCTTTAGAAAACTCTTTCTCTGAATCAATGAACATTTCTCCTCTTACCGGATGTTTGATCAAAAGACTCCGAAGTATATGGTTTCAGCTTTTTTTGTTTATCAAGAGTTAGAATACGTGCATTTTTGTAACATTTCAATGTATTTGTTTGTACCGGAACTCGCTGTCCTTATTTGAAAGCTTTGCTATCCACACTTTAAAGTTTCTTAAATAGAGCATTAGGTGCAAAAAAAAAACCCCACATACAACGCATATTCCCAGGCACCATGTCTGCCACAAGGGAATCCAGGACAGACACATACTTCACCGCAAAAAGAGGGTGTAGACATGGTGATTTTTGCCACAAGAAATGACTCTCCATCTCCACTAAATATGTGCCATTGTTGAGTAGTGCCGGTGTGCTGATCATCTCTAAAAAGAGAACGTCTCACACACAGTTCTGATAAAGCCTACACTATCTAATTTAACATGTGGTGAAGCCGCTAACCATGCACTTTTCTACCTGAAGTCCAGACACTTGGCTTTCAACTACAAGGACATGTTTGTTGTTCTCTTTTGAAAGATTGGCTTGACTTAGGTTGTGCATTGGGAAAATGTGCATGTTTGTGCATCCATGAACCGCATCCAGCACAAGGGTAAATTCTCACTTCTTGTATTCACATTAACACCACGACCACTCACTTTAGGGGTTTGCAATTGTATGTAAGAATGTCGCTAGTATGCCCTTGAAGGGGGAGCTTTTTGAGGGTGGTTCCCGGGACGATGGAAAATAAAATCGTAATCCACTTGTTTAGAACCCCAATTGTAAGGTATCGACCACGCGCACAGTAATTACACTGCCAGTCTGTCTGACAGGAAGTGGAGAAGAAAAAGAATTGACATTGGTTTCAAACACTTTAAAATGTGGCTTCCATGCAAAGATTGTCCCAGGATGTGCACTCTTGTATTGACCCACATCTTCCATGGTCTGAAAACTTTGTTCAAGAAGAAAACCTGCTGAGCCTTTGCCACATTTGCTCGTGCAAAAAGGAAACTGTTAACTTTCTAAATCGTGAGTGAGCCTCGAAAGATCAATCCATCGGTCAAGAAAACTGCCAGAATGATTTTTTTTTAATGTAACAAATGACTCGCTCGCGCTGGGCCGAACCGCATAAGATATTTCATGGAAACATTCCTCTGTAAATCGATTTTTGTTTTGTAACTGTCCTTTCAAATCATCGGGAAGATGCATACAAAGGTCATTTTTTCCTTAGGGCACGCACAAAAGGTGGCATGCATTCCAAACCCGTACACAAAGAAGTCAATCACATCACGTGACTCACTAAATGGACGAAGTTTGGGAGAGGAACAACCACCAAAGCCTCGCTCTAATCTATTTCTCCTCTCTCTCTCTTCTCTCCTCTCTCTCTCTCTCTCTCTCTCCTCTCTCTTCTCTTCTCTCTCTCTCTCTTCTTCTCTCTCTCCTCTCTCTCTCTCTCTCTCTCTTCTCTCTCTCTCTTCTCTGTCTTCTGTCTGTCTGTCCTCTCTCTCTCTCTTCCCCTCTCTCTCTCCCTCTCCTCCCTCTCTCTCTCTCCCCTCTCTCTCTCTCTCTCTCTCCCTCTCTCTCTCTCTCTCTCCTCTCTCCCTCTCCCTCTCTCTCTCTCTCCTCCCTCTCTCCTCCTCTCTCTTCCCTCTCTCTCTCTCTCCTCTCCCTCTCTCCTCTCTCCTCTCTCTCTCCTCCCTCTCTCTCCTCTCTCTCCTCTCTCTCTCTCCACTCTCTCCTCTCTCTCTCTCTCTCTCCTCTCTCTCTCTCCTCTCCCCTCTCCTCTCTCTCTCTCTCTCCCCCTCTCTCTCTCTCTCTCCCCTCTCTCTCTCTCTCTCTCTCTCTCTCCCTCTCTCTCTCTCTCTCTCTCTCTCTCTCTCTCTCTCTCTCTCTCTCCCTCTCTCTCTCTCTCCTCTCTCTCTCTCTCTCCCTCTCTCTCTCTCTCTCTCTCTCTCTCTCTCTCTCTCTCTCTCTCCCCTCTCTCTCTCTCTCTCTCCCTCTCTCTCTCTCTCTCTCTCTCTCTCTCTCTCTCTTCTCCTCTCTCTCTCTCTCTCTCTCTTCTCTCTCTCTCTCTTTCAAGACTCAAACGATTTATTCATAAAGGTCAAAGCCGTTTAAAATTTGGGGACATTCCTTGTGATTCATATGGCAGATTGACACTAGTTTTCATCATGTTACGTAAAAACTTCGCTTCTGGGTTGCTTTTTAGAGATAAATAGCGAATTGTTTAATAGTATGTCCGTTAGATGATGACACTAACGAGACTATCTTGAAAAGACAAGGATTCCTGAAAATTTCTGTGGTATGGATTGCTCTCTGGGGTCTCTTAAAGTTGGACATATTCGTACAAAATGGACTTCGACTTCGCTCGAATTTTGGCATAATGGACAAATCAGATTTCTGTCATAATTATAATTGTCTATAATGAAGATGATGAGTAGTAATATGAGACACACCAAATCTGAATCTAGTCATGAAACGCTTTAGTTGTTTGTCCATCTTCATCGATATATAAACGGATAAACAGACTAAATGACTTGACGCTATATTTGATTCAAATCTGTCGCTGTTTTGCACATGTCAATTCCAGTTTGAGACCCTCATCTATGCCAAACTTTCTGAGCACCTGCCACAGACCCTTGTGCCACACCCTGTCAAACGCTTTCCTAAAGTCAATGAAGTTGTGGAACAGGTCTCTCTGATGTTGCAGATGTTTCTCCATCAGTATCCGGCAGGTGAAGATCTGTTCTACTGTGCTTCTGCCTGCCCTGAATCCAGCTTGTTCTTCCGCCAGGTGTTCTTCCGCCTCTTTCTTCAGTCGATTGAAGATGACTCTGAGCATGATTTTATGGTGTGGCTAATGAGACTTATTGTTCTGTAGTTCTGGCATTGGCGTAGATTTCCCTTTTTGGGCAGGGGGATGATGAGTGATTGAGTCCATTCTGTGGGCCACTGTTTTGTCTCCCAGATCTTTTGACAAATCGATGTTACTAGAGTGACCAATTCCTTCCCTCCATGTTTGAGCAGCTCTGCTGGAATATTGTCTACTCCAGGTGATTTCCCTGCCGGAAGGCTGCCGATGGCTTCTTCCACTTCTTCTCTCATCACTGGTAGTGGTGAGGATTCCCTTGATGGTGTTGAGTCCCCCTCAAACAGACTGTCGTCTGGCTGTATAGGGTAGTTGTAAAGTTCTTGGCAGTACTGTGTCCATCTGTTCAAAACAGCGGAGCTTTCTGTCAGCAGCTCGCCTGAGGTATCCTCGATGACTGACGATCTGTTTTGCTGCGTCTTGGTGAGGTTTTTCAGTGTGGTGAAGGCATGTTTGCTGTTTTCCATACCTTTCTCGATGTTCTCGCACTGATTATTGATCCATTGTTCTTTGGCTTCAATCATTTCCTTCTTTACAAGGTTGTTGGTTTTTCGATACTCTGCGGCTTGTTCAGGGCTGGAATTTTTCGTATTCTTCAGTGATTCTTTTGTCGCAGAGGTCAAGGATGTCGTTTGAGATCCATGCTTGGTGTTTCTTCCTCTGTCGCCCAAGTACCTCCTCTGCTGTTTCGCAGACTGCCTCATTGAAGCTGTTTGTGAGGTCGTTGATGTCATTGTCCAGGAGGTTTGGCATAGATGAGGGTCTCGTCCAAACCATCCAGGCGCTGTATAACACCGCCAGCAGCGCAGTCCTCCTCAACAACCAGATAGGGGACTACTTCAAGACCACAGTTGGAGTCCGTCAAGGCTGCCTGCTATCTCCCGTACTGTTCAATCTTTTCCTGGAAAACATCATGCGTGAAACCCTCCATGACTTCCACTCCACTGTCTCCATCGGAGGAAGAACCATCAATAATCTGAGGTTCGCAAATGACATCGACCTGATGGGAGGCAGCAACGAAGAACTACAAGACCTGACAAAGAGACTGGAAGAAAGGGCAGGTGCATATGGAATGGAAGTGAGCACAGAAAAAAGCAAAGTCCTGGTCAACAGCACAACCAACACCATGCTGAAATCTACATGAACGGACAACAGCTTGAAGAAGTGGGCGCTTTCAAATACCTTGGCGCCACTCTCACCAAAGACGGTCGCTCTACAACAGAAATCAAGACCAGACTAGCGATCGCAACAGCAGCAATGGCAAAGCTAAACAAGATCTGGAAGAGCAGGGAGATCAGCTTTCCTACAAGATGAAGCTGTACAAGTCCCTGGTGCTGTCCATCCTGCTGTATGGCTGCGAAAGCTGGACCATGACAGCAGAGACCACCAAGAGAATCCAGACGTTTGAAACTAAATGCTTCAGGCGCTTGCTCGGGATCTCTTGGCAAGACCGGAAGACAAACGACCTTGTGAGGAGCCAAATAACATCACTTGCAGGCCCCAAGAACCCCTCTTGGCAACAGTCAAGAAGCGGAAGCTGTCGTGGTTCGGGCATGTCATACGCCACAATTTCACTGCCCAAAACAGTCATCCACGGCACGCTGGAAGGCGGCAGACGAAGGGGACGACAAGCCAAATGCTGGATGGACAACATCAAAGAATGGACCAGGATGGATGGCCCTACGCTGATGCGATAGGCAGAGGACAGGGCCGGATGGCGGTGCCTGGTTTCGAGAGTGTCTCTCATCTCTCCTCTACGCCCATCATGGGCAAGAGAATGATGATGATGATTTCAGTTTTGCCTACTACAATCAGTCAGTCTTTCTTGGAATACCGGAATAAAACATTCATATCACTTACACTTTAGTTCATCCATACACAGCTGAAACCATATTCACACAGTTTCATTCTCACCTTGGTCACCCAGTTTTTTTCTTACCTTTATTGGCTAAGTCTAACAACATTCTATACGGTTTGAGTGGTAACTGTTACCGCACAAAATGTCACCACTGCAAAAAATGTCACAATTACATTTTGTGCAGTTATTCACAGCAAACATGGTCACAATTTGCACAAATTTGCACAAAATGTCACAATAGTGACAATTTGTGCATCTGTATGCCTTTTTGAATTCACTGCTGCACAAATTGTCACAACTCTCTCTCTTATCTGTGTGGGTGTGGGTGTGTGTGGTGGGTGGATGGATGGGTGGAAATACTCTATGATGTCCAGGTATTTTTTGCGTTTTTCAATTTGGCTTGCAATTTATAGTTTTCAATTTTATGTATAATATATACTTTTAGTCTGTTTTCACTGCATATGTTTACGAGGTGACAACCCAGACGAGATGGCCCATGTTTTGGTAAAAGGGAGAGGCAGTTGTGGACGACTGTACTAATTCTGTGCAAGGCGTTAGGGGCACTGGCATTAAGGGCACTGGGTGTTAGGGGCAGTACGTGGCTTATTGTCATTTGTTGTCCTCAAGGCTAGTGCATCTGGGAAGCAAGTCTGTAGGCTTTGACTTCAAAGATGTGGAAAATACTGCAGGAGAAAGGAAACGGGTGCTCAAGGTCCAAGGTCAAGGTCAAGGTCACGCAAGCAGTGTTAGCTTACCTTATCTAGTCAAAAACCAAAATTTGAAAAGGTTGTAGTTAATAGTTCAAGAGTGAATTCGAAAATGGGACATAGGTGCACACATTGACACAAATGCGAGTTGTGACATTTTGTGCAGTCCTTCACATTTTGACATTTTGTGCGGTAACGGTAGTCTGTGCTTCTGCATCTGAACAATTTTCACCCAGTGTCGAGGACATTTGACAACAGAATTCAAACATATAGAATGCCTTGCTGTTTCACCATATACTAAATCATCCAGCATTTGCAACGACACCCAAGAAATTTCTTAAGAGTAAAAAGCAATGATTTTTTTTCATAATGCACAATAATGCCTTTTTTGGCTCTACTTGCTAAATCTTTAAAGCAAGACAAAACCCAAACGCGTGGAAAAGTAGATACCAAGAGAATTATACATTTTAATTATCAACAGACATTATAGATCTGTTGTATGTCCATCTTTTTCTTACTGCAAGTTATCTGCCCTTCCTAAATACAATTATATTGCTTTTTGCCATGTTGACATTTAACTGCAATAAAGCAGTGACACCTTGTAAAGTGTATAACTGAATTTGTAGTTTTTGATAACAAGACCACTGTGGCGAGTCACTTGACAAGTCCACCCGATCGGTTCCAAACACCCACCCTCTTATACAAACTGTACAAACACAAATGGCAGAATAGATTTCAAATCTATGCCATCTACTCCCCCCCCCCCCCCTCCTTCTACCTCCCTCCCCCCTCCCCTTCCCTCCTTTTTGCATCACGTTGAACACTAAAAGAAGTCCAGGTCACGTCGCAACTACGTCACCATTCTCTCCCCATCTTTCTTCCCCTCTCTAACCCTCGCCCCCTCCCTTCCTCCTCACTTCCCCACAGTTGTTTGTAAGCGTGAGCCACCCGGCTTATGTTGCCACAAACGTTTGCGTCATTTTCGGAATACGTTGCCCGTCACTCCCTCTCTCGCCTCACTTAACACAAAGGCACCAGGCCTTCTCTTCACTCACTTCACCCTACCTCCCTATCCACTGTCCGAACGCTGACTGTCGTGCAATGGGCACACAGCTGGTAGATGATTTAAGTATGGTAAACTGTGCTTTGTGAATTATCATACATTGATTTTTAGAGACTACATCACAGGTGCAGCTTCACCCTCTCACGACTGGTCCAGTCCATGGCAAGGGGTGGGGGATGACAGACAAACCCCCTCCCTATTATCATCTTGAGTGATGCACTGTCACCCTGATCCAGAACAAACAGAAATAAACGGTTTAGTATACATATAGGAGGCATGTAGTCTCTGACATCCTCTGTTCCTCAGACCAGCTGTATGTGGAGCACGAAAGACAGGAGTAAACAGAGAGAGTGAATGCTTATCTTGCTGTACTCTGTCTCCATGTCTAGGTTTCACTATTCTCCCAGAAATATCTGGGACTGTGGCTACGCTGCATACTGTGGCTACGCTAAGTGCCCTGGGCAAGACAGGTTGTAAAGACACACCAGAGCCCAGCACTACAGCAACTGGTCTACACAGCAGGATCAGTCACCAACCACAAGAGAGAGAGATCAACTATACCCTCCGACTTTAACTCAACGCCTTCAGAACTTTCCCTCAATGATGAAACAGTGAGAACCAAAAATCAACCTATAGGACAGACTGGTCCATTGTGATTAACTTCAACAGCTGCTTTCATGGGTGGAAGCAAGTGAAGTTAATGTGTTAGTGTGCAAAAAAATAATTGACATGTCTATTGTAATCTAACTTTAACTTCTCACTTATGTGTAAGCAAGTAAAGTTGACATGTGAAAGTGCATTTAACTTGTGTCAGCTCTTTGTTGTTCGATCAGTATTGAATGTTTGAACTTCTCCCTAATTCTGTCTCTCGGAGCTACAAGTACTTTTAAGAGTACAAGCCTAAGGAAACCTATCCCTGAGCCACTGTTGAGTATTTTAACAGTCCCGGGAAAAAATAAAAAGTTCTTTCGATGACTAGTACCATAAAGTTGTTCCTTCTATCACTAGTAAGAGAGAGGGTGGAGGTGAAATTTTAACATAATTCTCAAAGAGAAAATATTTTAAGCCCTTCACCTAAGGACCCACCGACCCACCACCAACTCTCGTCATATCGAAGTGGGGGCTTGTCTGTGATTGCTAAAGTAAGATTTACACCAAATTTTTATTTCCTTTGCCTAGTCCAAAAATGTGGGTAAACAACAAGATTCAGAGTAAATAACTGATGGAGTTGAAGTCCAGGAGGAAAACTTTTATGTTTGTTGTGTGAATGTTTATCTTACATGACAAATGATAATATTGTCTGTGATTAATATTGTGATCAATACATTTTGGTATTACACTGTTAGATTTTTTGTTTTTGTTGTACTTAATGGATATTTGGTTGTTAAGAATTGTATAACAGTTCATTATCATGGCTGAATCAGTGAAACTTAGATGGAAGATCAACGAGTGGGGAGAATCCCTAGGCCTCCCTGGTGAAGATTTACTCACGTTTGTGACTACACTCCCTGGTGAAGATTTACTCACGTTTGTGACTACACTCCCTGGTGAAGATTTACTCGCGTTTGTGACTACACTCCCTGGTGAAGATTTACTCACGTTTGTGACTACACTCCCTGGTGAAGATTTACTCACGTTTGTGACTACACAATTTGAAAAGGAAACTGAGAAATCCACCGAAGAGCAGGAAAAAGTACGAGCCACCAAAGTGCTTGAAAAAAAAAAGACAGCATGAAGCTGCAGAGTGTGAAAAAATCCAGTGAAGCTGAAAAGCGGATAGAAACAAGTGAAGCAGATGAGCGAAACAAAATAAGAGATTTAGAACATGAACGTGCTCTCAAAATGATTGAAAAATTCCACTGAGGGTGATAGCGCTTCAGACATGGCCAACCAAAATTCCCAGCCTCCCATCCAAATTCCAGTAATGTCGTTTTTTTGGATCCTTTCAATGAGAACACAGAATGTGCTGATGCGTACTTTGACCAGTTTGAAAGATTAGCAAATTAATTTGGTCAAGCCCGGAAAAAGCGTAACATCAAACGTGCTCAAAGTCTCAGAGACCCTCGTATGATGTTTACACAAAATTACCATCAACAAAGCAACTTATTATGATGCCCTCAAACAAGCCCTACTCACACATTATGAACTGACAGCTGAGGCATGCAGACAGAAATTTTGAAACTTGCGGCATAGCAGGGTAGAAACCTATGGCCAGTTTACAGATAGACTAATGACTTATCTCCAAAAAGTGGTTGACCTTATCGAGCAAAGAACAGACTTTTGATGGTCTGACAGAGCTCATCCTCTGTGTGTATCTGCGTGTCTGCTGAACTACAAACTTTCATGGCAGAACAAGGTGCTGCCTCACTAGCTGAGCTGATCAAGCTAGCTGATAGGTACACCGCCGCCCATGATGAAACAAACTCACTCAAAAGGATGCATGACAAAAAAAAGATATGAACCCCTCACTGTCACAACAATCTCCAACCCAAAACCCAACACCCAGTGGGAAACCACCACCCAGTGACAAACCACACACTGGGAAACCACAAAGTGTCATTCAGCCCCAGTGGGCCAACACAGTGCACAGACACGTTACTGTTCGCACTGCAAAATGACTTATCACAACACAGCAGACTGCACACCGACCCACCCCCAACTCTCGTCACAACCACATCATCAGCTAAAAGGAGAATGAGAATCTCTAGGACATCGTTTATGCAATGTGCGCAGTGCCTTCCACAATGTATGATTTTCTGTGTAAATCTATTGATAGATAAACAAAAGAAAACAGAAGTACATTTAATGTAATCTGTTAAAGGTGCACCGGATCGCACTCTTGCTTTCATACATTCGTGCACACTTATAATACATTTACAAAGTTTCCCATGCATACCGTTTTTTCAGCAAGACAGGCCACAGTAAAGTTCTGTTCACTGAATCAAAGCCTTCTCAAAATCAATAAAGGCAACATATAATTCACGATTTAAACAGAACTGTTATTGTATAAATGCCATCAATGTGAACAAATGACCAACAGTAGAGTGGTTTTTCTTGAACTCAGACAGGTATTCTCCCGTAATTTTATGTTCTTCTACCCACTCCCGTAATCTGTTTTTACCACACTATACAATTTACTGAACAATGAGATACCTCTTTAATGTGTGTGTGTGTGGGGGGGGGGGGGGGGGGGGGGGGGGGAGTGTGTGTGTATGTGTGTGTGTGTGTGGTGTGTGTGTGTGTGTGTGTGTGTGTGTGTGTGTGTCTGTGTGTGTGTGTCTGTGTGTGTGTGTGTGTGTGTGTGTGTGTGTGTGGTGTGTGTGTGTGTGTGTGTGTGTGTGTGTGTGTGTGTGTGTGTGTGTGTGTGTGTGTGTGTGTGTGTGTGTGTGTGTGTGTGTGTGTGTGTGTGTGTGTGTGTGTGTGTGTGTGTGTGTGTGTGTGTGTGTGCATTTTGCCAACAAATGTTCAAAGGATGGCATTGATTTCATCGATCAGTAAAAATAACAACAACATTATCTACAACAATAACAATAATGATGTTGATGAGACTGAGGGCTGGGCAGAGTAAGCACTTTACTGCCAGAATGCAGAGTTTCTTATTTGAACAGCAAATCAGTATTTTCCGACTCTGGTTTTGATCCTCTAAAATGGTGGGTACAACAGAGGCCTGCTCTTTTAGCATCTTACATCGTCTCTTTTCCTGATAGTGTATTGACATGTGTGGCTTTTCCGCTCCTCACAAATATCCTCGTCTCTCCCTTTCCCTTTCTCCTTCCCCATCCCCCTTTCTTTTCGTCACCTTTGCAAAACTTCTAAATGAAACTATGACAAGGGTTAAATGGAATGCAGTGGAATACAGGTGTACAAATGCATTAGAACCCGAACAACAACAGCAAGAAACTCAACGTTCAAACCCGCTGGCAGTTAGCATGCCTTTCATTGCCTTCTCGAACACACACACACACACACACACACACACACACACACACACACACACACACACACACACACACACACACACACACACACACACACACACACACACACACACACACACACACACACACACACACACACACACCACACACACACACACACACACAAACACACACACACACACACACACACATACACACACACACACACACACACACACACACACACACACACACACACACACACATACACACACACACAGGCAGACAGACAGAGAGGTGTTAATATACACACAAGGTCTGTTCAGAGGGGTCTTGTACATCTATCGTGGCTGTCCAGCCCATACTTTAGCTGGTCACACAGCTCTCTGCGGGATTCGGCTGTCCTCCATGCACCCACCTCGTGCTGCCCATTACAGTTAATACCTAAACTGTATAATATGCAGCAGACTGTAATGACAAAGCATAGCTACAATATTTTCGGGCTTTTTCCATATGGAATTGTTGCTACATGAAAACGTATTCTGCTATGGCCACTCTGTCCAGTTTCAGCTGGAGTTCCGGCTTACCATCATGCTAAGGACATGTCCCACACATTGCAGCTGGCTGTTGAGCAGACACTCAGTACGAATATTACTGTTACTGCCCTTACCACTACCATTATTTGACTATTTCACAAAATGACAAGCGGGAATTAGAATTAAAGATTTACCTACCGCCAGTATGCCACTACAATGCGTTATATATTTTGGGCAGGAAGAAAAGTGCACATGAAGGAAAACAAACTTATTTCATGACTTGGTTTTGAATTCACATTTTCTTTTTCGTTCTCATCCTTCATCTGTGCCAGCATCAAGGAAGCAATTCTAACGTTTTGCATAAGGAGAACGAGGAGAATCAGAAGACAACAAACAAGTACAAACCTCTAAAGGGCTACGTTGATCTGTGGCAGAGTTCTGAGTCTGCTTCAGATACGTCACCCATGACCCGCCCATACCATTTTCTGTGAGGTGACCTCTTGGTCATTTACAACCATCTCCATCACCTGTTTGACAAAAGCATCTGCCTGTAAGCTATTTTGCCTATCAGGCTGTTTAATGTGCAGTCTGTCGGTTCAACGCAACTAAGTACGATCTGTCATTAAGGACTACGTCACTACACACAGTGTTGTTATTTTCTGTGTGATGGAAACATGGATGCGAGAGGCTACTAACGGGACCGAATGTCGTGATCCTGTCCCCACCCCCACCCCACCCCCACCCCAAGGTTACACCAACACCTCATTCCCCATCCACAGCCACTTACCAGGGAGGCCATACTTTTCTTGTTTCAACTTTGCCCCTGCGTTATTTTCACAACCATGCATTTTTAACTCTCGGACCTCTCTTTCTCATAAGATTATAAATACCTGAATACATCCTGTCTTTGTGGATCCCCACCGAGCCAAAAAGAACTAATCAACTATGCCCATGTTTATTTATGTAAGAGTTTCCAGGTGTACTTGAATATACCAGTAGTCTAAACAGTTCGCTTCTTAGTGTCAGTGATTCTAACTGACATTGTCAGCCCTTTAGAATTGTACAAATATAAGGTATTGGACGCCATTAACTGCCCAGTCTCTCCAGCCTGTCACCGAGCTGACCAGAGCAAGGAGCACATTGTCGACTGAGGAGCCTGCAGAGATAAAGAATGTATCCTCCGCCCAGCCCTAGCGTCAGACCATTATTGTGTGCCACTGGAGCTCCACCTCGTCAAGCCTCCTGCGGCTAGACAGTACCACAACGTGCGGTAGACTGGGCACCATTGGCATGTATGTAATTATTGCTGATTTGGTGACTTGTCTGTCGCTTCGGCTGTCTGCTGAACAGCTTTTTCATAGACCCCCAAGCATTTCGGGACTGTCACGTTCCACTTTTCCAGATGCTTATCTCGATTTGTCCTTCGTCACCCCGGTACCACAGTTTTAATGAACTGCCCATGCCAATGCCCGCAGTGCGTTTGTGTAAAAGCAGTCTGCATCTTCAAATTCTTAGGGATTGCAATTGTGTAGACAGGTGTCGCTCTCTGAGGGTAGGGTGGGGATGAAGGGTAAGGACTAAGGATGAACGTTGTGATCACTCGTGGTGGCTCCACAACTAAGCAGAAGGCTTTCATCAGCAAGACGTACTGAGGTCATCGGTCAGAGAAGAAATACGTTAATCACGATCATCAATTGCTCTCCTGACTAAACACAACCAGGACACCATCGACGGACTGCACTGGCAGTACCAGTGATCATTTAGCAAGATGCTGATGATGGAGACATGAACACTCCCCCATCAGACTAAGATTGTGTCAATGGAAGCGTGCTGTATGCTTCTCTGTTGGTACACAAACGGTTGCCAGGTTTTTGTATTCAACTTTCTCAATTCCAATTTGTCCTTTTTTTAACTCTTTGGATGTTCAGTCTTCAATTTTGAACTGTCTTTTATGACCTTTCCTGCTCTCCATTTTGTGTTTAAGGGTTTACGTGTTGGAATATTTGTGCAGTTCGCTGATAGCCTATCAGGGAACTGTTCACAAACTGGTTAAGCTAAATCTGGTGAGCAGCTCAGCATGTCTTTCACAAATTAAAAACAGATCATTTCTCTCTTTTATCATTACATTCGAAGATCCATTCTGCGCCCGAGTAGAGGAGACAATGTTTTTGTTTTCATTATTTTTCGTTTTCTTCGTTTGTCTCGCCTAAAGAAGACAGGGGTCGTGATTTTTGTGTGAGTTGTGTGTTTCTTTCGTTTGGCGGCATAGTAAGTTTTTCTTTAAAAATTTCAGTCTTTCATATACAATTCAGTGACGCTGTTATGTATTTAAGAAAAGTCAACAATCAGCCAAGATAGAAAAGGGTTCATATGCAATAGTTTATACGTACTTACACCTTCAGTTAGCTTTGTATGGTTTCATATTTATACTTAAAATGATTTTTTATAACTATAGCGCGTGTAAAGGCAACCAACTGGCTGCATTTATTTCACCACATCAATCAATAGTTATAATTGGTTGATATTGGGCTCCTTCATAACGCAGACAAGTTTGAAATTAAGGACAAATAACAATTTTCTTGTCATACAGCATACAGATATCAGACTTAAATTTATCCTTGAATTTACTGAGTATAATTGGACAAATCAGTCGATGTACAAGTCGTTTCATGTAAAAGCAGTATATAGTAAGTAAAATACCAAAATAACCACAAAAGCAGGACACATTTAATCCACATTACTATCTACAGGTAATCTTATATTTCTGTGCATTCTGTTTGCAACATTTGTACAATGCATGCTGAACAATGCATCGTCCAAACTGTACAGCATTAAAGTGCAGCCACCTGAAAGATTAATCAATATCTATTTATCTTTTTATTTATTTATTTATTTATTTATTTATTTATTTATTTATTTATTTATTTATTTATTTGTTCATTTAGTTATTTAATCAATCTATGTATCTGCTTGTTTGTTTGTATTCTTCTTTATTTGTTTGTTTATTTACTAATTCATGTATCTATATTCATGTACCAACTCCCAAACACCAATCAAACACACAGACACCAGCCAAGGGAGGTGATGCATCGTCACAACCCATTTCGGACAGTAGGGGTTAAACAGTGTGAATTTCTCAGCTGGTCTGCACAAGAGAACAAGAAGATCTTCTCAGGACCATAATTCTCTTATGTGTGTGTGAATATACCGCTGCAGAGATATCCCGCATGCTTGAGACACGCATCTCTCAACACCTGCTGACAATATGCCAACAACGTCCAGACCAGTTGCCCTACATTCCAATCACCCCCAACATTACATCAACCATGTCAAAGTCCTGATACTTTGGCAAACAGAGTGACAACTTGGAGCGCCTCATCCGGAACACCAACTGCTTCCCGCATAGCATCAGCATCTAAAAGTAGCCACACACATATTCACCATGGCAACACCAGCCTTCAATATCATCCACACACACACACACACACACACACACACACACACACACACACAACACACACACACACACACACACACACAACACACAC
>CM031603.1:9560584-9568084 GCA_018398815.1 Conus ventricosus | reverse complement strand
TGACGGTAACTTTGGTCACTGTAAGCACTTACGTTTTTTCTCGTAATTATACCAGTCACAATACATGATATCACGAGTCTATATGTTGATCAAGACGACCCGATTGTAAACGGAACATATCTGATCTTTACAGTCATCAGATACAACATGTGGTATGTAGAAAGAAACTCGTGGAGAGCGTGGCAGCAGAGAGTCCTCAGAAGAGAAGCCCCCTTCAAGCAAAGTGTTTCGGCCCTTATCTCCTGACACTCTAGGGGGGTTGGGCCACACCCGGTTCATGACTCCGGATGTCCCTCTGCTGCCCCTTTTTTCCCATCTTGGAACGAGCCATGGCTGGGATTCGAACCCATGACCTTCTGGACATGTTCATTTTCCACTTCATGACTCGCACTCTAACCACTGAGCCACAGGGACACCTGATATTTGTAGGAAATTTAAGCCTTATGAAGTTCACTTGTGTTCCCCTTGACCAGATCCAGCTTGAACACCTCTCTGCCGCTTCTGCCATTGCTTTCAGGGCTCTGGTTTTTTCCTTCCTGCAACTGAGAGCTGTTTCATGAGGCTGAATGCAGACGTTCCTACAACCCCTCTAGCTCCAACTTCTGCAGTGAGGACTTTGACCTGATAGCCTTCTCTCCTCAGGCTGTTTACCAGATCAGCATACTTTTCAGTCTTGTAGATTTGAGCTGCGTCCATTCTGTTCTCATATGGCACCTTGAGCTCGATCATGATCAGCTGCTTGGTTGCCTGAGAGTGGACTACTATGTCTGGTCTCATGCCACTCTTGCTGATGATCTTTGGGTGACTCTTCCATTCTGGGAGGTCTACAGTGCACTCCCAGTCATCTGCCCCGTCCAGCAGACTCTGTCTGCATGTTCGAGTGGCACTGATGTTCTTGGCCATGATTTGCCGCCTCCTGCAGTGAAAGATGTTACGGGTGCTTTTGGAGTCCTGAGTTTCCCTTTTGTGATGTTGGTACTAGCCCAGACTACTTGTACAATCTCTTTGAGCACTTGGTTGTGCCTCCATGTGTACCTTCCTTGAGCCAGGGCTACTTTACATGAGCTTAGGACATGCTCCACTGTTTGTTTTCCATGGCAGAGGGGGCATGCAGGATCGTCTGTTTTTTCCCACTTTGTCAGGTTTGCATTTGAGGGCAGAAGGTCATATACAGATCTGAGAATGAAGCTGATCTGAGAGGGGCCATGTGCCAAAAGTCATTCCAAGTGAGATTTCTTTGGAGTGCATTCTCCACGTTGTCTATTGCCTTGCTGGTTCTGCTGGACTGCTTTTTGGAGTCTTCTTTGGTCTTCTTCTTTTCTCATCTCCTGAATCATCATGTCTCTTTTGGCTTTTCCTTTGGCCTTTGACCACCATTCCGTTTTGGTCACCCCCAGTCCTTGTCTGTTGGTCTGTGTGTGTCCTGTTATTTCTCTGATCTTGAGAATTCTTTTGAAGAATCCATCGCCTCTTGAACTCTCCATTTTCTGCATGTCTTCAGCTGGGGCTTGATTGCTTCTACCACCTTGTCTCCTGAGTCCTCCAGCATGCTTTGAAGTCTGATCTTCCTGCTTTGTATTCCTCCAGGATGGATTTCAGTGGTAGTTTCAGCTTTGCTTGGCGACAGTACAGCGCTAAGTCAGTCAGACAGGGTGGGACACCAAGCCATTTTCTTGTGACCTTGCTGATTTTGGCTTCCATTGCCTCCACTATGCTGGCGCAGATGTCGTATATCATCAGAGGCCATAGAAGCTTTTGTATCAGCATGAACTGCAGACACCAGACTTGTATTTGCCAGGGAGTCCACACTGGTCAATGGTCTCAAGCCTTCTTCCGACATCTGTTTGGTTTCTTTTGCTCTTTGTGTGTCTTTCAGCGTATCATCATACCACCTTCCAAGGCTCTTGACAGGCTCTTCTGTGACTGTTGGAATGGCCTGGTTGGCAACTCTGAAGACCACAGATTCGGGAACTTTTCCTTTCCTCAATGAGAGACTCCGTTATTTCTTTGGCTTGAACTTCATTCTGGATGAGGCAACTATGTCGTCCACCCTCTCCAGCACATGACGTGTCTCGTCGTCACTGGATGAAATCACTGTAGTGTCATCCATGAAAGCCTTGAGAGGGGGCATCTTGCATCCATCGCCAAGGTCTGTTTGTCTTGCGTTGCTTGTTGCTGCTTTCAGGATGACTTCCATTGCCAACACGGACAGAATTGGGGAAATTGCACAGCCCATTGCAATGCCCACCTCCAAGTTGATCCAATCTGTTGTGTACTCCTTGGTAGAGGAACCGCATTGAGAAGCCATTGAAGTACTTCTTGAGCATGTCGCGGATGTTCTTTGGCACATGGTACATCTCAAGAGCCACTGTATCATCTATGGGGTACAGATCCTATGCGTTTGCCAGATCAAGCCACACACGTTAGGGATCTCTTTTCTGTTTTTGCTCTTTGGATTGCGTCCAGATCATTGTGGCGTGTTCTACCTGCCAGCCACGCTGGGATGCCACCTTTCTGGACTGACATCAAGTACTGTTTTCCTGAGGTACTTGGATCAGCCTTGCTAGCCATGACAGAGAAGAAGATTTTCCTTCGCGTTTCGTAGGATATTGGCCTGAACTGGCTGATGTCACTTTGAGTTTTGCTTCTTTGGGGTTGTACACACATCTTGCGTCATCCACTGGCTGCTGATCTTTTAGTTTCTCCAAGCTGATCGCATGTAGCTGTGGAGCCGCTCCAGCACTGGGAATTTTCTTGTACGCTGGTAAGGTATTCCGTGTGGCCCTGGTGAGATTTGGCTCTGGCTTTGTGACACTTTCTTGATTTCCGCCGTCATTCTAATAGCGCTGTGGACTTTTTGTGTATTGTAGGCCTATATCTGGTAGCAGTTCAAAACGGGCAATTCGTAATAGATTGTAGCTTTCAGATTATTTCCAGTGTAAACGAAAACGCGTTTAAGGGATCGTTTCCCAATATTAGCTATGTTTGGATAGCCATTGCTGGAGCATGGATCATACCGTTCATGTGATTGCTGAGGTCATAAACAAGACTGGATCTTCAACAGCATAAATGATAAACGGTCTGCTGTGTGTGTGTGTGTGTGTGTGGTGGTGGTGTGGTTAGTGAGTGTGTGTGTGTGTGTGTGTGTGTGTGTGTGTGTGTGTGTGTGTGTGTGGTGTGTGTCGTGTGTGGTGGTGGGTTGTGTGTGTGTGTGTGTGTGTTGTGTGTGGTGTGTGGTGTGTGTGTGTGTGTGTGTGTGTGTGTGTGTGTGTGTGTGTGTTGTGTGGTGTTGTGTGTGTGTGTGTGTGTGTTTGCGTGGCGTGCGCGTGCGTGTGGTGTGTGTGTGTGTGTGTGTGTGTGTGTGTGTGTGTGTGTGTGTGTGTGTGTGTGTGTGTGTGTGTGTGTGTGTGGTGTGTGTGTGTGTGTGTGTGTGTGTGTGTGTGTGTGTGTGTGTGTGTGTGTGTGTGTGTGTGTGTGTGTGTGTTGGTTGGCTGGCTTGTTCGGTTATTTACAGTCTGTTCAACTACGTTCAACAAAAGTTTTAGATTCAAAATCAAATTCGTCAGCAAATCAATGAATGTCAGTACAATACGCCTAGGTGTTGCGAGGGATGTGATAATGCGTGTTCTACTGTCTGACTCTCACTAGAAAAAAAATTGGGTGAGTGTAACGACGCTTTTCCTACACACACACACCACACGAAAGTAGACAGCCAGGCAACACACAGGTTAAGTTTCTTTCTTTTTATGCTGCCTGAACCATTAAAACACTACAAACACATATTATAGTAATGTAAATAAACAGGCGCAACAAAAATATCAGTGCGGGCGTGTAACAACATAGATAGATAGATAAGATAGATAGATAGATAGATAGATAGATAGATAGATAGATAGATAGATAGATAGATAGATAGATAGATAGATAGATCTTTTTCCCCCGGCCCAGACTTCACTGGCGCCTTCAGTTATGTCCTAACAGACAGTTCATATACTTGGCTGCGTCCAGCCTAAGTCACAGTCTCCCACAGTAGGCAGAGCCGCTCACGGATGCAGTATGTTTAGTCCTCCTGGGAACACCCACACAGCACAAAAAAAAACCGCACTGAACCACCAACATGGCAGTCAACTTCTCACGTCGTCATAATGGAGAATCCTGAGGCCTTTTTATCACGCGTGTCTTCTATTGACCTGGTGGTCAGCCTCTCTATGTCGTTTGGACGGAGACAGCGACTGGGGCACGGGCTGTACCCCCACACCCAGCGGTAATCAGCTCTACACCGGACTCACGAGCCTCACCGACACCTGGGGAACTGATAACTCTCTTGATTATCTAGCCTACAACCTACATATTCATCGTCTTTGTTTGTCACCAGAAGTCACTCTTCACATAATACATTTGACTGGAATTTTGGGGGGAAATACCATATGATCTACTAAGTTTCAATATAATAGGTGGGTTACAATAGAAAAATACCTCGATGAACACCATGAGGGATTACATTCTAGAAACGATTTCCTCATGTATCCGTTTTCAAAGTACCAAGAATACAATTATTACATACAAAGGAAAATTTCGATTTTATATTTGTCTATTCTTTCCCCCCCCCCCCCCCCCCCCCCCCTCCCAAATGTTTTTATCTTTCCACATTATCATCACTAGACGTGTCCACAATAGCTAGGCAGCTTAACGATATGATGGGGACCGACTGGACAAAAGTGTCAAACTTTGTGAGGCACTTTGCTAGGTCCCATCAAATTTAACCCATGGGGCCTAGTCACGTGACGTCATAAACTTTTCCATTGCAGTAACAGAGGAAATTACTGCATGTACGTGTCTAAACAAGGTGTTTTCAAAATTTGAAGGCAACGTGATCAGCTAAATGAATAAGATCAGAAGTGGATACATTTCCAAACATTTTTTAATCAGTACACATTCATTTTTACGACAAAACCCAAAAATAATGCCAAAAAAAAATCGCGTCGCGACATGGGATGGAACTTGTTTCCAGAGATCAGTAAAGATGCCAATTAGACATCAATTTATTTCCACAGACATGAGTGTTTATAACTGCTTATTCACCTTCATAAAGCTTTCTGTCACCATTACATTTTCAGGATTCTGCTAAACGTCGTTACTGGTAATTCTTGCATGTACATCGGCTACCGCAGCTGGTCTGTGCATGTCCAGTCGTCTGTTTGTCACAGCTGCACTTGCACCGTCTTGTGCACGGCCATCCGCCTTTCATGCAACCACATCTGCTGCCACATCCTCTTGCACCTTGCATGCGCATTTGACCAGTTCTCTGCAAGCTGCATGTTGTATCGGCAGTGTCGTCCAAAAAGGCAACCAAGCCTTGCTGTCCCTGTCCAGTGTCCAGCCCCATCCCTCTGGAGATGGTGCTTGCTGCTGGGGCTGGTCAGAAGTAGTCCAAATGCTTGCCTGGTAGACAGCACGGTTTGAATGCTGTAATAATGGCCCTTGTGTGGGAGGAAGGGCTTCCATCATCATCTTGTCTCTGTGACAAAACAGCTCTCTACGGGCCTCATCAACAGAGCTCAGCTGGCTGGTTTTGTCATACAAGACAACTGTGTAGCGTTCCAGCAGTCTGAAGTGGTGGCTGTTAGCATCCAGGGCAATGAAGGGATTTTCTGCAATGAACTTGAAGGACTCCGTCACTGCAGGATAACATTTCCATGCAGCCCATGCAGACAGTTTTCCTTTGCCGAAAAAGGCAGACACTGTGGCACAGCCCGTGAAGCTGTGGAAAATGGGGAGGGCTGTAGACTTTTCCTCTCCAAGGGCATGAGGGATAGCATTGATGTGAAAGTAGGTGAAATTCTTCCCTGTGCTGAAAGCAACCCAAACGTCTGCTGCTGGACACAATACCTGAAGCTGGCGGAACTTTCCGGTGATGATGACGATGACATCAGTGTCTACAGTGCGAACTATGCAGGTATGAGCCAGTCTGCAGTACATCTTGCAGGTGTAGCAGTATCTTTGTGTCTGTTTCCTCGTGATCATTGTCTGGCATGCTGTGATCCGCTCCTCGGTCGAAACTCCCTGGCCTGATGTAATGACAACTCCTTTTCCATTGGGAAATTGAGCTGTGGCAACTTTCCCTGATAGGAAGACAAAGAGTTCTTGTTTGTTGTCAGAGTCTCTGAGAAACTCTGGCCACTTTCCAGGGATCTTGTTTGGACCAGCAACTTTCCTCCTGATCCCTTTGCCTCTCTTCTCTCGTGCACTCTCTTTAATACTGCTGCTGCGATTTGTGTCCCACACCACATCCACTCTGTCAGCACCTTCCAACTGGTTTCTGATGTACGGTAGGAAAACATCATTGGCATAATCTTCAAATGTTGAGATTCCAGCAGTCGAGAGGAAGTGTAAAATGGCAGTGCCATCCAGAATCTTTGTGTCGAAAGTGCTAGGGGTTCGAGCTGCTGTGACGCTGATGTCTGCTCTATGGAGGAAAGTAGATCTGCATCAAGGTCTGGAACATCCAGTTCTCCATCCGAGCTTTCCGCCTCAGCCACATGCTGAAGACAAACTGCCAAATCAGCGTCATCCTTAAGGTCTTGTGTCTCCAGTGAACCTGGAGGGTCTGTATCAGGTGCTTGTACCAGGCACTTGAGCAAGTCTGATTTCTTGCCCAGGCGCAGTTTCCCTCTGTCTGCAAGAGAAGGTGGGTATGGGTTATTTCGTGCTGGAAAAAGGTACCCACATCTGTTTCTCTGTCTTGGGCCACAATGTACAGCTGTGAAAAAGGCTGACATCAGCCTTCAAAGTTGATACTTTGTCAGCTTGTTTAGATTTTTTCCTTCGGTGTGGGACACCTGAAGAGTGGAGAGGAGTTCTTCTTGATAGGGTCATGAATTGATCGGTGCAGTCTATCAAAAATGACTTGTAATCATCATACTGGCTCTTTCCAAGTTTTTCCACTGTGTGGACAGTGTTGGTCACTGATTCGTTCATCACATCACAAGTATCTAGCATCAACAGTTCTGCAGTGTCATTCATGAAGGATGGCCCATATCACTGATACTCTTTGCAAGGCTCAGAACTTGCCCTCTGAAGCTCTGTTGAGTTGATAGGCCTTCCTCATGGTGATAGTGCTTCTCGGACCCCCCTGTATGACAACAGAGTGCCAACTTACTACTTTTTAATTCATCATTTCCATTTAACAGCGATTTTTTCCCAATTTTCGGAGTGCGAAACATGAAAAATTGCATTTTGGCACGCACATGCTGTCAGTATGACCTGTGCACATGGGGCCTAGCAAAAATTGAAAGTATTTTGCATGTAGATAGCTAGGAAAAATTATCAAACTTTTGTCCGGTCTGTCCCCATCTAGTCAAAAAATCGCCCTAAGCTGCCTAGCTACAACAGGGATCAGTGCTTTCTTGATGCCGTCAAGCATCCGTATGAAGTTGCTTCTTTTATCAGCTGTCTGTGACTCCACACTGAGCTCTGTCCAGTACTGGTTGGCCCAGCGCC
>CM031603.1:9548084-9553084 GCA_018398815.1 Conus ventricosus | reverse complement strand
TCTGGGATTGAGCTGGTTCCAAGTGCCTCCGAAGGGCATCCCAGAAATGCTCTATTGGGTTAAAGGGCGGGAGAACGGCTTGGGTGAGGCAGCGATTGATGTTGTTCTGCCTCGGGAAATTCTGCGCAGCACGGGCAGTGTGCAGCCTTGCGTGTCCTGCTGAAAACAGGTTCTGTGGATGCCGCTGGAAATGTGGCAGGATGTGGGGCCTCAGAACTTGGTCGATGTAATGAACAGCAGTGACCTGTTACCACGTCCTGTACCCACATTCTGGAAGAACTGGCCCCCAAAACGGCGATTTATGCCGATAGCCCCCCAAAATCATGATGCTTTCACCACCCCCTGGGTCCCTTTCGGTGATGTTGGCATCCGTGAAGGGTTCCCGCTCTTCTCCAGATCCGGATGCGGCCATCGCCTGGGTCGACGCAGAAACCGGCTTTCATCACTGAGAGGACTCGGCACCAGTCCCGATGGCGCCAAGCACGTGGATCTGTGCCCACTGCAGACTGTTCTGGCGATGCTGGAGTGTCAGGATAGGTCGCCGGGCTGGACGCCTGCATTGGAGACCAACTGTGTTCAGTCGGCGACGCACGGTCCTGCTGCTGATTGGCCTGCCATGGTTGCCGACGGTGTTCCTGGCTGTGTTGGCAGCGGTTTGGTAAGGCTCCCGTCGATGCTGACGCAGAAGATGGCGGTCTTGGGCTGCTGTGATGACCCTCGGTCTGCCGCTCATCGGTCTGTCATCAGTGTGTTTCTGGCTTGAAAGCGGCCCAGAAGGCGATAGACGGTGGAAATGTGGACTCCGAATGCGATAGCGACCTGCCTCATTGGAACCACGGCCTGCAGTTGCCCCATTGCTATGCAACGATCTTGACGAGAAAGTCTTGGCATTATGTTGGCGCCGCTGGAAGGGATAATTTGAACTTTTTGGGGTTTGGAAATTTATAGCCCACAATGGGGGCCACATTGAGTTGCAATTCACATTGATGTACGTGGCGTAGGTAGTCCACATGGCAAATGCACTCCTCATGCCAAAAACGCTGACCCGGCAACATTCACCCACTGTTACGAGGTTACAACCGGCCAAAACACCACGTACTGCTATTGTTGCACGTGCCAAGGGACATTGCTTACGTCCTGTTCACAATGTGAACAATCGTGCACTGTCTCTATTTTTCGCGTTTTTTATTCCTCTGAGTATATATTTTAAACAAACATTTTCTGTTATTAACGCTGAGTCACAAGCAGGTGTCCACCAGATATTTCCTGAGTGTTTGTTTGACTTAACTGGGCGAAATTTTGGAATGGCTACATCTGCAGCACTAAGGATAGCATCAGTAAAATAAGAATATAACTGATCAACGCTATCAATATTAATATCAACAGTCTTGTATGTAGCTACTTTGTTTTGAAAGTTTCCCAGTCAGGTGATTTATAATTATATTTTGGGATTATGTCTTCTTGAAATTCACAAGAATCAACTATTTTACTAAAAGTTACAATTATTGGGAGGTGGTCGCTTCCTAGAGTATCGTCAAAGGTAGACCAGCTACATTCAGAGTGTGTGTGTGTGTGTGTGTGTGTGTGTGTGTGTGTGTGTGTGTGGTGTGTGTGTGTGTGTGTGTGTGTGTGTGTGTGTGTGTGTGTTGTGTGTGCGTGTGCGCGCGCGTGCGCGTGCGTGCGTGTGTGTACATGTGTACATCCGTGCGTGCGTCAGTGCCTGCAATGGCGCGCATCGAGAGAGAGAGAGAGAGAGAGAGAGAGAGAGAGAGAGGGGACAGAGAGAAAGAGAGAGGGACAGAGAAAGAGATAGTGTGTGTGTGTGTGTCTTTGAGAGAGAGAGAGAGGAGAGAGAAGAGAGGAGAGAGACAGAGAGATGACAGACAGAGAAGAGAGAGAGACAGAGAGAGAGAGAGAGACAAAGAGAGAGAGAGAGAGTGTGTGTGTGTGTGTGTGTGTGTGTGTGTGTGTGTGTGTGTGTGTGTGTGTGTGTGTGTGGTGTGTGTGGTGTGTGTGGTGTGTGTGTGTGTGTGGTGTGTGTGTGTGTGTGTGTGTGTGTGTGGTGTGTGTGTGTGTGTGCGAATGAGTGTGGTGTTGTGTGTGTGTGTGTGTGAGAGAGAGAGAGAGAAGAGAGAGAGAGAGAGAGAGAGAGAAGAGAGAGAGAGAGAGAGAGAGAGAGAGAGAGCACTCGAATGCAGAATATTTTATTTGACGGGCACAGGCCCATATCAAAGTGAGTGAACAGGGTCAAATAAATCGGTACAAGCCACTCTTAACGAACACGCAGCTGAATTGTGTATCAGAGTACCAAAGAAAACATTCATGAAGCAACTGCAGCATTTAGTACTCCGTTCCTAACAGCCATTGCTCTATAAATGAAATCACCAACACTCGTAATAGTAGTCTTAAACAGAACAGGCTAGCAACATGGACATTTTGAATAGAGAAGGGTGTTTGTAATATTAGCTGGAATCAACTCAAAGCGTATCTTCTCGTACAAAGGACAATCAGTAGAAAATGAAGCTCAGTTTCCGGTGCTTCCTTACAGTGTGGACAGAAAATGTCATGGTTTCTATTGCGATTAGTATATCGTAAAAAGTGGCATCGTAAAGGCGACATTCCTAACCGAAACCTTGAAAGTAACCTGCGGATGTTAACATGTTTAATTACACAGAGGTAGGAACTTCGAACAAGAGACTGGTTATATGACCGATAAACATCGTACAATTCATGCGATTCAATAGCTGAATGCCAGTCTTGGATGTAACAATCACTTAAACGTTTTCTTAAATTCTACAATGAAAGCTTTCACATTGCCAACACTTTGCATTTCCCATACAATTCCAAACCCGAATCTATAAAGAACATAGCAAACATTAGTTGTCCAGGTAATATGATTTTGATTTTGCAGATGCAGCAACATATCATAGGCTTTTTTCGGGAGTCCGTTATTACCATACAAGCAACACGAAGCCAAAGTCTGATGCATTTGCATAAGTATTAACATAAAGAGGTGTCTTCCAGATTCGCCATATACTAAGTGCCTAGGAGCTTTTGGACTTACACACCAAGAAATCTGTTAATAGCAGCTAAGTGCACCCTTTCAATTTGTTCCTGGTTAGATGACAGTCCCCAAATCTCTGCTCCATAATTAAGATAGCTGTATTTGGCAATCGAATAGCTTAAAGAAAATACCAGGAGAATGTTCACACTATTGACCATAGCATTCTGTTGATAGCAGTTAATCCTTTCTTTGTTCTGTTTGCTAGGTCACACATAGTTGCTTGAAAGATAATCTTGTAGTCAGTGTTATACCAAGATACTTATGCATGTTAACAGCGGAAAGCTGAGCACCACCAAAAGTCCAATTTTCATTCAAAGCAAGGTAACCCCCATTCCTGAATACAACAATATTGCCTTTTCCAGATTCACAAGTAAATCTAAAACGTTTTGAAGTATTATACAAGACATTCAGTTGGGTTTGCAAACCAATGACAGTATCACAAAATAATGCAACATCATCAGCAAAGAACAGAATCAAAAGTTCAATGAGGTCTGGAGAAAGCTGAATACCATGTCTACCAAAGTGTTATTATCTTAGTTAATTCATTGATGAATAGTGAAAAAAGCACAGGTGAACACACTTCACCTTGTTTTAGTCCCCGTGGGCATAGAAAAGTGTCCGTAAGGTCACCACTAGTTTCGAACACAAGTCTTCACAACATTATACACACTTTGCAATGCTTTCAAGAATTTTCCATTAAGACCATTAACAGAGAGAACCTTCCATAATTTATCCCTACTTACTAGGTCAAAAGCCTTCCTTAAGTCTATGAATGCGACATAGAGCTTCCTGTGTCTTAACAACTGCTTCTGAATCATTGCCAGTAAAGTGAAAATGTGAGCTGTTGCACATCGTTTGTCACGAAAACCAGCTTGCTCCTCCCCAAGAATGTTGTTCATTTCAATCCATTTGGTTAACCTTCTATTGAGAACAAAGCTATATATTTTACTACAAATGTTCAACAAAGAGATTCCACGGTAGTTATCTGGACAATTCCTATCACCCTTCTTAAATAGTGGTTGCAAGATAGAGACTGACCAATCTTCCGGAATCAAACCCTCATCAAAAAATCAGAGAGAGAGAGAGAGAGAGAGAGAGGAGAGAGAGAGAGAGAGAGAGAGAGAGAGAGAGAGAGAGAGAGAGAGAGAGAGAGAGACTCGGAATTCAGAAGCCCGTTTATTTTCATTTAGGCCAAGGCCCCTTATGAAGGGAATGTGAACAACAAAAGAACATTTAAGCAGCGCTAGTTATGACTTAACAAAAACATAACAAAGATGATACAAACAAAATTCTTAAGATGTCGCAGTTTCTCTGAACTTGTATGCTTTTGAAACAAACATTGAAAGACCTATAACAACTTCAACTGATTGAGAAGACATCAATAAACACAATTTGAATAAACTCGGTTTGACTATAATACTCAGATCTAAATAAATGTTAGCGAACCGCCCAGAGAACGTGGACAAACGAGTTACAAGACAAAACACGACGCGTTTCGACCTCTTAGGTCTTCATCTGGTGATAATTAAACGAATAAAACAACGAAAATTCACTTAGCTTTGGTCGCTTCAGATTGCTCAGGCTTCAGCGCAAGGAAGAAGGCGTTGAATGAGAACGAGCTGTTGGAAGGGAAGTAGTGATGAGTCAAAGTCGTAATGATGATAATAATATTACTGATAGGAATACTATTAATGGTCAAAATATTGGGGAATTAAAAAAAAAAAAAAAAAAGGATCAATCTTGGTGTCAATAAGTATGTGTATGGGAGAAAGGAGAGTGGGTTAGAGATTCTTAAGCAGCAGGTTGCCGGGCAACAGTCCCAGAGGGATGGTGATGTCAGTGCTAGGGTAGTATCAATACTAAGCAATAGTAATTAACTGAATGAATATTGCTAACAACGATAGTGAAGGTTAGGAAGAAAGCATGATACAGAAAT
>CM031603.1:9526494-9540583 GCA_018398815.1 Conus ventricosus | reverse complement strand
TCGAGTTTACGGGAATAGTGGTGTCAGTCTTGTCTGGCACCTCAGTCTAACGAGCCTCGTGATCAGCAAAACTTTGATTTACCAAACCATTGAAAAGGGTTCTCGTCTGAAAACAGACACGAAACTTATATTAAAGTAAATGAATACAAATAGACTCACCAATGATGTCCTCACTCCAGTAGCGTGTGTGTGTGTGTGTGTGTGTGTGTGTGTGTGTGTGTGTGTGTGTGTGTGTGTGTGTGTGTGTGTGTGCGCGCGGCGCGCGCCTGTGTGTGTGTGTGTGTGTGTGTGTGTGTGTGTGTGTGTGTGTGTGTGCGCGCGCCTGTGTGTGTGTGTGTGTGTGTGTGTGTGTGTGTGTGTGTGTGTGTGTGTGTGTGTGTGTGTGTGTGTGTGTGTGTGTGTGTGTGTGTGTGTGTCACTGTATAAGACAGTAGACAGGGATATATGTATTAATATATCCCCCGTTATAACCACCCCTTTCCCCCTTTTACTGAGAGTATGAACGCCACACAACAAACACACACAAAACGAAAATACGGTGCACAACAGAAGGCTTATTTACATTCACACACGCACTCTCACCCGCAGAATGGCAGATGAAACACCAAGACCTCTATATATCCAACACACACAGGCAAAGGAAAACAAACCCCAAAACAATTAAACTATATTAACAACAATACCCGACCATCAACGCATGGCCCCTTCTGCATACCAGTGCACGCATGTACTGCACATCTACATTTAACGACCCTTCCCTCAGGAGGCACAGACACACCTCAGCCCACTGAAGGCCAATACCAGAAGGGACAAGGGTGAAATCACATCACCTGGTAATCGCGGGCTGAAATATCAAGCAAGGTTGATACCTCATAAAACCCGAGATACCCACGCCCCAATTATTTATACTTTTTTCTCAAAAACCTGGGGTTTTTTTTTGGTTTTTGGGGGTTGGTTTTAAAAGAAAGAGAAGGGTTTTTTTTTTTTTAAAACCCCCCCCCCTTTTTACTGGGGTTGAACGCCCCAAAAAACAAAAAAAAAAGGGAAAAAGGGGTTTTTTTTAAAAAACCCCCCCAAAAAGGAGAATAACCCCAAATGACCCATATTCCAACCCCAAAGGGGAAAAAAAAAAAAAAAATTTTTTTTTAAAAATGATTCGCCCCCCTTTTGGTGGAGGTTGTTATTTTCCCCCTTTCCCCGGGGGGGTGATGGGTGGGGAAAGGGGTGTTTTTGGGGGGGTTGGGGGCCGAAATTAACAAGGTTATAAAAAAAAACCCCCAAACCCTTTTTTTTCCCAAAATTTCCCTTTTCTTTTTTTTAGGCCCCAAACCACCCAACCCAAAATTCCCCCGAAAATTTCACCAGAAAACCGCCCAACCCAAGGGCCCCAAAAACTTTTTTTCAACCCGGGGGGGGAAAACAAAAAAAAAAAACAAAACCTTCAAAAAAAACAAAACAGCCCCCCAAAAAACAAGGGGCCGCGCCCCCCCATTTAATTTTTTAACGCTCTTTTTAGACCCCCAACAATGCATAAAAAAAAAACCCTTTAGAAGGGCGGGGAAATAGGAGGATTTGGGCTTCAAGGGGCCGGGTCCCCCCCCCCAAACCCCCGGGGGGCCCCCAAAAAAAATGGGGCCCCAAAACCCCCCCACCAAAACGGAAAGTCAGGATGCCCCCCCCCCGGGACGGGAAAACCTTTTGGGGGAAAGCCCTGGGGGTCGGGGTTCCAGGAGAACCCCAAAAAGGGGGGAAAAACCCCAACCCAAGGGCACCCTAAAAATTTGTGTGGGGGGGTTTAAAAAAACTCCAAAACCCCGGGAAAAAAATTCACTAACGCGAAAAAGTAAAAACTTGTTTGATTTTTTTTTCCCAAAAACCCAAAAGGCCACAAATTTTTCCCTTAAAACCGCCCCGATCAAAATTCCCCCCAAAAAAAAGTTACCCAAATCCATTTCGACTTTATTCCCCACAACCCCAAAAAAACAAAAAACCTTCCCTAAAAGTTTCCCACGGCGAAAAACCCTTTTTTTTCCCCTTTTCCCGAAAATTTTCAAAAGAAAACTCAATTCATGAAGAAACAAAAACTGGGGGTTGAAAAGACGGACAACGGGCAAAATTTTAAGTTAAAATAAATTTTTCAAGCAAAAAAAAAATTAAAATTTTTTTAACCCCTTCCTTTTTCCTCCCAAAAAATTCCCAAAAATTTATCAAAAATTTAACATTTCAATACCATTCATAAGCCAAACAAATTTGGGCTCAAAAAATTTTGCGAAACAACCAAAACATTTTTATCGGTCCCAAAGGACAAAAAACAAAAAAAAATTTTTAAAAAAGGGCAAAAAAAACCCCAAAATTTGAAACCAAAATTTTAATCGTTTTTTTTCTCTTTTTATTTTCCAATTAAAACCAAACCAAAAAATTAAATTACCCAAATCTAACCCAAAAGAAAAAAAATTTAAATTTTTAAAATCCCTTTTTTTTCCTTTCCCCCCATCCCCCCTTTAGCCCAAAGGGGAAAAAAAGGTTTCAAACTTGTTTTCGGGCCCCACCGAAAACTTGAAACCCTCACACACGCCCACATACATATTCCCCCTCTGGGCCCCATCCTTTTAAAAAAAATTCCCCCCATTTTTTTTTCAAAATCAATTTAAACAAAATTAACCAAACAAACCACCCCAAAAAAAAAAACTTTTTTTAAACCCTATTCCCACCCCCCGATGGGGAAGGAAAACCGAAAATTTTCTTTCCAAGCCCTTTTTTTCCCTCCCCTTGCCCAATTTAATTTTTTTTTAAAACCCCCAAATTTTTTTCCCCCCCCCTTTGGGGAACCCTAAAAAAATTTTAATAAAAAAAAAAAAAGAAAAAAATCTCGGGGGAAAAACTAAAAAATGAAAAAAAAAAAAACCCCCCCAAACCAAGCCCCCAATTTCTTATTTTTCCCCTACCCCCCAAAAAGGAACAAACCCCAGGAAAAATAAACCCCGGGAACGAAACCCCGCCTGGTCGGGAAACCCCCACAAACTTGGGTTTTTTACCCTCCCCCTTGGACAACCCCGGGGGAAAACCCCCCAAATCAAAGAACCCGGTTAAAACCCCCTTTAAAACAAAATCCAAAAAAAACCAAAAAACCCCCCAAACCCTAAGGGGCCATGAAAAACCCAACCCCCCCTGGTACGTCAAAACCCCCTAACCCAAAAAAACCCCAGAAAGGGGCCCCCCTGGACGACACCCCGGGTCCAAAAAACCCACCCCCCAAACCCAAAAAATCCCCCCTGCCCCCAAAAAGGCGCACTCGGAGCCAAATTTTAAAAGTGGGGGGGCCCCCCAACCGCCCCAACGAGAAACCAAAACCGAGGAAAAACCCAACCCGGTAACGCCCAGCTCTAAAGCAGAAACCCGGACATTTCCGACCCCGGAAATCAAAAACCCTTAGGGAATCCCCGAACCCCAAAAAAAGGTTTTTTTTCACCCACGAAACCCCCCCACTTTTGGGGATGGGGTTTCCCCTCCCCCCCCAAAGCGGGGGGCAAACCAAAAACCCCCGGGAAAAACTGGCAAGGCACCACCCCAAATTTCACTAAACCCCCGGAGGGGCGGAAAGGGGTTTTTGGGTTCGGCGGCTTTTTTTTTTTTTGGGGGGTTTTGGGGTTTTTTGGGGTGTTTGTTTTTGGGTTTTTGGGTTGTTTCTTTTTGCCTCGGTACAGGAAAATTTTGGGAAATAAAAGGCCAGCCAAAGGAAAATGGAAAGGGCTTTTTAAATTTTTTATTGCTAAACCCCTAAAACCCCGCGAGTTTGGGTGAAAAGACCTGAGGGGTTTGTGAAAATTTTTTTTTGGGGGTTTTGGGGAAAAAAATTTGGGGGAGGTTGGGGTCAATGTTGTTTTTTTTTAAATTTTTTTTTTTTTTCCCCCCCTTTTTTCCCCTTTTTTTTTTCCCCCCCTTTTTTCCTTTTAAAGTTTTTCTTTTCTTTTTCCACCCCTTGTTTGAATTTTTAAAAAATTTTTTAAGGACCCCTTCTTTTTTTAAAATTTTTTGGCTTTTTTTTTTCCCCCCCCCCCTTTTTTTTTTCCCTTTTTTTAATTTTTAAAAATTTTTTAAAAACCTCTCTCCCCTCTCCCCCCTTCTCTCTCTCTTTTCCTCTCTCTCCTCTCTTTCTCCTCTCACCCCCACACCCACACCAACCCCAAAAACCCCCCCCCAAACCCCAAAAAAAGGGGAAAAAAAAAAACAAACCTGTTTTTTTAATGTTTTACCTTCTTTTTTAAAACCCCCCCTTCCCCCCCCCTTAAAAAAAAGGGTTTTTCCCCTTCCCCTCCTTTTCCTTCTTTTTCACTTCATTTAAATTTTTTCTTTTACTCTTTCTTCCCAAAAATTAAAAACAAAAACCAAAAAGCAAAAAACCCCCCCCAAAAACAAAAAAGGGGGAAAAAAAAAACCCATTTTTTTTGGGTTTTTAAAATATAATTTTCATTAAGAAAGGGTACTTTTACTTGAAAATTACAAAATTTTCTTTTTTAAATAAAAACCCATGACCAAGGAAACATAAATAAAACTTTTTGGGGAAATTCCGGTTTTCCCAAAAAAATTTTTTGGGGCCCCGAAAACGGGGGGGAAAATTTCCCCCAAAAAAAAACCCCCAAGAGGTTAAAAAAAGGGCGGGAAATCAAAGAAAAAGTATTTTCTAACAAAAAAGGGAAAATTTTGTCCCGGCCCAAAAAAATTTTTCAGAGAAGTACAGTATGGGGGGAAAAAATTTTGTAAAAAAAAGCCGGGCCGGGCTCCCGCTTGCCGATTGGAAAGTCGGGGTTTTTTGTGGGGGACCCAAACCCCCCCAAAAAGGAAAAAACCAAAAGTTTCCAAAAGGAACCTTTAAAGGGCGGGGAACCCCAAAAAATTTGTTCCAAACCAAAAAACTTTCCTGAAGGGGCGGGGGTTGAAAAGGGGGTCCCCCCAAATGGAACAAACTCCGGTTCGGGAAACAAACATACAAAATTTTTCCGAAATTGACAAAAAAGGGAAGCTTTCCTAAAAACCGGTATTTTCAAATGGAAAATTTTTCCCAAAATTTGGGCCTGTTTTTTTCAAAAAAAAAACTTCCTAAGCCCCTTTTGGGAATCGCGCAGTCGAATTTTTTTTGGGGTTTTTTTAAACTCAGACATTTCAAAAAAAGGGGAAATTAAAAAGCCAGTTATCATCTTTGGCGGATATTAAATTTTGGGTTTTTTGGGGGAAAACCAAACTTTAAAAGGGCTTTTTGGTGTTTTTATTAAGATGTTTTCCCTTTTTAAAAAAAAAAGAAAAAAAAATTTTTAAAAAAGAAAAGAAAAAGAAAAGGGGGAAAAGGAGGGGGGGGGGGGGAAAAAGGGGGAGGGGAAAAAAAAAAAGGGGGGGGAAAAAGGGGGGGGGAAAAAGAAAGGGGGGAAAAAGGGGAAAAAAAAGGGAAACTTTAATTTTTAAAAGAATAAAGGGGGGTTTTGAAAATTTGAGAAAGGGGGGGGAAAGAGAGAGAAAAGGGGGGTTTAAAAATAGAAAAAGGGAAAAAAAGGAGGGGGGGAAAAAAAGGGAGGAGGGAGGGGGAAAGGAAAAAGGGGAAAAAGGGGAAAAAAAAATAGAAAGAAAAAGGGGGTTGGGTTTTTTTTTTTTGGTTTGTTTGGTTTTTTTGTTAGGGAATTTCAAGTGATTCCCTTAGTAGCCTTTTTTTTCCCCCTTTTTCCTTTCCTTCTCTCTCTCTCTCTCTCCCCTTCTCTCTCTCATTCCCGGCCTTTCCCCTTTTTTTTTTTTTGGGGGGGGGGTTGTGTGTTTGGGGGTGTGTGGGGGTGTGTGTGTGTGTGTGTGGTGTGTGTGGGGTGTGTGTGTGTGGTGTGTGTGTGTTTGGGGTGTGTGTTTTTTTGGGGGTGTGTGTGCTGTTGGGGGTGTGGTTTTTGGACTTTGGTGCGTTTTTTTTTTTGTGTGGTGTGGTTTTGGGTGTTTGGGTTGGTGGGGTTGTGTTTTTGGTTGTGGGGGGGGTTTTTTGTTTTGTGTGGGGGTGGAGGGGTGTGTGGGGTTTTTGGTGTGTGGGGGGGGCGCCGGCGCGCTTGGGGTGTTTTGGGGGTTGTGTTGTGTGGGTGGGTGTGGTGTGGTTGGTGGGTGTGTGGGGGGTTTTGTGTGGGTGGGTTTGGTGTGTGTGTGTGTGTGTTTTTGTGTTGTGTGTGTGTGTGTGTGTGTGTTTGTGTGTGTGGTGTGTTTTGTGTGTTGTGTGTTTTTGTTTTTTTTTGTTCACCATTAGGGATATTAACGTTTTTTTAAAAAAAATTTTTAAAAAACTAACTCAAAGTAAAAAAAAAAAAAAACAAAATTTAGGGTAAAAAATAAACACGCATCAAAGCAACTTGGCAATTTCGATGTGCGATAATAGTTAAATTTTATGATAGAGGGGCAATAAAAAAATGGTTTGAAAAAATAAAATTTTCCCAAAAAATTGGGGTTAAAGCCAAATTCTATCAACAAATGATGCAAAAAGGTTCCCACAAAAAAAACCCATGGCAAGAATTTTTTTGTTCCCTGCATCTAATTGAGTTTTTTTAAATTTTTGGAAAGTGAGAGGACAAGTATTTACATATTTGAGATTTTCCACAATTTTGTTATAAAACACAATTTTTTAACTTTTCAAAATTTCTGCGGGAAAATTTTTTCGTCAGTAAGAAATAAATTACAATCAAGGCAAGTTTAGCTCCCGTTTTTTGCAAATATATCTGTGCTTCTTTTATTTTAACCCACTATGAAGGGGGGAACCCCCAAAAGTCAATCCTATTCCGAATCCTTAAAAAGTGTTTTAAAAGGGATGAATCCAAAAAGCAAATCTTTCCCAGCTTACCATCCCAATGTTCCAGAACTGCAAGCAGTTTGAATCAACCCAAAATGTGATATATGAAAAGGGATGGGAGCATCATTAAATGTAGCTCAAAGCCTTCAAAATTGCCCTATATTATGTGTAAATAGGAAAACCCTTTTGCCCAAAATGAAATTCTTTTTTACATTTAGGTAGGAATGACAAAACCCGAACCCTTACCAATGTTACAGGATGAACCCTCGTGAAATTTTCAGGTGAAATCTATAAAAAAATTTTCAAGATGAACCTACATCACTAAAAGGTTAAGTTTTCCTTAGCCTTTTTAATTAAAAACAAAAATTTCCCCCAAAAGTCCCAAGGGGGATTTAGGCGAGGCGTGAGGGGTCTTCGAAAAAGGATAAAATCATTTTACAATCAAATAAAATTTTAAAGGTAAATTTTTAAAATTTGGTTTAAAAAAAAAAAATTTTCTAGCTCGTTTGGGGAAAACTTTGTTGGAACCCTCAATATTTTTTTTGTATTTGAGTTCTTTAAATCAGATTCTAACAAATTTTTTTTTGAACGTCAAGAGATTGTTCTTTTAAAAAGGTAAAATCTGCAGCTTGATAACTTTTGATAGTATTTGCATGAATGGAAAACCAAAAGGGCCCGTTTCACTGCTTTGGTATCCAAACTTTTTAGCTTTTTTTTAAAAAGATATTTGGAGCAGAATAAAATACTTTTTGGCCCTACTTTTTTTGGATCGAACTAAAGAAGTAGAAAAATCACTAAGTTTTTTGTGTCTTGCCCCCAGGGCTGTTGTTGTTATTTTTAAAAAAAGATTAGTTCCAAAGCGAAGACGAGGCGGAAATCTAAACAAATCTTAAAAAAATGTTACGATGGTGATCAAGAGTGGTAGTTCCCCTCTAGCAAAAGTTTATGAATGATATGCTAACAATGATAGTGAAAGGGTTAAGGGAAAGAAAGATGTACAGAAAAATATTTTTAAAATACATTTTTATAATTATCAAAAAAATAAGTAAAAGAAACTTTTAATAATAAAATAAAAATAAATTTAAAAAAAAAAATAAATAAAAATAAAATATAAAATAAAAAAAAATAAAATGTAATAAAAAGCATAAATAAAATAGCTATAAGTTCGGGTGAGGTGAAAAATGGGAGATAAGGTAGTATGTTGGGGTGTTGGGGAGGGTATTGTGGGCTGGATTAAGTGGGGGGTTGGTACATGTTACTTTAAGGTTCGATGCTATGAGGGGGGAGGGAAGAAGGGGTGGGTTTACGTAAAAACTGGGGAGGGGAGGGGAACTATTCACACCTAAACAATCTTCCTCTCTCTCTCTCTCTCTCTCCCTCTCTCTCCTCTCTCTCTCTTCTCCTTCTCCTCTCCCCTTTAACCCCCGAAAAAAAGGGCTAGCATTTTATTCATTTGTGTTTGTGTTTTTGTGTGTGTGTGTGTGGTTGTGTGTGTGGGGGTGTGTGTGGTGTGTGTTGTGTTGTTGTGGTGTGTGTGGTGTTGGGGGTGTTTTGTGTGGGTGTGTGTGGTGAGTGTGGAGTGTGGTGTGTGTGTGTGTTGTGTGTGTGTGTGTGTGTGTATGGTTTTTATTTTTTAAATAGCCTTATTATTGGTTCTCCCACCCCCCCCCCAACAACCCCCAAACCCCCCAACACCCTTCACACATCATTTTTGGGCAGGGGGGGGGGGGGGGTAAGTCGATTGATGTGCAAAAGGAGAGACTCAAAAGTGTAGGAAAAGGGAAAAGGTGATACTCAACCGTGTCGGGGAAAAAGGAGGTGGGTGTGCGTAGTGGGGATTTTTTCGGTGGAGGCAGAGGGAATGGCACAACTATTTTGGGGTTGATGCCATGAGGGTGCACGGGCCCAGTTTGCAAAGGGTGGATTTCCCGCATAAGGCGTTCAAGTTTCACTCTTATTGCCAAAAATGCCAAGACTTTGACTGGGTGTGTTGTTTGGGGGCCCGGTTGAAGTGTAGAGCGACTGGGTTGGGCGTGGTGGCGGTGTCGGGGTGTTCGAGATGCGCGTCCAAGGTCAATTCCCCTCATGCTTTCCCCACAGGCGTGGAGGGATACACATGTTGGGTCGAAAGGGGAAAAGTGCTTTAATAGTGAAAGGCCTGTGGGGCCCGTGGAGGTGTCTGGTTTGGTGAGGAGCGTTTTGCAGTTGGGTTTTGAGAGGGGGAAAGTACCCGGGGGTTAGGTGTGAAAATTTTGTTCCTTGAGCGCACCCGTGGTCGTTGAGGTGTTTGTCCTTTTTAAAGTGATCTTTTTTTCGTCTCAAGGGTTTTGATTTTTTTACCCTGTGCCCTTGATTCAGGATCCGCAGATGGGAGATTTTGAGGATGGAGAAAGGCAGGCGTGGGTTGTCTGTTCTTTGGGAGTTTTGTTTCCAGAGTAGATGTTTGGATTTTGCTTCAGTCGGCTTGGGAGGAACTTTATCGGCACAGGTTATCCCGGTTTGGTGAAAAAATCAGCATTTTGCCCGCTTGTAAGTGAAATTTTTGCTAGAGCAGAGCTGGCGTAGGGGAAGGAATTAGAAATGGATGCATTTTTTTGTGGACTGGTGGTTTGGGGAAAATGTGCGTCCCGGTTGGTTGCATCAAGGTTTGTGAAAAACTAGGTTTGAAGCAGTCCATCTTTGAGGGAGATTGTGTCCCCCAATTAATGACTGTGAAAAGGGTCGGGCAGTGGATGATGGATGGAAGGTCTGTGCAAAATTGGGAAAAATTTTGGAGGGCTTTTCTGGATGGGGGTGGCTCCCAATCCATCATCTATGTTTTTTTTGTAGAGCTTGTGTTGGGGCCGTGAAGAGGTTAGTAACTGTTCTAGGTGTCCTGAGAGGAGGCATAGGATGGTCCCCCCTTTGGGCCCATAGCAACCCACGATTTTGAGGAATGTTGGGGTTTTTAAATTCAAAAGTATTGAGGGTGGGATAAATTTTTGCAAGTTGACCAGTTAGCTGTGGGGGTGTTGTTGGTTTAAAGGGGGCGTTTGTAAGAAGAAAGCGGGGCCTTTGTCCCCAGCATGGGGAGGAAAATGTGAAGAGAAACGTCAAGTGTAAAAAGGGGGGCTGGGTTGGAAAGTGGGATCGTGTTGGGATGAAATTTAAAACTTGAGTGGTGGAGTGTCTTTTAGGTTGTGGGGGGGCCTTGTATATGGGTTGGAGGAGGGTCTAAGTACGTGAAAAGTGTTCTGTGGCAGTGCAGCAGTACAAAGGGGCGCAGGGTATTGGGTTTTTTGATTTTAGGGGGGGGTAGAAGGTGGGTTTTTTGGTGTCTGTCATTATGAGGAGTTTGGCTGCTTCGGTAAGTTTTTTGTTGATTTTTTTTTTAATGGTTGAATGGTTTTGGGTTGGGGGTGTTGATGTTTAAAGGGGGGCATAGAAATTTTTGTCTGACGTTGTCTGGTTCTTTTTTATGTACAGCTGTTTGCCAGACCCCCACTGCCCACCCCTTTTTGCTGGTTTTATGAAAAGTCTTGTCTTTGCTCAGTGTTCAAGGGCTTTTTGTTCATCCCGTGAGAGGTTGGAATTTCGGAAAGGGTTTGGGTTTTACTTTTAGAGATTTCTTTTTTACACTTTTTGATTTTTGGTTCAACTTCGGGATTTGTCAGAGGTGGCTGGCGAAACGTGGGTTCAAAAAGGGGGTAAAAATGTTGAGCTCTTGGAGAGTGGGCTTAGGCACACCCTCAAGTGCAGCCCCCCCCCTCAAACTTAATTTTTTAAAGAACTTTTTAAAACAACGTGGGTTTTGATATTTATTGGTGGGAAGGTGAATGGGAATGAATTTTAGACCTTTTTGCCGGACTGAATCTTTTTTCCCTTGGGGAAGTCGTTTTTTTAGGAATGCAGCGAAAAGGGGGCGGTGTTGCTTGGGTGATAGAGGGGTCAGTGGTTTTGGGGTTAGGGGGATTAACTGGTTGGGTTTGCTTTGTGTTTGTTTTTTTAAATTTTTAAAACTTGTCTTGCTTAATTGGTAGCGGATTGTGAAGAGTGGTTTTTGTGTTTTGGTTGGCTGTCGGTCTTGAAGCGTGGTATGGGATGATGATTGTGGTTGTTGTTTGAAAGTTAAGAAGAGGGGGAGATTCCAAAGGGGTAATTTAGTGTTTTATATGTGCCAAAAGAGTCTGCGGCTGGGTTGGAATAGAAATTTTGTGTGGAGTGGTTAAAAGCGGTTTATGAAGTCGGTGGGGTGTGGGAAATGAGAAGCCGCGAGGGGTGATTCGCGTCGAATGCATTTTTTTAAAAATTAGATGGGAGCAGATTTTTTTCTGAAACTGTGTTTTGCAATTCCCAGTGAATGGTGGAGAAGGTGGCAAAAAAATGAATGGACTGGGGAAAACTGGATGTGTAAGAGAGGAATTGGGGGGGGCCCGGGATTTGTTCTGTTTGGTTTTATGTAGGTTTGGTTGAGAGAAGAATAGAGTTAAGAGGGCAGAGTCCTGATGCGTCGCAAACACCTTAGAACTTTTAAACGAAAAACGGACAAGATTAACGTTTAAAAACAATGTTTAAGACGATACCGACAACAATCGCAAAAATATGAGTAAAAAGAAATACAAAACAATGCAAATGATGACGTAAACGAAATAAAAAAAAACCCAAGGTAGCAGTCAGTATGAAAAAATAATTTTTATGCATTATTATATTATTTTTTTTTTTTATTTTTTTAAATTTTTCATTATTTTATTATTTTTAAAAGTTTTTTTATTATTTTTTGTTTATTATAAAAATTTATTTTTTAAATAATTTTGTTTTGCTTTTGTTTCCTTAACCTTCATTCGTTTTAGCAATTTATTCATTAAAAATTGCTATAGATAACCAAAAGCATTGACATCACTATCGCTTGTCTCGGGGTGTTGTCACGCAACCCCGTGCTTAAAAATCCTCAAACCCCCCCTTTTTTCCCATACCAATTTTGACACCAAGATTGATTTTTCCTTTTTTTTCCCCCCCCAATTTTTTTGACCATTTTAGATTCCTATCGTAATTTTATTTTTCAAATTTTGATTTGACTCCTCACTATTTCCCCTTTCCCGCCCGTTTAATTTAACGCCTTTTTCCCTTTGGCTTGAACCTAAAACGATCTGAAAAAAAAACGTCAAAACTAAGTGAATTTTTCGTTGTTTTTTTCGTTTTTGTATCACCCCACGAAGACCTAAAAGGTCGAAAGCGTTTTTTTGTCTTGTGACTCGTTTTCCCCGTTCTCTGGGCGGTTCGCTAAAATTTTTTAAAATTTTTTTTTTAAAAAGTTTTTTCTTTTTCTTGCCTTTTTTAATAAAAATTTTGTAGCTTTCCAACTAAGTTTTGTTTTCAAAAAGCTCCTAAAATTTTTCAGTTTTGTATTTCAAGATATTTTCCTCTAATTTTTTTAAAATAGGTAATATGAAGGTTTTTTTACCTTTTAAATAGCAAAAATGTTTTTTTCACTGCAATTTTAAACCCTTTTCTTTTTTTATTTGATAAAATTTTTAGTTCCCGTGATAAAAGTTGCCTGACTGATAAACCTCTATTCGAACTTTTTCTTAAAAATATGTTTATCCATCTGCAATGTATCCGGGAGAACCAAATTTGGGGGTTTTAACAAAGTTTTTTGGAAAGGGCATAAAAAAAAGGAGAAAAAAAATTGGAGCAATGATTTAACTGTGGAACCCCCTATCGCACTTTTGAAAGAGGGTAGCCCCAAATTTTTTAAATGTGTTTCCTTCAAAAAGGTTTAAAAATTTTCCTACAATTGCCAAAATTCCCAAACTCCTTTAATTTGAACAAAATTTGGGATGCCAAAACCCATCTAAGCTTTTTTAACGTCAAAAAATGTAGTAGGGGACTTTTTTCGTTTGGAAAATTGAGTTTTACCTGAGTAGTAAGCTTAAACCCAAAAGATCTGTAGGCTCTCCCTTTCCCAAAACCAGCCGTTAACTGGGAAGATGTTTTTTTTTTACAATAAAAAATGATCCCTTTGGTAAATTTTTTCCCTAATTTTTCAAATGAGAATACGCTTTTAACCCCAAGATTAAATTTTCCCTTTTTAGAACTGGCCCTATACTCTTCCAGATTTTTGGAATACGCCAATACCCAAAATTTGGAATAAAAAATGAGCAAACCTACCAAAGAGGCATGTGCAGGATTGGTAAAAAACCATTAGACCAACTGGAATGAAGAAAAAATAGAAAACAATCTTTTTCAAATTCGTAATTTTTAAAAAAAATTTAAAAGTGTTTTTGAATTGGGGTAGGGTTGAAACATATCTTTTTTTTTTTTTTCTTGTTTTAAAAAGTTAGCCCTGAAATTTGCTTGCAGAACAACTGTTACATGAAAAAGTATTCACAAATGCCTCAGCCTTATCCAAAGCAGTTGGAAATTCCGTATCTAGTTTCACAGGAAATGACTGTGTTATGTTAGAATTTTTCATCTCTTTTATTTTTTTCCAAAACCCTTGTACATATCCTTTGATTCTGTAATCTCTGAGTTGCAAAATATTTCCCAATATGTCTTTTTGCTTGAGCGATGACCTTTTTGCAAATATTTTTCTGTATTTTCATGGATTGAAAATTTTCTTCAGTCTTATTTCTAATCCATGAATTAAATGCCTTGCGCTTTGATGTCACCGCTATTTTACACTCCTCCGTCCACCACACATACCATATATTTACCAATTTTCTTGTAACCACATTTTGGTATCGCCTTATCAGCTGCAAGTAGTAATATTTTCTTAAAATTTGAATAGAATTTATCAATATCTTCATTGATTATTGAATCAGGATCATGAGACTCTAAGAATTTGCTGTAGTCTTCCCAATTTGCAAATTTGAAAGTTATGCTGTGTGGGAATTCCGGGAAGGACTCCCGAACCTACTTCCGTGAGCAGTTCCTTTTCCCGTCGTGTCGACGTGTGTTCTGTTGTGTGGGAGTTCCTGGAAGGACTCCATGAACTGCTTTCGTAAGTGACTCCTGACCTGTATGAGAACTGTGTCACAAGGGCCCGATGCGGCCGAGTGCATAGACTGTGTGACACTGCTGTGGGTGCCAGGTGTGGGTGCCAGCCTGGCCTGCTGTGCGAAAAGAAATATGTTGTAACATTGCAGTACCTTGTGTCGTTGCGCACCTCGATGATAGTGGTGAGCGTATTTTTAATGGTCTGCTTTTGTTATTATGTATTATGTATATGTGTTGATTTGATGGTTCAGGTAGCAAAAAAAAAAAAAAAAAAGAAAGAAACTTAACTTGTTGCCTAGCTATCTATGTTCG
>CM031603.1:9518994-9521494 GCA_018398815.1 Conus ventricosus | reverse complement strand
TTTCAATCTGGATTCCTATCTTATCATTTCTGCCCCACGCAGCATAACCACGAATGCTTGACTCGTGACTTTCACAGATGAATCAAATGACAGATGTCCTTTTTTCAGTTCAAAAAGATCTTGTTGATCATTCCATCATTATAAGAAAACTGTCGATCTATTTGAATCATTCCCCGACAGTCTTATTATTCCAGTCGTACTTGAAAGACATAACTCAGTATCTGCTGCTTAATGGCAAAACCTCCTCTACAGACTTTGTCAGACATGGAGTCCCACAAGGTCCAGTATTAGGCCCCATTATACTCTGCATCTTCATCAATGACTTACCATTATCCATACGAAATCTTAAAAACTCAGCACATGTTTATTTGCTGATGACTCGTCTCTCCAAACAAATGGTAGTGATCTACAAACAATGAAAACATATCTCCAGGAAAGTCTAGATGAAGTGGCAGACTGGTGTAGTTCAAACTTTAAGGTCATATTCCCCGTCATAACCGAATCTATTATTATAAACCACTCGCCGAAAGCACCAATCGGTTTCTCTTTGCCTTAAACTTCAGTTGAACTGTACTTCTATCGAGCAAGTAGATGAGCATCGTGTTTTAGGGGAAAGGAGAGATTTTTTTAGTAAATGGAATGGCAGTCACATCTCAATAATTTATGCAAGATCATCAAAAAATTTTTGTTTTGCTATTTCAATTGAAGCGCTAGGTCAACACAACTGCGCTTAAACTGTTCTTAACGCACTTATGACACATTTCAATTACACTTCAATAAAATGGGATGGGGGTACTGATGTCCACAAAAAGACTCATTCTCTCCACAGACGTGCAGCAAAGCTATTCTATCCCGCCGTACCTCCAACAACAGATGAAAAACTAAAAGTACTTAACAGCCTTCCTCTGAGTACACAATTTGGATTCAACAAGGCATCATTTATGTTTACAGTTTCGACAGATATCACGCCAGTTTGTGAGAAACTGCAGAGCGGTTGACAGCAGAAGGTCTTCAGAGAAGAAACCCCGCTCAGACAAATGTTTCGGCCCAGAACTCCTTACACTCTAAGGGGGCCGGGCCGCATCCAGGTCATGACTCCCAGATCTCCTTCTACTGCCAACTGTTTTTCCTTGGCACTGCCGGGATTTGAGCCCGCAACTTTTGGATGGGTGGGCGTCTCAATGCGTGCCTTTCCAGACGGATGTCTTACCCCACTGCTAACGGGACACCTGTTCAAAGTTGGACAAGTTAAGCTTTATTAAGTTTACTTTTGTTCCTCCTCGACCAGATCCAGCTGGAACTCTTTTCGGCTTTCTCTGCCATTGCCTTCAGGTTCTGGTCCTCTTCCTACCTGAAATCCCGAGCTGTTTTATGAGGTCATAGGCTGATAAGCCTATAAATCCCCTCGCCCCAACTTCTAAGCGTCATGAGGTCATAGGCTGATAAGCCTATAAGTCCCCTCGCTCCAACTTCTGTGGCGAAGACCCGGGCCTGGAAGCCGGATTCCCTCAAGCTACTCGCTAGACTGGCATACTTCTCAGTCTTGTAAAGGTGCGCTTGCTCCATTCTGCTTTTGTATGGCGCAGTGAGTTCGATTTGAATTATTTGTTTTGATGAACGTGATAGGAGAACAATATTCAATCTCATGCCACTTTTTTCTGGTGATTGCAGTATGGTTCTCCCATCCTGGAAGGTATGCTATGTATTCCCAGTCGTCTGCTCCAACCAGTAAGCCCTGTTTCCACGCTCTTGATATCACAGCTGTTCCTGACCATGATTTGTGGCCTCCTGCATTGTGGAACTTTACTGCTGGAGCGTCAGGTGGCATAAAGCTTTCTCCAGCAGTACAAACCTTATGTGAGATTTCCTTGAGCACTTGGCTGTTCCTCCAGGTGTACTTCCCTGGGTTAGTACTGCTTTGAATGTTCCACTGTTTGTTTGCGGTGACAGAGTGGGCTTGAAGGGTCATCTGATTTCCTCCAGACGACCAAGTTGGAATTTGAGGGCAGGAGGTCACGTACAGATCTGAGGATAAAGCTGACTCTAAGAGGTGCCATGTGCCGTATATCATTCCAGGTGAAGCTTCTTTGCAGTGCATTTTCCCACGTAGTCCACTGTCCTTGTTGGCCTTTCTGGACTGCTTTCTGGATTCTCTTGGCGTCCTCTTCTTTCTTCTCTATTACTCTATTATCATTATCATGTCTCTGTTTCCTTTCCCTTTTGCCTTTGACACCATTTCATTTCTGTTGATTCAAGCCCCTGTCTGTTGGTTTGTGTGTGGCCTGCTGATCTTGAGGTTTTCCTTTGCCACGTCAACTGCCTCTCGAACATTCCATTTTCTACCAGTCTTTAGCTTTGGCAGGACTGATCTTAAAACTTTGTTTTCAGAGTCCTCAAGCAGGATTAGTAACCTTGCTTTACCTGATCTGTGTTCCTCGAGGATGGAGTTTAGAAGGAGCTTCAGCTTTGCTTGGCAGCAATAGAGCGCGATGTCAGTGAG
>CM031603.1:9473615-9512994 GCA_018398815.1 Conus ventricosus | reverse complement strand
CCGAAAGACCTAACAACTGACTCGCGATTGTCTCGTTTAAGACGTTAACTTCTCTGTTGTCACGTGTGTGCCAGATATGATAATGAGCTTCTTGTTTAGAACACAGTTTAAGTATCCAAGGATAATCAATTTCCATCATTAAATTCAGCAAAAAAAAACTTTATTCAAATTTAGAGAAAAAAGAAAGCTTTTTAGTTGGCTCATTGCTGTGTAGACATTTGCTTTCACAATATTGCATTCAACGTTTCCAACAGAAACAGTAACCTTTCTTTTTTTGTGACCTTCTTAGTTTTACCTCACCATGCAAATTTCTTGAAATTAAAATCACTTACCCTCGACTTCGTGATGTACCTTCACTAAAGAAGATTTTACCACCCCATTCTTTGTTGTATGTTTCGAATTTGTGTGTGTGTGTGTGTGTGGTGTGTGTGTGTGTGTGCGTGCGTGCGTGCGTGCGTGCGTGCGTGCGTGCGTGCGTGCGTGCGTGCGTGCGTGCGTGCGTGCGTGCGGGGTGTGTGTGTGTGTGTGTGTGTGTGTGTGTGTGTGTGTGTGTGTGTGTGTGTGTGTGGAATGGGAATCCTGTAAACAAAGATTCTTTTTCAAGAAATGAAACACTGATTTTCGTTTGATTTTGTTTTGTAACCCTCTGGCATTCAAAGAGGTAATACGTATATTATCCATCAAAACATAATTTACTTCAATATTCTTTCTGAAACCCTTTTGTTTTCATGCACATCACTTGTTATTTATACATAAAAACGATTTCACACGTGATAGAATATTAACCAAATATGTCAATAAAACATGTCGTGCACTATTCAAGCCCACGGTCCATTGAAAATATAGCCAGTTTTTTTATTATTAAAAGGTCGAAGGGTCACACACAGTGGCTAGTGCCACCCGTCAACCATCACCATCTCGGAGTCTAAATGCCTATGGCTGACAGATTGACCCCTCCTGTCTGGCACCTTCCTGTCCCCTCCCATGGACTGTCACTCTCTGGAACAACCACGTTTAGGGGTGTCAGACTGCACGTGATGAGCCTGTTCAAGAGAAGACAGGAGGGTAGACTGCTGGGTTGAGATCAGCTCCTGTCAACATGGTCAACAGACTTGGGGCAGCAGTGGATGCTTTCTCCTTGTTGCTTGCCTTAACTTTGGTTTTGGTCTGTGTCAGTTGTTCGTTGTTCTGTTTGGTTAGTGACACGGTCAGAGAGTTGGTATGACTGGTCACCCTGTTTATGTTCAGTCTGTTTACATTCTCTGCATGCTTGCATGATGATCTGATTTACAAACGGTTAGAACAAACAACCATCTTTTGCAGAGACTTTTGTTCTTTGTGATAAATCTTTGCCGAAAAAAAATATTTCTTTTTTGTTTTTCAAGTGGAGACTAGGGGTTGGTAAAAGAAAGAAATCGTGGGCCCGTTAAAATCTAGTCAACATATTGTCTTTGTCTCTGGCTCTTTCCATTTTTACCTACCATCGCAGTTCACAGCCAGCCTGCACAAAGGCATGTTTGATTTCAGAGTCAGAGCAACTGAAATAGGCAGATCGTCTATCCACACTTTTGTGGTTGGTTTTCCCTTACCTGTGTCATGAAGAATACCAGTATAGGTGCTGGATACCTGGAGTGAGGTGCTGCACATGACCAATCATTTGTCTAGGAGTTTCCATACGTTCCCCCATGTTCTCTGGATAAGTACGCCACAAATATCTGATGTTTTGTGCTCCAAAGATGGAACCCTGTCACACACTCTTTTGGCAGCCAAATATGTCTCCGGTAGCATAGTCCAGTTGTCCACGTTGCCCGGGATGTCTTTCAATTTCAAAAAGACCAGATGAATGGAAGAAAACGTCATCATAAATTTCAGTAACGAATCAACAGAGGAAGGCTGAAGCTCTGTGACTGACGATAAAAAAACACATGCTGTTAACTCGTCTCAAATGCAAATCTGGCCTGTGCACAGAGTGACTGCTTCGTGTCTACAAGCAACGAGCGTAACTCACCGAATCCTAAAGGACAGTGTCCACATCCCATGTTTCAAGATATTAAGTAGTGATGGTCTGGTCTGAAACATACCCTTCACGACCAGATATACAACTGGGTGGTTATAAAAAGCATTCTGCATCTTATGGGTTCAAAGGAGCGGAACAAGCCCTTCTGGCAAGATTAAATGTTCTACAACTGGCACCAGTAGTACACACTGTATTAGGAATTTGAAACAAAATAACCACTGTTTATAATATTTTTCTCCTGCGCGAAGTCTAACTACCTTTGAACATTTGTATTGCATGATTTGCATGAGTATTTGGCCATTATGAATTTATTATTAAGTCTATGCATTTTCTGGTTAAGCCATCTTTTTCAATAGACAGTTGTGACATTTCTGAAAGAGTGAATGCCCAAGTGTTGCTTCAGTAGGGAGATGAAGGAGTTTACGATGACCAAGGAGTTTCACATTGCTGAGAGGGGAGGGGATGCAAAGGAAGCGGTGCACCACAGGTACTAGTGTTGTGTTGGCCAGTCTGAAACAACCAGGGTTCCTGTTGATGGTTCCAGCAAGATTTTCTCTGTATTCTGGTTAATGGCACTAAACGAAGGGAAAGCATGGAAATATAACTTTGTCTACGACAACGAAAAAGCATCAATGACCTCTGGGTCAGGATTGTAAGAAACAAACAGCTCCATCTGTTCACTCTCCAGCTGTATGCATCTGAACGCAAAACACACAGTATTTAACACAGAATAGTGCATGTGGAACCTTTCTCACCGATCAGCTGTTGTCTTCCCAGGGGACACTGCTTCACAGTGGCAGTCCAGTTCTGTACGGCTGGAATCTGTTGTGATCACAACGCCAGGCTCACACCTGCAATTGTTATTTTCTGCTTCCACCACATTGTCACTCCAACCTCTAACATTTTATGTCATCTAACTGCATAAACTACGACCTCCTCCCCCTTTTTTATAGTTGCTTTCTTCCTTTTCTTGCTGGTAACAAAGTGGCATCCCAAATTTCACCGCTGGAAACTGCCAACTATTGTACCCGTCACCTGAGCCAAATGTCTGATTTCGCATTTATTTTATCTGACAATCTTTTTTTATCAGTCAGCAAGTTTGTCCTCCGGTATTCAGAAAGGCTCATTTCACAGTTACTATACATCCCTGGACTGAGTTTTTGTTCTTGATTCAAACACTGACTTTGATGGATGCACAATAAACCCTATTGAGAAAGTGTGGGCCTTTTGGTAGTGTCTAACAACGAATCACCCTAGAAGGATATTGATGTACAGTCTTCTTTTCCGAGCAGCGCAAGAATGGGTATAAACAATTCGTTGAGTCAATAAAGGTCTGGCTCCAGTCTATGTGGTAGAGCATTGCCCTATCCATAGAAATCTCAGGAATTTCTCGTTTTCGTTTTGAATGAGCGCTGAATAATAACTATCTTTCAAAGTAACTGCTGCCATAAAGCAGATCTTGCTGATAAGAGCCAGTGCTGTGTATCCAGTGAGTCTATGTAATAGTAATAGGTAACTTCTGTATTTGATTCTGTGAAGAATAAATGATGGGGTCCATCTTTCTACTTTCTAGTGAATACTAGCAAAAGAAATTCTTGATCAGGCAATCCCTTGCTTTGAAGCCATTTGAATAATTTCAGAATCAATTATTTTGCCTTTACTTGAGCAAAAAGGTGATATGTCATCACAGAACAGGCTCATCAATTTGCCACTTTCTGCTGCAAACGGTTTTAGTCACGCAGGAATGCAACATGGAAAATCGTTCACCTCTTCTTGTTACTGACAAAAGATGGATGATCCCTGTGACTCCCACGCCTGGATTTCTCCATTGATGAGGCTTGCTGAAGGCATCCTGGTCCTGGCCTTTACTTAAAAGAAGAAAAAAACTACTGGCTACTTTCAGTACGCGATGTGCGGGACCTGCTTCCTCCCTAATGCTGTTTTGTGCTCCAGTTGCTATCGAGTGTGCGTTGTGTGTGTCTGTGTTTTTTTTTTTTAAACCGTTACCGCAACATGTGAGGTGTTGCATTATTCACTACTTTCATTACACGACGGTTCTGAAATATCCTTGCTGGTGCCAGGACATGTGACATTCGGAAAGGGTCGACTGCCTGGCGCAAGTCTTTTGTTTTGATGTTAAGGTCGACAGGCTAATACAGGTGCATCATACAGTCATTACATCATTTCATACACAAAGCAATGTTGACCTTGTGGGCAGGTGCACCACACAAAACAACATACACCGATCTGACAGTTTTTTGTTCAGCTTGTCCAATGGTTGCCTGGCATGGAAGCACAGCATCAACAGGCATTTTGCGCGCACGCTGCATCTCATGTGCATACGTCTGACCAATTATCAGACGAGTAAACTCGGCACTTGGTTGTGTTACGATTTACAGATGACGCAGTTAATACATGTTAAACAAGCAACTGCTTATAGAAACTCAAGTGTCCAGTTTCTGGTGAGGTTTCGTTTGGCTGGATACGCAGAACAATGAATCAGTTAATTGTGTTTTCACAGCTATCTGCAAGCTTTTATTCACATCGTAAACTCAGAACTACCAAGATGGGTATAACGCCTAGATTGTGGACATCGCGTCTTAAAAACCTGAAGGCAAGACAAAAAATCGTTTTGCTTCATAACAAAAGAGCATGTTTAAACAACAATGATATAAGAATTATGATAACAGAAATACAGAAATAATAGTAATGATAATGATAATAACAAGACAATAATAATAATAATGATAATAATAATAATAATAACAATAACAATAATAATGATGATGATAACAATAATAACATTATTATCATTATCATCATTATCATTATCATCATCATCATCATCATTATCATTTTGTTATCATTATTATTATTGTTGTAGTTGTCGTCGTCGTTGTCATCATCATCATCATCATCACCACCATCATCATCATTGTATTACTATTATGATAACTATTTTTCGTTATTATTTTTGTTTGTTAGTCGTCGTCATCGCTATCATCATCATCCATCATCATCAACATCATCATCATCATCATCATCATCATCATCATCATCACCATCATCATCATGTCATCATCATCATCACCACCACCATCATCGTCATCATTGTTCTTATCATTTTCATTATCATTTAGGATATTGTATAGGGTTTAACCCAAGTGACGGAATGATGGCACACAATCTAAGAGTGGCATACTATTTTATAACTGGACGCCCTCATCACACAATTGTACGCTCGCTATCAGAACTAACGTGACCAACAATGCTTCGCTCATTAAAACAGCGGAGATGAACACTGACCTCCCTTGTATTTCTAAACGGATCCTTCAGTACTGACTGAAAGATTTCCACCTACATTCGGTATTCTCTACATAATGCTTTCTTTTTTCAGCAACTTGCTATCCAAAAGGCACTTTCTTATAGTTGTATTTTCCACCCTCCTCTGGCTACTAAAGACTGCCCTTGAATTCTGTTTTTGAACCAATTAGGTGAGATAACCACGGAACTATAGACTGCGGTATGTCTCCATCTGATGCCAAGGATCACCGACACAATGAGCCGTGCCTCACTGAGGAGTCTGAATTCAGTGGACGACAGGCCTTTTGGCAAGCGATGTGAATAGTTCTGTTTTCGAAATGGACTAAGAATGTCCCGTAGGCTGCTAGTGAAGGATATTATAGGCATGTCTATTCTAGCCACCTAACCTTTTTCCCCGTTTTCGTTTCCCCCAAAAACCTCTTCCCCCCGCCCCCACCCCCATCCCCACCCCCCTTTTTTTTTTTTTTCTTTTTTTTTTTTAACCATAGTGTAATGGCGGGGAATTATTTTGCCCGTCTTGTTCACCTTCCAACACACACACACACCAACCAACACACCACACACAAAAACCAAAACACACACACCACCACACACACCACAACACCACACCTCACACACACACACACACACACACACAACACTTTCGCACCACCCCCACAAACCCCAACACCCACCCACCCCCCAACCCCCCCCCAACATATTTATATATAAAATATTATATATATTAAAATATTTATTATATATATATTATATAAAATTTTTATTAACACAACACACACGCGCGCGCCTCGAAGCTCACATTTACAGACACTATCGTCGCTACTATTGACACTTCCTCCCTCTCTCTCTCTCTCTCCCTCTCCTCTTTCTCTCTCTCTTCCTCTCTTCTCTCTCTTTACACCAACACACACACACACACACACACAAAACACGCGCACACGCTCTCCCCTCTCCTTCTTCCTCTCCCTCTCTCTCTCTCTTCTCCTTCCCCCCTTTCTCTCTCTTCTCACACACACACACACGCCACCCACAACCAACACCACACACACACACACAAAACACCACAACAACACCACACACCACACACAACACACACCTCCGCACGACGCACGCACACGCACGGTACACACACAGGCTTGTCTTGATTTAGGATATTGATGTTTTAACGGTTTTGCCGTTGGGGTCATCGTCAATTTTTTGCCGTGATTTGTTTTTTCTTTTTGTAATAAATTCAAACCCCCCTGCGGGAAGAAAAAAAAAAAATGAATCTTTTTTTTCGCTGGAACTCGCATTGAAAAATTTCCCTTTTAGGGTGCTTGTCCCCATTGCCGGTTTGTTTTTTTGTTTTTTCTTTTGAGTAGTGATTTTCACTATTGAAAAAAAAAGATTGCCTAGTAAGGTATGGTAATTTTGCTTATCATTCAGCCGACCGCAAAGGGCCATACCAGGGCTGTCACCACGTTGAAGTCAAAACACAAGTCAGTCATTCACCCAACCCTTTAAAATACATCTTCTCTAAAAACACACCCTAAATTTCATTGATAATTATTATTTGAGGTTACAAAGCAGTGATGAATGATACAATGTATGCATCAAAACAATTATACAAACAACTAGCGACACACCAACCAGACAAACAAAAACAACCACCACCAAGAAGTAGGTACTTGATCATAAGTGAAATAAGCACATGAAAAAGGTTGTTTTTAAAGTGAACAACAACTATCAACAAGAAAATAGCACATACTGAAACCACGCACGTGGAGGTACGTCTTTTAGAATGTCTTTGTGAGACAAACAAGTAAAAGAAGAAAAGAAGGACATAAAGGTAATCATACACAGGGACACATAAAAAATGTCTCTAATTGGCATTCACACACGCACGCACGCACGTACGCACGCACGCACGCACGCACGCACACACGCACGCGCGCACGCACGCACGCACGCACGCACGCACGCACGCACGCACGCACGCACACACACACACACACACACACACACACACACACACACACACACACACACACACACACACACACACACACACACACACACACAGACCCGCGTGCACGTCCGTACGCACGGGCGGAAAAACGTATGCATACAGGGAGAAAACTAGACATGCTATTCGAGTTTAGGTTACAGAAGTTGATAAAAGCCAAGTATCTGAAAAGACTATCCTTGAAAGATGAGAGCGAAGCCGTTGAACAACATTCACAGAGTAAGTCCCACAGATAGGCTCCTGAGAATAAGAAACTTGTTTTAATAAAGACATCAGTTTCGGGTACTAGTGCCAACAACCTCTGGTTCGATCTGAAATTCTTTAGGACTGATTTTGTGTAATATTAAGACAGATATGATTGAAGTTATTGTTCAGAACCGTGTAAATCACTATACCTTTGTTAAAACGAAGATGTTCACAAAAAAGGTAGGATTTATAACTGTTTCATTCGTTGTTCTGTGGACATGTGCGGATCAGGTGAAATACGTAAAGGAGTCAAATCTTTTTCAGCTGCACACCAGCACAGCCATCCCATACAGTGGAAGCGTAATCAATATGAGATTTTATATGGGCATTGTAGACTGTTTCACGGGAAGTAGTATGGTTGAAGTGTTTTACGAGAGAGAGAGAGAGAGAGAGAGAGGAGAGAGAGAGAGAGAGAGAGAGAGAGAGAAGAGCAGACAGAGACAGACAGACAGACAGACAGACAGACAGACAGACAGACAGACAGAGCAGACAGAAGAGAGAGAGAGAGAGACAGAGAGAGAGACAGAGAGAAACGAAACGAAACGAAACGAAATTCTATTTAACCAGGGTAATGAGATAAGCAATGTTTATGTGCGGAACCTGGTCACTAACCTCGTTGGGTCCCACGAACCACTTCTGGCAACTATCAAACGACGGAAGATGGCATGGTTTGGCCATGTCATTCGTCATAACACCCTCTCCAAAACCATCCTTCAAGGTACCGTTGAAGGAGGGCACAGACGAGGACGGCAGAGAAAGAGCTGGTCCGACAACATAAAGGACTGGACCAAAATGACCATGCCAGATCTCCTCAAGACAGCCACCAACAAAGAGCCTGGAGAGAAAACGGCGGCTGCCTCATCACGTCCCCCAACGACCCCAGCGGTCAAGGAAATGACTGAATGAGATAAGCAATATACATGCTTTTTTCCACCCAGCCCTTGGGCAAAAGGAAAGAAGTAATTCATAGTAAATCAAGGCAATGATGTATAAGAAGAAGAACAACAACAAACAAACCAAGAAATAGCATGATAATACAAAATTCTATACAAATAAACTGCTGTCAACACCACTGTCAAACGAACGCAATCGGAAAAATGTGGACATAGGGTAAACGGGGAAAGCAGGAGAAGGAATCGGGTGGAGGGGGAGGGGGGAGGGGGAGTATGGGGGTGGGGATGAAGGGAAGGGCAGCATACAGCAATCGTTACATAAATGACATTAACTTAAAACAGAAAGAAGGAGAGGGTGGGGAAGTAGAAGTCGCGTGTGTACACGTATACACGCATATGTCTACAGACAAACATAGAAAATGCAAGATAATAGAAGTAAAGTTGCTTGATAAAGATGAACTATTATATAGTTGCTGTTGACGTATTATGTTTTATTGCTTGAAATAACGAATTTCTATATGCTACTTTAAAGGAATCAACGCCACTTTTTTTGTTTGATATTTATTGGTAGAGAGTTTCCACAGCGGTCCACCTGAATAAACAAGGCTGGTTTTGAATAGATCAATTCTGGGTTTTCGGATTTATACATTGGTTATCTGACGAAAATGGAAATTTGCAATTATGCAGGGCAAACGTTCATAATTCTATACATCATTGTTGCTTTATTGTGCTGGAGTTTGTATGTTAAAGGTAGAATATTTAATGTGATATAGTCTTGAGGTGTTAATGACGATGATTTCATAAGTACAGCTTTCAGAGCACGTTGTGGACTCTATGTAAAGGTTTTAGTGTATTAACACAACAAGAATCATAAAGAGTGAGGCATAATCGATAGATGATTGAATATATGCGTGGTAAAAATGTTTCCGCGCGTTTTACATCTAGAAATGTTTTAATTTTTGAAGCAGAAAGACTTTTGAGATACACGTTTTATTAAACCCATAATATGAGGTGACCAAGAGAGATTATTGTCTAGGGTGATTCCTAAAACTTTATGAGTGTTGACTTCATCGAGCTGCTTGTCGCCGATGTATATAGAAGGCATACCAGAAGTTAAATGTTGCCTTTTTTGACGTAAAGTTATGACCATATACTTTGTTTTTTGTTCATTAAGGGACATGCGATTGAGTTCACACCAATTAACCAACTGATCAGCATTCTCTTGCAAGTTCATTGATGACTCATTAGGTCAGAACAGTTACGAGTGGATAGATGTATCATGTGCAAAGAATTTACAAAAGCCCTTGATATGTAGGGGAAGGTCATTAATATAGAGTAAAAAACAGAAAAGGATTGCGAACTGAACCTTGTGGTACACCACAGTTTTGTGGTGCAAAAGCAGACAGCTTGTTGCCTATCAAAACAGATTGTTAACGATCAGTAAGTGTCACGCACGACTGGTTACATGTCGCCTCGGTGACAATTATGGAGTGTGGCCCGTCCATTCTCAGGTGGACATAAAGTGCGTGATTCCTGTCGGGAGTATGCTTACCTGTCAACTCTTGAAGCGGGGAAGGAGGAGAACGCATAAACTCGCCGGAATAGTGGGTTTTACGTGCGTAAACGAACGCTCGTGGAACTGGTGTTCTTCGATGTGATTGGAGAAATTCCGTGCATGTGAGCGCTGTTTTGTGAGTTCCCGAGGTGAATTCGGGGTGTTGTCGTGTGTCTGCAAGTTAGTATGAATTGAGGCTTCATCGCGAAGGTTGGGTTAGCCTGGTGCTCAAGTTTATTTCTGCTGTTGAGGCAGGGGTTCTGTGTATGCCCTCGACTGACTTGGAAGGTTTGGCTACCTGAGTTTTTGACTGTCGGTGTTTCGATGTTCAGTGACGGGTTCTGCATCTACCAGGCCGTTGGCTGTCTGGCAGTGTCCCAGTGACTTAGGGTGTTGTCCAGTGTGTGTCGTTCCTGTTTTGACCAAGGTGAGCGGTGTAAGTAGCGGAAATTCGGGAGGGCTGTAAAGCTGGTTGTTTGCAAATAGCATGGTTTCATCAACTTTTGTATTTCCGTCCCCAGAACTGGGGGATTTTTTATTTGTTTTTTATTCGCAAAGTTTTTTTTTTGTGTGTGTGAGTTCGACTACGGGGGAAATTCTGTGGGAGGAGAGAAGAGAAGGAGGAAATTTAAATGCGTGGAAGTTTGAAAAGAAAAAAAGGCATATAACTTGAACTTAAAGTCAAGGAAAGCCGTAGGCGTAGGAATAAAGTAATGTGTGTTTCGGATCTACATTGATGCAGTTAGGTGGATTAGTTACAGTGGTATTGATGTGCTAAGACATAATATGTTGATGTACTTGGTAGTGGTCGTAGGTTTACAGAACTATTGTTTTCAAGTTTGGTAAAGATTGGTTATTTTCTGAGAGTTTGGGTTGGTGTCGGAGGACCGAAACTTTTAATATTAAAAGAGGAGACTGTCACGCGGCTCGTGGCAGGTTCAGAGAGCATACTGTAGGCGCAGTGTCCGAGCTTGTGTGAGGTTTATCGGTCGATGGGTGACGGGTGGTGGTACCCCGGATAGACACGTCTTGTAGAGGTTCACTTTTGGTGTTTGAGCATGTGACCAAACTGGCCTGGATGGGCGGAAAGGTAAATTAGGGATTATTACATTAATGAAAGAGTTTTTTTTTCCTAATTATTTTTAAAGATTTGCAGGTGAATCAATGATTATGTTAAATAAAATAGTAGTATCAGTTACATCACTTAGTATAGTTTATCACAATTGGAAAAAAAAAGAAGAGAGAAATGGCAGATGATAATAAAAAGATATTTCAGATACTTAGGAACTGTGCCTCAGAAGTCTACTCTTAGTGTGTATATATATATATATATATATATATATATATATATATATATATATATATATATATATATATATATATATATATAAATCAGAGTTAAAAAGCCACTCAGAACTTTAAAAGTGCTAGACCATGTAGGGAGCGACATACCAGTTTAAAATAGTAAAATGGAAGAATTAAAACCAACAAATTTGTTTCGAGCCGGCGCTCTCGTCAGGGTGTACAATTTGGGCACGCCACCGGTTTTATATGGTGTGGCGTGTGGGCGCCTGAGCTCTGCGCGTGCGGCACGTGGCCCGCAGATTTTTATATCTCTTTGGGGGCACGCTCAGGTGGGGGGAGGAGGGGGGGCGGCGGGGGGGGGGGGGTGTCAGGAATGGTGCACTGACAAGGATTTCCATTTATGCCTGCAATTGTTTATTATTTCTACTCTAGAGTTCAGAGATGCTAGATGGGGTTTACATAATATCAGCCACTTTTCTGTAGTACACAAGTTGCATTTTTTAGAAATGTTGTTGTATGGTGTTGCTCTTAGAGAACGGGGAAACACGGATTCAAGCTCACCCGCTCTCAACCGGTCTTAACCGGTTTCGAGCGGCCGACCTTGAATCCGTGTTTCTCCGTTCTCTGCCAAGTAAGACTTCAACAACGAATTAAAAATAATAATCCATCACACATTCTTTTAATAACCAAAAAATAACGACCCTACAAACAAACATACTGTGTAGGATTATCCGTTTTTTTAATACTAATTTACTAAACTTTTCAGATTTTAGTTTTTGTTTAATCTGTGTTTTTCCTGGTCATTTCAATAACCTTTTCACGCAAACATTCATCAAAGGGCATTTTTTGTCTTATGTGAATAAAACTACATCTTTAACTGTTCTCTAAAGTTTTTAAAACTAGTATATTTTTGACTAAAACCACACACTTATCCAGCATGTCTTCCGCTGAAAGCTATTTCGACAAGGGGTTTCTCTTTTTAACTATGTCTCTTCTGCTGAACAGTCTTTATAATAAATAGCCCCCTGCGTTCCTCAAACAATCTATAAAAGTGTTCTAGCAACCCGTTATTGTAGGATTAACTAAAAAATATGTTATATCAGTCCATATAAACCTTCTATCAGAATGCTTGTTCATTTAGTGTTGACAAAAAACAACAATATATCAAATTTTTACGATAAACTGTTTGTAACGGTCAGATAAATTTTTTCCCAACCATTTGCCACAATTAATGAACAATGGGGGTTTTTGCAAAAAATTTTTAACTGTTTCCATAGTTTTATAACAGAATTTAATCTAATCCTTTATTATTTTATCTTTACCTCTGTCAAAATTGTTCTGCTATAATAAAACCTATAGGCCTAATGTGTAAGATTAACCCAAATTTCAGTCTGTAAGATTGTTTCTATTAAGTCTAACATTGATTTTTTAAACTTGTTGTTAGATCTTAATATCCTCACCATGTGAAGAACGCCCGATGTAATTGAAAGGCGTTTAACGTCTAATTTTTGCCAGCTAAAAATTAATTCCTTTATAAGTCGTTACTAACCCCCAACCCCGCCCTCTCCACATTTTAAAGACGAAATTTAAAAATATCTTTGTAAAACGTGTCTCCTAATTTTCTGTTTGGAAAACGTAATTTTGTAGAACTTCTTTAAAACCGTTCTTTTGTGAAGATGTACTGTTTTTTCCCATTGGGCGTTATTCAATTTCTTTTGGACTATTGTCTTTGGGCATAAGACTTACATTAAAGGCCCTGAGTGAATGCTTTTCTGAAACTTTTTTGAGGTAAAAAATGTAAATGGGCTTATGATTCAATTTTATTTCCATTCTAATATGGTTCTAAATGCCATTTGGTCAGGTTTTCAACTTTTTTATATTCATACTGGCCAACATAATTTGCTTCTAGTTTGCCAGTTGCTTAGTTTAGGAAACTTTTTGTTGTCGCCAACCTCTTTGGTTATAACGCCATTTTTGTGAACTCAAAACCATACAAAGCGCTATCTCCCCTTTTCAAAGTCCGCAAATCTGAAAGGGTTTCTTTTAATTCTAAAGTTATACATCACAGGCCTCGATTTTGGGCCACGACATTTTTTAGTACAGTTTATATTTTATTTCAAAAAAATTGTGCAGTTATCACATTTTAAACTTTCCTTTGTCTTTGATTTTTATATTAATTCCGACCCTCCCAAAATTATCTTTTAACTGTAAATTGGGGGAAAATTGTAAAATTCCCATATGCAATATAGCCTTTTCAGGGGAAGAGCTCCAAAACTGTTGGGGCCCTTTCCCATCAATAAGTTTTCTCATCTCAGCCATCCAAATGAACATGAGTAATGAATTAAGCAAGACGACGGATTTTCTCCCTCATAAGTATTTTTGGGTTTGGGTTGTAACTCTAAATCTATAATTGTCAGCTCAACCCTTTAACATTTTAGCTTGCTCTTTATCAAAATAGTAACCCCTCTTCTTCAGGTTTGAATGTTAACATTGTTTTCAGATTCGCATTGTTAAGTTTGAGAGTAATGGAAAATTTACTCATTGCTTTTTTTTAGTGGCAAAACCCGTAATACCATAGGTATTGTTAACTGCTAATTTTGGGCCCCCTGTTATTGTCAACTTTTAGAACTTATTATTCTCCCTGGCTTTACTTATATTAAACATACGGACTTTGTTAAATATTTAATTAAAGTGCAAACGTCGCTTCCGCAATTGTTACATAGCTGTTCTAAAAACGAAGCGGTCTTGGGTTGTTATGTTACAAACATTTTTTAAACAAATTAAAATGAGTGCATTAAAATATAGGCGCAAATTCGTTGGACCGCACTACAATCTTAAAAATATAACAATGATACCTGACATTTCTTTTGACCTCAGTTGCACCTTCAAGTAAAGGTGAGTACTCCATTAAACACGATATTTTAAAACCCCCTTTTAAAAAAGCTACATCCGAAAGTGTGTTCAGTCATCATGCATTTTATCAGAACCAGTTAAACTTTGCTGTGTTTTGTGCATCAACTGGTGTGGAGTTTTCGTATGTGATCATTAAATCATCCTGATCCTTTGGTGAGGTCAGTGTAAAAGATTTCATTTTTTTACACTTCCCGACGATTTTGACTGAAAACTGCAAGCACCTTTAAACCAAATACAAACTTTTAAATCCATTCAGCAACAGAAAGACATGAAGGTTTTTGAAAGGGATCTGTAACGAATTAAAATATTAAGTTAGACAGACTTTAGACAAAGTTGGACGAATAGGGCTTAGGAACCCTTATTATTGGGGCGTGCACAGAAAGTATAACTATGACTGGAATCCTCCACACATCTTTCTCTTCAGGCCCCATTCCCCTTGGGCCCATAGAGCAAGACATAAACAGCAGGAAACAACATTTATCTTAGACCTTCTAAGGCCTTACTTTTGTGTTTGCTAGGTTTAACAAGCACAGCAGATCGGCTAAACGATCCTTCTACTGGCTTTGATGCAAAAAAACAAAAACTTAGCAAATTTAGAGGACGCCTTTAAATCTACATGATTTCCTTAAAGTATAAAAGGTACCAAGATGTTTTACAATACGCAAGATCAAAATTAGATTTTGCTGTTGGCATTTGGTTTATACATGCTCCCTTTCTACCTTAGACTCCAGGTAGGAACAATAATAAACCCTACAACATGAATTTTGTTGCAGGAAATGAACAGAAGTGGACAAACGCATAAATTCTGGCCAGTAATATTGCAAGCATAAAAAACAAGTGATCCCCCAAGAATAAGTCATCCAATCCCCGTGGCCCAAAGCCGAAGACCGCTAAAGACGCGGACTTTTCCGATGGCCATGAATATTGAAAGACACGTGTTCGGGGATAACTGGCCTAGATTCTTGGTCTTTATTTACAAAAAAATTAACCAACTATTAAAAAAACTAATGTCCATAAGTGCTCGGCCATAAAGCCAACTACTTTGCTGCAGTAACAAAAGCCGCTAAAAAACACCCTAATATCCCGGTAAGAGTCAAAGCTTTACTGGCAAATTTTTTTTAAATAAATCCGCAAATGATCAAGCTGTTTTTTCCCCATGATTATCAGGCGGCGATGAAGGCGATGGTGGGGGAGGCACGGCCCTTTGACCACCGCCCCCTGTAATAGCCAACCCCAGTGTCTTATGCAAATCCTAAGGCGTTATAACCTTGCTAATGTGACTCTTGCTTCTAAACAGTGTTTATCTTTTGCTAGCGGTTGTGTCTTCATATAAATTTTTGGATAGTTTCCCCTTATTCTGCTCACTTGAGTTGAAAATTGTTCTCGGTTAGTAGACACGCTTCAAAGTCTTGCTGATCTTTCTTTTTAAAGATCTTTTAGTCTTTGGGTTATTTTTTTTCTTTAATATCAGACCCTAAGTTGGCGTCATCGCTCAACGAGTTTTTCTTTTTCTTTTTTTATATGCTCATCTTTTTTCACCATTTTTGTAATTGTTTTTAATTCCCCTCTAATGGGTTCTTAAGCATATCAAGGGCTGCTATTTCTCGATGGGTAGCGTAGTCGTTATAGCTTTATGCTGTTTCTTCTGAAAACGGTTTTGCTTCTATTGCATTTATTAATTCGCTGCCGTTTGATTTAATTTTTTAAGTTCCAGTTTTGATTTGGTTATCTGTTGGGAGTTCTTGTAGTGTGTTTTGAAGTTTAGCAACTGATCCTTATCTAATTTTGGTTTAGTAATGCCAAGGCGATTTTGATCGCTCACATGAGCCTTTGTCTAATTGTACCTTTTTAAAACTTTGTAAAGTCTGGTTTAGTTTGTAAGCTAAACCGTTTGTCCTTGGTCGCTCCTCACAAAAAAATGGTCATCTTTTACTTCAAAATCATTAGGTCTATAATTGGAGGTTCTTGGCCTAACTTGGTATAATGTTCTGAATTACTTTCTGTAATTCAGGGCCGCAAAGAGAGCCCCGAGCGATGTTGTACAAAGGAGTCATTTCACTCATGCGTTCCGGACAAAATCATCATAATCTTCACTCATGCCTCCATGTTTCTTTAATAATTAACTTTTTTATTTTGTTTTATAAAAAATGTCACAAGCATATGTCGATTCTTGCCGCATAGAAACCAAAAAGGGGCCCTTTGGCGTGAAGGGAATAACCCGAATTTCGTTCCAAATAATCCATTATTTATTGTGCGGATCAAATTCTTACTGTCAAATTTCCAGCCCTGGGAGCGGATGAATTGATTGTGCCAGCTCTGCGCGTCTTACTTTCAAAATAGAACTCGCTTCAACAACAGACACAAACAGGACAGTTGTCAGATTCTGGGGCGGGCAATCGTTAAAAAATTTCTATAAAACTTGAGGGGCAAGAAATATTTTCTTTACACAATCGACATTTTTTAACCTTTTCTGATCTAGGGCTACGGGGGGGAATGAAAGGGCTTAAAACTTGCGGTTTAAGAGGAATGAAAATTTTGAAGAAGCACCCTTTAAAAGAAAAGGGCCGCCGAAAGAATTTTTAAAAGAAAGGCAAAAAATAAGAAAAAAGCTTAAATTTGCGTATGGAAATGCTTTTCCATCCCTTAGATTTTGAGTTGTTAAAACCATGGCATACTTAAGGGAGCTTAAAACAGATTGTCAAAATAACAATTTTTAAATTACAAACGCTTTATCAAACATCAACAACCGAGCAAGACAGCTTCTGAATTGTTAGGTTTGACCCTTTACAAACCCTGACTAGCGAGCTGACGCACATCAATTTCAGTCAAAATTAGCATAATTTGAAAATGATTCACATCCCAAAATTCTAACCCCAGGCCACACCATATTTATTTTAAGGCTCGCACAATCGCTAAAGATTTTGCCCGTGCAAATAAGAACTTTTAAAAAGGGGAAGTGAAAATTTATTAATCCTAAAATAACGAAGTACAATGTCGATTGAGGGTAGTCCTACCAAACTACGCTAGCGGGCTTTAACTTATCGCTTTTTGATGAAATAAGAAAACTGTTGGAGGCGGGAGGTTAGAACCCAACAGTTAAACCTTGGTCTAAAGATTTACATCTTCACATTTTAGGCTTGATGAAAATTTAAAAACCCGAAATAAATCGGTTTTGGATTGACCTAAGGTCACAGAGGAAACAGTTGAAGGGAAAAGCGGGAGAAACTGTGGAGACTTTAAACATTAAATGATAAAGAAGAGAACCGATAAACGCTTAATTAAAATTTGTTTTAATATATGATCGCAGCTGAATATTCAAAAAACAGTTTAAAAGATATACATTTACTAAATTATTTTTTCATTTTTAAAAAGCATGTCTGTTCAGGTTTACCCAAAAATGTGCCTACAGCGCAGAGTCCCCAAAGAAGGGATATTAGAAACCCCTAACTAAAACTTCAGATTAACAACATTACGAAAATGCAACAATAACTAGAGAAAGACTTTCAAATTACAGCAAAACCGGCGAAGGTATTCTGCTGCCTTCAATGCTTTTACATAGGGTTAATAGGGAACATCAACTAAAAACCTCTATCGCAGGAACGAGTGTGTTTTAGCAACGGGAAAATAGGCGCACCGCAGCTTTACCTCTAGTGTTTGTCTTTAGCTCTGGGTTTTGGGGTCATTAGCTGTAAGTGCTGCTGGCAAAAATTTAAAACAAACCCCAAAAGCACACGTATGGTTCAACTAAAAACAGCTAAACTTAGCTCGTTAAACGTGAAAATTTAAATTTAAGCGCTAGTTGATCAAAACACACGATGAAGGAATTTAATCTTTACAGGCCGATTTTGTGACTCAAAGACAAAATTTGATCTTCAAGAAAGGCAAGGGCAAGTTTTCTCAACAGCAACCGAGCAGTTTAAAAGGAATGCTTAAAAAAAATTTAAACAAAACATTAAACTCTGTTCTAAACAGTCCCCTTAACAATCCAAAAGGGGCTTTATACTTTAGTTTAGAGTCCAAGCACAAAAAGACCGTTGATATTGATTCTGTTAATTTTTTTTTAAATTTTAAAATAAATATTTTGAGTTAGAAAAGAAACTCAGCATGGATAGATATATGAAGGACCGCGAATTGTTTGAAGGAATTTGAGAGAGAGCGTTATCAAGGGGCACTGAATGATATTGATTAGAATCATTGACAACAAACGTACAGGCAAGCTTTTGTTCATGTTATTTTCAAGTTCCAGGAAACTAACAATGACCGCAGTTAAGGAATGTTAGCTGTTTTAATCGACTATGTAACAAAAAAATGAAGAAATCAAAGAAGTCTGGTCTCGACTAAACAACAGACTATTCTTTCTCGTAATGACTTAACACCCGGGTTGGGCAGCGAACTGCTTACACAGTGAGCTCCCGCTGAAGAACCAAATGAGAGGCTCGGGTTTGGTCAGAGGCGAAGTCTTAGAGTCAGATTAAAAAGGCTAAGTATCACGATTGAAGGCAAGGCTTACATTCTGCTGCCCCAGCTTTGGGTAGCGAAAAGAGCAGTGCTAAACATAAGAATTAGACGACAAATTTTTTATGTGGTGTGTTCTCGCAAGCTGCTTTTACGTCCGCAAAAACGCAGAGAGAGGTCAAACCCTAAGAACCTTACAGCAATGACTCAACTTTAGTGGAATACCCTTCCCGTTAGCGCGGTTTCAATGATCAGTTTGAAGAAAAAAAACAAACCATAACTGTTAATGTCAAACACATGGATGAGGAAACAAATCTACAGCCGATTAAAGTGTCCAAGAACAGTCCAACGATTGGCGAACCAGACAATATCATGTTGACTTACTACTGATGTTTTCACCACAGGGCTACCACATTACACATTAATCGCACAATGAGTAGATTATTGACGCATACTTCAAAGCAAAAAAATAAACAAGAATTCTGCAAAAAATGTTTCACAAGAATTCCATCTGTTCAAGCCGCGAGCGAACATAAGAAACATTGTATTGGCCCAGTTGACTGTAATACGGAACTAATTACGCCCCAGAAGGCAGTAAAGTTAGTTTTAAGAACTGGAAACGGGTGCAAAATTCTCCATATGTTGTTTACGCAGACTTCGAATCACTCATTGTTCCTTATGAAGGCCAACCCCCCAGAGACTTCCTAAAACCCCCATAGTGAGTAATCACCAGATTTGTTCATTTGCCTTCATTATTGTCAGGTCGGGTGCGTTCATTCAAAACCAGAATTTTTAGAGGGCCTAATGCTGCAGAATACTTCTTAGAACGCATGCAGCAAGTGCGTAACGCCTGTTCTTTAAAAATCTGAATTTATCTGAAATCATGATGATGCCTAAAGACCCCAAAACCTGTTTTGACTCAGCCACACATTGTTGGATTTGTGGGTTTTGAACTCATGGGAAGCCAATCCAAAAGTAAGAGACCATGATCACATTAGCGGAAAGTTCAGAGGAGCGGCGCACAGTAAATTTCAATCTTCAACTAAAGTTTGAACCAAAGACATGGAAGCTGCCCATCTTCTTTCATAACTTGCGAGGTTACGACTCTCACCTTATATTGCAAGCAGTAGACGATGCTTTTAGGGTGTCATGCATTGCACGTCATCAGAAAAGTACATGTTTTTCACTTTAAATAACATGTCTTTTTATGACTCTATGCAACACATGATGGGTCATTAGAGTCACTGGCTATGTCCTTAAAGTCCTGCCCCAAAAACAGAAGAATATTTTGACCCAACTCTCGTTAGAAAGGGCGTTTACCTTATGAGTACATGAACAGTTGGGAAAAGGTTTTACGAGATACACTTCCACCTAAAGGCGCGTTCTTTTCTAGTTCAGAGGAAAGGACATCAGTGATTCTGATTACCAGCATGCTCAAGAAGCATGCAGAAGTTAGAGTGTAAAACGATGGGGGACTATCATGACTCCTACTTGATGGCAGATGTATGTTTTGTTGCGGACGTCTTTGAAAACTATAGAAAGACCTGCATGAAAACATTATAGCCTGGATCCTGCGCATTACAATTCTGCGCCCGGATGAGTTGGGACGCTTTTTTAAAGTTTTTCTGAGTACAGATTGATTATTGTCTGACCTACCCCAAAGATTCAGATGAATGAAAAAGGATTGCGTGGAGGAATTAGTATGGCGTCGCATCATTACTGTAAAGCAAAAACAAATACTTGGACGATTATGATCCGAGTAAAAAGTCTAACTATCTCTGTATTTAGATGCAAACAATCTGTATGGTTGGGGTATGGCGCAATCACTTCCATTACGCAACTTTAAAATGCACACAAGCGTCGATCCCAAAAACATTCAAAAGGCATTAAAGTGGTTGAACATTTGGCGCCTGATCAACAGCGAGTTTCATTCTAGAAGTTGACTTAGAATATCCTCATGAACTCCATGACCTGCATAATGACTATCCATTAGCAGCAGAAAGTCTAAAGATGGATCCCGAGAGCCGCCTAACTTTTGCCCAATCTTCGAGGCAAAAAAAATTATGTCTGTCATTACAGACTTCTACAATTTATTTAAGACATGGGTTTTAAGTTTTACAGCTGTTCATCGGGATAATCGCTTTTGTTTAAGAACAGTTCATGAAACCATACATCATGAAGAACACTGGGTCTTAGAACTAAATCCACAGAGCTTCAGAAAAAAACTTTTTCAAGCTGATGAACAACAGCTGTTTCGGAAAGACTATGGAGAATCCGCACAAACGCAAAGATGTTTCAGATTAGTCACCAAAGAGAAAAGAGCAATTAAGCTGACTTCTAAACCTAATTTTCAGGGCTTTAGATTTCATGACCAGCTTTTTGGCATAATGATGAAAAAAAAGAAAGTCAAATTGGACAAACCTGTTTTTTATTGGGTTTATGTTTTAGAATTATCAAAGCTTTTAATGTTAGAGTTTCTTTTTGACTACTTTAAACCCTCGTATCCTGAGTCCAGAGTACTTTACACAGATACAGATAGTTTTTGTTATAGATATCCTACTGAAGACATTTTATAAAGACATGGAAACCGAAGTAGCTAAAGGACATGCGGGGTGGTATGATACATCTGATACCCTAAAGATTTTGCCTTTACATTCATCTTAATAAAAGGTTTTTGGAAAGATGAAGGATGAATTATCCGGAGGGGTGATTAAGGAGTTTATTGGTTTAAGGTCGAAAATGTACAGTATTTTTGAGCCCGGAGAAAATCATTAAGAAAGCAAAGGGAATATCTCGCAGTTTTTGTGCAGTCAAACATATCACATGACAACTACAAAGAAACATTGTTTGGCAATAAGACTTTTCATCATGACAACGTAAAACTACGATCTAATCTACATGAGATCAACACAACAGTTGTAACAAAAAAAGTCTTAGATAGAAAAAAACACAAAACGTGTGTTTGTTTTTCCGGAGTTTTCATATGCAATCGGGCATTGGAGGACCGCATAAAAGGGGGGGTTTTTATTTTTCATCAACTTTTATTATAAAATCAATCATAGCTTCATCCAATTCTTTAAATCTTTTCTCATGTTTGCTTGATTTCGTTCGATTTTTTTTTATTATTTCAAGATATTCTTTTTCCCAATTTGGGTTTTTGGATTGTAGGGGATCTGGATGATTTTAGATGCATTGATTAATCCCCGAAAATGTTTCCTTAATAGCATTACACGCATGAAATGATTCCCCATCATTTTCAAGTTTTTCCTTTACCATTCTTGTTTCGTTTGCACTTCCTTTGAGCTTCCATTTTAAACTCAAATATATTTACGTAAATTAATTAAAGCGGAACTGTGTCTGGGGGATTATCTGCAGTTCTTCCTTCACAAAGATCTTTGAGGAGCTGGTTGTTTTGTTGTGTCAGTTTCTCGTAAATAATACACGGGCGATTCATTTTTACAAATTTTTTTTTTTTCATATGGATCAACACTCCAAAACCCGGGTCAGTTGCCCTGATGCGAGTGTCCCCTTCCGCTTCCCCGTAATAAAGGTACCTTACTTTCAAACCAAACGGGAATAGTTTGCTGGGTTGTACTGGAGTCTTCAGCAAAATTTTTTTGTTTTTCTTTTGATTGCTTGTACTGGTTTTTGACCTTTAAATTCTTCATTATTCATTGCGCGCAAAAATGAGGGCAGTCTTCTAACCCATTCTGTGTTGCGGAATTGTCAATCAGCTCTCTGTGATACTGGTAGGGGAAAAGTCTTTCAGCTAACTGTTTGTTAAAGTTTTCACTAAGCCTGTATCTGTGAACTCCCGGAATGCCTCTTTTAATGGTAACTCTATGTTTTAAAATAATGATTCACTTGGCTTTAAATTCTTTTCCATCATCGACTTGAATCATGCGAGGATAAGTTGCGGGCTCGTTGATATATTAGTTGTAAGCAACAGCAACAGCAGAAGCACTCTTTTGTGTTAATGGTTTTCCCCATCTTTGTAACTTGAAGCTTACGTCAATGACTGTAAGTGCGTACTTAAAATCTTTTTTGTCTAATCGTATCAAGGGAAATATAGAAGGTCCATTTGATGGGTGTCGTTTGGAGTTGTGTTCACAAAGTGTGGTTCTCTGTATTTGTCTAGGCGCTGGTAAATAAATTTGCCAGATCGCTTGTTTAGATAACCCTTCCTTCACTGTTTGTTCACTGACTCCTGCCGCTTGGCTTAGCTTTTTAATTGCTGTGATGCCCTTCCAATATCCTTTGGGCGAATAAAAAATTTTGTTCATTTTATTCAGCCAATATTATTTCGCAACAAAATACACAACGGTATACCAAAGACAATAAACCCCATTTCTTGCATCTTTTGTTTTCTGATGGATGATAAAAGTGCTAAATTTTTGGGGGGTAATGTCTCCCATTGGTTTGCCGTTACTAGATAATATTGTTTTATTGCCTGGTCAACATTTTAAAAGTGTAAGGTGCATGCCCCTTTTTTTTTCAGTGTGTTATTAATAAAATCTAATGCCCCAATTCTCTGCTTTTCATAGTGATCTTGTGCTGCAGCTAGTTGCTCCACAGCTTTGTTATGTCTTTTTCTCTCGCCTTCATCTCGCAGTTTACTAAATGCGTAATTACTTCCACTAAAAGCGAGCGCATTAACCACAGCGCCGCCTATCATCATTACGAGTGAAGCCATTTTTATAAATGTAATTTTTTCTTACATATTTATATTGTCCGGAATTATTCCTTGCTTAACTAGAAAAACTTTCGTAGCAAACGAAGCTGCAATGATAGCAATTAGCTTTGCTGAATCCTCAAAGTCTAGTTTGCCAAGATCTGCTGGCTTAATTTTAACAGGCTTTTACCAAGCATTGAGTATCCTACATTGACCTCCAATAACAGCAGAATGGTATACAAGGTTGGCAACAGTTTTTTTCGGTGCTCATTTTTAGAAAAAAAATAATTATAATTAATAAAAAACATGAACAGTGATGATTACACAGCTAAAAAGGGAGCCTAAACCTTCCTGAACTTATGAATGATCAAGTTGATGACCAAGCATTATGCCCAAAAAGGAAAGGGTTTTATTCTTTGGACATGTGGAAAAACAAAACAGTTCCCCGAACTGAATTCAGCATTGAACAGATTCAACAGATGTCGCCCCAAGACATTATAAAGTATCATAACAGGTATGAGGCGCAGTTGGGGGCGAGAATGGTAAAAAGCGTTGGGCAAACGGTTCTTAGTTTGTACACTAAACTAGTCAGTAGATTTGCTCCCATTGATTCTGAACAAGATCTTACGTTTGATTTAACGCAAGATCCAGTTTTAACAAAGTCATTAGAGTCTCTAGGATGTGATTTATACTATAGATTTGGAACATTGTTATCGCCATTAATCATGGATTAATAACTTTTAATCATAGATTTTATTTCCTTCAAAATGACCGGCCGGAAAATCAGCAGAATCAGAAAACACTGAATCAGGGGGAGAAAGTAACCAACCAGAAAATCAGCAGAAAACACTGAATCAGGTGGAGACCCTTGAAAAGCATCCTCATCCTGGGCGTGTTAAAGCAGGAAGAAAAATTTGCAGAGTGGAACAGACCAAAAAAATTAATGTTACAGAATATAACTCATAATGAAAACATAAACACCGCAACGCCAGAAAAAGTTGATTCAATGCCAGCTAAAAAACTCCCTGTGATTCAAGGCCTACAGCACCAAAGTCTTCATGGTATATTGAACTTAAAACTGTTGCCATTTTTGGCGCCCTTGCTGCTGTGGGGGCGGTTATTACAGTTATAAAATATATACACAATGGCAACAGAAACAAAAGCAATCAAAAAAATCTGAACCGCTAAATACAAAAAACAACAGCACGCCAGCACCGCAATAACAAAAGATCATTTTGATCCATTTCAGATGGAATAATATTTTAAGAACTTAAATTTATTTTTTGTAAAAAAAAATAGAACATGGGGTATTATAAATGATGGTGTCAATAAATAAAGACAAAGGAGTCTATAAAAAGACATTTCATAGACCAGAATTGTAATCAAAGGGGGTGCTTAGGATGTAAGAACTTCATTAAGATCTATGCTGACCAATTACACGCCAAAGACGCTGAGCAAGACATCCTTAACGATGACGCGTTTTTTTTGAGGCGTGGTGTACTATATTAGACACCTACTATTTAAGATAAAAAAAGATTGTATTGTTTTTGATAATTATAAGATAACTTGAATAAGAACTTGGTTGTACTTAGAGGATGACTTAGTTATGATCTTAGGTTAACTTGGGTAAGAACTTGAGGATGACTTGAGGACAACTTGAATAAGAACTTAGAAGTAACTTGAGAATAACTTGAGGGTAACTTGGGGAAGAACTTGTGGATAACTTGAGGATGACTTGAGGATGACTTGAGGACAACTTGAGTAAGAAAATTAGAAGTGACTTGGGGTGACTTTAGGATGACTTGAGGACAACTTGAGGATAACTTGAGACATCTTGAGTAAAAAACTTAAAAGTGACTTGAGTGATGCGTGGGGTGGGGGTGGGGTGGGGGTGTGCATGCGTGGGGGTGTGGGTTGGGGTGGGGGGTGTGCATGCGTGGGGTAGGACAAAACACAAAAAAACACAACAAAAAACAAGAGTGGACACTTAGGGCCACTTCTTGCTTTGTGACTAAACAGGTGTGTCCGCTCGCAACCTCAATCAACTAGGCCAAGTGATCACAGTAGGGTCGTTTGGCCTAGTTTGCCGCTAAGCTTTGCGGTGCGCTTTTCAGGTAAGTGATCACAGTAGGGTCGTTTTGGCTACTTTGCCCCTGAGCTTTGCAGGTGCTCCGTGCTGACGTCATTGGCAGCAAGCGATCACAGTAGGTCGTTTGGCCTAGTTTGCTGCTGTGCTCCTCTTTTTCTCAACCAGGCTTGCAACTGGGTTTGGCAGAGTTACAGCAGTTTTAAAGCGTAGCCGAGCTTTTATGGCGGCTCTAATCGCCAGTAGTAGTACATCCGCATTGATATTTGAGCATTTATATGAAGTAGTGCTGGCTACACACTACTCCTCTCCATACTGGTAGATGTACTAAGGTCTGCCTAAACCCTATCTAGTTTGTTTGCTAAAACATTCGAAAATCGCCATTCAGTTGCATAAGGGCACACTTGAAGGCAGATGAAAATGGTTAGAATTAGAAAAGTATACACATCTTAATACAGATTTAGCTTGCTACATGAACACTGAATCTGTAGTTAACAATCAATCAAGTCTGTACAAACTGGGAACATTTTTACTTGGGAGGAACAGAAAAATGTTTCAATTTTAAGTTTTTAGCATACGAATCAGCCGTGTTTACCTCGCCTTAAGAAATGAGCGCCATGTTTTTTAAACATGGCTTTAGCTGTTCATGCCAGCTCCAACAATTTAAGCGTGATGGATTGTTTTGCTTCGGCCGACTTTCAACAATGCAGCCCATTTTTTAGATAAGGACCATCTCATCGATAGCCAAACACGTATTAAAACTGGCTGTATCTTTGTCAACAATATTGCCTTCATTTCCTTGACGCCCAAAAAACCTTTAAGATACACAATTCTGTTCTTTTGGTAAACCGGTTTTTCCATTTTAGAATAACACACCCAAGTAAACACGTCGTGCTCGTCCGGCAGTTAGTGAAAGAATGTGTGGGTTAACCTAGTCATGTGAGCGCCCCTAAGCCTACGCTTAAATGTAACCCCCTCGCTGATTGGCCGGGCTGTGACAACGGCCTATCACGGGGTAGTGTTGACGTGGCAGAGCAGGTTCTAGAAGGCTGATGTCATATGTTGTAATGGGGCAGGCTGGGCGGGAGGGAGTGGGGTGAAGAGGAGGGGAGAAGAGGGGGAGGAGGTGTGGCAGTATTGATTTTTTGGCCTCACAGTTTGTCAGCAGGCTGAGCGACGGGCTAACTTAAAACGCAGACACTATTTTTTATAGATGACTGTACAGCAGAAAGAAACACTTTGTCAAAACTGGCTTTCATGTGGAAGACATGCAGAGAACTAATAAATAGTGTGTGTGTGTGTGTGTGTGTGTGTGTGTGTGTGTGTGTGTGTGTGTGTGTGTGTGTGTGTGTGTGGTGATGGTGTGTGTGTTGTGTGCATGTGGTGTGTGTTGTGCGTTGCGTGTGGTGTGGTGTGTGTGCGAGTGTGTGCGCGCGCGCGTGTGTGTGTGTGTGTGTGCGTGTGTGCGCGCGCGCGCGTGTGTGTGTGTGTGTGTGTGGTGTGTGTGTGCGCTGTGGCTATATTTGTACATGCATATGAGTTCGTGTGCATGTGTGCGTGTGTGTGTGTGTGTGTGTGTGTGTGTGTGTGTGTGTGTGTGTGTGTGTGTGTGTGTGTGTATGTGAGTGTGTCTCTGACAGTCAGTAAAAGAATGTTGCGGGTTTAACCTGGTCAGGTGACGCCAGCCCTACCTTATGGCGTCAGCTAATTACAGGTATCATAGGATCCGTCCAGGACCGCGGTACATGGTACTGCCTGCCACAAACCCCAAGCCCTCTAATTAGGGTTGTTCGCACAGTGTCTCAGCCAAGTCTTAGTTTGATGACCGTCTGCGCAAAAATGATGTTATTGAAAATGACTGTATGCGCGAAAATGATTAGGAAAACATAGGATTAAGCAAAAACTGAAATCTGAAAAGTTTAGTAAATTAGTTTTGAAAACGGATAACCCTACACAGTATGTTTGTTTGTAGGGTCGTTATTTTTTGGTTATTAAAAGAGAATGTGTGATGGATTATTATTTTAATTCGTTGTTGAAGTCTTACTTGGCAGAGAACGGGGAAACACGGATTCAAGGTCGGCCGCTCGAAACCGGTTAAGACGGTTGAGAGCGGGTGAGCTTGAATCCGTGTTTCCCAGTTCTCTCTCTTTTTATAATTTTCCATGATATGTTGTAATCTATTTTCTTATCTTTAAGCTTCCAAATATATTTGCTTAGTTCTGTTTGGTTTTTATATTTTTCATTTTTGAAGGACTGTTTATGGTTAGCATATCTGGTTTTAAAATGGTTTGCCGTGATCCCTATGTATGTTTCTTTATCACTGTCTGTTGTTACCGTAGCTTGGTACACAATGTTGTTGTAGAGACATTTATTGTTCAGAGGGCACTGGTCTTTTTTTGTGCAATTACAAGATATCCTTTCATCCCCCTCTTTGGTTGTGTTGTTTTTGGGTTTTATTGGGAAGAATCCATTATATTTTTAAGGTTGGGCATACACGTGTATGAAAAGCTTGACGGTATTTTTTGTAAATATTTTAGATAGTACATGTTCTTTTGGGAAATTGATTTTTTAAAGATTCTGAGGAATTCTTTTCCTACGTTAGTTTTTGTTCTTCCATCAAAATGGAGGGTTAACCTTATAATTTCCTTTTCCTGTTTTTTTCCTGTTGCTGTTCATTTTGTTTATCGGGGTTATAGGGTAATTTGTAGTTGTAGCCACTTTTTTTCCAGCGCCTCTTGGTATTCAGCTGCTGCACTGTTAAATTCTTTCTCATTGCTTTACAGTTTAGATAATCTTTTGTTTATACCATTAGTATGGTTTTTAAGATGGGGGGTTTGGATGGTTACAAATTGATGTCTACATAACAGTGTGCCCATTGGGTTTTTTATAGGTTTTGTACGTATGATCCTTAAGGTTTTTGTTTTGTCTAAATAATTTACTGTTTTTTGTTGGCTTCTAACTGTGATTTTTAGGTTAGGGCTTTGAAAAATTTTACAAAGTTCTTTTTTTCTTGTTTTCATGGTTTTGGGTTTATTGTTTAACCGTGGCAAGACCGTCATCTCTGTAAACCAACCTGTTTTACCAAGTATTTTCGTATATGGACAACATGAAAAGTCCAACTAATTCCACACGTTTCAGCTCCATCATAAGATCCCATCGTGAAATCGAATGTGGAATTTCTGCTGGTTTTTTTATCCAAGTTTCACTGTTGCTATGGAGAAGAGTTTTTTTTAGTGTGGAGAATGTTTTCCCATCTCAGAATCTGTTTATTTGTATATTTGTTGGCGATCTTAGTGTTTTAGTGAGTAATTCCTCATCAATGGAGGGTAGAAGTCCACTATGTCAAAAGTAATGAACACTGTTTTTTTTCTGTTTGTTCAGTTCTTTAAAACCATTGGATAACTTCGTAACTGTTTTCCAGAATTTGTATTCATGTTTGTTTTTATGTCCTCTATTGCTTTTTCCAGGATGTTTTTATTTAATTTTGCCAAATTCAGATTTGATGGTTTATCAGTCTACAAGTAGGGTTTTGGGGAAATTAGGTTTTGGTTTTTAAAGGGGTTTATAAGGCTTCTTTTATTGCTGTTGCTTCTATCCTGTCCCCTAATTTCATCTGGGGCACAAGTTCTTTTTCTTTTTTGCAGATGTTGTCATATGTGGTCTTATCAGTTTTTTTTATAATTTTTCTGAATATTTTTGTTGGGGAAAGTTGAGAGAAACTCATAGTTTCCATTTTATAAAAATTGTTTGTCTTGTCACCTTTATGAATATTTTTTTGTCATTTGGATTTTTTTATGTTATTATTTATGTTGTTTGGAAATTATTATGAGGTTTTCTGAATTCAATGTTAGCTATTAGTTTTTTCATACTTTCTTTCAAAAGGTTTCATTTCCTGTATTGTAGGTGGCGATTCCATGACTTAAACCCTAAGTTTTTTTTTATCTTCCCTTTTTGGCATCTGGGTTCAAAAAAAAACGCTTTCCACCTTTTATTGCGCACAAATGTTTCAGTTGCTCTATGAGTTTTCATGTAAAGTTTAGATTGGAAAAAGGTATATTTTTGGTGGACTGTTCCAAAGTTATTCTCTCCATTTTAAATTTGGTTCTGCTAGGCCACAGTGCTCAACGTGAGGAGCAATCAATAAAATCAGAGTTAAAAAGCCACTCAAACTTTAAAAGTGCTCGAAATGTAGGGAGCGACATACCAGTTAAAAAGTTTAAAAAGGGAAGAATTAAAACAACAACAAATTTGTTTCGAGCCGGCGCTCTCGTAGGTGTACAATTTGGGCACGCCACCGTTTTATATGGGGTGGCGTGTGGGCGCCCCGAGCTCTGCGCGTGCGGCACGTGGCCCGCAGATTTTTATATAGCTCAGTGGGGGGGGGAGGGGGGTGGGGCGGCGGGGGGGGGGGGGGGGGGGGGGGGTGGGGGTGGGGGGGGTGGTGTGTCAGGAAGGTGCACTGACAAGGATTTCCATTTATGCTGCAATTGTTTTTTATTTCTACTTAGAGTTCAGAGATGCTAGATGGGTTTACATAATATCAGCCACTTTTCTGTAGTACACAGTTGCATTTTTAGAAATGTTTTGTATGGTGTTGCTCTTTTTATAATTTTCCATGATATTTGTAAAACTATTTTCTTATCTTTAAGCTTCCAAAAATATTTGCTTTGTTCTGTTTGGTTTTTTTTTATTTTTTTATTTTTGAAGGACTGTTTATGGTTAGCATATCTGGTTTTAAAAAAGGTTTGCCGTGATCCCTATGTATGTTTCTTTATCACTGTCTGTTTGTTACCGTAGCTTGGGACACAATGTTGTTGTAGAGACATTTATTGTTCAGAGGCACTGGTCTTTTTTTGTGCAATACAAGATATCCCTTTTATCACCCTCTTTGGTTGTGTTGTTTTTGGTTTTATTGGAGAATCCATTATATTTTAAGGTTGGGGAATACACGAGTATGATAGCTTGAACGTATTTTTGTTGAATATTTTAGATAGTACATGTTCTTTTGGGAATGATGTTAAGGTTCTGAGGAATTCTTTTCCCACTTAGTTTTTGTTCTTCCATTACAGGAGGGTTATACCATATAATTTTCCTTTTTTCCCGTTTTTTTTGTTGCTGTTCATGTTGCTATCTGGGTTGTATTGTAATTTGAGTTGTGCCCCCTTTTTTTCAGCGCCTCTGGTATTCAGGGTGCTGCACTGTTAAATTCTTTTCAATTTCATGACATTAGATAATCTTTTGTTTATACCTTTTGGTAGTAGTAGATTTCTAACCATGCATAGATGATAACTACTCACCAAAACTTTGAAATTTGCCAACAAATACACAAATATAACAGAGTCAGAAGGGGGATTATTTTCCACACCAAGAAAACCCTACTCCACAGCAGAAATGAAATTGGTTAAAAAAAAACGAGCAAAAACTCCCCATTTTAGGGAACCATGGGATCGTATGATGGTGCCGAAACATGTGAACTAGTCGGGCTTTTCATGCTATCCAACATCCAAAAACAACTTGGAAAACGGGTCGGTTTGTACAGAGATGAGGGCCTTGCTGCATTAAACAATAATCGAAGAACTATTGAAAACAAGAAAAACGAATTATGTAAAATCTTTAAAAACCACAATTTAAAAATCACAATAGAAGCAAATAAAAAAATAGTGAATTACCTAGACATAACATTAGACCTCAATGACAATGTGTACAAACCATACAAAAAACCCAATGACATACTAATCTATGTAAACGTCAAAAGCAACCACCCACCATCTATACTAAAAACAATACCCAACGGTATAAACAAGAGACTATCCAACCTATCATGCAATGAAAATGCATTCAATAATGCAGCAACAGAATACCAAGAAGCATTACAAAAAAGTGATTACAATTACAAACTACAATATAGCCCAGACAATAACACGAACAGAAATAAGAAAAAGCAGAAAAAGGAAGATCATATGGTACAACCCACCATATGATGGACAAGTAAAAAAAATGTAGGAAAAGAATTCTTTAAAATCTTGGCAACATCATTTCCAAAAGAACACAAACTGTCCAAAATATTCAACGAAAACACCATTAAACTACCATACTCATGTATGCCAACCTCAAAAACATAATTGACTCATCTAACAAAATGAAAAGCAACACAAAAGAGAAGGGTGCTGAAAGGACATCTTGCAACTGCACCAAAAAGAACAGTGCCCCTAAGCAACAAATGTCTTCACAGCAATATCGTATACCAAGCTACGGTAACATCAGAAAATGAAAACGAAACATACATAGGGATTACTGAAAACACTTTCAAAACCAGATACGCAAACCATAAACAGTCATATAATATATAATATATATATATATATATATTTATTTATTTATATATGTGTGTGTGTTTTGTGTGTGTGTGTGTGTGTGTGTGTGTGTGTGTGTGTGTGTGTGTGTGTGTGTGTGTGTGTGTGTGTATGGTTCTTGTTTAGTCGACGGGGTGCGCCAGTGTTCAAAATGTTTTCCTCAGCATTGTGGTGTCGGTAGGCAATGTTTAAGGTAATGAATAGCAGTACTCGGAATCCTTGTCGAGCTTATGTAATTGGTTTATTGTCCTAGCGCTTGATGATTCCGATAACATTTGCGGGATTATGATTGTGTCTGCTAGGAAATTCGGGATACCCGGGTTCAATTGTATTATGTTTTTGCTTGAGATGTGTTTGATGATTCTATTAAGCATGTTATTAGGTAACAGGCCCTGAACTGTGACTGGTACTGGTCGTCACTAACGGTCGTTGTTCGTTGGAGTAAATATGACTTATGATCCTACTGAATCATTGTGTCTTGGAGACTTCGATGTGGACTGAAGTCGTTGGAATATAACTCGGACGGTATGATCACTGTTATGAAGGAACGGTTATAATTATGTTCGCGGCCATTGATGGAAATGGAACGTCAATGGAGTCGGTTTAAATTTGTGATGGAAAGTTTCTGGTGATAGAGAATTTGATGTCAGGGTGGCTGATTGTATAAGTCAAGGTTAAGAACTGCAATCAGCTGTCGCACTTTGTGTTGTGATGTGTACATCTCAGGACTATGTTTAATGAGTCAACATGAAATGCTAAAAAACAGGAAAACACTCAGAACCGTTTACTTAAGTGAAGCAGCAAATAACTTTATTCTTCTGTGGTAGTAAGACATTTCCTTTCTATTCTTCTGTGGTAGTAAGACATTTCCTTTTTATTCTTCTGTTGTAGTAAGACATTTCTCTTTTCACAGGTTCTGGGGAGTTTCCTTAATTTCCCCTGCACAGCGACTCCGTGAGGATCGGCCTCTCGGGTGGTGTGTGTGTGTGTGGGGGGGGGGGTCGTCTTACCTTCACTTCCACTGTCATCCCTGCCCATTCCTCTGCCTGGAGTGGGGACGTACCTGGATCCGGCAGGTTGTGTTCTGGACTGGACGCCGACTCCGTCTTCTGCAGTCCAGTGTTTGCAGTTCCAACTTCGGTTCTATCCTTTTCTCGCGGTGGGCAAGCAACTCGAGGGCCCACTAGAGGTGTATGTGCGGTACATCATCTGCGTGTGAATTGTGAGTGGTGTAGTTAGTGCCTAGTAGATAGGGGCCGGACTCTTCGATTCATCACTACTTTATTCCAGCTGCTTCATCTCAAACGCTTCAGTGTAGGTCTTGTTTGTTTTTTTGTTTTTTGTTTTTTTTGTTTGTTTGTTTTTGTTTTTTTTTGTCGGTACAGTGATGTGAGGGCGTGGTGAATCAGAGACAGACTTTTACATGGTGATGTTTGGGAAACACTTACTGTATTGCCGTGTTTTTTGTTTTTTTTTAGGGTTTTTTGTGTGTGCATGTGTCGAGTGTCCGCCAGGGACTTTGAGTGAGATACTTAAGGTGCAAGATTGGGTTTCGGGTCACTTGAACAATTTAGGTGCTTTGAATGATATTTTGAGGATTGGGTTTGGGTGTAGGGATAGTCTGACACAAGTAGCGAAAGATTAGTATAAGGAATACAGCTTGGGAGGAGGGTGTTACGCTGAAGCATCGCGTGGGCATCTCGGGTTTGGTGAAATATCAACCTTGTTTGATATTTCAGTCCGGATTACCGGGTGATGTAGTCCTTCAGCCTTGCTCTTTCTGGTATTGACCTTCACTGGGCTGAGGTGTGTGTGTGTGTGTGTGCCTCTTTGAGGGAAGTGTCCTTACATGTGAATGCGCAGCACATGCGTGCACGGGTGTGCATAAAGGGCCATGTGATGATGGTCGCGCATTGGTGTCTTTAATATGTTGGATTCCTTTTTGCTTTGTGTTTTTTTCCGTGTGGGGAAACGGCGTGTGTGTTGGATGTAAAGATCTTGGTGTTTTCATCTGCCATCCTGTTGGTGAGACTGCGTGTGTGAGTGCAAATAAAGCTTTCTGTTTGTGCACCATATTCCCCTTTGTCTGTGTGTTTGTTGTGTGGCGTTCGTACTCTCAGGTAAAAAGGGAGGGTTGGTTATAAAGGGGGGTATATTCATACATATATCCGTGTCTACTGTCTTATACAGTGAGAGTAAGAAACTAGAGAGAGAGAGAGAGAGAGAGAGAGAGAGAGAGCCAGCCAGCCAGCAGCCAGCCAGCCAGCCAGCCAGCCAGCCAGCCAGCCAGCGTGTGTGTTTCTTCCTTTTTGTTTTCGATATTCTCACGTATGGGGTTTGACGATGTCTTGGCGAGGACCTTTTTGCAGGTTACATCTTGTTTACATAACGAAAATCGCCGCTGACCACGGTTTGTCATTTTTCTGGCTAAAACGTTTACTATTTGGACATCATCTCATGTATATTTGAACACCAGAGCAGGGGCATTCACTCTTACATTTCTTAGTTTTCAGTATTGAAGGATTCTTTTCAGTCCTTCTGAGCTTGAATGTTATTGTAGCAGAGAGAAAGGAGATTACTTTTGGTTGAGTGCATCAGTATCACCTGTTCTTCTTTTTCTTCTAAATGTTTACACCTTTGTCACTGTAAATAATTTCTTTCTGTCTTCTCCCCCTCTGTGTTTTGCATGTTTACCAGTTTACTTGTATGGTTCCATTTGCGTCCCTACACCCACACACGCACCCCGCCACCACCCTTTCATAACTGTTAACACTGTTGTTGCTTTAACTGCATGTTTGTGAATGTCGCTATGACATTTTGTTTTCACATTCTGATATGAATTTCTGTGACTCTGCTCATCTTATGAATTATTGTTTATTAATGTTTGCAATTTTTCTTTTACTTCTTTTGAAGATTTCCAAGATGTCGGGAGATTTGGGGCGTTTCTAACGACGGGTCAGGAATTGGGTTACACTTCAGACAATTTAGATAAGCTGATAGCCCAGTGTGCAAAGACAGTGGAAAGAGTGAGCGAGAAAAACAGACAGACGGACAGAGACTGAATTTGTGAGTGAGTGAGTGAATGATCAGTTAACTGGTTGATTAAGAGTATTATTTTCCAAGGATAGCAAATCAGACAGAAAATGCTTTTTCTCGTCTGACCCTTCTCCCTTCATGGATTAAGGATGCTAGCACATTGAAACTGTAAGAGGATATAACACTGATTATTGCATACAGACAGAGAGAGAGAGAGAGGAGAGAGAGAGAGAGAGAAGAAGAGAGAGAGAGAGAGCGAGAGCGAGAGCGAGAGAGAGAGGAGGGGGGGGGGGAGAGAGAGAGCCGACATTCCTAGAAATCAGGAAACTTGAACCCAATAACCCTAAAGATGGGTGATGCTGATCCTGGTGATAGTAATCATTATGGTATTTCCCCCACTCCTAAAGTCCCAAGTATTTTCAAACTTCCTTCTTTTGATGAGCCATGTAATTAGATTGACGTCAGATTTGAAATACATGCCACTTCTTGCGCATGACCCAAGGAAAAATGGACTATGTATATCTCTTCCGTCTTTGCAGCAGTGCGTTGATATGAAAACGGGAAGACATATACACAGTCCGTTTTTCCTTGTACAACAAAACCCTTTCTATGGTTGGCAGCAGAAGGGCATCTGGGAGTCATGACCTGGATGCGGCCCGGCTCCCTTGGAGTGTAAGGAGTTCAGGGCCGAAACACCTGTCTGAGGGGGGGGGGTGGAGTGTAAGGAGTTCAGGGCCGAAACACCTGTCTGAGGGGGGTTCTTCCCTGAAGACCTGCTGCTGTCAGCTCTCCCCAGAGTGTCTTCCTACCTACTTTTTTTTCTTCTTCTAAACCTCTCGGTGTCACGGGAGAGGTTATTGGTGATGATGGATTCAAGGTAAGTAAACTGATGGATGGCATTAAGCTCATGGTCATCAATGGTGATGGCTAGTGGTGACGGCGTGTCTTGACCCATGACATTTGTCTTCTTTAGGCTGATAGTTAGACCAACGTTTTGCAGGCCTGAGAGAAGCGGTCCATCAATGCTTTGAGCGCGGGTGTCTCCAGGAGGCTGTGTTGAGGCTTCGTCTTGAAGAAAGAGTTAGCAATGCACAGTTTGTGACAGGCGCAAACCTCAAGCAGTCGCTGTCCTTTCTCCTTCATTTTCCCCAGTCCAAAGGAGGCAAGGCAAGAGGGCCATGAGTCGTTGTCTGCACCCACTCTGGCACTGAAGTCGCCCAGGAAAGCAAGTGTTTCTGTGCTGGGGATGTTCCTTCTGGTAGATGCAAGATTTTCATCGAACCCATCCTTGGCATCCGGAGTGGTAGAGAGAGTCGGAGCATATACGCTGACAAGAGCGACAAGGCCTTCAGTGGTGTTGAGGCGGAGAGTCAGGAGTCACTCTGAGCCGCCGCTGCCTGGTTCTATCATACTTAGCAGGCTGTTGTTTACTGCAAAACCTACTCCATAGTCTCTTGGGCATCAGAGTTCTGTTTTTGCCAGAAGGAGGTGTAGTCCCTCTCCTTCAGTGTGCCTGTGTCAGTCAGCCGTGTTTCCTGCAGGGTGGCTATGTCCACATTCAGTCTATTGAGCCCACTGTTTATGACAGCTGTCTTTTTTAGCGTCGCTAATATCTTGAAGGTCTTCGAAAGCCCAGGCATCATTGTCCGGACATTTCAGTTTTAGCACTGATCTCTGTCTTGAAGTTTTCTTGTTGCCTGGTGCGGTAGTTTACGACCTACTTATCGGATGGTCTCCTAATCTCCATGCATCCAATGAAGAAGACAGGTGGTGACGGGACAGCACCTTATTGGCTGGGGCTGCCCAGCTTATGCAGGCGTTAGCTGTCCAGTGAGATGTGAAGATTTTTCCTACCGTCGGAAGCAACCCCTATCGTCACGCTCTACGCCAATCGTGCGCTGACTTTTTACCGGTATCTGTTGCTTCCCGTGTTGTGTCGATGCAAGTAGCGAAGCTGGAGTGTTCTCTCTAGGTCGTGGGTGCAAGTGAGGGAGTGTGGATGGATGGACGGATATAACCGTGGACACTGCAATATGGAGGACAGGCTGCTGCCCATGTAGCTTGTCCCCCCCTCTCCACCTCGCTGACTGATCCAAAGGAACAACAGGGCTGTTACATTTTGGTGCCAGCGCGGTCGGAGGGGCTGCCGGAGGTTGACAAAGTTTGCCATCCAACCGCCATAGGGGCTCCACTCCGGGTTTTTGTCAGGGTTTACTCCCTTAGCTAGATGGCCGTGGATAACTCTCCAGAGCTGGCGCCCTTTAATGGATCTTTTATCTATTTCCATCAGGGTGTCTGGCCACCCTCCTCACCCTCCTCCTGAGAACTGGTGGGGGTGCCGGTTTAGTCGCCGACAATCCGGCCCTGCGACAGGTAGCACTTGGGTCCAGGTTACCAGTAGCAGATCTATCTATCTGAGCTGACTGCAGTAGTGTTCTTAGTAATAATAGCAGTTGATGGAAAGGAATAGAAATGGACGATGGATAGAAAGAAAAGGGCACTACTGGATGATAATAATGATAGTATCTCCGATAAGTGTAGTATTATTAATAATAGTAACAGTGGCTTGAATCGATCAATGAGAAAAGAGCTAGCATTCCTCTTTTATCATTTTCCAAAAATAGGTCAGTTAGTTTGATTATTTTTAGTTTTCCTAGGTTTTGTTCCCTGACAGAAGGGTTCAGGATGCATGCACATATACTTTTAGTAGCAGCAGCAGCAGCAGCAGCAGTAGTAGTAGTAGTAGTATAGTAGTAGTAGTAGTAGTAGTAGTAGTAGTAGTAGCATATGCATCATCATCATTATTCATCATCATCATCATCATTATTATTATTATTATTATTATTATTATTATTATTATTATTATTATTATATATTATTATTATTATTATTATACAAAGGCTGACTTTGATACGACTGAATATTCTGTTCTTCAAAGGCTGACTTTGGTACGACTGACCATTCTGTTCTACAAAGGCTGACTTTGATACGACTGACCATTCTGTTCTTCAAAGGCTGACTTTGGTACGACTGACCATTCTGTTCTTCAAAGGCTGACTTTGGTACGACTGACCATTCTGTTCTACAAAGGCTGACTTTAATACGACTGAATATTCTGTTCTACAAAGGCTCCGGGTTTTTGCTGGCTCAGCTCTGTTCTCACTTTCTTCCTGTCTAGCTGATCGTTCCAGACTGTTTGCATTATTGAACACTATTCTCGACCAGCCTCTCTGTATTGTGCTGTACACCAGCATTTTGTCCTAGGAATAATTTGGTTTGTACTGTACGCTTCTCCAATCTTTCACGTCGTCTGTCGTCGCCCATGCTGAATGATATTTTCTCTAATGAAACTCAGCTTTACCAGTGTGTCGCAATCACAGAAGTCAATGAGCTTGTCTATCGAACATAGGAGTGCATATGTGACCTTAGCATATGGATGACAAACAACAAGCTACAAATAAATGCCTGAAAAAGTCCTAAAATATTTGATTGTTCCCTTGATATATCTTATGATTTGACGAAACATAGGGTGACAGTAGGAAGTTGTAGTTAGTGAATGTGAGTCGAGAGGAGGATGAGTGAGTAGAAGGAACAAACAATATGTATACTGATATGTGATCGAAAACAAAATCTACATAGCTAAATCACTATATTTCTTAAAGTGTTGTTTATCTTTTTCCCTAAAGTATCATAATAATGCGAGTGTTGGTGAGCTCTGGAAGTGAGCAATGAAAATTATGGTGCATAAATTATCAAAAATGTACGCTGATTCTTGTTGTCGAAGATAAAAAGGGACGAACGGAAATCGTTCCTCGATATGTATTTAGACACGTCTAGTGATGATGATGGAACTTTTTTTGCTGTTGTTGGTGATAAAAGAGGACGAACGGAAATCGTTCCTTGAAATGTAATCGGACACGTCTAGTGATGATGTGATATGATAAAATCATTCTTTTCTTGATAGAATGGGACACACCGAATTCGTTCCTTTATATGTAATAATTGTATTCTTGATACGTTGAGAAAGGGTTCCATGTGGAAATCCTTTCCTTCGATGTAAACAATCATGGTGTTAATCTAAGAAAATTTTCTATTGTACTGCACCCACTGTATTGAAACTTTGTAGATTCTATTATCGGTATTTTCCCCCAAGTTCAAGTCTTCTTCCTGATCGCCTATCACACCTGTAGACAGGATTATGTAATGAATCTGGTGGTCCTCTGCAGGGCCTCCACAGACCCGTACAGCGTGTCGTTGATGGGCACCGGCTGTGGCCATGTCCTATCCCTCAGACACTGCAGGTCCAAGCCCAAGTTCCAGTGAAATGTATTACGTGAAGAGTGACTGTTAGTTACAAACAAGAACAATAATGTGTTGGAAGTTTTCTTTCTTTCTTTTTTTCTTTCTGCGTACGCAGGCTGATACTCCTGCGGACACTCCCTGTATAGCCAGGCAGTGGAGTTTTGTGTGTATGACCCTTTTCTATCCGCCATTAAGGCAGCCATACTCCATCTTCGGG
>CM031603.1:9401115-9468615 GCA_018398815.1 Conus ventricosus | reverse complement strand
TTACTATTCTTATCTCTCGACTTAATCATTTCCCCATTTCAGTTAACTTGTAATTGCTCAGACGTCACAGAAGCACTGTCTTTCCAGTACTAAACATTCCTCACTATCATGAACAAACACGTGCCATTACATCAAAATAGAGTTACGCGTTCCATGATGAACCTGTAGTTAACACAGAATTGTGAAAAAAGGGGATCCCAGGTGACCAACTCCAGAAAGCAAATTCATTTCACGAATAAAAAGAGCACAGAATCTCTGTTCCAAATGAAGCTGTAAAAGCTAAAAGAGAGTACTTCAATCAAATATTACGGATGCAAAACCCACAGCCCTCATCATTATAGTACACAAAAAGCGTACAGATTCACAAAATTAACAACAAACATTACCCTGGACAAAACTTAACACACATTGCCTATCATTATTGACATCCTTACACAAACATCACAGACTATAAGAGTGTTTAATGAATATACATGACCGACTTCCCTAATATCATTTTAAAACAACGACAAGGATCCGGTAACTCACTAATATCCCCCCACCCTAACCCTTGCTGTACATGAAGTAGGAGCGCGCAAAGCACAGTCACAGAATAAAAAGTCCACGGGTCCTGATACCTACTCACATTTCTACTCAAACTCGCTCACCCTACTTCGGTGTGCCTTTTACTTACATTTAAAAGAAGAAATTAGTGTTCCGACAAACAAAAGACACGTTTTGCACACAGTGTGAGAATATTAGTGATTCTTCGTCCTTCGCTTTCATTCTCTTGAATATTATTTGTCCTGCTAAAGAAGAGCAAACAGGTCGAAACGCATTGTGTTTTGTCTAGTAATATGTTTATCTCTTTCATTCGGCGGAATTGTTTTTTTTTTCTACAGTTTATTTCAGTGTCTTTTTTCAAGCGTTCAAAATGCCAGTCATCCCCTTTCAAAATTAAGAATAAATTTAATGTTCGTCGGACCTAATAATTTCAGACTATAGCTTGCTATCAATTCGTCCAAACCCCTCGAAAGATACAAACACGCACATGTTTTTCAGTTCATGGAGAAAAACGAACTATTTCAATCTGGATTCCGATCTTATCATTCCTGCCACACAGCATTATGACGAATGTGTGACTCATGACTTTCAAATATGAACTAATAACAAATGACAGGAGTTGTCGTTCTTGACTTCAAAAAGACGTTTGATCAACAATTTCAATCTGGATTCCTATCTTATCATTTCTCCCCACGCAGCATAACCACGAATGCTTGACTCGTGACTTTCACAGATGAATCAAATGACAGATGTCCTTTTTTTCAGTTCAAAAGATCTTGTTGATCATTTCATTCATTATAAGAAACTGTCGATCTATTTGAATCATTCCCGACAGTCTTATTATTCCAGTCGTACTTGAAAGCATAACTCAGTATCTGCTGCTTAATGGCAAACCTCCTCTACAGACTTTGTCAGACATGGAGTCCCACAGGTCCAGTATTAGGCCCCATTATACTCTGCATCTTCATCAATGACTTACCATTATCCATACGAAATCTTAAAAACTCAGCACATGTTTATTTGCTGATGACTCGTCTCTCCAAACAAATGGTAGTGATCTACAAACAATAAAACATTCTCCAGGAAAGTCTAGATGAAGTGGCAGATGTGTAGTTCAACTTAAAGGTCATATTCCCGTCATAACCAATCTATTATTATAAACCACCGCCGAAAGCACCAATCGGTTTCTCTTAGCCTTAACTTCAGTTGAACTGTACTTCTATCGAGCAAGTAGATGAGCATCGTGTTTTAGGGAAAAGGATAGATTTTTTTTTTTAGTAAATGGAATGGCAGTCACATCTCAATAATTTATGCAAGATCATCAAAAAATATTTGTTTTGCTATTTCAATTGAAGCGCTATGTCAACACAACTGCGCTTAAACTGTTCTTAACGCACTTATGACACATTTCAATACACTTCATAAACTGGGATGGGGGTACTGATGTCCACAAAAAGACTCATTCTCTCCACAGACGTGCAGCAAAGCTATTCTATCCCGCCGTACCTCCAAACAACAGATGAAAAACTAAAGTACTTAACAACCTTCCTCTGAGTACACAATTTGGATTCAACAAGGCATCATTTATGTTTACAGTCTCGACAGATATCACGCCAGTTGTGAGAAACTGCAGGAGCGGTTGCACGCAGAAGGTCTTCAGAGAAGAAACCCCGCTCAGACAAATGTTTTCGGCCCAGAACTCCTTACACTCTAAGGGGGCCGGGCCGCATCCAGGTCATGACTCCCAGATCTCCTTCTACTGCCAACTGTTTTTCTTGGCATGCCGGAATTTGAGCCCGCACCTTTTGGATGGGTGGGCGTCTCAAGGCGTGCCTTTCCAGACGGATGTCTTACCCCACTGCTGACGGACACCTGGTCAAAGTTGGACAAGTTAAGCTTTATTAAGTTTACTTTTGTTCCTCCTCAACCAGATCCAGCTGGAACTCTTTTCGGCTTTCTCTGCCATTGCCTTCAGGGTTCTGGTCCTCTTCCTACCTGACATCCCGAGCTGTTTTATGAGGTCATAGGCTGATAAGCCTGTAAATCCCTCGCTCCAACTTCTACGGCGAGACCGGGCCTGGAAGCAAGATTCCCTCAAGCTACTCGCTAGACTGGCTACTTCTCAGTCTTGTAAAGGTGCGCTTGCTCCATTCTGCTTTTTTATGGCGCAGTGAGTTCGATTTGAATTATTTGTTTTGATGAACGTGATAGGAGAACAATATTCAATCTCATGCCACTTTTTCTGGTGATCGCAGTATGGTTCTCCATCCTGGAAGGTATGCTATGTATTCCCAGTCGTCTGCTCCAACCAGTAAGCCCTGTTTCCACGCTCTTGATATCACAGCTGTTCCTGACCATGATTTGTGGCCTCCTGCATTGTGGAACTTTACTGCTGGAGCGTCAGGTGGCATAAAGCTTTCTCCAGCAGTACAAACCTTATGTGAGATTTCCTTGAGCACTTGGCTGTTCCTCCATGTGTACTTTCCCTGGGTTAGTACTGCTTTGAATGTTCCACTGTTTGTTTGCGGTGACAGAGTGGGCTTGAAGGGTCATCTGATTTCCTCCATACGACCAAGTTGGAATTTGAGGGCAGGAGGTCACGTACAGATCTGAGGATAAAGCTGACTCTAAGAGGTGCCATGTGCCGTATATCATTCCAGGTGAAGCTTCTTTGCAGTGCATTTTCCCACGTAGTCCACTGTCCTTGTTGGCCTTTCTGGACTGCTTTCTGGATTCTCTTGGCGTCCTCTTCTTTCTTTTCTATTACTCTATTATCATTATCATGTCTCTGTTTCCTTTCCCTTTTGCCTTTGACCTACCATTTCATTTCTGTTGATTCAAGCCCCTGTCTGTTGGTTTGTGTGTGGCCTGCTGATCTTGAGGTTTTCCTTTGCCACGTCAACTGCCTCTCGAACATTCCATTTTCTACCAGTCTTTAGCTTTGGCAGGACTGATCTTAAAACTTTGTTTTCAGAGTCCTCAAGCAGGATTAGTAACCTTGCTTTACCTGATCTGTGTTCCTCGAGGATGGAGTTTAGAAGGAGCTTCAGCTTTGCTTGGCAGCAATAGAGCGCGATGTCAGTGAGACCTGGTGGGACACCGAGCCATTTCCTTGTATACTTGATTTTGGCTCCATGATTCCTCAGTAGTAGTACTAAAATCGTACATCAAATAGAGGCCACCAAAGCTTCGTTGACAGCTGTGAACTGCAAACACAAGGCCTTGTACTTGCCAGGAAGCCCGCACTGGTCTATTATCTGCAGGCTTCTTCTGCCCTTTGCTTGGTTTCCTCTCTCCTGTCTGTGCCTTTCAACGAGTCATCGTACCACCTCCCAAGGCTCGTGAGTGGTTCATCTGTTGCAGTTGGAATGGCTTGGTTGGCTATGGTGAACTTGACTGATTTTGCTATTTTCCTTTCCGCAGGGAGAGGTTCCGTGATTTCTTTGGCTTGAAATTCATCCTTGATGAACCAGCTAACTTGTACTAAGTGCTTCAGTATTTTGCGTGTTTCGTCTTCTGTGGTGAAAAGCACCATTGTATCATCCACGAAGGCCTTCAGAGGGGGCGTTTGATATCCATTCCCGAGATCTGCTGGACCTGTGCAACTCATAGCTGCTTTCAAGATGACCTTCATTAACAACACAAACAGTATCGGTCCATTGCCATACCAATTTCCAGACAGATCCAGTCTTTTGTGCATTCTTTTGTTGAGAACCTTATTGAGAAGCCATGGACGTACTTACTCAGCATTTCTCTGATATTCTGTACAAATTACAAGACAAACCACGACATGTTTCGACCTGTTTGGTCTTCTTCAGGCAAAATAAACAACTTTCAGGACAATGGAAACGAAGAACAAGCATCACAAATCTCTTCAAACTGGGTGCAACAGAACTTTAAATTCACTTCAGTGAACGATCAATATTTGTGCCAATTCTATTTCGAAGAAAAAATTACACATGGAACTATGCTACTTATACAAGATAGGAGCGGAATTATTGTCAGTTATGATTCGCCAGACCCATAGAATGAAGGAAATTTATCTAAACAATTTTGAAGTGCTCCTGTCACATATCGCAGATATTCAATTCATTACCCAGGCACAGATCAATCCTTTAAAGAAGCTATAAACACACTAACTGTCTTCCGGGGTATGTTTCGTGTGAATATAGATGTAGACTAAAACAAACAAATAAAGAAAAGAAAATAATAGATAAATAAATAATTTAACAGATAAATTAATCAATGAATGAGTAAGTAAGTAAATGAGTAAGTAAGTAAGTAAGCTAATATATAAATGAATAAATAAAAGATAAATGGATGCATAAATGAATACTTAATAGATGAAGAAAAATAAATAAATGAATGAACATACATACATACATACATCTACATACATACTACATAACATACATACATAATCATACATACATACATACATACATAAACATACATACATACATACAAACAACATACATACATACACACATGCACATATACATATGTATATACAAACAACATAGGTAATACGGATAGGAAGCATAAGGAACTGTGGTCTTCCTCCTTCGTGATGTGGATTTTGTTTGGGACCCAGGTATCGTTAGTATTGGGCCCAAGGTTCTCTGTGAGTATTTAATACATTGCAAACTGGATTTTAAAACTGACTCTCGGCAATACGAGAGCGCCTATTGACGTGGAAAATAAAGCAGCTAACACCTTTGAGGAGGATTGCAGTGGACAAGTCATGTACTCTGTGAAAACTGACGCTTGTGTTTATTAAGATACCTGACCTCAGGTAGTTGTTCATTCGCGAACTTGAAACGTTAGTTTACATTCTGCATGGAATAGAAAGAGAAACAGGATTAAAAAGAAAGCGGTTGTGTTCTTATTGCTACGACAATAAGGATTAACAAAAGCTCACCTTACCTTTTTGATGGCTGCAGTGAAAATGCTTTGGCTGGAAAGATTGTTTTTATCTGCGTTTGAAGGGTTTTTGTGAATAGTGTTTGCTTTCGTGTGACTGCCATACAAAATTGTGGCGGTGAATGCACTAGTCTGACTATGATGCACACTGATAATCTATTTTGAAAAGATGTTCGAAAGCATTATAGAAGCAGTTGAGTTTGAAATGTCAACCGATGGAGGTACACAAATTCTGAGCTGAAAGTATTCATTGTAACGCAAATACTGTTAGAGCAATGTTGGTGTTAAAACATGCATTTATTCTAGACATTTTTAACGTCACACAACTTGCTACAACAAATGACAATTTTCACATGAATTTGGAAAACAAAACTTTTTTAAGAGATAAGAGATATTCCATTATATAGCTACGTAATCCAAGCAATTCAGTGATTCAAAAAAGAGGGTGTGTCAGTTAACTGATCGATGTATGATTATGGATTCCCAAAACTGCACATTTACCCATTGGGTCTGTTTCTATTCTTGCCACCGCTCAAAGGTATAATGAAAAATTTTACCTGAGATTTTTTTTTTTGCCTCGGCTTTAGATTAACCTCTTACGCTTAGGTGAGATAGTTACAGGTTGCATCGTATTTTTTTTCCACAAGACAAAAAGCCACATGTTGTTCGTGTTGGTGAAGACCCATTACGTCTGCTTGTCAAACAAGAGAGCAAGAGTACTGACCATCTGTTTTGGAACTGTCGCCTTGTTCACAGGTTTTGGTGATGTCTACAATTGTCTTTGACGGCTATGTCATGTGGATAGCTGTTATGGAGAAACGGGTTCAGTCCCTTGTTTCTGTTGTGTGTTTGTTTTTTCCCAGATAATAAATTCACTGATAGAGTGTTTGGTATGATGTAACTGCTGACTGCATTCTGTGTATATAGGTGCGAGTCCCTCAATCTTACTCCAGCTGAGCAGAGAGTTCTTCATGTTTCAAGCAGAGTAAAAAAAAGTACGCAACAAAATTTTAAACAATTTTCCTTGCATCTAGGTAACGTAATGCCACTCGTTCAGGACTCAAGAAAATTTAAACATTCTTCCTGCCTTCCTCGAATTTCTTACTGACTCATTTCTGTATTGATGATTTGTCCTGGTTTTCTTTCGTATGGACAGGGTGTCTGTTTCCTTGTTTGTTTGCTTCTGTTTGTTAAATAGTGTCCGCGTTTTTGCACAGGTGTATAATTACGCAGAAATGAATACACTGCATTCCATGTATCTATGCTGATGGTTTCAACCTGGGATTTGGGGAAACAGAAAGGCGGAGGTGGACGGGGAGGAGGACACAGGCAGGAATCGGTACGGCAAGAGGAAGGAGTGAGAACTGCAATAAGAAGATCAACCGAGACAGATCAATAGGCAAATCGCTCGATCGCTCGATCGATAGATAGATAGACAGATAACTATATAAATCAAGAGAGAGAGAGAGAGAGAGAGAGGGGAGAGAGAGAGAGAGAGAGAGGAGAGAGAGAGAGAGAGAGAAGAGAGAGAGAGAGAGAGAGAGAGAGAGATGTTCATCTTCGTACGCATTCCTTTCACTACAATTTTGTTATATCTGCATTTAGTCTGAAACTACCATACACTTGAGCAAAGATTTCAATCTAAATGCTGGAAGAAAGGAGGCCGACATGGAAATGTGTGTCTCCTCTTTCAGACGTCTTTTCACACCGGTCGGACCACACGCCTTTTATAAGTCAGTGAGTAATTTACACTTTAGCTAATAGTATTAGCATCACTTACATTACCCAAATCCGTCTGTAGTCGGTTGCCAAATGACTGACTGATTGATGTTTGCCTGTCTGTTTAATCCGTGACAACCTGTTGTGGCCGCTATGAAACAATGACAACGCGCTGATCACGGGCGTACAGCACTTTTATGCAGGACATGTTTTTCCTCTTAGACGATTATTGCTCAGTCATAGTTACACACACACACACACACACACACACACACACACACACACACACACACACACACACACACACACACACAAAAGATTTAAATATTTTAATCCTGTCACACACACACACACACACACACACACACACACACACACACACACACACACACACACACACACACACACACACACACACACGCACGCACGCACGCACACACACACACACACACACACACACACACACACACACACACACACACACACACACACACACACACACACATCCTTTTTCCTGGATTGCATTCTTCTTAAAACTGAAAAGGCAGAGCAGTCAAGTTACCACTTCCGCTGTCACTGAGGAGAAAAAAATAGGTTTCGAAATACCGGTATCTGACCAGGAGTTATATGCTAGTGAGTTTCCTCCCCCATTGGAGATTGTCTCCACCTTGGAGACTATAAGCTTGCTGAAGGCTTATTTTGAGAAGCATTTATTATTCCGAATTCACCCACTCAAGCACATACTGTTAGTTAGCAGAATTATCTACCACTGCAGATATGAATGCTTATCTCCCCCTATTTCTTCAATCTTAGACATAAGAGCAAGCTTTGTTTAGAATTGAATATTTCTTGCAGTCTTTGCAACACCAAGCAGCTCTGTAAGTTGTTGGAATGGTGCTCGGTACTTATCCTTGGAATTTATTAGTTTATTATATATATATATATATATATATATTATATATATATATATATATATATATATATATATATATATATATATATATATATATATATATATATATATATATTATATATATATAATAAACTAATAAATAAGCTTTGAAATTTGCCAACAAACACACGAAAATAACAGAGACAGAAATGGAGATTATTTTCCACACCAAGAAAACCATACTCCACAGCAGAAATGAAACTTGGATTTAAAAAAACGAGCAAAAACTCCACATTTGATGTGACCATGGGATCCTATGATGGCGCCGAAACATGTGAACTAGTCGGACTATTCATGCTATCCAACATCCAAAAACAGCTCGAAAAACAGGTCGGTTTGTACAGAGAGGAAGCAGGTCACTACGTCACGGGGCCGCTAAGTCACAGGGCCGCTAAGTCACAATGTGTGAGCACGACTTGGCCTAACGGCCTTCGTTCATTCGTCCTTCGTCCTCTCTCGGGCTTCGCCCTACTCTAATCTAAAGACCATCGATTCTGCTTTGGAGTAGACTGGGACACTGGTTACGCCAGGGGGGAGCCTTGCAGTATAGAAAACGAGAGCAACACAGGACCCTGTGACTTGGCGGCCCTGTGACTTAGCGGCCCTGTGACTTAGTGAGCGGTCCCCGTACAGAGACGACGGCCTTGCTGCATTAAACAATAATCGAAGGACGAAAACAAGAAAAAAGAATTATGTAAAATCTTCAAAAACCACAACTTAAAAATCACAATAGAAGCAAACAAAAAAAAAATTAGTGAATTACCTAGACATAACATTAGACCTCAATGACCATGTGTACAAACCATGCAAAAAACCCAACGACATACCAATCTACGTTAATATCAAAAGCAATCACCCACCATCTATACTAAAAACAATACCCAATGGTATAAACAAGAGACTATCCAACCTGTCATGCAATGAAAAGGTATTCGATAATGCAGGAACAGAATACCAAGAGGCACTACAAAAAAGTGGTTATAATTACAAACTGCAATACAGCCCAGACAATAACACAAACAGAAACAAGAAAAACAGGAAAAGGAAGATTCATATGGTACAACCCCCCATACGATGGAGAAGTAAAAACAAACGTAGGAAAAGAATTCTTCAAAATCTTGCCAACATCATTTCCAAAAGAACACAAACTGTTCAAAATATTCAACAAAAACACCATCAAACTATCATACTCATGTATGCCCAACCTTGAAAACATAATTGACTCATCTAACAAAATGAAAAGCAACACAACAGAGAAGGGTGCCGAAAGGACATCTTGCAACTGCACTAAAAAAGAACAGTGCCCCCTAAGCAACAAATGTCTTCACAGCAATATTGTATACCAAGCTACGGTAACATCAGAAAATGAAAAAGAAACATATATAGGGATCACTGAAAACCCTTTCAAAACCAGATACGCAAACCATAAACAGTCACTCAAAAAAGAAAAATACAAAAAACAAACAGAACTGAGTAAATACATTTGGAGACTCAAAGATAAAAAAATAGACTACAGCATATCATGGAAAATCATAAAAAGAGCAACACCATACAGCACTATTTCTATTTAAAAAAATGCAATTTATGCTCCACAGAAAAATGGTTAATATTATGTAAACCACACCTAGCAACTCTGAATACAAAAATAGAAATAGTAAACAATTGCAGGCACAAATGGAAATCTTTGTTAGCACACTCCACCTGAACAGACCCCAACAAGAACCACAGACCACACGTGCAGCGAATGAGATTAAATCACACATGCAGAAACGGAATCAGGCCGCGCACGCTATAAAAGAACGACAGCGTGCCCAAAAGGATATCCTGAAGAGAGCAAGAGGCAAGAGGCTCGAAACAAGCTTGTTGATTTTAGCACTTCGTTTAGAAATATTTTTAACAGATATATATATCATAGTCTTGAACAGGGCTGCATTCTGACATTTATTGTTCATAAACTTTTGCCTGTTCTTTGGGCTTCATCACACAAATTGCCATCACAAACGTTTGTTGATTGGTTTTGGTTTTGTTTTTGGTGTTTGCGTTTGTGATTGCACTCGTCTGATAAAGCCCAAAACAGGCAAAGATTTATGAAAAATAAATGTTAAAATGCAGCCTAGTTCAAGACTTATGTTTTCTCTTAAGTGTGTGCTGACTATTGTGAGCATTGTCTGCTTGAACGGATTCCCGGTGGAGCGGCCTGGAATTATGGTAATCTGAATGAATTTAAATATATATATATATATATATATAATATATATAATTTTATATATATATATATATATATATATATATTATAGATAAATATGGTTAAGATACCCAAAATGATTTCCAGAGTGCTCAACCCCTTGGGGAGCAACATTTGTTAAAAACCTTATTTTAATACCTTATTTTAACAATATATAAATATATATATATATATATATATATATATATATATATATATATATATATATTATATATATATATACAGAGAGAGAGGGGTGTGTGTGTGTGTGTGTGGGGTGTGTGTGTGTGTGTGTGTGTGTGTGTGTGTGTGTGTGTTTATATGTGGTAAACTCCAGGCAGCGACTGTCACACACCACATTTGCAACATTCAATCACACATATGGCATATTCACTCCGTGCGCGCATCTACTCCATTCATCCAAAGGAGGGTTTTTTCACTTGGACTGCCCCTCTACGTCATCCATTGTCTTTCATAGTCGTCAATCCTTTTGGTGAGTATGTCGTTCATCCTCTGCAGGTCCACGTTCTTCTGTTGATGGAGAGTCACGACCTCCTCCCTCAGCCCCCTCAGCTCGTCCTTCATGCCACGTAGTCTTCATAGAGAATGTGAATATCTTCGTTCATCCATCCAAGTCTACGCATCCAGCCTTGTACCCATGGACTTAAGCATGCCCATAACGTCGGACAAGACAGGCTTGTTTCCTGTTTCAAACGAATGCTGCCTAAAGGGTTGTTCATCTTGGCTAGGCTGGCTCTGCTAATTGTTGATCTCGTACTAGTCAATCGGGGGTTTTCTCTTACTGTCCTTGTACTGAGAATGCTGGGTTTAGGATTACTTTCCACGTCCCTACAGTACAGAACAAAGCTACCCCAGAACAAATACGAGAGGAGCAAGCCCAGTATGATCAAACCGTCTGCTCTTCGTTTTGATGTCAATGTAGTGAAGTAGCAGGCCCTATTTTGCCACACATGTTTCAATATGAAGGCCTGAAAAATCGGACAAAAACAACCGCATACTGATCTGAAATCCGGTGCAACTGATGGCATGGTCCTTCGTGTGACTTCCTGCTGAACTTCAAGGAGTAAAATGGTCTTTGGATGTAGAAATTCTTCTTGATTATCGGAGGGCAAAACATATGACCTCACGTGAAGATCAACAATTTACAACCACACCCCCCGCAAAGGGAGAGAAGCAGGGTTTCTATATACCATCGGAGAGAGAGAGAGAGAGAGAGAGAGAGGAGAGGAAAGAGAGAGAGAGAGAGAGAGAGGAGAGAGAGAGAGAGAGGAGAGAGAGAGAGAGAGAGAGAGAGAGAGAACTTCCCTTCGAATGCCAGAAATACTTTGATTTTTTTTTTTTTTTTGTAAATAGGGTGAGGATTAATACAATTGAAACAAAAAGGATGGAATCTTTCTCATTCATGCCAGCAACGATTTTGGTGGTCTCACAGGATTCCGTGAGGACACAGTGACCACTGAGTAACTGAGCTAGGAGTGCTGAAATTTGGAAGACACCGTAATGCACTTCCTCAAAGGCAGAACTATATCTCAAAAACCGTATCGAGGAGATTGAAACGCGAATATGCAGATACACGGCACTCTGCACTTTATATTGCTGGAAAGGTTGGCATCAGTCAACCGTTTAATAAATAAACGAAGATGAGAAGAAGAGACTGGGTGGGTAGATGGAACGTGTGTGTGTGTGTGGGGGGGGGGGGGGGTGCGTGTGTGTGTGTGTGTGCAGGTGTGTGTGGGGATGGGTGTGGGGAGGGGTGTGTGCGTGTTGATGGAGATACAAATATGTATATATACTAACACAGGCTTTTATGTAACGATTTATAATTTCTCTTTATAATGTCTTATGTACTTGCGAAATGTTGCAGAGCAGAAGAAAATTTTCCGATGGATAATGAAGTTGATTGAATAGAATTGAATTGAACAGATCATCGTGACCTTTAACTCTGACAGCCTTGAGGAATGAGCCTTTCATGTGCAGTGAATTTAAAACACTCACATGCGGAACATTCTTATTCGCACAGGGCACTTTTGAAGACAAGGAACAAAAGCTTTCTAAGTGTGGTAGATGGACGAGATGGAGTAACCAAAGTGCAGAAACCTAGCAAGGTCATTTCATCAAAAGGCAAGGAACAGTTTCACAAGATCGTGGGTTTGGTGACAATGATGTGTGCTTTCGCGGCTGCTGCTGTCTGCCTCCTATTTAGATATTCTATCGAAGAGGAATGATAGACATGTTATGAAAGAATCATCTGCACAAGCTATTGGGCTTTCAGGTCTGAAGGGCTGGACTGATTCAGATCTGTTTGGGTATGGCTTCGTCACTTTGCCAGCCTCACCAATGCGTTGAAGGACAACTAATGACTAATACCGTTGGATGGACATGACAGACACTACACTCTTGCAGCATTCAACTTTTGTCCTAAGCATGGCATTACAGTGCTTACTTTCCCGCCTCACAGCACACGCGATCTACAGCCACCTACCTCATAGGGAGCATTTCGAACTGCTTGCCAGTCTTCAAGCGACAGCTGGATGGTGGTCAATGGAGGATGACACTCCGTTACATGACGTGGCCTGACTTGCACGGAAAGCTTTCTACACAACGGCGCTGTGTTCTCTGATGTCGACTTCCCTGGGACGTATCTGCACAATCAGCCGTGTCTCCCTGATGAGGCCGATAGAGAACAGGAAAACACCGATTCTAACTCACCCTAGCCCTCACTAGGTTCGGGCTAGGGCGCCCTAGAATCGGTGTTTTCCTGTTCTCTGACAAGTAAGACTTCATAACCAAAAAATAACGACCCTACAAACAAACATATTGTGTAGGGTTATCCGTTTTCAAAACTAATTTACTAACTTTTCAGATTTTAATTTTTGTTTAATCCTATGTTTTTCTTGATCGTTTTCAATAACATCATTTTCACGCAAACATTCATCAAATGCATCTCTGTCTTTCATGTGAAATAACACTACAGTCTTTAATTGTTCTCTAAGTCTTTTAAAACCGAGTTATATTTCTGGCATAAAATCCACACATTTATCCCAGCATGTCTTCCACTGAAAGCTAGTTTCGACAAAGTGTTTCTTTTTTTAACTATGTCTCTTTCTGCTGAACAGTCATCTATAATAAATAGTGTCTGCGTTCCTTCAAACAATATAAAAAGCGTTCTAGACACTCCTCAGTTTATTGCTGGGATCAACTAAAAATATGTTATCATCAGTCCATATAAACCTTCTATCATGATATGCTTTGTTCCATTTAAGTGTTGGGCAGAAAATCACAATATGATCAAAATTATAACGATAAACTGTTTGTAACAGGTTGAGGATAAATATTGTTTTTCCACAACAGTTTGTCCACAAATTAATGAACAATGAGGGGTTTTTGTCATAAAGTTTAACTGCTCCATAGTTTTATAACAGAACTTAATCTAATCCAGTTATTGTTTTTATCATGCTCTCTGTCAAAACTTGTTCAGTATAATAAAACCCAATAAGGCCTAAATGTGTAAGATTAATCCAATTCAGTGCTGTAAGATTGTTTCTATTTAGACTAATATTGATTTTGTTGCTTGTTGTTATGACCTTAATATCCTCGCCATTGTGAAGAACGACGACAGTAACTTTAAGTTTTTCAACGTCTAAGTTTTGCCAGCTAATTAGAATTCCTTTTAAAAGGACGTCACTAACGCCCACAGCCCCATTCCTCGCCTCATCTTTAAGACAGAAATTTCAAATATCATTGTGAACGTGTCTCCTAATTTCATTTGCGGAATGAACTGTAATTTTGTAGAAGCATCTTTCAAAAACGGTTTCTCTTCTGTGGAGGATGTACTGTTTTTTCTCATACGGCGTTATTTCAATTTCTTTCCGACTATGTCGTCTGGCATAAGGCTTACATGTAAAGGGCCAGAGTTGAATGCTTTTCTGAAACTTTTTTGATGGTTAAAAAATGTAAATGGGCTTATGAATTCAAATTTTATATCCCATTCTAAATATGGTTCTAAGTGCCATTTGAGGTCAGGTTTTCGAACTATTTTATATTCATATTGGCCAACATTATTTGCTTCTACATTGCGCAGTTGTTCTAGTTTAGGAAACTTTTTGTTGTCGCCAACCTCTTTGCGTTTATAATCACCATCTTTAGTGTACTCAAAAACATACAAAGCGCCTATCTCACCATTTTGTTCAAAGTCCGCAACGTCTGCAAGGTCTTTTAATTCTAAAGTTATACACCTCACAGGCGCTAATGTAACTCCCGATTCTTCTGGCCCCCGCGACATTATTTTTTAGTACAACTTATTATTTTATTTCCAAAACAATGTGTAGGTTATCACATTTTACAACTTTCCCCGTTTTGTCTTGATTTTTATATTAAATGATCCAACCCTCCACAAACTAATCTTTTAAACTGTAAATTAGGGAATTGTATAATTTCATAATCGCAATATGCAGCTTTCCCTGACGGAAGAGCTCTTAAAACAGTTGATGGCCTTCCATCATATAAGTTTTCATCAGTGCTTAGCTCGTCCAAATGAACATAGAGTAATGAATGTAATGCAAGATCGAGCGGACTTTCACCCTCATAAGTAGTTTTGTCTGGTGTTAACACTAAAACTATGAGTGGGTAGATTGCAGTTGTAAAGCCTAACATTTTAGCTAGCTCTTTATCAAAAAAGTAAGATACTTCTTCAGGCTTGAATGTTAACATTGTTTTTAGATTTGCATTGTTAAGTTTGAGAGTAATGTTTAAAGTTACTCATTGCTTCTTTTAGCGAGCAAAACCCGTTAATAACCATCAGGTATTGTTAATGGCTAATTTTGGTCCCTGCTTTGGTAACTTTTAGAATCTTGTTATTCTTCCTGGATTCAGTTATATTAAACCATACGACTTTGTAGAATATTTCATGGAGCGCGACCATTTTGGTTCCGCAATCGTTCTTAAACAGCATGTTCTAAAAACGAAGGGCGGTCTTGAGTTTTATTGTTACAAACATTTTTAAACAAAATTAAAAATGAGTGCATTCAAAATATACTGGCGCAAAATATTTGTTGGGCCGCATACAATCTTAAAAATATAACAACTGATACTCTTGACATTGCTGGACCAGACTGCCACTTTTCTTTAAAAAGGGGGAGTACTCCATTGAAGAGCTATCTTAACCCCCCTATTGAAAACGACCACATCAAGAAAGCGTGGTTTAGTCATCCGATGCAGTTTTATCAGAACCAGTTAAACTTTGCTGTGTTTGCGCATAAACTGGGTGTGGAGTGTCGTATCCCGATCATTTAATCACCATGATCCTTTGGTGAGGTCAGTGTACAGTTTTTCATTCTATTACACTTCAGACGTATTTTGACAGACTGCAAGCGCCATTACCAAATGAAAAAACCGTTTAATCCATTAAGCAACAGATAGACATGAAGGTTTTGAAAGGATCTGTAACGAATTTAATATTAAGACCAAGACAGCCTTTAGACAAAAGTTGGATCTTAATCATGGCCTAGGGGGAGCTTTATTTTCGGGGCAGCACAGAAAGTATAACTATGACTGGCATCCTCCTTTCAAATCTTTCTTTTCAGGCATAACTGTTCAGCCGGGTCCCTACAGCAAGAGCATAAAACGCATGGACAACATTTATCTTAGCACTTCTAAGGGCCTAACTAGGCGGGAATTAGAACGAATAAACGACTCTATTCGTACTTACGTTTGGTGTTTGCTAGGATCGCAAGCACAGGCAAGATCGAGCATAACTGATTTTTCTAACTGGCCTTGATGCACAAAAACAATACTTAGCAAATTTAGAGGACCCCATTAATTCTACAGTTGATTTACCTTCAAGTTTAGAAAGGTACCAAAACTTTTTACAATACGCAAGATCAAAAGTAGACTTTGCTGTGGCATGGTTTATACATGCTGCCTTCTGACCTCAAGACTCCAGTTTAGGAACAATAAATAAACTATAATAATGAATTCTTATAGCAGGCAAGAACAAAAGGGTTTGGGGGAAAAACGACATAAATTTGAGCCAGAAAATTTTTGCAAGCAGTAAGCAAACACCCAAGATTAAGTTTATCCAGTCCCGAGGTCCAAAACCAAAGGTCGTTGAAGACTCGGGAAAGCTCGTGGGCTCTGTTCACGATGACCATGAATATGAAAAGACAGCGTTTTTTTGTTGGATTAAATGGCCCAGGATTACTTGGTTTTTTATCTTACTAAATATTAACCCAAATATTAAGAGAACTAATGCCCATAAATTCTCGGCCATAAAGCCAACTACTTTGCTTGCAGTAGACAAAAGCCGTAGCAATACTCCCTAATATACCTGGTAAAGAGTCTATGCTTTACCAGCTAATTTTTTTTTAAAAAACTCGCAAGATGATCAAGCTGTTTTTTACCACGATTTATCAGGCGGTGATGGAGGCGGGTGGCGGCGGAGGCACTGAACTTTTGCCACCGCCGCCTGTAATAGCCAACACCAATGTATTATTGCAAATCCTAAGGCAGTTTTTAACGCTTACAAATGTGCACCCTGTCTCTCTAAACGTATTGTTTTCGTTCTGCTAGCGTTGTGTCTTCATATAAATTCTTTGGATAGTTTCTCTTATTCTGCTCACTTGAGTTCGCATTGTTTTTGGTTAGTAGACAAAAACTTCTAGTCTTGCTGATCTCTCTTGTTCAGACTTTTAGTCTTTGGGTTATTCTTTCTTTAATTTTCAGACTCTAAATTGGCGTCATCGCCTCAACGAGTTTTTCTTTTTCTCTTTTTTATATGCTCATCTAGTTCCCTTTGTTTTGCTAAATTGTTTGTTAATCGCCTCTGATGCTTCTCAAAGCATGTTCAAGGGCCCTTAGTTCTGCATGGGTAGGGTGAGTCGTGTATAGTCTTTAACGCTGTTTCTTCGAAAAATGGCTTCTGCTTCTATTACATTTATTAATTGTCTGCCGATTGATTTAATTCTTTAAGTTCCATGTTTTGCATTTGGTTATCTGTCGGGAGTTTTTTGAGTGTGTTTTGAAGTTTAGCAACTGCTTCTGCCCTTAATTTTGGTCTAAAAAGGGCCAAGGCGATTTTGATCTTTCGCGCTGAGTCTTTGTATAATTGTCTCTTTGGGTAAAACTTTGATGGGTCTGGTTTAGTTGTAAGCCGAACAAGTTGCCCTTGATCGTTGTTCACAAACAAATGGCCATCTTTTAATTCAAAATCATTTGGGTCTATAAATTCGGGAGGTTCTTGACCTAAACTTTTGTAAAATGCTCCGACCGTACTTTCTGTTAATTCACTCCGCATTGTGGCCGTTGAGCGATGCCGTGTTTAAAGGGATCATTTCACTCATGTCGTCTCCAAGATCAAAAACATCATAATCTTCTTCACCTTCAATGCCTGCCATGTTTTTAAATATTTAACTTTTTATTTTGCTTCATAAAAATGTCGCAAGCACATGGCTCGATTCTTGACCCGCATAGAAGACTGAAAGACCCTTTGGCGTGAAGGGAAATAAGCGGAATATTACTGTTCCAATAATCCATCTACTATTGATGCAGATCAAATTCTTACTGTCAAATTTCCAGACCTAGGAGCGGGTGATGTGATTGTGCCAGGCTCTGCGCGGCTTACTTTCAAAATAGAACTCGCTTCAACAACAGACCCAAACAGGACAGTTGTACAGAATCTGGGGCGGGCAATCGTTAAGAAAATTTCTATAAAACTTGAGGGGCAAGAAATATTTTCTTTGCACAATGCAGACATATTTTTAACCTATTCTGATCTATGGCTAACCACGAATGAAAGGGCTGATCTTGCGTTTCAAGGAATAGGAAATGAAGAAGCACTAAAACATAGAATAGGTGCTGCAGATACTAAAGACGGCAAAAAGTATGTAGCTGTAAATTTTGCGTATGGAAATCGCTTTTCCATTCCCTTAGATTTTGAGTTGTTAAAAGCGCATGCGCCATACTTTCAAGGAGCATTAAAAGACAGATTGTCATATGAACTAACTTTTAATGAATACAAACGTGTTATCAAATCAACAGACGCCGAAGCAAAGTACGGCATTTCTGACATCTCGTTAGAGTTTGACGTTGTTAGCAACCGTGAATTAGCGAGGTTGATCCAGCAACAATATCAGTCAAAATTAGCAATATATTACGAAAGAGTGATTCATCATACAACATATCCCAGAAGCAGGGCAGACACTATATGGAATTTTAGTTTTAGTGTCGCAGCAAGATCGCTTAAAAGGTATTTTATTGCTGTGCGAAGATGAGGAACCATTCAAAAGAGGAAGTGAAAAGTTTTTTAATCCAAAAATAACGAAAGTACAATGTTCAATTGAGGGTAGCCCTAACCAAATCTATGCTAGTGGGCTTAAACCTTATCAGCATTTTGATGAAATAAGAAAACTGTTTGGAGGTGGGAGGTGTAGAAATCCAACAGTTGACCTTGTGTCTAAAGATCTACACCTTCACAGTGTAAGACTTGATGATTATTTAACAACAAAATACGGTTTATGGATTGACCTAAGGTCAACGGAGGATAATCAGTTACATGGAAGCGGGGAGAACTGTGAGAGACGTAATAAACATTCAAATTGATAAAGAAGAAGAAGCCGATAAACCACTTAATGTACATTTGTTTTTAATATATGATGCGCAGCTAAATATTAAGGATAACAGATTTGAAAATTACAATACTAAATTATTTTTTATTTTATAAAAAGCATGTTGTTCAGGTTTATCCAAAATGTGCCTACAGCGCCAGAGCCCCTAAAGAAGAGATAGTAGAAACCCCCGGCATAAAAACCTTCAGATTAACCAACATTACGCAAATGCAACAAAAACTAGAGCAAGACCTTTCGAAATACAGCAAAACCAGACGAAGGTATTCTGCCGCCTGTAATGCTGTTACATATGTTAATACTGGAGCATCGACTTTGAGTGCTCTATCGGCAGGAACAAGTGTTGGTTTCTTAGCAACAGGTGTTGGTGCACCGTTAGCTTTACCTCTAGGCGGGGTGTCTTTAGCTCTTGGCCTGTGTTCATTAGCTGTAAGTGCTGCTAGCAAAAAATTAAAAACTAAACTCCAAAAGCGCACAGCTATGGTTCAATAATAACAGCTAAACTTAGTTCGTTCAAACTGACAATAAATAAAGCACTAGTTGACTCAACATCACGGACGAAGAATTTAGTCGTGCACAGGCCCATTTTGATGACTATAAAAGACAAAAGTTTGATCTTCAAGAAAGGCGAGGGCAAGTTTTTCTCAACAGCCAGACGCCGAGCAGATAAAAAAGGAATGTTTAAAAAAAGTAAACGAGACATTAAACTCTGTTCTAAACAGCTCACAGTAACAACTCAAAGGGCGTTTATACTTTAGTTTATGAGTCCAAGCGCAAAAAGACCGTCGATATTGATTCTGATTAAGTATTTTTTTTTAATTTAAATAAATATTTTGAGTTAGAAAGAAACTCAGCATGGATAAGATATATGAAGGACAAGACGAATTGTTTGAAGGAATGCTTCAGAGAGAGCGTTTATCAAGAGCACTGAATGATATTGATTTAGAAGTCATTGACCCAACAAACGTACAGGCAAGTGTTGTTCATGCTATTTCTCAAGTTCCAGGCAAACTAACAATAGACCCACCGGTTAAAGTAATGTTAGCTGTTTTAATCGACTATGTAACAATAAATGAAGAAAATCTAGAAGTCTGGGTCTCGACTAAACAACAGACTATTCTTTCCTCTAATGACTTAACACCCCGGGTTGGCAGACGAACTGCTTACACAGTTTGACGCTGCCGCTGAAGAAGCCAAAATGAGAGGCTCTGGTTGGTCAGAGGGTGAAGACTTAGAGATCAGATTAAAACAGTCTAAGTATGCGCGATTGTTGGCAAGGCTTACATTCCACTACCTCCAGCATTAGTAGCGAAAAGAGCAGTTCTAAACATAAGGAATACAGACAACAAATGTTTTATGTGGTGTGTTCTCGCAAGGCTGCATCATGTCCGCAAAAACGCAGAAAGAGTGTCTAACTATTGGGATTACATCAATGATCTTAACTTTAGTGGAATATCCTTTCCTGTTAGCACGGATTCTATTGATCAGTTTGAAGAACAAAACAAACCAATAACTGTTAATGTATACACATGGGATGAAGAAACAAATCTACTACCATTAAAGTGTCCAAGAACAGCCCAACGATTGGCGAGCCAGACAAAAATCATGTTGACTTACTACTAATGTTTTCACCAGCAGGGCTACCCATTACACATTGATACGCACAATGAGTAGATTATTGGCCATACTTCAAAAATTGAGCATAAACAAGAATTCTGCAGAAAATGTTTAACAAGAATGCCATCTGTTCAAGCCGCAAGCGAACATAAGAAACATTGTATTGGCCCAGTTGACTGTAATACGGAACTAATTACTCCCCACCGGATCTAAAGTTAGTTTTAAGAACTGGAAACGGATGCAGACAAGCCCATACGTAGTTTACGCAGACTTCGAGTCGCTTATTGTTCCTTATGAAGGGCCAGCGCCACAAAAACTTCGAAAAACAGTCTTAATGAGTAATCATCAGATTTGTTCATTTGCCTTCATTATTGTTAGGTCGGATGGCGCTCATTCAACGCCAGAATTATACAGAGGGCCAGATGCGGCTAGAAGATTTTTTACAGCGCATGCAGCAAGTGCGTAATGATTGTTCTAATAATCTGAATTTATCTGAATCATAATGACGCCTGAAGACCAACAACAGTATGACTCAGCCACTCACTGTTGGATTTGTGGTTTAGGCCTCTCCTCAGAATCAGCGAATCCGACAGTAAGAGACCATGATCACATTAGTGGAAAGTTTAGAGGAGCTGCGCACAGTAAATGCAATCTTCAATTAAAGTTTGAACCAAAGACATGGAAGCTGCCTATATTCTTTCACAACTTGCGAGGTTACGACTCCCACCTTATAATGAAAGCAGTGGACGATGCCTTCAGGGTGTCATGCATTGCACAGTCATCAGAAAAGTACATGTGTTTCACTTTAAATAACATGTCTTTTTATGACTCTATGCAGCACATGATGGGTTCATTAGAGTCGCTGGCTATGTCCTTAAAGTCCTGCCCAATAACGGAAGAATATTTTGACCCAACTCTTGTTAGAAAGGGCGTTTACCCTTATGAGTACATGAACAGTTGGGAAAGGTTTGATGAAGACTCACTTCCGCCTAAAGGCGCGTTCTTTTCTAGTCTTAGAGGAAAGGACATCAGTGATTCAGATTACCAGCATGCTCAAGATGCGTGGCAAAAGTTAGAGTTGTAAAACGATGGGAGACTATCATGACTCCTACTTAATGGCAGATGTATGTTTGTTGGCGGACGTCTTTGAAAATTATAGGAAGACCTGTATGAAACATATAGCCTGGATCCTGCGCATTACATTTCTGCGCCGGGATGAGCTGGGACGCTTTCTTAAAGTTTACTGGAGTACAGATTGATTTATTGTCAGATTTACCAATGATTCAGATGATTGAAAACGGATTGCGTGGAGGAATTAGTTGGCGTCACATCATTACTGTAAAGCAAACAACAAATACTAGATGACTATGATCCGAGTAAAAGGTCTAACTATCTCATGTATTTAGATGCGAACAATCTGTATGGTTGGGCAATGGCGCAATCACTTCCATTACGCAACTTTAAAGTGTACACAGGCGGCGATCCGAATAATATCAAAAGGCATTAAAGTGGTTGGGCAGTTTAACGCCTGATCAACAGCGTGGTTTCATTCTAGAAGTTGACTTAGAATATCCTCAGGAACTCCATGACCTGCATAATGACTATCCATTAGCAGCAGAAAGTCTAAAGATGGATCCAAGAGAACCGCCTAAACTTGTGCCTAATCTTCGAGGCAAAAAAAATTATGTCTGTCATTACAGACTTCTGCAATTTTATTTAAGACATGGTTTGAAGTTGACAGCAGTTCATCGTATAATTGCTTTTGATCAAGAACAGTTCATGAAACCATACATCATGAAGAACATGACTCAGAATAAATCCACAGATGCTTTCAAAAAAAGATTTTTTCAAGTTAATGATAACAGCTGTTCGGAAAGACTAGGGAAAAACCGCCAAGCGCAAAGATTCAATTGGTCCCCAAAAGAAAACGAAGTTTAAAGCTGACTTAAAAACCAAATTTCGGACTTTAGAAGATTTCAGATCACCTTTGGCAAAATGATGAAAAAAAAAAAAGTCAATTGGGCAAACCTGTATTTATTGGGTTTACCGTTTTGAATTACAAGCTTTTGATGTTAGAGTTTCTTTATGACTATTTTAAAAACCCTTTGCCAAGTCCAGAGGCTTTACCGATACAGAAAAGTTTTGTTATAGATACCCCACTGAAGACATCTATAAAGCATGAAATAGAAGTGCTAAAGGGATGCAGGATGGTACGACCTCCGATTACCCAAAGATGCCTTTGCATTAAATTTTACTAACAAAAAGGGTTTTTGGGAAAGATAAAGGGAGAATATCGGAAAGGTGATCAAGATTTTGGGGGTTTGGGGGAAAAAAGTACGTATTTCGGCCAGGAAAAATCATTAAGAAAGAAAAGGGGAATATCTCCCCGGTTGTGCATCAAACATATCACATGACAACTACAAAGAAGCATTGTTTACAAAAGACTTTTCACATGAAACGTAAAAGCGTCAAATTCTACTAAAATCAGCACAATTTGTAACAAAAAAGTCGTTGATAGAACAAAAAAAAACGGGTGTTTGAAACCAAGTTTTCAATGCAAGGGGCACTGGAGGCCCGCAAAAACGGGGGGGTTTATATTTTTCATCAACTTTTATTATAAGATTAATATAGCTTCTCCTTTTCATTTAAACTTTTCTCATGTTTGCTTACATCGAATTTTTTTTTATTTTTTCAAGAATTCTTTTTCCCAAATTTTTGGGGGTTTGGTTGTAGGTGACGGTGATTTGCATGCTTTGATTAACCCTCGAAAATTTTTCCTTAAAGTTACAGCAGAAATGTTTCCCCGTATCATTTTCCGGTCTTTTTTTTTCCATTTTTTTTCGTTCTCCCTTTCCTTGAGCTCCTTTTTAAACTCAAATATATTGATAAATTAACAAAGCGGAACTGTTTTGGGTGGGTTTACTGAGCCCTTTTTTCAAAAAAGATTTTTGGGGACGGTTTTTTGTTGTGTCGTTTCTCGTAAATAATACCGGGGGGATTTTTTTTACAATTCTTTTTATTTCATATGGTAACACTCCAAAGGGGTCGTTGCCCTGATGCGAGTGCCCCTTTTTTTTCCCGTTCCCCTGAAAATAAAGGTCCCTTACTTTCAAAAAACGGCAATATTTCCCAAAAGGAAGACCTCCTCAGCAAATTTTTGTTTTTCTTTTGATTGCTTGTACGGGTTTTTACCCTTTTAAAATTCTTCATTATTCAGGCGCAAAATGGGGCGTCTTAACCCATTCTGTGTTGCGAAAATTTGTAACACTCTCTGTGAATGGTGGAGAAAAGTCTTTCAGCAAACTTTTTGTTAAATTTTTCAAAAAAGCCGTGTTTGTGAACCCGGGAATCCCTTTTTTGAGGGTAACTCTTGTTTCAACAGAATTTGATTCATTGGCCTTTAATTTTTTTCCATCACGATTGAAATGCGAGGGAAATTTGTGGGCCTCGTTGGAATCAGTTGTATGGCGACAGCAACAGCAAAGCCCCTTTTTTGTGTTAATGGTTTCCGATCTTTATATCTTGAAGCTATGTCAATGATTGATGCGTACTTAAATTTTTTTCGTCAATGATCAGAGGGTAAATTAAAATCCATTTGATGGGTGTCTTTTTGGGTTGTGTTCCAAAGGGGGTCTCGTATTCCCTAGGCGAGGTAAAAAATTTTGCCAAACCCTTTTTTTAGAAACCCATTCCTTTGCCGTTTGTTCACTGCCCCCTGCGTTGCTTGCTTTTTTTATTGCGTGTTTCCCCTCCAAACCTTTTGGGGGCGAATAATGATTTTTTCATTTTTTTTTTTTAGCAAATTTGTGCAACAAAATACAGACGGTCAACCAAAGGCAATAAACGGTTTTTCTTGCATCTTTTTTTTTTTCTGAGGGTTGATAAAAGTCACTGAATTTTGGTGGGGGAAATGTCTGGATTGGTTTGCCTTTAAGTATTTTTGTTTTATTGCTTGTCAACATTTTTTTAAATATTAAGCTGCATCCCCCGTTTTTTCGTGGGTCTTAATAAAATCTAACTGCTAAAAGTCTCGTTTTTTAAAGGCGTTTGTGCAGCTGCTAGTGCTCCATGCTTTGTTATGTCTTTTTCTCTCGCCCCCCCCGCGTTTCAAATCAAATTACTTCCGCAAAAGAAAAGCCATTCACCCAGCGCACCTACATCTTTACGATGAAGCCTTTTTTATAAATGTTTTTTTATTTAATTTTTATACGTCGGAATTATTCCTTCTTGATAGAAAATCTTTCGTGGCAAACCGAAGCTGCAATGAAGCAATTAGCTTTGCTAATCCTCAAGTCAGTTGCCAAGACTGCTGGTTTAATTTAACAAGCTTTTCCCAAGCATTGAGTATCCTAATTAGACCTCCAAAACAGCAGAATGAATAAAAGGTTCAACCGTTTTTTCGGGTCATTTTAAAAAAATAAAAATAATTATATTTGTAAAAAACGAACAGCGATGATCTGTAGAGCACAGAGGGGCCTAAAAAGTTTTGGGGGCTTGCAAAAAAGAATTTTGACGCCAAGCTTTAGCCCAAAAAAAGGAGAGGCTGACTTTTGCACATGGGGAAAAACAAAACATTTCCCTCGGAACTGAATTCAGCTTTTGAACAGATCAACAGATGCCCGCAAGACATTATAAAGATCAAAACGGGTTTTGGAAGCGAGCGGGGGTCGGAATGGTAAAAATTGGGGAAAAGGGGCTCTTGTTTGTACAAAAACCTATAGTAGATTTGCTCCCATTGTTTTGAACAAGTTTTTCGTATGATTAACGAAGACCCTTTTTCAAAGTCATTAGGCTCTAGATGTGATTTATACTATAGATTTTGAAATTGTTATCGCCTTTAATCATGGTTTTAATAACTTTTTAATCAATAGATTTGTTTCCCTTAAAATGAACGAGCTGGAAAATCATCAAACCCCAAATTTGGTGGAAAAGAACCCACCCAGAAAATTCAGAAAAAAATTCGAAAACACTAAACCGGTGGGGGCCAGTGAAAAGCATCCCTCCTGGGGGTTAAAGCAGGAAAAAAATTTGCAGGTGGAAAAAGACAAAAAAAATTAATGTTGCGAAATAACTCATATGAAAAAATAAACCGCCACGCCAGAAAAAATGATTCAATGCCCGCTATAAAAAACCCCTGTGATACAAGACCTACAGCACCAAAGTCTTCATGGGAAAATTAAATTAAAATGTTTTCCCTTTTTGGCGCCCTTGTGCTGTTGGGGCAGTTTTTTCGGTTATAAAAAAATTAAACCAATGGGACCAAAAAAAAAGCAATCAAAAAAAAATGAACCATAAATGCAGAAAAAAACAACAGCCCCCAAAAAGCCCAAAAACAAAGCATCATTTTTATCCATTTTTAAAGCAAAATATTTTAAAACTTAATTTTTAAATTTTTTTAAAAAAAAAGTCAGGGGTATTATAAAAAATGAAGTCAATAAAAAAAGCCTGGAGTTTTAAAAAAAATTTCCAAACCAGAATTGTAATAAAATGCGGTTTTTGGATGTAAGAAATTTCATTAAGATCTAGCTGACCGATCTTGCGCAGAGAACGCTGACAAGATATTTTCGCGATGAGTTTTTTTTAGGCGTGTGTGACATATTAGAATCTATATTTTAAAATAAAAACATAGATTGTTTTTGATAATTATAAGAAAACTTAAAAAAAGAAAATTTGGGTTTTACTTAGAGGAGACTTTAATCAAGAATTTTCAAAACTTGATCAAGAACTTAAAAAAAAAAAATTAACTAGGGAAATTAGAGGGAAATTTTTAAAAAAATTATAGGGTTTCTTGATTAACCTTTACCAACCCAAACGTTCAAAAGTGGGGGAAAGGATAACCCTTCCATAAATGGCCCAAAGGGAAAAAAGCGCTGTAACTAGTTTGGGGTGTTAGAAGAGTTCTTTCAGTGGGCCATTGTGAACCCTTGGCTGGTCCCATTAGTGTGAGCCCTGGTTTTGGCGCTAGGGGACAGGGGAGGACCACGCCACACACACACTTACACTGTTAAAATCACTTTAAAGTGAAAAGACTTTTAAAACAAAAAACAACAACACCCCAACAAAACCGCGCGCGCATGCACACACACACAACACAACACACATGCCCCCCCATGTAACATGTACGGCGGCCCCGGGGGGCTGTGAAGGACTACGCACTAACCCATTTCTTTTCTAGGAGGAGCCCGAGCCAGACCCCACACAAGAAAGAGAGAGAGAAAAGCAGGTGGGAAATGAACGGTGTTTGGGCGGGGAGCATTAAAATTAAGGGAAGCGGGGAGCGAAGCTGGGTTTTTTGTAGTTGGGTGTGTATCAGGCTTTAAAATTTCGGGCTGACGTGCCGGTTTTGGGTTTTTTAGCTTTAAGCGATCAAAAAGCCCCGGACAGTAGCAGGTTGGCGTTAGGCCTTTGGGGGCTTGCCACACACACACACCCAACAACAAAACATATATCCACGCACGCATGCTACACACACGCACACCAAAGCCACGCACACCTAGCGGAATGAGCCGCACGCGCACACACTAAAACACACACACACATATACTCACACTCCACTACACCCACCATACCACACCCAAACAAACTTACGCCAAGCCGCTAAACAGAAAAAACGGGGCCCCCTGTCTGAGGGGCGACACGCAGCTTTATCGATTGCATCACAAAAATGTAATGGGGGTGGTCTCCCCGAACGCGGATTGCACCCCACCAAAAAAGCTTAAAAATAAGAAATCAACTCTCGCTACTGGTGGGCGGGTTTCACCCCAGGCGTCAACCTTCGGGGGTTTGGGGTTTCTGAGTTTAGGGCTGCACTTCCCCATTAGTTGGGCACACATTTGAGTTTTTGAGTGGGCCAGAGTTTGGGGGGCAAGTTCACCCACCAATCGTGGGGGCAAATTTTACCCCCCTCCCGACCCAACCAGAGGCCAGCCTTTCCCGACCCGAGGCCCGCCCCACCCCCCAAAAAATCCCCGGGCAAACATATCCTGGGGGTTTCCCCCCCCGAAAAGATGGCGCACAAAATGACGCCTGCAAATAAAATTAAAAAAACAGTCGGGGATCTCAAGGGGGGGGGGGGGGGTTCATTTTTTATTTAAAAAAGTATTTTTTATTTTATCTACAATTAATGTTTTTCGCGTGCTCCTTATTTTTTTTAAAATATTAAAATTAACCGCACCGCAAAAATAGTCCCACCTACGTTTTCCCAATCCCAAAAACCCAAAATTTTAAAATCTCCAGAAAACACAACCCCTTCACAAATCAACTCGAAAGGGAAAAGACGAGGCAGAGCTGCGTTTTAAGCCTGCACTTAATTTAATAAGACTGGCGTTGGTTCAAAATCGCCATGCCCAGTCACGCGGTAAGTAATCGGATAGTGCAAAGTCCTAGGTAGGCCGTCAACTAGCAATTAAAGCTTACCAGTTTGTATATGCGGTGCGTTCAGCGGCTGCTGCTTTTCCCCTACGTTACACTATGGATATGTTCAGCTTTCCCCCTACGTTTTTGGTTATTGAAGTGTTACTTGTCAGAGAACAGGAAACACCGATTCTAGGTCGCCCTAGTCCGAACCTAGGTGAGGGCTAGGGTGAGTTTAGAATCGGTGTTTTCCTGTTCTCTCCCGATCCAGCAAACGAAAGGTCTAGGAGCAGGCAAGATGAATTGATCTGTCCTCAGGAATGATTAAGATGGTTCCATGTGCTGCTAGTGAAGGGTTTTAACATTAATAACATATGTCCCTGACTTTATGTTTTTTTTCCTCCTCCGTTCCCCCCCCCCCTCCCCCCATTTTCCCCTTATTTCCTTCATTTAAATTTTGCCAAGTCCTTAATGTCATGGAAGAAATGTTAGTCTGCACCTGCTTTCCTCCACTACTAAATTGTTCAGCTACACACACACACACACACACACACACACACACACACACACACACACACACACACACACACGTGTGTGTACGTGTGTGTGTGTTGTGTGTGTGTGTGTGTGGTGTGTGTGTGTGTGTGTGTGTGTGTGTGTGTGTGTTTATCTAAAAAAAATATCAATTTTCATCATCTCTCCCTCTCTTGTCATTCCTTTCCACCCCTTCTCACCTGGAAGTTCGCTGAGCGTAACATTGACAGTCTTGCTCTATACATGTACTTTAGACGCCTACCGCCATTTTAAGAAACCTACGAGGCCTACTCCATCGTCAAAGGCTCTCTCTGCGACATCGTCCAGTTTGTCTCTGATCCAATGGTCAGCCCTACAGGTGACAAACTAGTCTCCCTGTATTATCTGTTCACGACCCTGCATGCATGCATGTCGCACAGTTTCCATGACTAGATGAGCCAAGGCGCAAGACTTTTGAAATTCTTCCTTTTGTTGTTGTGGTTTTCTGTTTTTCCATGGAAGTGATGGAGTTTTTGTGCCACCTGGCTCCATTAAGATTTTTTTTTTTTTTTTTTTTTGCTGTCCCAACCGCTGCGCCACCTCAGAGGCAGTGCACCCAATGTCGCCCATTTCGACACCCCGTCGATAGCCACAGCCCGGTCGGCTCCGCCGCAGCCATGGCACCGGCAAACCACAGGGAACAGTCAATGTCAAGTCGTCAAGAGGCAACCCACCGGAGGAGACACTGCACTGCTGCCGAGTCACTTCGGTGGTGTTCAGTGGTGCCTGTTCTGATCTAACATACGCAGGACACCACCTACTAAGCCCCCTATTGACGACAATAATTGCTCTCCGGAGGGCGCCACCACGTCCGTCCAACGACAGCCCCCATAGACTCGCCGATACCGGTGACCCCGACGGAACCAAACCAAAGCCACAATCGTGGAGAGGACATCCAAATTGAGATCACCATGAGAGCAGGGCATGAAGGACCACAAATTTGAGACTTTTTTATGCTGATCGATGAGAATGGGGATGATTAAGATGATGCTACGGATTTCCATTTCGGTCTGAACTAATGACAGGATGTACACTACGCTTCCTTCCTAAAAATACCCCAGATCAACCGGGGCCCGAAATACAGGCACCTGCAGTGTGGGTCAGGGAAATTTTGAGCAACACTCCAAAAACGAATCCATTAAGTGAGAAACTCGACTGTGTGGCCCAGTTTCTCATGATCCGCAGCAAACTCAACTCGGGGGCGGAGCGGGGTTTGGGGGGCAGAAAAGGCTCCGTTTTTAGCAGTCAGTCTTCACCTCCCTAAAAAAAAGGCGAAAACGGCACATTTGGATCGCCATTCGTGGGCTGTCAGTGAATACGAGGTAAGGGGCAAAAATAAAAAGAAGTGCACAGGGGGAAATGCCTTTCATGCCTTTTTCCCGGGGTTTTATTTTTAATTCTTTTCAACGCTTATCCTGCCCCAATTGTTGTAAAAATATGCCTTTATTTTTTTTGGGAAAAGTTCGCATTACACACATCCACTATTCCTCTCTCTCTCTCTCTCCTCTCCTCTCTCTCTCCTCCTCTTCTCCCCTCTCTCTCTCTCTCTCACACACAACACACACACACAAACACATACCACACGCACCCGCACACCACACACACACACATACACACACGCACACACACCCCGGCGCAGGCGAGCCCACACATGCACGCACAAACGGCCCACACACACACACACACACACACAACACCCCCACACACACACACACCCCACACAACATAATATTGACTTTTTTAACAAGCCCCCCCATTCATAAATGAGGGTTTGAATGTCGGGCAAGAAGATGCCCGTGGCGGGAAATCAAGCTTTCGTCCGCACCCTTACTTTCTTTCCACAAGGAATCCAGAGGTTTGTTTTAACCAACAACTAAATTTTAATAAATTATGAATAAAGATGTGGTGACTGAAATGATATTCGTATAGTTGTTTTGGTTTTGAGTCCTTTGTTTTCCCTATGAAACAATCCCACAAAAAAAATTTAATCAGCACATGTACTAAAAACACTAAGTCTCTGTCCTTCTCCTCTTCATTTTTTGGGAGCAAAAATATTAACTGCCCCTCGTGCTACAAATATCTTCCGGAGACACACACGGTTTAGTAAACCCCAAAGAATAAATATGTATAGAAAAATGTTGAGGTGTTCTGGCGTTTTTTTGATTGGGGGGGATGTGTTTATGAAATTTGCCACTCAGCTTACAAAATGTGAAACGTTCCGGATTTCCGGGGCGTCCGGTTTTTCCCCAGACCCCGGGAAAGGGTCGACACCCACACTTTCCCTCCCGACGAAGGATATAGGGGGTTAAAGAGTGTCCCAAAGGGTGAAATGAAAGGAGGGGTTTTTAAAACGGGGGTGAAAAAGGGGTATAAGAAATGAGACGAGAGAGACCGAAAGAAAACAATTGTCTTAGACTTGCGCTAGGTCACTCACTTTTCCATCCATCCACGTTCTAAAACACTTACAATTGCACTAGCTTCCCTTATATTTCAATTTTTTTCCCTTCAAAAATCGCTTCACGAGAACCATAAACAAAGAAAAAAATTATAGAATTTTCCCAATCTCCCTTGCTGATTATTCCCCAACTATGTTTTTGAGAATTAAAAATTTATTTTTAAAATTTTTAAAGGGATTAAATCAAATGGCGTTAATTTTCATTTTAAAACCAGATCATTAGATCCCAAAACCCTTTCGTTCAAAAATTTTGAACCTTTACGACTTTTTAAAATAAAAAATCTGCATACACACGAGTATCAATCTTCAAAAATGATTGCATAAAAACGGGGCGAAATAAAATTTACAAAATAGGGTTTAGACAGGGCAACACGATATGATAAAAAAAGTGAAAATGACAGCTCACATCAATCATACGTGTTGCGGGAAAACCTGAAATTTTTAATTCGAGCTTTTTAAATGATGTGCGCGAAAAAAAGTTGTCGAACGTAAACGTGCCTTAATACGATTATTTTTAAATAAATTTGTTGTGCTACAAGGAAAAGGATTTCGATTTTTTTCCTCAACACACCCTTCTTGACCACACATGGATGGCCCAGGGAAAACATGAACCTTCAGACTCTCCCCAAAAAAAAATTGGGGGTGTCGTCCTACCCCCGTAGGCCCCTTCTCGGGCCCTGGACGATGTCTTAAAAAATTTTCTTGCACTCGAATAGTTAGCCTTTTTCTACGGAGCCAAATTTAAACGACGCCCGGGGCTGCCCAAGAGGGGATCAACGGTTACTTTTTACTGCACATGCGGGGACGGAGAAACCACTGACACTTGGAGGGTCGCGTTTGGGTCTACATGGTTTCCAACCCTACAATTGTAAATTATTTTATTATTAAAAAAAAATGAAGTCTGCATGACGCTTGAAATTTAAACCACGCCGTAAAGCAAAACTAAAAATTAGTTTTGTCTTTTGGACATAGAAATATTAATTAAGTGCAGAGCGAATAACGTCATGTTCGATTGCGTCATTTTTTAATGAAAAATAACCGAGTTAGAATGAATGCACAAATCCCCCCCTACTTCGCAAAAAATCATATTTAAAGCAAAACACAAAAAAGTGCGACCATTAATAAGTAAAATACGGGATTAAAAAATCAAATTTTTGCACAACCTTTTGCTTTCTCAATATATAATCATTCGCAGGATTCCAGAGTCTTTATTTTCAACGACTGTACTTCTGCTCATGTATCTGCACCGACTTTTCTTTCCCGATGATCTGATGTAAATCATGACTTGCTGGGTATTCCCCCAACGAAAAGGGCAACCTTTTGCAGTCTTTTCTTTTTCAGACACTGCAAATTTAAAGGTCTTTCATATAAATTCGTACCGTAGAGATACGGCTAAAATTTTATACTCCCCAACAACTCCAAGCATTCTTTCTCCACTGTGGCGTTTTCCCTTTTCGGCTTGTTGATTTTTTACTGGCGTACGCCATGGCGTGCATTTCGCATCCTTGAAGTAAATGCCCCCAGTCCTAATCGTGGCGCGGGGGCGTACACATGGGTTTTTCCTTTTGGGAAACCCCGCATGATGGGTGCGCTGACTAGTTTGTTCTCAGCGTCCTCAGGGCTTTTTCAATCCTCTACCATAAAATCTTCTCCCTTTCTTTCTTTGTCAGATCTGTAAATGGTCAGCAATCAGGGCGAATTCGGAAAAAATTTTTCCATAATATCCTCCAAAACCGGGAATGACCTGAGCCTTTCTTTCTTTTTTGGTCTCTGGGTCTTCTCAATTTTTTTTTGCTTGCCCCTCTCCCCTGACCGACCTCGTCAACCTGATTCCTAAAAACGGTATTTCGGGAATCCAAAAAAGCATTTGAGGGTTTTCCATGGCCCTGCCCCTTGCATCTTTTAAGTACGGCTTTGATTCCCTCAACATTTTTTCCTCCCAAGTCTCAGAAGCGATTAAATATCAATAAATTTGTGGACATCCTTGTTTTTATGTCCTAAATAATTTCCTCCATCCTTGGAACCGGGCCCTTTGCTTTTCCTCATCCAAAGGGCATACGTCTCCAGAAAGTCCCGGGGGGGACTGAAAGCGTTTTTGGGCTTTTTTCTTGTTCATTTGAATCCCCCAGAACCCCTTTGACAGATCAATTTTGGAAAAAGTTTTTGCTTCCCGATCTTTGAAAGACTTTTCGTGTTGGCAGGGGCCTGCATCGAATTCTTCATGAATTCATCCCCTGATCGATACAGCCCTGACTGTCGATCTTTCTTCTTAACTAATACAAGGGGCCTTTTTGTAGGGTATAGGGGGTTCTATCACCCCAGGGCTACTTTTGGGTCACCTTTTTTTCAACCGTTTTATTTAGATGGGGCCCGGTATTTTTGGGTACCTTACGGGTTGTTGTAGCCATCTCTTTTCGCGGGTAACTAATTGGTTTCGCCGGGCAAATGGGTGAGATTTCGTCATGACGACAACAATTTTTTTCCCTCTGTCCCTTTCCCCTGATCGGGGCCCAATACACATTGCTGGGCCCCCCAAAGGGATAGGGGTATATATGGGTCAGATTCTTCTGATCCTCCTCCTCATAACAACTGCGACGTACTCCCTGTTTTTTTTCAATCCTTCCTTCAAGTATTCTTTGAGAAGATTGATGTGAATTCTTTCCTTGCCTTGATCTCAACTTGTAGTCGACGGGTTTGACTCTTCTGGAAATGGGGTACGTCCTTTCCATTTTAACGAACTTGTTATTTTTCGTGAACACACAATACTTTTTTTCCCCAGGAAGAATGTCCATTTTCGTTTCCTTTGTATGCTTCGCTTGTCGTCCGGCAGCCTTTTGGGTTGTCAAGCTATCTTGCTGTTTTTTCGATCCTCTCCCAGATCGATGACAATTCCGCCGGTTCTGACGTCTTTTTCCTAGCCCCTCGTCGGGTCCTTTTTTGTTTCAAGACCTGCATTGGTCCACCCACATGTCTCCCAATAGTTTAAAAAGGGTGAAACTTGGTGATTCTTGTGAGTTTCCCTGTAAGCAAAAAATCCTGCGGGAAAAAAAACTGCCCCACTTTTTGGGGTTACCCAAACAAATTTCTTCACATACCTTAAAACGTGCCTTAAATTTTTCCCCAGGGTCCTTGGTCTACGTGGTAGGTTGTGGGATCCCTTTATGTTCAAGAGTCTTTGACTTTTGCAATTTTTCCCAGAAAGAAATTGACTCCCTCTTCCCGTGAAATTTGTTTGGGATTCCCACCGCCCCAATTTTTCCCCCACAAAGCTTCACCACTGTTCTGTGTTGATGTTACGGAGTGCTGTTCTTCTGCTGGCTTTACATAACGATACGGTAAATGAAACTCTTCCCTAAACAGGGGTTGAGGGGGCTGATGATGTCCACGAACACTGGAAGGGTATTTGGGTCACGGCATCCCTGAAGGGTGCTTTCCCTATCTTTTTCTCCCGATACATCTCGACACGTATCGCATGAACACAATACTTTTTGACTTCACCTTCCACCCTGCCAAAAAAGAAATCAGTAGCAGACGCTTTTTCGACTCTTACCCCCGGGTGTCCAGACATGGTAGGTCATACACTTGTAGTACTTTAATTCATTTTCCCGGGTACCACAACGGGGTAGCGCTCGTGGTTAAACGCCCTTTCCCTAACATATTCCCTTCTTGATTTAATGATGTTTCAACACCTGTTTTGCGGTACGGCTTTCCTGGTTTAGGCCAACTCAAAAAACTTCTTAGTGATGGGTTTTTTATCTTTCTTCCTTCAACTCTGCAGGAGATACAAGCTGCAATTGCTTTTTGATTTTGACGGTTTATTGCCTCCCGGGTAACTGTGCCGCTTGTTTGGTAAAGGGGACATTAATGATCCCCCTCTTTCTTGCTTCGGATTTCCAATCAATACTGGCAAAGGGGTTTTTTCCAAAAACGATACTTCATCTTTTCTGAAAGTAGGGTGTCTCCATATTAACTCGCCACGGAAGTTTTTGTTTGACGATGACGATGCCATTACCTCTTTTTCTGACCTGGAAACAATTTCTAAAACTAAGTTTCCCACGATCGTCTTGACCTGACTCTCACAGCATCCCCCGTTTTTTTCCTTAAAACCTTACGTAAAAGGGGATTAAATTCGACCCCTTTACAACATCACACAACTTTGATCATCTTTTATTGACATTGTCAGCCGCCATCTGTACACTCGCTGTGTCATTTCTTTTTTGTTACAATCCCTCGGGTATGGGGCCCTCCACATGGGTAACTTTTATCTGGAACGATAATTTCTCCTATCGTTCCTCCCTTGTCAGTCAGACCCCCTTTCTTATCCTCCTTCCAGTTTCCCTTTTTGGGACCTCTTTTCTTTCCCATCCCAAACCCTACGATGATCGGGGTTTTGCTATCAATAACTCTCTCCAAATCTGTCTGTTCAAATATATCTGCTGCTGCAACAGTTTTCCTTTCCATTTGGTTCTCTCCCTGACAAATCTCGCCTGTCAAAAGGCAATGCTTCCAAAATTTCTCTGTTTAAAAAATTTTATTTTAAACCTTTTCTGCCCTGTTGGAAAAATTAAACCCCCCCTCTCTAGCCACATAACAAACGCCCAAGTGAAAATGACGTATCAGGGCTTCTTTGCGTGCTGTCGAAATTTCTGTCTAAAAACCACACTCATTGATACTTATAAAAAAGTCCCTTTTTTGAAGTTTATAGCCCGCACTCGCGGGGGTAGTTTTACATACGCTTCCCAGCTCCCCCTTGGTAATGGAGCTAACCTGGCACCCCATTCCTCCTTTTCCATCCGTTGATGACTGCTACCTTTTAAAATGATCAATATCTAAAGGGTCGTCCTTGCCCTCTAAAAGGGTAATTGACCTTATGACACTACAGTCTAAGAAGGGAATTGGGCGCTAGCACTTGGTTGACAATCACCATGCTTCCTGCTTTAACTCAGTAACTCTACTGAAAAGCTCTCGGCCCTCTTTTTTTCCGTCCCCTCCTTTCTTTTTTCTCGTCTCTTTTTCCTTTTCCGTCCTTTCCTCAGTTCCTTGTCCTTTCTCGTTCTTCCTTTTGTTGATATAAAAGCGATTCTGCTCCTTTTACCTATCTAGTGCTGGGCTTTCCATTGTTGGAAATTGCCACTAGTTTGAATTTGTTGAACACTTTCGTCGTGGCAGATGCTGAGTGGGGCTTTCTTTCGCAGTCGCCTCCACTGCAAGTCCTTTGTTTTAAAAATTTTTTAAACAATATAAATAACGCAAAACCCGAATACCGTCAGCGTTAGTGCCAAATGATATTGACACATTTCAAAACACAAGTTAAAAACAATTTCCCACCACGACGGGAAACACCACACAACCCCGTGTAGTAAAAATGGGGATAAACACCTCGAAACCCCAAACACGGATTCAAAACACTCAACAAACCAAACCCGTTTTACACACAGCTCCGAACGAACGTACTAACTGACAACGGACTCAAAAAAATATATCCCAAATATCTACTACGTTCACAAAAATAATACGGCCCGAAAAATAGCCCTGGTGCACCTCGCATCCACTTAATAGCTTCGTTAAAGCCCTAAAGATATCATATTTTCCCCAAATGTCGTGTCCCAATCCGACACAAATCAACACCACTGCCAACCCCAAAATCAGTACACAAGATTCCCAAACCCGGAACTTAATAAACATTCTTTCAAAAACAATCTAAGAAATAGTCTAATAAGAAGTTAAAAATGTCGGGAAATTGACGTGAATTCCAAGTCGTTACTTTCTCTAAACTGTGTTGGGGCCCTTTTCTAGATTAGGGAAAAAAGAACAAATAGCTCGCGACTAACGAATAAATAAAAAATGATTGTGAACAAAAAAAATGTGAAATTTAAATTTTTTCTAATTATTGTTTAGAGGTCAACACAAAATAGATACGACGCACCAAAAAAAAGGTGAAGGTTGCGGTCTACAATTCTTCCCGCGTCACTGGTTTTCCCAGGATTTTCCCGATCAAAAAAATCCCCGACGACCCCCAAATAATAGGGGCTTTTTTTAAAAAGCCCCCATTCATAAATGATGGTTGAATCTCAGGCAAGAAGAAGACCGTCGGGAAAGTCAAGTTTTCGTCCCCCCCTTTCACTTTCTTTCCACAGATGAACCAGGGGTTTGTTTTAGACACAACAACAAATTTAAAAAAATTAGAATAAAGATATGGTGATTCATAAAATTGGTATTTTTTTGGAGTTTGATGCCCCGTTTGTTCCCTATAAAATGAATCACACACAAAAGAAATTAATCAGGGGCACATGTACAAAATACAATCTCTGTCCTTCTCCTCTTTTTTCTTGCAGTACACAAATTTTTAAACTGTCCGCCTTTCCAGAAATTTTCCGGAGGAACACACATTTTATAGTATACCCAAGATATAATATATGTAAGAAAATGGTTAGGTTTCTCGTGTTTTGGTGGAGGGATTGTTAAAAATTGGCCACTCAGCTTCACGAATTTAACGTCCGGAGTTCCGCTGGCGTTCAGGGCTTTTTTTCCCCCAATCCCGCAAGGTCGACAACCAGCACGTTCCTCCCAACGAAGGGTGTAGCGGTTAAAGACGGTGCCCAAGGTGAAGATAAAAGGAGTTTAAAACAGGGGAGGAATAACGGGGTAAATAATGGGAAAAAAGAAGACCTGCAGATAACAATTTTCTTAAAACTTGCGCATGGGGACAACTTCCTCCATCACACGTTTTAAACACACTTTACAATTGCCTACTTGCTCATCATTTACAATTAATTTCCTGAAAAAAACCTGTACAAATCATCAAAAAAGAAGAAAAAAGTTTAAAGAATATTCCAATCTGCCTTTACTGATTATTCGCCAAGGCTTGGCTTGATGAATTTAAATTTTATTTAATCCTGAATGGGTTAAATCAAAAGGGTTAATCTTATATTTTCAGTCCTTAACCCCGAAAAAAGCTTCGTTATAACTTGAATCGTTTTCGACTCTTTAAATAATAATCTGCGTCACACGAGACACATCTTCTAAATATGATTTCAACAAAGTGACTGAAATAAATTTTCATAATATGGATTAGACAAGGCAACACGATTTAAAGAGAGCAAACAGTAAAATACAGCTCTACGATCAATCATACGTGTTGATGGTAAACCTAAAATTTAATTCAAACATTTTTAAAAGATCGTGCGCGCAAAAAATTTTCGAAACTAAACGTCCTTTAAAACTTATTTAAATAAATTTGTTGCGCTAAAACGGGAAAAGGGTTTCGATTATTACCTCAACCAGCCTTCTTTACCACATATGGGCTGGCCCCGGAACGATAACTCGTTTAATCTCCCCCCAAAAAAAATTGGGGGGTTGCCTATCCCCGTATGCCCCTTCAGTTGGCCTGGGCGATGCTTCAAAAGGTTTTTTGCACTCGAATAATAACCTTTTCTTCGGGGCCAATTCAACACGTCGGGCTTCCAAGAGGGGAACAACTTTTTCTATTAGCACATTTTCGCGGACGGAGAAACCCTGACACTTGGACGGTCCGGATTGGGCTACGATGGTTTTCCCTACCCCACTTGAAAATTTTTTTATTTTAAACAAATGCAATCTGCATACGCTTAAATTATGAAAAAGCACTGCCGTAAAGCAAAACTAACAAATTTTTTTTGGGCGTTTGGACATAAATATTAATTAAAGGGAGAGCGAATAACTCTGTATCGATTGCTCATTTTCTTAATGAAAAAAAATGAACCCAGTTTGAATGAATGTCACACACACACACACACAACACACGGCAACCCCCGCAAGCATGAAAAACCACGCCATACCCCCAAAGTGAGTGTATCGCGACAGACATTTTGTATTCAAAAGTTGAGTACATCAACCCTATAAAGTTAGACATTTTTAACACTCGTCAATAGGGTTTTTCGATTCAAAAAATATGTCTAACGAAAGAATATTCAGTGAAGTGGATATGCGTGCTACATCTTTTTATATCCATTTTATGTTCTTTTTTGTTGCCTTTTCCCCCATTGTTTTTTTTGCATGATCATCCTTGCAGTAGTACTGGTAATAATGTATGAACTATTTCTTCACACGTGAAAATAGCTGACAAAATGTGCACATATCACAAATCCCCTAATTGCACCAAAAACGTCAGATAGAATTTACAGCGTATTTAAAGGGACCCCAAAATTTAAGCTGTGGGGTAAAAGACTTAACTTCCAAAAAACACTGCGTCGTTTTCATCGACAAAAAAAATTGGGGAAAATACCGTTTCTGAGACATCAAGGGGAAAGAAAGTGATATTTAATGACCAAAGTCAAAGTCGATGAAGAACCTTCCCCTTGTCTGGGAACACCGGGTGTGTTTTGCGAAAGTTGCCTTCCGGGGGACAGACCCAACAAGTGTCCAGACCCGCACACTGTTGCGAAGCCATCACACGAAAAGAAATGAGGGGTTCAATCAATCCACCCAACCACACCGTCGAATAAAACCCTGTTACTTTCAGTCCTCTACGCATTAGAATACAGATACACATTTTTTTTCAAAAACAAATCCATAAAAGGACAGTGAAGAAAAACAACAGAACAAAATTCCAGCAACACTCTGACGTTTTCTTCGTCCCCACACATTGACACAGTGGCCACAGGACCTGCTGCTCTTTTTATGGTAGTGCCACAAGAGTCCATGGAGATATAACGTCATCAGTTTGACACCACTTTACACTTTACACGTCAAAACATGGCTTAAAATAACGGGAAATCAAACCCCGTAAGCCATTCCCGGGAAGGGCCAAAACCAAAATTAACTGGTCAACAGGCAGACTTGGGAAAAGAACACTTTAACCCAAGTGGGAAATGAAGCATGATCAAAATTTTTCTAAATTGCCCAAGATTCCAAAACAGTACAAAGGAAGCAAATTGTCAGGGTCAATGAGGGGTTTTCAGATAGGGTGATTAAATCATTCCTTCATAATCATACCATTTCCATTTAAAACCTTTTTTGCCATCTTCATTCAGTTCGTTTTTAAAAATTTGTTGATATAAAATTGCTTAATCTGTTTAAGATCACGTGAAACGAAAACAGGGTGGGTGGGGGGTGAAAGGGGAGGTAAGGGGGGGGGGGGGGGGGGTGAAAAGGGGTTTTACAAAACAGATTGTCAATTCTAAAAATTAGAATCAAATGGCAACTCACTGAAAAATTTGTATTTTTTGCCTTTTTCCCTTATGGTTTGGCATAATGCCTTCGATTGTAGGAAAAAGAGAACACGGGAACACAATGTGAAATATCACACACACACACACACCACACACACACACACCACACACACACACACCCACACACACACACCAAAACACACACACACACCCACACACACACACACGGCACCCACGCAAGCATAAAAAACGCGCATACCACCTAGGTATGGGGCACAACATTTTGAATCACAAAATTTTAGTACATCACAATTAAAGTTAACATTAATTTAAAACCTCGCATGAAGGTTTTCGTATTCTAAGAAGTACTGTCTAACGAAATGAAACTGGCGGAAGTGGGTACCGGTGCTCATCTCTTTTTAACCATTTTATTTTCTTGTGTTTTGCCTTTACGCATTGTTTTTTTGATGATCTCTCCTGCAGATAGTATCTGGGGAATATGCAGAACGTTTTCTTATACAGTGAAAATAGCTGACAAAATGTAGCATCATATCATAAATACTCTCTAAACTTGGGACCACAAGACTACAGATGAATTTTTCAGCGCTATTAAGTCCACATTAAGTGATGGCAAAAAGACTCATACTTCCGTAAATCACTGCGCTTTTCTCAACAATGAAATGGGTGAAATAACCTTACTGGGGACATCAGGAGAAAAAAATATACTTATAGTGACCAAAATCAAAGTCGATGAAGAACCTTCCTTTTTGAACACCGATGGGGTTTGTGCGGGAAAATTTCCTGCCCCTGCTGACAACCCAACAAGTGCCAGACCGCAACGTTGCGACACCCACCACGAAAGAAAATGAGATCCAATCAAGTCCACCCCAAGGGCCCCAAAAACCGTCGAATAAAACCATGTGTACGTTTTAATCCATCTCACAGCACTTAGAAAAGCAATACTACATTTTTCTGTGTCAAATCAAAACCAAACAAGTGCTGAACAGAAAGACAACAACAACAATGACCGCAATGGCTCGTGGTTGTCTTCGTCCACACGCATTGCACGTGGCCACAGGGCACTCGCTCTTTGTATGGGATGCCCCAAAGTCCATGGGGATATAACTCAGTCGATTCGACACCACTTAACACTTTTTCCTCAAGAAATATGGTTAAAAAGAACGGGGACATCAAACCCTCGTAGAGCCATTCCCGGGAAAGGGGGCGCAATACAACATTAAAATGGGCAAACAGGGCCGGGTTGGAACAGAACACTTTTAACCAGATGTGGAAATGAAACAGATCAAAATTATCATGAAAAATTTCCGAAGATTCCAATACATACGAAAGGAAAAAAAATTTTAGATCAATAGGAGGTTTTTAGATAGGTTATAAAATCATTCCATTCAAACAAACCATACCATTTTAAACCATTTTCCCCCCCTCTTCATTCAGTTCGTTTTTAAAAGATTTTTTGTAAAAAGTCTGCTTAAGTCTGTTTTAAAATCACGTGGAAATCGAAACAGGGTTGTGGTGTTGAATGGGGGGGGAGGAGGAGGAGGGGGGGGGGTGATGGGTATACTGAAAACAGTTTCAATTTTAAAAATTAGACTTAACATGTGCGTACATCACGTGAAACATTTGATTTTTTGCCTTTCTCATTTGGTTTGGGTAAGCTCTGCTATTGTATGAAAAAGAGGAAACGGAAAACACAATGGAAAAACCACACACCACACACACACACACACACAAACAACACACACACACACACACCCACCACACACCAAAACACACACACCACCAACACACACACACACACACAACACCCCCGCAACATGAACACGCGCATACACACACTTGAGTGTATGCCGCCAGACATTTAAAAACAGAAAATTTGGACATCCTCATAGAAAGTTTGACATTTTAAAACGTCGTCATGATAGTTTTGCGTAAAAGAATACTTCTAACGAAATGAATCTGTGCAGTGAATGGGGAAAGCGTGCACATCTCTTTATATCCATTTTTTACTTTCTTGGTTTTGCCCCTTTACGCACGTTTTTTTTGCAGATACTCTCGCTTCAGATGTATCAAGGGTAATATATCTAGAACTAATTTTCTTTATACGTAAAATAGCTGACAAACTGTACATCATATCACAAATAGTTCCCCAAAATTGGGGACCGAAAAACAGTACGTAGAAGTTTACAGCGCTATTAAGGTACCCTATGTAACGTGGGTAAAAAACTTCATACTTCCGTAAAACACTGCCCTTTGTTTTCTCAACATATAAAATTGGGGAAAAATACCGTTACTGGGGGAAAAACAGAAAAGAAAATGAACTTATAGTGAAAAAAGTCAAAGTCATGAAGAGACCTTCCGTTTCTGGAAAAAACCGAGTGGTTGTTTTGGGAAAGTTCCTCCTGTTCTGACAGACCCAACAAGTGTCCCGACCCCCCATGTTGCGCAGCCACATCACGAAAGGGAGAAATGAGGATCCAATCAATCCCCCAAGGCCACACCGTCGAATAAACCATTGTACGTTTCAGATCCGATCTCACAGCACTTAGAATGCAGATATACATTTTTTTTGTGTCAAAATCAAAAACCATAGACAAAATGCATGAATCGAATGACAACAAAAAACAAAAGATCCACAATGGCCGTGACGTTGTCTTCGCCACACACCTTACACGAGTGGCCCCCAGGGAACTCTGCCTTTGTATGGGGGTCCCAAGATCCATGGAATATAACGTCACGAGTTCGACACCAGCTTATACACTTTTTCACGCAAGGGACTATGGCTTAAAAGAACCACACAAACCCTCGTGACCCTTCCGGGAAAGGGGGGGCCAAAACCCAAAATTAAAAGGCAAGCGGCCCGGACTTGGGAAAAACACTTGAAACAATGGGGAAGATAAGCAAGATCAAAATTTTCATGAAAATTTCCGAAGATTCCAAAAATAGTACGAAAGGTAACAAATTGTCAGGGTCAAAGGGAGGTTTTCAATAGGGGTTTATAAAAAAACATTCATTCTAAACATAACCATACCATTTAAAACCATTTTTTAGCCATTTCATTCAGTTCTTTAAATAGAGTTTGTCTATATAAAAGTCCTTAAGTCTGTTTAAATCACGGAAAACGAAAGCAGGATGTGTGGGTGTGAATGGGAGGGTAGGGGAGGGGGGGGATGGGGGGTAGTTATACTGAAAACAATTTCAATTTTCAAAATTAGAATTAACTGTGCATACAACGTGAAAAAATTTGTATTTTTGCCTTTCCATTTTGTTTGCATAATGCTCTGTCTGATTTTTATGGAAAAAGAGGAACACGGAACACAAAGTGAAATATCACACACACACACACCACACAAACACACACACCACACACCCCCCACACACACACACACACACACACCACACACAACACACACACACACAACACACACACCAACCACACACCATTGGGACCCAGCAACATGAACACACGCCATAACAAAGAGTGTAGCGCGCACAGACATTTAGAAAACGAAAAATTTAGTACATCACTCAATAAAGTTAGACATTATTAAACGTCGCATATAGGTTTTGCGTATTCTAAGAAGTACTTCAACGAAATGAATTTGCATGAATGATCCGGGGCTACTCTCTTTTTATCCATTTTTTTTCTTGTGTTGTGCCTTTACCATGTTTTTTTTGAATGATACTCTCCCCTTTCAGATAGTAACAGGGTAATATATGCTATGAAATGATTTTCTTTTAAAGTGAAAAAAGCTGCAAAAGTACATCATACACTAAATAGTCTCTAAAATTTCACCAAAAGACAGTAAGATAGAAGTTTTTCAGCAATTTAAGGACCCAAGTGAAGGGATGGGGTAAAAGACTTCATATCTTTCCCTAAATCACTGCTCGTTTCATCAACAATGCAAAAATTGAAATATCCTTACTGGAGACATCAGGGGAAAAGAAAGGATACTTAAGTGACCAAATCAAAGTCGATGAAGGAAACCTTTCCTTGTCTGGAACACCGAGTGGGGGTGTGTGTGGAAATTGCTGCCTTTTCTGACAGAACCCCAAAAATGTCCGACCACCACTGTTGCTGACGCCAGCCCACGAAAGGCAGAAATGAGGATCCCAACAAGTCCACCCAAGGGGCCCCAAACCCCGAATAAAAACCTTTTTACTTTCAGATCCGATCTCACAGCACTTGAATAGCAGAACTACATTTTCTTTTTTCAAAATCAAAACCAAGACAAAGGACAGTGAAACAGAATGACAACAAAAAATCAATGATCCGCAATGGGTCTGACGTTTTTTTCGCCACACAGCCTGACACGAGTGGCCACAGACGCGCTCCTTTGTTTTGGGGAGTGCCACAAAGTCCTGCAGAAAAACGTCGCGATTTTGACACCACTATACACTTTACACGTCAAGGAACATGGCTTAAAAAACGGCACATCAAAAGCCTGTAGAGCCATTCCGGGAAGGGGGCGAAATACCAAAATTTAATGGTCAGAGAGGCCAGGCTTGGGAAAAGAACACTTGAAAACCCGAGTGGGAAGATGAAGAGATCAAAATTTCAGAAATTGCCGAAGATTCCCCAAAACAGAAAGAAAGGAAGCAATTTGTCGGGTCAATGAGGGGGTTTTCAGAAGGGTTGATATAAAAAATTCCATTCATAAACATACCAGACCCTCAAAACCATTTTCAGCCATCTTTTTTCATTCGTTTTAATAGATTTTTCTGATAAAAAAGTCTGCTTAAGTCTGTTTTTAAATCACGGAAACGAAAACAAAGGTGTGGGGGTGAATTTGGGGGGGTAGGGGGAGGGGGGGGGGGGTGATAGGGGGTATATGAGAAACAGATTTTCAATTCTAAAAATTAGAACAAAAGTGCATACTCACGGGGAAAATTTGTATTGTTTCCTTTCTATTATGGTTTGCAAATCTCTGCTGATTGTAGGGAAAAAAAAAGGAACACGGGAAACACAATTGAAATACACCACCACACACACACACACACACACACCACACACACACACACACACACACACACACACACACACACACACCACACACACACACAACCACCAACACACACACACGTGCACCCCCGCAAGCATAACACACGCGCATACCAAAAATGAGGTAGCGCGCACAGACTTTAAATTTAGAAAATTTTAGTACTCACTCCTATGAAAATTAACATTTTAAAACGTCGTCATGATGGGGTTTTTGGGATTTTAAAAGATGTTAAAAGAAATAATCTGTGCAGTGAAGTGGGTACCGTGCTACTCTCTTTATATCCATTTTTCTGTTCTTGTGTTTTTGCCTTCACCATTTTTTTTTTTTCGCATGATACTCCGCTTGCAGTAGTATCATGGGTAGATATTGCTATGAACTGATTTTCTTCATACAGGAAAATACGACAAAAGTAGCATCATATCAAAATACGTCCTAAACTTGGGACCAAAAACAGACAGATAGAAGTTTACACGCTATTAAGTACCACAAAAGAAGCTGATGGGATAAAAGACTTCATATCTTCCGTAAAACACTGCGTCGTTTCTCAACAATAAAATGTTGTGAAATATACCCTTAGGGGACACAGGGGAAAGAAAATGTACTTATTGACCAAAAATCAAAAACGATGAAAGCCTTCCGTTGTCAGAACACCGAGGGTGTGTTGTGCGGAAATTGCCTGCCTTGGGTTTACAGACCCAACAAGTGTCCAGACCAGCACACTGTTTTTGACAGCCCGCACCACGAAAAAGGGAAAATGAGGATCCAATCAAATCCCCCCAAGGGCCCCACCGCGAATAAAACCATGTTACGTTTCAGATCCGATCCACAGCACTTAGAATAGCAATACTACATTTTTTTTGTCAAAAAACAATCCATAGACAAAGTGACAGTGATCAGAATGACAACGCAATCAATGATCCAGCAAAGGCTCGTGACTTGTCTTCGCCACACAGCATTGACACGATGTGGGCCACGGCAGGCTGCCTTTGATGGGGAGTGCCCAAAAAAAGTCCATGCTAAAACGTCAGTCGAGTTCGACACCAGCTTATACACTTTACCGCAAGGAACAAGGGTTAAATGAACGGCACATCAAACGCCTCGAAAAGCCATCCGGAAGGGGACGCAATACCAAATTAATGGGCAGAGCAGGCCAGGACTTGGAACAAAACTTTAACCAATGTGGGAAGATGAAGCAGTCAGAATTTTCATGAAATTTCAGATTCCAAATATTACAAAGGTGCAAATTTTCAGGATCAATGAGGAGGTTTTTTAAATAGGGGGATAAAACATTCCCCCAAACAACCCAACCTTCAAACCTTTTCAGCCACATTTCAGTTCGTTTAAATAAGTTTGATGATATAAAATCTGCTTAAGCGTTTAAAATCACGTGGGAAAGGAAAGCAGGGGGTGGGGGTGTGAAGGGGGGGGAGGGGGGAGGGGGGGTGATAGGTGTATACAGAAAAGATTGTCAAATTCTCAAAAAATTTAAAATTTAAAAGTGCAGACATCACGTGAAAAAATTTTTATTTTTTGCCCTTTTTCATTATGGTTTTTCAAATGCCTGTCGATTTTATGGGAAAAAGGGGAACACGGAACACAATGTGAAATATCACACCACAAACCCCACACACACACACACACACCCCACACACACCACACCACACCCACACAACACACACAACACACACCACACAACACACCACACACAACAACAAAGAGAGAGAGAAGAGAGAGAGAGGGGAGAGAAAAGAAGAAAGAGAGAGAGAGAGAGAGAGAAGAGAGGAAATAAAACCCCAGTAATCGATGCTAATTTTTAATCAAATTAAACTTCCCTTGCGTTGGGGTGGACCTTTAAACATAGAAGTTTCCCTAAATGTTCCAAATAAATTAAATTTACACTCAAAAAGACATCAATTTCATCAATGCAATAATCGCATTTACCTGTATCTTTACTTTTTATTTATTTTGAACTTGTAGGTTAGATATTTTTGATTTATTTTTTCCACGCAGTTAATGTAACCCACTTCTTTTGAAATTTTTTACGACAAAATCCAAAAATGTTGTCGATAACAATCTTTTTTTTTCCTAACTTCAAGAGCGTGAGGTTTTTTGTTTATTTTATAATCCGCCTTTAATAATAAGCTTTTATTCCCCCTTTGGTTTTTCATTTAACTCCCTAAAAAGCAGGACTGCACAGTATTTTCGCGCTCTTTCACCGCTTTGTATCCCGTTCACCCATGATATTGGAAAATGCTTGCAAAGAAATTGTATTCAAAAATTGCATTTTTATCTATTTTTTCTGTACAATTTTAAACCTTCTAACTCACGAGTCGGGTTTCGTATGCATGCATAGTTTTGGACCTTCAAATGGTTTTCCGAACCAAATTTGAAAAAACAAACCTTTCCCTTATAGTACTTGAATGTTATAAATAGCATTTTCTATGAATAATTTTGATTGATTTAAACATCTAATTTATTTTTTACCTACATTATATTTTTGATTAGTCTAGGGCGAAGTCATTCCTTTGATCGTTTTTACTTCACTCTTTTTTGTAGCGCGGGACATGCAGTTGTCATGAAATCATTTCGTTTCCCTGACAATTTTCCGAAGCCATTTTTATGTGAAAGTCCAGTTCTTGTTTGTTGCAAAACAGCTTTTTAGTCCTATAAAATAGAATTTTGAAACTAACGCATTAGTTATATTAATCCCTTTTTTTCTATAGCCTCTCTGTTGTATCCCTTTTAACCTTTTAAAGGTTTTTCAGTTGAATTTTTTCTTTTTCCCAAAAATTTATCAACGCTATGTTCAACAAAAAAAATACTTCTGAACACAAAAATTTTTCTTTTATATTAAACCCCCACCCAATTGTGTGACCCAAAAAAAAAAAGGATTTTTCCCAAATCGCTTTTCCCAAATATCTTAAAATTTGGGTCATTATTTCTTTGGGGAAAAAATTGCCCAAAACTTTTTTCTGGGAACTACGGGAAAAAGTTTTTCTCTTTACCTAGTATAATGCATTTTCTGTGCAAAAACGTTTTTTTTCTTTCTTTCTTTCTTTCTTTCGCTTCTAGGGTGATACCCACGGACACTGCCTGTATAAAAGGCAGTGGGGTTTGGGTTTTGACTGTTTTTTTATCCCCCATTAAGGGAGCCCACCCATTTGGGGGAAGGGGTGCTATGTGAACGGTCATCCGCCCAAAGGGCCCAAAATGGGCCCTTTTTTTCCGAAAGATGGGATGGGATTTACGTGTGTGCAAGTGCTGGCTCGTTCACAAACGGAACCTCGTTTTTTATCTCATCCCAAGGACGTAGGGGGAATGGATCAGAACCAAGTTAACTCCGAGGGAAAAATCCCCCTACCGAAATTCAACCGTAACCCAGGGGTCACGAGCCCCGGGGCTCTCCAACTGAGCTATTCCGCCCCCCAAAAAAATACATTTTAAGTGAGAAGTTTTGAAAGGGGTGAAGTATGTTTCAAGACACTATCAATCCTCTCTATTTTTGTTAAAAATAATTCGTGTCATCGCTTTTTCTTTTTTTTTTCAACGTTTTATTTTGTGTGTGTTTTGTGGTGTGTGTGTGTGTGTGTTGGGTGCGTGTGCGTTGTGTGTGTGTGTGTGTGTGTGTGCGTGTGCGTGTGCGTTGGGGTGTGTGTGTTATAAGCCGGGAAAAGCCTGTTTCTTATCTTTATTGCCAAAATCTCTACTTCCAATAAAAAATGCAGGAGGAGAGAATGGGAAGCATGGTCTAATACCACAATGAACACCAAGGGCCTCAGACATTCACCCACCATGGTTAATGGTAGGGGGATGGGGTGGCTCAGTGGTAGAGCGCCGGAATCGTAATCTTGGTGATCCTGGGATTGCAGGTTCGAATCTCTGCTGGGCCGTTTCGGCAAGGGGGATTATTCCCTCGGAGTTAACATTGGTTCTGACTTCATTTCCCAAATAGTCCTTCAAATCAAACTGTAAACCGAGGTTCCATGTGTGAACGCACGCATAACATCATGCACACACGTAAAATCCCATCACAAACTTTCGGAAGAGAAGGCCATTTGGCCGTTGGTATGGATGACATGTTACATATAGCCTGCACCTGCGTGAGAAATGGAAAGAATGAAGGAAGTAAGGAAATTTGAGTGAACGATGTTCAACAATTTTGAGTGGATGACACGGGGAAACGACTGCCTGAAGCGCCAGCTGGCAGCTTTTCAGTCAGCACTATCCAAGTAGCAGCCGTTGTGTAAACGAGTGTGGATTGTAAAGCGCTTAGAGCTTGGTCTCTAGCCGAGGATAGGCGCTATATAAGTTCCATAATAAAAATAATAATGATAAAATAATGCCACTTTGGCAGTCGCTGGTTAAGATCAATATCCATTCAGGAAGCCATTGCCAAAACCAAACATTTCAAAAGCATGCAAGATATTGTTAGAAAGCTTTAGATTAATCCATAGCCACAAAGTATCCTGCTTTACCCATATATTTAAATAATTTATCGCATAATCTCTCATTCTTACAGCTGTTGGTATGTTTCTACTCTTTATGTACCCCACTTGATCTTCATTAACCAATTTTGGTTATAGCCTTCCTACTCTCACCGCAAAACTTTATTGCCGGATTTTGTCATCAGTGTTTGTTAATGTAATAGGTCGCCAGTTACTCAACTTCTCTCTGTCTAAGTCATTACCTTTGTGAAGTAATGTTACGAATCCTTGCCCTTGTGTGAAAAACAGTTCTTCTCTATGATATGAATCATTGAACAAATCGATTACTGTATGAACTGCTTTGCACCAAAAACACTGGTAAAATTCCGTGGTTATTCCATCACTTCTCAGAGTGGAACTATTTCTCATTATCCTGAGAGCATCATTGTTTCTGTAAGGGTACTGCACCTTCACACAATGCAACATCTTGATCTCTTTGTCTATGAAGCTTTCTGTGGCTGCCTTTAATTCTGTAGCATTTGATTTCTGATTGTATAGCGTTTTGTAATATGATGTTCGTTCCTGTAGCAATTCTTTTGGATAGTAATAATTTCTTCTGAGTCACTAAGAATCCGAGTGGTTTTTTCTTCTTTTTGCCTCGGGCCTTTGCTAAAGCCTAAAAAGTATTTTGTATTTCACTCACGCTCTTCAATCCATTTAATTCTAGTCCTTCGTTGTGCGCCTTTCTCGATCATTTGTAGTCTCAATCTGTATTTACTCTAGTTTTTGTTTTACAGTGAGAGGTCTATCTGAAGCTGTTCATTTTGGGGACCACCCATTATTCTGCTCTCTGTATGCTAAAGGTGACACTGTAATTGAAGAAGTTCGTTTTTCGTTTTACAAGACAACGTTTTGCCAAATTCATTACACACATTTCGCATTTCTAGTTTAAAACAACTCCTGTTTCTCCGATCACTGTTAACATAATCATTCTGTAACTGGAACTATTGTTCATATTCAGTACAAACTCTTCATTCATCAAGTAACTACTATTCAAACGCTAGTAACCAGGACCACCGATAAAGTTTCCTTCGTTAATACCTAGTATAATTGCCCTGTGATCCGAACTGGGAGAAAGAATATGATTACATAATGCAAATGAATTCGGCATACTTTCGAAAGCAAGACAATAGTCTAAACAACGCGCTATAAATAGCCCTTATGGACACCAATAGCACCTGCTAGTGTAGCCTTTGCCACATGGTGGTGATTTTTCAGTACATCTAGAACACCTAAACTGTCGATTGTCTCGTTTAAGACGTTAACTTCTCTGTTGTCACGTGGTGTGCCAAAGATATGATATTGAGCTTCTTGTTCAGAACACAGTTTAAGTATCCAAGGATCATCAAATTTCCATCATTAAATTCAGCAAAAAAACTTTCATTCAAATTTAGAGAAAAAAGAAAGCTTTTAGTTGGCTCATTGGCTGTGTAGGCATTTGCTTTCACAATATTGCATTCAACGTTTCCAACAGAAACAGTAACCATTCTTTTTTTGTGACCTTCTTAGTTTTAACCTCACCATGCAAATTTCTTGAAATTAAAATCACTTACCTCGACTTCGTGATGTACCTTCACTAAAGAAGATTTTACCACCCCATTCTTTGTTGTATGTTTCGATTTGTGTGTGTTGTGTGTGTGTTGTGTGTGTGTGTGTGTGTGTGTGGGTGCGTGCGGGGCGTGCGTGCGTGCGTGCGTGCGTGCGTGCGTGCGTGGTGTGTGTGTGTGTGTGTGTGTGTGTGTGTGTGTGTGTGTGTGTGTGTGTGTGTGTGTGTGTGTGTGTGTGTGTGTGTGTGTGTGTGTGTGTGTGTGTGTGTGTTGTGTGTGTGTGTGTGTGGAATGGGAATCCTGTAAACAAGATTCTTTTTCAAGAAATGAAACACTGATTTTCGTTTGATTTTGTTTTGTAACCCTCTGGCATTCAAAGAGGTAATACGTATATTATCCATCAAAACATAATTTACTTCAATATTCCTTCTGAAAAACCCCTTTTGTTTTCATGCACATCACTTGTTATTTATACATAAAAACGATTTCACACGTGATGGAATATTAACCAAATATGTCACTAAAACATTTCGTGCAGTATTCAAGCCCACGTCCATTGAAATATAGCCAGTTTTTTATTAAAAGGTCGAAGGTCACACACAGTGGCTAGTGCCACCCGTCAACCGTCACCATCTCGGAGTCTAAATGCCCATGGCTGACAGATTGACCCCTCCTGTCTGGGCACCTTCCTGTCCCCTCCCATGGACTCACTCTCTGGAACAACCACGTTTAGGGTGTCAGACTGCACGTGATGAGCCTGTTCAAGAGAAGACAGGAGGGTAGACTGGTGGGTTGATGATCAGCTCCTGTCAACATGGTCAACAGACTTGGCGCAGCAGTGGATGCTTTCTCCTTGTTGCTTGCCTTAACTTTGGTTTTGGTCTGTGTCAGTTGCTCGTTGTTCTGTTTTGTAGTGACACGGTCAGAGAGTTGGTATGACTGGTCACCTGTTTATGTTCAGTCTGTTTACATTCTCTGCATGATTGCATGATGATCTGATTTAAAAAACGGTTAGAACAAACAACCATCTTTGCAGAGACTTTTGTTCTTTGTGATAATCTTTGCCGAAAAAAAATATTTCTTTTTTTTTTCAAGTGGAGACTAGGGGTTGGTAAAAGAAAGAAATCGTGGGCCCGTTAAAATCTTGTCAACATATTGTCTTTGTCTCTGGCTCATTTTGAGAAGCATTTATTTTATTTTTTCCCCATCCACCCACTCAAGCACATACTGTTAGTTAGGCAGAATCATCTGCCACTGCAGGTATGAATGCGTATCTCCCCCTATTTCTTCAATCTAAGACATAAAGAGCAAGCTTGTTTTATAATTCAATATTTCTTGCAGTCATTGCAACACCAAGCTGCTCTGTAAGTTGCTGGAACGGTGCTCGGTACTTATCCTTGGAATTTATTAGTTTGTTGTATTTTAGTCCCTTGCGGATTCATTCTAAGAACTGGCCCTCAGCACTTGTGTCTTAGAGGATATCTTTTTATATTTCTAGTTTCACAAGAAAATGTAGCTTGTTTTGCTCTTTCATGATTTTCTTTTGCTTCTTAGATGGCACCTTTGGTTGGTTTTTTGAAACTCAACAACATACTACGTATTGCACACCAGCCTTTTCTGGATTGCATTCTTCTTAAACTGAAAAGGCAGAGGAGTCAAATTAACCACTTTCCGCGGTCACTGAGGAGAAACCACCAAGTTTTGAAATATCGGTATATGACCAGGAGTTATAGTTAGTGAGTTTCCCTCCCTATTGGAGGATGTCTCTCCACTTGGAGAATATAAGCTTGCTGAAGGCTCATTTTGAAAAGCATTTATTTTTTTTTTCCCCATCCACCCACTCAAGCACATACTGTTAGTTAGGCAGAATCATCTGCCACTGCAGTATGAATGCGTATCTTCCCCCTATTTCTTCAATCTAAGACATAAGAGCAAGCTTTGTTTATAATTCAATATTTCTTGCAGTCATTGCAACACCAAGCTGCTCTGTAAGTTGCTGGAACGGTGCTCGGTACTTATCCTTGGAATTTATTAGTTTGTTGTATATATATATATATATAATATATATATATAATAACATACATACATACATATACAATGACAACACACACACACACGCGCGCGCACGCTCGAACTCTCACATTTACAGACATCTATCTGTCTGCATATCTATCTGACACGTGCTCTCTCTCTTCTCTCCTCCCTCTCTCTCACCCACATCATCACAACACACACACAACACACATAACGCACGCACGCACGCATACACACACAGGCTTGTCTTGATTTATGGATATTGATGTTTTAAAACGGTTTCGCCGTTGGGTGTCATCGTCAATTTAGCCTGTGATTTATTATTTTCTTTGTGTAATACCTATCACACACCCTGCGGAAGAAAAAAAGAAATGAACTCTTTTTTTGCGCTTTGAACTCGCATTGAAAACTTACCTTACAGGGTGCTTGCTCCTCTTGCTCGGTTTGTTTGTTTGTTTTTTTCTTTTGAGTAGTGATTTGCACTATTGAAAAAAAAAAGATTGCCTAGTAAGGACGGTAATTTTGCTTATCGTTCAGCCGACCGCAAAGGGCCATACCAGGGCTGTCACCACGTTGAAGTCAAACACAAGTCATTCATTCACCCAACCCTTTAAAATACATCTTCTAAAAACACACCCTAAATTTCATTGATAATTATTATTTGAGGTTACAAAGCAAGTAATGAATGATACAATGTATGCAACAAACCAATTATACAAACAACTAGCGACACACCAAACACCAAACAAAACCAACCACCACCAAGAAGTAGGTACTTGCATCATAAGTGAAATAAGCACATGAAAAAGGTTTGTTTTAAAGTACAACAACAACTATCAAAAAGAAAATAGCACATACTGAAACCACGCACGTGGAGTTACTGTTTTAGAATGTCTTTGTGAGACAAACAAGTAAAAGAAGAAAAGAAGGACATAAAGGTAATCATACACAGGGACACATAAAAAATGTCTCTAATTGGCATTCACACACGCACGCACGCACGCACGCACACGCACGCACGCACGCACACACACACACACACACACACACACACACACACACACACACACACAGACCCGCGTGCACGTCCGTGCGCACGGGCGGAAAAACGTATGCATACAGGGAGAAAACTAGACATGCTATTCGAGTTTAGGTTACAGAAGTTGATAAAAGCCAAGTATCTGAAAAGACTATCCTTGAAAGATGAGAGCGAAGCCGTTGAACAACATTCACAGAGTAAGTCCCACAGATAGGCTCCTGAGAATGAGAAACTTGTTTTACTAAAGACATCAGTTTCGGGTGCTATGCCAACAACCTCTGGTTCGATCTGAAATTCTTTAGGACTGATTTTGTGTAATATTAAGACAGATATGATTGAAGTTATTGTTCAGAACCGTGTAAATCACTATACCTTTGTTAAAACGAAGATGTTCACAAAAAAGGTAGGATTTATAACTGTTTCATTCGTTGTTCTGTGGACATGTGCGGATCAGGTGAAATACGTAAAGGAGTCAAATCTTTTCCCAGCTGCACACCAGCACACCCATCCCATACAGTGGAAGCGTAATCAATATGAGATTTTATATGGGCATTGTAGACTGTTTCACGGGAAGTAGCATGGTTGAAGTGTTTTACGAGAGAGAGAGAGAGAGAGAGAGAGAGAGAGAGAGAGAGAGAGAGACAGAGAGACAGAAGAGACAGAGACAGACAGACAGACAGACAGACAGACAGACAGACAGACAGACAGACAGACAGAGAGAGACAGAGAGAGAGAGACAGAGAGAGAGACAGAGAGAAACGAAACGAAACGAAACGAAATTCTATTTAACCAGGTAATGAGATAAGCAATGTTTATGTGCGGAACCTGGTCACTAACCTCGTTGGGTCCCACGAACCACTTCTGGCAACTATCAAACGACGGAGATGGCATGGTTTGGCCATGTCATTCGTCATAACACCCTCTCCAAAACCATCCTTCAAGGTACCGTTGAAGAGGGCACAGACGAGGACGGCAGAGAAAGAGCTGGTCCGACAACATAAAGGACTGGACCAAAATGACCATGCCAGATCTCCTCAAGACAGCCACCAACAGAAGAGCCTGGAGAGAAACAGCGGCTGCCTCATCACGTCCCCCCAACGACCCCAGCGGTCAAGGAAATGACTGAATGAGATAAGCATATACATGCTTTTTTCCACCCAGCCCTTGGGCAAAAGGAAAGAAGTAATTCATAGTAAATCAAGGCAATGATGTATAAGAAGAAGAACAACAACAAACAAACCAAGAAATAGCATGATAATACAAAATTCTATACAAATAAACTGCTGTCAACACCACTGTCAAACGAACGCAATCGGAAAAATGTGGACATAGGGTAAACGGGGAAAGGCAGGAGAAGGAATCGGGTGGAGGGGGAGGGGGAGGTATCGGGGTGGGGATGAAGGGAAGGGCAGCATACAGCAATCGTTACATAAATGACATTAACTTAAAACAGAAAGAAGGAGAGGGTGGTGGAAGTAGAAGTCGCGTGTGTACATGTATACACGCATATGTCTACAGACAAACATAGAAAATGCAAGATAATAGAAGCAAAGTTGCTTGATAAAGATGAACTAATTATATAGTTGCCGTTGACGTATTATGTTTTATTGCTTGAAATAACGAATTTCTATATGCTACTTTAAAGGAATCAACGCCATTTTTTTGTTTGATATTTATTGGTAGAGAGTTTCCACAGCGTTCCACCTGAATAAACAAGGCTGGTTTTGAATAGATCAATTCTGGGTTTTCGGATGTCGAAGGCGCAAAACCGTTCATAATTCTATACATCATTGTTGCTTTATTGTGCTGGAGTTGTATGTTAAAGGTAGAATATTTAATGTGATATAGTCTTGAGGTGTTAATGACGATGATTTCATACGTACAGCTTTCAGAGCACGCTTGTGGACTCTATGTAAAGGTTTAGTGTATTAACACAACAAGAATCATAAAGAGTTGAGGCATAATCGATAGATGATTGAATATATGCGTGGTAAAATGTTTCCGCGCGTTTACATCTAGAAATGTTTTAATTTTTGAAAGCTGAAAGACTTTTTGAGATACACGTTTTATTAAACCCATAATATGAGGTGACCAAGAAGAGATTATTGTCTAGGTGATTCCTAAAACTTTATGAGTGTTGACTTCATCGAGCTGCTTGTCGCCGATGTATATAGAAGGCATACCAGAAGTTAAATGTTGCCTTTTTTACGTAAAGTTATGACCATATACTTTGTTTTTTGTTCATTAAGGGACATGCGATTGATTTCACACCAATTAACCAACTGATCAGGATTATCTTGCATGTTCATTGATGGCTCTTTTAGGTCAAACAGTTACGAGTGGATAGATGTATCATGTGCAAAGAATTTACAAAAGCCCTTGATATGTAGGGGAAGGTCATTAATATAGAGTAAAAACAGAAAAGGATTGCAAACTGAACCTTGTGGTACACCAAAGTTTTGTGGTGCAAAAGCAGACAGCTTGTTGCCTATCAAAACAGATTGTTAACGATCAGTAAGTGTCACGCACGACTGGTACATGTCGCCTGGGTGACAATTATGGAGTGGGGCCCGTCCATTCTCAGGTGGACATGAAGTGCGTGATTCCTGTCGGGAGTATGCTTACCTGTCAACTCTTGAAGCAGGGAAGGAGGAGAACACATAAACACGCCGGAATAGTGGGTTTTACGTCATAAACGACGCTCGTGGAACTGGTGTTCTTCGATTGATTGGGAAATTCCGTGCATGTGAGCGCTGTTTTGTGAGTTCCCGAGGTGAATTCGGGGTGTTGTCGTGTGTCTGCAAGTTATACGAATTGAGGCTTCATCCGCGAAGGTTGGGTTAGCCTGGTGCTCAAGTTTATTTCTGCTGTTGAGGCAGGGGTTCTGTGTATGCCCTCGACTGACTTGGGAAGGTTTTGGCTACCTGAGTTTTTGACTGTCGGTGTTTCGATGTTCAGTGACGGGTTCTGCATCTACCAGGCCGTTGGCTGTCTGGCAGTGTCCCGGTGACTTGGGGTGTTGTCCAGTGTGTGTCGTTCCTGTTTTGACCAAGGTGAGCGTGTAAGTAGCGGAAATTCGGGAGGGCTGTAAAACTGGTTGTTTGCAAATAGCATGGTTTCATCAACTTTTGTATTTCCGTCCCCAGAACTGGGATTTTTTATTTGGTTTTATTCGCAAAGTTTTTTTGTTTTTTTTTTGGTGTGAGTTCGACTACGGGGAAATTCTGTGGAGGAGAGAAGAGAAGGAGGAAATTTAAATGTGCGGAAGTTTGAAAAGAAAAAAGGCATATAACTTGTCAAGGAAAGCCGTAGGCATAGGAATAAAGTAATGTGTGTTTCGTATCTACATTGATGCAGTTAGGTGGATTAGTTACAGTGGTATTGATGTGCTAAGACATAATATGTTGATGTACTTGGTAGTGGTCGTAGGTGTACAGAACTATTGTTTTCAATTTGGTAAAGATTGGTTATTTTCTGAGAGTTTGGGTTGGTGTCGGAGGACCGAAACTTTTAATATTAAAAGAGGAGACTGCACGCGGCGCGTGGCAGGGTTTAGAGAGCATACTGTAGGCGCAGTGTCCGAGCGTGTGTGAGGTTTATCGGTCGATGGGTGACGGGTGGTGGTACCCCGGATAGACACGTCTTGTAGAGGTTCACTTTTGTGTTTGAGCATGGGACCAAAAACTGGCCTGGATGGCGGAAAGGTAAATTAGGGATTATTACATTAATAAAAGAGTTTTTTTCCTAATTATTTTTAAAGATATGCAGGTGAATCAATGATTATGTTAAATAAATAGTAGTATCAGTTAGATCACTTAGTATAGTTTATCACAATTGACAAAAAAAGAAGGAAAAAATGGCAGATGATAATAAAAAGATATTTCAGATACTTAGGAATTGTGCCTTAGAAGTCTACTCTTGGTGTATATATATAATATATTATATATATATATATATATATATATATATATATAATATATATATATATATATATTGTGTGTGTGTGTGTGTGTGTGTGTGTGTGTGTGTGTGTGTGTGTGTGTGTGGTGTGTGTGTCTGTGTGTGGTTCTTGTTTTAGTTGACAGGGGGCGCCAGTATTCAAAATGTTTCCTCAGCATTGTGGTGTCGGTAGGCAATGTTTAAGGTAATGAATAGCAGTACTCGGAAATCCTTGTCGAGCTTATGTAATTGGTGATTGTCCTAGCGCTTGATGATTTCCGATAACATTTGCGGGATTATGATTGTGTCTGCTAGGAAATTAGTGATACCCCGGGGTTCAATCTATTATGTTTTTGCTTGAGATGTGTTTGATGATTCTATTAAGCATGTTATTAGGTAACAGGCCCTGAACTGTGACTGGTACTGGTCGTCACTAACGGTCGGTTGTTCGTTGGAGTAAATAGACTTATGATCCTACTGAATCATTGTGTCTTGGGGACTTCGATGTGGACTGAAGTCGTAGGAATATAACTCGGACAGTAGATCACCGTTATGAAGGAAGTTTATAATTATGTTCGCGGCCATTGATGGAAATGGAACGTCAATGGAGTCAGTTTACGGCACAACGCACGCTTTCCTGCTGCCGCACGCTCGCGCACAGCACTCATTCCCTGCCGAAGCACAGATTTGGCCACTTCTAATTTATTTTTACGGTAGCTCTACAACAACTGACAGTCTTGTGTTAGGTGTCACAGGAAAGAACAAACACTCAGCTCCCCTCATCACCAGATCCACTTTGTAATACGATTTCAAGCGCTTCATTGAGCGAGAAATTGCTACCACCCCTTTGCCTGACCGACATTTTTTCTGGCACAGAAATACGTGCCGCGCGTGGCGTGGCGGTGGCACCAGTTCCTTTGTTTCAAAGCTCCTGGGGTCAGCCAAGTTCACAATAGACCACTGAAAGTATGGTCGACAACTCGTTCCAACATCCCCAAGACTATTACAGAGGTTATTTCCCTTGGACCAATTTCATGGAAAGTGTAGGAATTTTTATGTTAGCGTCGTCTGATTGTGGACGACACGGCAGAATGTACTGCTGTCTGTCCGTCATCCGACTTGGACGACTCGCCTCAAGGGAGACAAATCCTGTCGTCCACTTTTGTCACGACTCGGCTGGAAAGGTTCTGGGTGATAGAGAATTTTGATGTCAGGGTGGCTGATTGATAAGTCAAGGTTCAAAACTCCAATCAGCTGTCGCACTTTGTGTTGTGATGTGTACATCTCAGGACTATGTTTAATGAGTCAACATGAAATGCTAAAAACCATGAAACACTCAGACCGTTACATAAGTGAAGCAGCAAATAACTTATTCTTCTGTGGTAGTAAGACATTTCCTTTCTATTCTTCTGTGGTAGTAAGACATTTCCTTTCTAACTTCTGTGTAAAACATTTCCTTTTTCACAGGTCCGGTGAGTTTCTTAATTTCCCCTGCACAGCGACCCCGTGAGGATCGGCCTCTCGGTTGGTGTGGGGGGGGGGGGGGGTCGTCTTACCTTCACTTCCACTGTCATCCCTGCCCAATTCTCTGCCTGGAGTGGGGACGTACCTGGATCCGCAGGTTGTGTTCTGGACTGGACGCCGACTCGTCTTCTGCAGTCCCATGTTTGCAGTTCCAACTTCGGTTCTATCCTTTCTCCGGGGTGGCAAGCAACTCGAGGGCCCACTAAGTGTAATGTGCGGTACATCATCTGCGTGTGAATTGTGAGTGGTGTAGTTAGTGCCTAGTAGATAGGGGGCCGGACTCTTCGATTCATCACTACTTTATTCCAGCTGCTTCATCTCAAACACTTCAGTGTAGGTCTTGTTTGTTTTTTTGTTTTTTTGTTTGTTTGTTTGTTTGTTTTGTTTTGGTTTTTTTTTTGTTTTTTTGTCGGTACAGTGATGTGAGGGTGCGGTGAATCAGAGACAGACTTTTACATGGTGATGTTGGGAAACACTTACTGTATTGCCGTGTTTTGTTTTGTTTTTTTGAGGGTTTTTTTTGTGTGTGCATGTGTCGAGTGTCCGCCAGGGACTTTGAGTGAGATACTTAAGGTGCAAGATTGGGTTTCGGGTCACTTGAACAATTTAGGTGCTTTGAATGATATTTGAGGATTGGGTTGGGTGTAGGGATAGTCTGACACAAGTAGCGAAAGATTAGTATAAGGAATACAGTTTGGGGAGGAGGGTGTACGCTGAAGCATCGCGGGCATCTCGGTTTTGGTGAAATATCAACCTTGTTTGATATTTCAGCCCGGATTACCAGGTGATGTAGTCCTTCAGCCTTGCTCTTTCTGGTATTGGCCTTCAGTGGGCTGAGGTGTGTGGGGTGTGTGTGTGCCTCTTTGAGGGAAGGGTCCTTACATTGAATGCAGCACATGCGTGCACAGGTGTGCATAAAGGGCCATGTGATGATGGCCCGCCATTGGTGTCTTTAATATAGTTGGATTCCTTTTTGCTTTGGTTTTTTTCCGTGTGGGAAACTGCGTGTGTGTTGGATGTAAAGATCTGGTGTTTTCATCTGCCATCCTTTTGGGTTTGAGACTGCGTTTGTGAGTGCAAATAAAGCCTTCTGTTTGTGCACCGTATTCCCCTTTGTCTGTGTGTTTGTGTTGGCGTTCGTACTCTCAGGTAAAAGGGAGGGGTGGTTATAAAGGGGGTATATTCATACATATATCCCTGTCTACTGTCTTATACAGTGACAGTAAGAAATGAGAGAGAGAGAGAGAGAGAGAGAGAAGAGAGAGAGAGAGAGAGAGAGAGTGGAGAGAGAGATAGAGAGAGAGGAGCTTCGGATTCGGATGATTATTCATATAGCCTTAACACCTTATGAAAGGGGTGAAGTGAGCATGATATATGAATGAGACAAATACTCATGATGAAAAGCATTCCAAACAAATAATTTAAACATCAAGAAGTAGCAGTTTCTCTAAATCTAAATGCCTTATGCAAAAACAATAAGAAATTTCGAAACAATTCTGGTGAAATTGACGACATCAGCATAGTTAATTTAAATAGAGAAGGCTTGTTATAAACATTTGCTGGATGCATTCGTTCTATGTTCTTTAGGGGCTGGACAGCAAAGAACAAAATGGATTTCAGAGAGAGAGAGAGATGAGAGAGAGATGAGAGAGAGAGAGAGGAGAGAGAGAGAGAGAGAGAGAGAGTGTGTGTGTGTTTTCTTCCTTTTTGTTTTCGATATTCTCACGTATGGGGTTTGACGATGTCTTGGCGAGGACCTTTTTGCAGGTTACATCTTGTTTACATAACGAAAATCGCCGCTGACCCACGGTTTGTCATTTTTTCTGGGCTAAAAAGTTTACTATTTGGACATCATCTCATGTATATTTGAACACCAGAGCAGGGGCATTCACTCTTACATTCTTAGTTTTCAGTATTGAAGGATTCTTTTCAGTCCTTCTGAGCTTGAAATGTTATTGTAGCAGAGAGAAAGGAGATTACTTTTGGTTGAGTGCATCAGTATCACCTGTTCTTCTTTTTCTTCTAAATGTTTACACCTTTGTCACTGTAAATAATTTCTTTCTGTCTTCTCCCCCTCTGTGTTTTGCATGTTTACCAGTTTACTTGTAGGTTCCATTTGCGTCCCTACACCCACACACGCACCCCCGCCACCACCCTTTCATAACTGTTAACACTGTTGTTGCTTTAACTGCATGTTTGTGAATGTCGCTATGACATTTTTTTTCACATTCTGATATGAATTTCTGTGACTCTGCTCATCTTATGAATTATTGTTTATTAATGTTTGCATTTTTTCTTTTACTTCTTTTGAAGATTTCCAAGATGTCGGGAGATTTGGGGGGGTTTCTAACGACGGGTCGGGAAATTTGGGGTTTTACACTTCAGACAATTTAGATAAGTGATAGCCCAGTGTGCAAAGACAGTGGAAAGATGAGCGAGAAAAACAGACAGACGGACAGAGACTGAATTTGTGAGTGAGTGAGTGAATGATCAGTTAGCTGGTTGATTAAGAGTATTATTTTCCAAGGATAGCAAATCAGACAGAAAAAGCTTTTTCTCGTCTGACCCTTCTCCCTTCATGGATTAAGGATGCTAGCACATTGAAACTGTAAGAGGATATAACACTGATTATTGCATACAGACAGAGAGAGAGAGAGGAGAGAGAGAGAGAGAGAGAGAGAGAGAGAGAGAGAGAGAGAGAGAGAGAGGAGAGAGATGAGGAGAGAGAGAGGGAGAGAGAGAGAGCGACATTCCCTAGAAATCAGGAAACTTGAACCAATAACCCTAAAGATGGGTGATGCTGATCCTGGTGATAGTAATCATTATGGTATTTCCCCCACTCCTAAAGTCCCAAGTATTTTCAAACTTCCTTCTTTTGATGAGCCATGTAATTAGATTGACGTCAGATTTGAAATACATGCCACTTCTTGCGTATGACCCAAGGAAAAATGCACTATGTATATTTCTTCCCGTCTTTGCAGCAGTGCGTTGATATGAAAACGGGAAGACATATACACAGTCCGTTTTTCCTTGTACAACAAAACCCTTTCTATGGTTGGCAGCAGAAGGGCATCTGGGAGTCATGACCTGGATGCGGCCCGGCTCCCTTGGAGTGTAAGGTTTCAGGGCCGAAACACCTGTCTGAGGGGGGTTCTTCCCTGAAGACCTGCTGCTGTCAGCTCTCCCCAGAGTGTCTTCCTACCTACTCTTTTTTTCTTCTTCTAAACCTCTCAGTGTCACGGGAGAGGTTATTGGTGATGATGGATTCAAGGTAAGTAAACTGATGGATGGCATTAAGCTCATGGTCATCAATGGTGATGGCTAGTGGTGACGGCGTGTCTTGACCCAGGACATTTGTCTTCTTTAGGCTGATAGTTAGACCAACGTTTTGCAGGCCTGAGAGAAGCGGTCCAACAATGCTTTGAGCGCGGTGTCTCCAGGAGGCTGTGTTGAGGCTTCGTCTTGAAGAAAGAGTTAGCAATACACAGTTGTGACAGGCGCAAACCTCAAGCAGTCGCTGTCCTTTCTCCTTCATTTCCCAGTCCAAAGGAGGCAAGGCAAGAGGGCCATGAGTCGTTGTCTGCACCCACTCTGGCACTGAAGTCGCCCAGGAAAGCAAGTGTTTCTGTGCTGGGATGTTCCTTCTGGTAGATGCAAGATTTTCATCGAACCCATCCTTGGCATCCGGAGTGGTAGAGAGAGTCGGAGCATATACGCTGACAAGAGCGACAAGGCCTTCAGTGGTGTTGAGGCGGAGAGTCAGGAGTCACTCTGAGCCGCCACTGCCTGGTTTTTATCATACTTAGCAGGCTGTTGTTTACTGCAAAACCTACTCCATAGTCTCTTGGGGCATCAGAGTTCTGTTTTTGCCAGAAGGAGGTGTAGTCCCTCTCCTTCAGTGTGCTGTGTCAGTCAGCCGTGTTTCCTGCAGGGTGGCTATGTCCACATTCAGTCTATTGAGCCCACTGTTTATGACAGCTGTCTTTTTTAGCGTCGCTAATATCTTGAAGGGCTTCCGAAAGCCCAGGCATCATTGTCCGGACATTTCAGTTTTAGCACTGATCTCTGTCTTGAAGTTTTCTTGTTGCCTGGGGCGGTAGTTTTACGACCTACTTATCGGATGGTCTCCTAATCTCCATGCATCCAATGAAGAAGACAGGTGGTGACGGGACAGCACCTTATTGGGTGGGGGCTGCCCAGCTTATGCAGGCGTTAGCTGTCCAGTGAGATGTGAAGATTTTTCCTACCGTCGGAAGCAACCCCTATCGTCACGCTCTACGCCAATCGTGCGCTGACTTTTTAACCGGATATCTGTTGCTTCCCGTGTTGTGTCGATGCAAGTAGCGAACCTGGAGTGTTCTCTCTAGGTCGTGGTGCAAGTGAGGGAGTGTGGATGGATGGACGGATATAACCGTGGACACTGCAATATGGAGGACAGGCTGCTGCCCATGTAGCTTGTCCCCCCCCCCCCCTCTCCACCTCGCTGACTGATCCAAAGGAACAACAGGGCTGTTACATTTTGGTGCCAGCGCGGTCGGAGGGGCTGCCGGAGGTTGACAAAGTTTGCCATCCAACCGCCATAGGGGCTCCACTCCGGGTTTTTTTTCAGGGTTTACTCCCTTAGCTAGATGGCCGTGGGTAACTCTCCAGAGCTGGCGCCCTTTAATGGATCTTTTATCTATTTCCATCAGGGTGTCTGGCCACCCTCCTCACCCTCCTCCTGAGAAAATGGTGGGGGTGCCGGTTTAGTCGCCGACAATCCGGCCCTGCGACAGGTAGCACTTGGGTCCAGGTTACCAGTAGCAGATCTATCTATCTGAGCTGACTGCAGTAGTGTTCTTAGTAATAATAGCAGTTGTGAAAGGAATAGAAATGGACGATGGATAGAAGAAAAGGGCACTACTGGATGATAATAATGATAGTATCTCCGATAAGTGTAGTATTATTAATAATAGTAAACAGTGGCTTGAATCGATCAATGAGAAAAGAGCTAGCATTCCTCTTTTATCATTTTCCAAAAATAGGTCAGTTAGTTTGATTATTTTTAGTTTTCCTAGTTTTGTTCCCTGACAGAAGGGTTCAGGATGCATGCACATATACTTTTAGTAGCAGCAGCAGCAGCAGCAGTAGTAGTAGTAGTAGTAGTAGTAGTAGTAGTAGTAGTAGTAGTAGTAGTAGTAGTAGCATATGCATCATATCATTATTCATCATCATCATCATATTATTATTATTATTATTATTATTATATTATTATTAATATTATTATTATTATTATTATTATTATTATTATTAATACAAAGGCTGACTTTGATACGACTGAATATTCTGTTCTTCAAAGGCTGACTTTGGTACGACTGACCATTCTGTTCTACAAAGGCTGACTTGATACGACTGACCATTCTGTTCTTCAAAGGCTGACTTTGGTACGACTGACCAATTCTGTTCTTCAAAGGCTGACTTTGGTTACGACTGACCATTCTGTTCTACAAAGGCTGACTTTAAAACGACTGAATATTCTGTTCTACAAAGGCTCCGGGTTTTTGGGTGCTCAGCTCTGTTCTCACTTTCTTCCTGTCTAAACTGATCGTTCCCCGACTGTTTGCATTATTGAACACTATTCTCGACCCGCCTCTCTGTATTGTGCTGTACACCAGCATTTTGTCCTAGGAATAATTTGGTTTGTACTGTACGCTTCTCCAATCTTTCACGTCGTCTGTCGTCGCCCCATGCTGAATGATATTTTCTCTAATGAAACTCAGCTTTACCAGTGTGTCGCAATCACAGAAGTCAATGAGCTTGTCTATCGAACATAGGAGTGCATATGTGACCTTAGCATATGGATGACAAACAACAAGCTATAAATAAATGCCTGAAAAAGTCCTAAAATATTGATTGTTCCCTTGATATATCTTATGATTTGACGAAACATAGGGTGACAGTAGGAAGTTGTAGTTAGTGAATGTGAGTCGAGGAGAGATGAGTGAGTAGAAGGAACAAACAATATGTATACTGATATGTGATCGAAAACAAAATCTACATAGCTAAATCACTATATTTTCTTAAAGTGTTGTTTATCTTTTTCCTAAAGTATCATAATAATGCGAGTGTTGGTGAGCTCTGGAAGTGAGCAATGAAAATTATGGTGCATAAATTATAAAAAAATGTACGCTGATTCTTGTTGTCGAAGATAAAAAGGGACGAACGGAAATCGTTCCTCGATAATGTATTGAGGACACGTCTAGTGATGATGATGGAACTTTTTTTGGCTGGTTGTTGGTGATAAAAGAGGACGAACGGAAATCGTTCTGAAATGTAATCGGACACGTCTAGTGATGATGTGATATGATAAAATCATTCTTTCTTGTAGATGGGACACACACGAATTCGTTCCTTTATATGTAATAATTGTATTCTTGATACGTTGAGAAAGGGTTCCATGTGGAAATCCTTTCCTTCGATGTAAACAATCATGGTGTTAATCTAAGAAAATTTTCTATTGTACTGCACCCACTGTATTGAAACTTTTGTAGATTCTATTATCGGTATTTTCCCCAAGTTCAAGTCTTCTTCCTGATACGCCTATCACACCTGTAGACAGGATTATGTAATGAATCTGGTGGTCCTCTGCAGGCCTCCACAGACCCGTACAGCGTGTCGTTGATGGCACCGGCTGTGGCCATGTCCTATCCCTCAGACACTGCAGGTCCAAGCCCAAGTTCCAGTGAAATGTATTACGTGAAGAGTGACTGTTAGTTACAAACAAGAACAATAATGTGTTGGAAGTTTTCTTCTTTCTTTTTTTCTTTCTGCGTACGCAGGCTGATACTCCTGCGGACACTCCCTGTATAGCCAGGCAGTGGAGTTTTGTGTGTATGACCCTTTTCTATCCCGCCATTAAGTAGCCATACTCCATCTTCGGGGAAGGTGCATGCTATGTGTCACGTGTCATCCATACAACGGCAGACTGGCCTTCTCTTCCGAAAGTTGGTGATGGGATTTTAGGTGTGTGCAAGATGTTGTGCGTGCGTTCACACACGGAACCTCGGTTTATAGTCTCATTTCGAAGGACTGTGTGGGGAATGGAGTCAGAACCAATGTTAAACTCCGAGGGAAAAATCCCCCTATACCGAAATTCGAACCCGCAAACCCCAGGATCACGAGTCGGCGCTCTACCAACTGAGCTATTCCGGCCCCCATGTGTTGAAGTAGGCCGGTGGATAATCAAGGTAGCTATCAGTTTCCCCCATGTGTCAGTGAAGCCCTGTGTTCGACCTGGAACTGACTGCCATCCGGGGTGGGGTGGCAGCCGGTGCCCAGCCCGTGTCTCTTACCCCGCCGGGGTATTCAGAGGCTGACCAAAGGTCAGTAGACATCGTGTGAGCGTTGCCAGCTGGGTGTGGGGTGCAGCACGAGCCCAGCCACCGTCTCCGCCCCGTTTGGGGGTGTCGAGAGCCTGTCCAGCAATGCGCTGGAGTGTGAAGGCTTCTGAGTTCGTCGGACGACGACTTGTGTTTCTTCTGCTGTGTGGGATTTCCTGGAAGGACTCCACGACCTACTTCCATGAGCGTTCCTTTTTCACGTCGTGTCGACGTGTGTTCTGTTGTGTGGGAGTTCCTGGAAGGACTCCACGAACCTACTTCCGTGAGCGAACTTTTCCGTCGTGTCGACTGTGTTCGTTGTGCGGAGTTCCTGGAGGATCATGAATGCTTCGTAGTGATCCGACCTGTGTGAGAACTGTGTTCCCAAAAGGGCCCGAGCGGGCCAA
>CM031603.1:9385549-9400115 GCA_018398815.1 Conus ventricosus | reverse complement strand
TAAAAAGTCGCTACACACACACACACACACACACACACACACACACACACACACACACACACACACACACGTGTGTGTACGTGTGTGTGTGTGTGTGTGTGTGTGTGTGTGTGTGTGTGTGTGTGGTGTGTGTGTGTGTGTGTTTTATCTAAAAAAAATATCAATTATTCATCATCTCTCCCTCTCCTTGTCATTCCTTTCCACCCCTTCTCACCTGGAAGTTCGCTGAGCGTAACATTGACCAGTCTTGCTCTATACATGTACTTTAGACGCCTACCGCCATTTTAAGAACCTACGAGGCCTACTCCATCGTCAAGGCTCTCTCTGCGACATCGTCCAGTTTGTCCTCTGATCCAATGGTCAGCCCTACAGGTGACAAACTAGTCTCCCTGTATATCTGTTCACGACCCTGCATGCATGCATGTCGCACAGTTTCCATGACTAGATGAGCCAAGGCGCAAGACTTTTGAAATTCTTCCTTTTGTTGTTGTGGTTTTCTGTTTTTCCATGGAAGTGATGGAGTTTTTGTGCCACCTGGCTCCATTAAGATTTTTTTTTTTTTTTTTTTTTTGCTGTCCCAACCGCTGCGCCACCTCAGAGGCAGTGCACCCAATGTCGCCCATTTCGACACCCCGTCGATAGCCACAGCCCGGTCGGCTCCGCCGCAGCCATGGCACCGGCAAACCACAGGGAACAGTCAATGTCAAGTCGTCAAGAGGCAACCCACCGGAGGAGACACTGCACTGCTGCCGAGTCACTTCGGTGGTGTTCAGTGGTGCCTGTTCTGATCTAACATACGCAGGACACCACCTACTAAGCCCCTATTGACGACAATAATTGCTCTCCGGAGGGCGCCACCACGTCCGTCCAACGACAGCCCCCATAGACTCGCCGATACCGGTGGACCCCGACGGAACCAAACCAAGCCACAATCGTGGAGAGGACATCCAAATTGAGATCACCATGAGAGCAGGGCCATGAAGGACCACAGAATTGAGACTTTTTTATGCTGATCGATGAGAATGGGGATGATTAAGATGATGCTACGGATTTCCATTTCGGTTGAGACTACATGACAGGACTGTACACTACGCTTCCTTTCCTAAAATATCCCAGAGTCAACCAGGCCCGAGAGATACAGGCACCTGCAGTGTCGGTCAGGAAATTTGAGCAACACTCTCAGAAACGAATCCATTAAGTGGATGAAACTCGACTGTGTGGTCCCAGTCTTCTCAACTGAGTCCGCAGCAAACTCAACTCTGGGCAGGAGCTGGTCGGGGCAGAAAAAGGCTCCGTTTTTAGCAGTCATGTTCTTCACCTCCCTGGACAAAAAAGGCGAGAAACGTGCCACATTTGGGATCATGCCATTCTGTGAGGCTGTCAGTGAATACGAGGTAATGGGCGGAAAAATGAAAATGAAGTGCACATGGAGGCAATGCCTTTCATGCCGTATTTCCGTGGTCTTACTTTAATTCGTATTCAACTGCTTCATCCTGTCCTAATTGTTGTCAAAAGTATGCTTCTTTATATTTTTGGCAAAGATTCGCATTACACACATCCACATATTCTCTCTCTCTCTCCTCTCTCCTCTCTCTCCCCTCTCTCTCTCTCTCTCTCCTCTCTCTCTCTCTCTCTCTCTCCACACACACACACACACACACAACACACATACACACACGCACACGCAACACACACACACACACACATACACACACGCACACACACACGCGCGCAGGCGAGCACGCACACATGCACGCACACACGCGCGCACACACACACACACACACACACACAACACACACACACACACACACACACACCACACACATAATATGTGACGTTTTTAACAAGACCCCATTCATAAATGATGGTTGAATGCTCAGGCAAGAACGATAGACAGAGGCAGGAAAGTCAAGCGTTCGTCCGCACCCTTCACTTTCTTCCACAGATGAATCCAGAGTTTGATTTAGACACAACAACGAATTTAATAAATCATGAATAAAAGATTATGTTGATCTGCAATGAATATTCGTATATTTGCTTTGAGTGGTGATGCCGTTTGTTCCCTATGATACGAATCACACAAAAAGAAATAATCATGGCACATGTACTTCTAACTACTAAGTCTCTGTCTCCTTTCTCCGCTTCATTTCTAGGAGTAGCACAAATAATAACTGTCCGCTCGTGCTACAGAAATCTTCCGAGGACACACACAGGTTATTGTCATACCCAAGATATAAAAATAAGTATAGAAAAAATGTCTGAGTGTTTCTGGCGTGCTTTGGATGTGGAGGGATGTGTTTATAAATTTTGCCACTCAGCTTCACGGAAACTGTAAACGTTCCGGAGTTCCGCTGGCGTTCACGGCTTTCCTCCCAGATCCCGCAAGGTCGACACACCAAGCACGTTCCTCCCGACGAAGGATATAGCGGTTTAAAGACGTGGTGCCGAAGGTGAAATGAAGAGATGGGGAAAACAGGGGTAGGAAATAAACGGTTATACGATGAGATGAGACAGATGAGACCTGCAAGTAACAATTGGTCTTAGATCTTGCGCTATGTGGCACATCACGATTCCATCCATTCACACGTTTCTAAACACACTTTACAATTGCACTAGCTTGCTCTATCATTTACAATATGAGTTCCTCAAAATCGCTTCACGATGAGCTCATCAACAAAAGAAAGGAAAAATGTATACGAAGATTCCAATCTGCCTTGACTGATATATTCGCCAAGTCTTATGCTTGATGAATACAATTATATTTAATCCATGAATGGATAAATCAACTGGCGTAACATCCTATTATAAACAGATCACTTAGATCCACGCAAACGCTTCGGTCATAACTGAACACGTTTACGACCTTTAAATAATAAATCTGCATACACACTAGTATCACATCTTCTAAATATGATTGCATAAACGGTGACTGAAACAGAATTTACATAATATGATTAAGTAACAAGTCAACACGATATGATGAAGCAAACAGATGAAAATGACAGCTCTACGATCAATCATACGTGTTGACTGGTAAACCTGAAATATTAAATCAGAGCATTTTAAATGATCTGCGCAGCAAAAAAGTTGTCGAAAATACGGTAAACGTGCCTTAAAACGATTATGTTGAAATAAATTTGTTGTGCTACTCGAAAAAGGATTTCGATTTATTTACACTTCAAACACAGCCTTCTTGACCACAGCTATGGACTCTGGCCCACGGAACGAAGAGACTCGTCTAACATCCCCCGAAAAAAGTTGTGGGTGTCGTCCTATGCCCTGAGTGCCCCTTCAGTCTGCCTGGACTGATGTCTTCAAAGGTTTCTTGCACCTCGAATATTGTAGACCTTTTCTACGGAGCCAATCAACGACGTCCGGGCTGACCAAAGATGGAAGATGCAACGGTTACTATTTTACTGCACATCGGGACGGAGAAACCACTGACACTTGGAACTGTCGCGATTGGTCAGTTACGTATGGTTTCCATCCCTACAATGTAATTATTTTATTATAATACAATGCAAGTCTGCATGACGCTTGAAATTAAGACGCACGTGGCCGTAAAGCAAACTACAACAATTAGTTTTGTCGTTTGGACAATAAATTTAATTAAGTGCAGAGCGAAAAGACGTCATGTATCCTTGCGTCATTTTTCTTAAGAAAAATGAACCGATCTTAGAATGATGTCACAAATACCCCCCCTAACTTCGCGAAAAAAAATCATATTTAAGCAAAACACTAAGAAAAGAGTGAGCCGAGACCAATAATAAGTCAAATAACAGGATTAAACAATCCGAATTATGCACAACTCTTTTGCATTTCTCAATAGATATGACATTCGCAGATTCCAGATGCCTTTACTCTTCACGACTGTACTTTCTGCTCAGGTAGTCTGCACCGACAGTATCTTTTCCAGCGAAGACTCTTGATGTGAAATTCATGATCTTGCAGGAGTATTGCCCAACGAACAGTCGACCCGTTTTGCAGTCTTGTGTCTTTTTTCAGACCCTGCAAAGGTTATGGTCTGTTTCTAGTATATAGTTCGTACCGTAAGATACGGCTCAAACTTATATGACTGCCCACACAACTGCCAAGCATTCTTTCGTCACCCACTGTGGCGTAGTTCCTTTCGGATTGTTATTTTTACTGGCGTAACGGCCACTGGCTTAGCATATTTCGTCCAGCTCTTGAATAAACTGCTCCCAACCTAGATCGCTGGGTCTTGCGGAGCACATGGGCTTTCCCTTCGCAACCGCATGAAAGGTGCGCTACTAGTTTGTTCTTCATCGTCCTCCATGGCTTTTTTCACATGCCCTAGCATACAATCTTCCCTCCCGGCTTGTCTTTCTTTGTCAATCTGTCATAGGTACAGCCATCATGGCGAAGTTCGTAACAAATTTCCGATAATACCTGCCAAAACCAGGAATACCTGAGCTCTTTCTTGTCCTTTTCGGTCTCTCGTCTTCTCAACTTTTCTAGCTTTCCGCCTCGCCAGACCTGAACCTCGTCCAACCTGATTTCCCCTAAGAACGTATTTCATGGAAATCCAAAAAAGCATTTGGATGTTTCGCAGTGAGCCCTGCCCCTTGCAGTCACTTAAGTACGCTTTGATGTGCCCTCAAATGTTTCCCTCCAAGTCTCAGAAGCGTTAAAATATCAATAAAAATGTGGACATCCTTTGATTTTATGTCACTCAATAATCCTCATCAAACTGTGAACACGGCACATGCGTGCCTCATGCCAAAGGCTTACGTCCTCCACTGATACTGTCCCCCATGGGGGTAACCTGACAAGCTGTCTTTTGGGCTTGTCTTCTTTCTTGTTTCATTTGAATTCTGCCAGAACCCCTTTGACAGATCAATTTTGGAAAATATTGCTTTCCCGATCGTTGCAAAGGATCGTTTCGATGTCTGGCAGTGGCTCTGCATCGAATTCTGTCAGGAGATTCATCTCCCCTGTATCGATACAGAACCTGACGTCGATCCTTCTTCTTAACTAATAAGGGGGGGAGGGGGGGGGTAGAGGGGGTGGGGGGGGGACAAGGGCGCATTGGAGGTGATATGGCTGTTCGTAATCACCCCTGCTAGCATTTGTCAACCATCTTTTCAATCCGTTTCTATTGAGAGTGGTGGCACCGGGTACTGATGTACCTTCACTGTTGTTGTGATGCCAGTCCTCATCGCAGGTAACTAGATTGGTTTCGCCTGCAAAATCGTGGTATGATTTCGGTCATGATGACGACGAACAATGTTTTTCCAGAGCGTCCGCATATTCCCTGGAATAGCTTTGTCCATATACGACATTGCTGAGTCCTCGGTTCTCTTCAAAGGGATGAGTGTATATGAATCGGTCAGATACCTTCATGATCCTCCCCTCATAACAACTGCGACGTACTCCCTGTTGGGTTCAATCCTTCTCTATTCAAAGTTTTCTTGAGAAGATTGAGGTGATTATGTCTTCTCCTTGCCGTTGATCTCAATCTTGTAGGCGACTGATGACTCTTCTGGAAATGGTGTACGGTCCTTTCCATGTTAACTGAAACTTTTATGTTTGCTGTGGGAAGCATCACTAATACTTTGTTTCAGGAATGAGATGTCTCATCTCGTTTTTCCTGTTGTAGTCCTCGCTTGTCGTCCGGCAGCCTTGTCCTAGGTTGTCACGAGCTATCTCATGTTTATTCGCTCCCTCTCCTTCAGATCGATGAACATATCCGCCGTTGTTCAGACGTCTGTTTCTTCTAGCCATCCTCGTCTGTCCATATTTGTTTCAATACCTGCATTGGTCCACGCACATGTCTCCCATATAGTATTTCAAATGGTGAGAAACTTGAGTGATTCTGTATGCTTCCTGGAAGCAACTAATACTGCAGGAAAAATCCTGTCCCACCTTTGGGTGATCCAAACAAAGTTCTTCAACATGACCTCAACGTCCATTATCTTCCACGATTCCGTTGGTCTGAGCGTGGTATGGCGTTGTGTGATCCCTAGATGTTCAAGAGTCCTGTTGACCTCTTGCATGTCCCAGAAAGAAATTGACTACCTCTGTCCGTGAGAATTTGTGTAGTATTCCCACTCGCGTCCAGATTTCCCTACAAAGCTTCAGCCACTGCTTCTGTGTTGATGTACGGAGTGCATTTGCTTCTGCGTAGCGCTGCATAATCGATGACGTGAAATGTATCTCTTCCCTGATATGACATGGGGTTGAGGTCTGATGATTCCACTGCAACACGATGGAACGGTAGTCGATCAGGCGGCATCCTCTAACTGGTGCTTCCAAGACTATTTCTGCGATCATCACTGCTCTGAACACGTATCGCATGACGCACAATATCTTTTGACTTCACCTTCCACTCCTGCCAAAGAAGAATTCATGTAGCAACGCTCATTTCGTACGGCTTCAACCGAGGTGTCCAGACATAGAAGGGTCATGAGCTACTTGTAGTAACGTTAATCTCATGTTCCTGGGTACCACAACTTGGGTATGCTGCGTCGTTGGTGTACGCACCTCTATACAGTATTCCCATCTTGATTATAAATGATGTTTATCCAACACCTGTTTCTTGCTGGTACGTGCGTTCTCTGGTTACGGGCCAACTCCAACTACTTCTTAAGTGAATGGTCTTTTATCGTTCTTCCTTCAAACTCGGCAGAGATACAATGCAGCAAGTTGCTTCTTTGATCTTGAGCGGTTTCAATTTCCTCCGGTAACTGCTGCCGCTTGGATTGGATAACCGGTACATTAATGAAGCCCACCTCTTTCTGCTTTGCGGGTATTTCCATCAATACTGGCAAACGGTTTTGTCCATAACTATACTCATCATTGTCTGAAAAGTAGGTGTCTCCATATGTCCACACGCCACAGAAGATTTTGTTTGACGTGATGACGATGGCCAGTGAATACCTCTTTTTTCTGACCTGTGTAAACAATGTTCTGGAACTAATCCTTCCTCACGATCGTCATGGTGGAGCCTGTATCTCTTCCAGCAGCCACCGATTCTCTCCTTCAACCTCTAAAGTGCAATAGGGATGAATTCGATCCCTTTACACAATCAAACAACTGTTGATCATCTTTTAGTTTGACATTTGCAGCGCCATCGTAGTTACACATCGCTGTTTCATTTCTCTTTTGTGTACAATCCCTCTGGGTATGTGGACCTCAACACGGTAACATGTTATCTGACAGCGATAATTTCTCCTATCGTTGCCTCCCCTTGTCAGGGTACAGATCCCCTTGCTTATCCTCCTTCCGAGCTTCCTTTGTGTGGACTCTGTTATCATTCCATGGAACCATACCTACGATGCTCAGTTTGCTCTCTACGATAACTCCTCACCACAAGTCTCGCTCGTCGGTCAAATATATCTGCTGCTGCAACAGCTTCCTTTTCCAGTCTGTGATCTCTCACCCTGACAAATCCGCCTGATCAAAAGGCAATGCTTCAGAAATTTTCTAGGATTAACATTTATTTAAATCCTTTTCTGTCCAGTTGGAGGACAAATTCAAACCACCTCTCTATCCCATAGACAAACATCCCATAGTGACAATGACTATCAGTGCTCTCTTTGCTGCTTACGAAATTTCTGTCTGTAATGACCAGCACTCAGTATAATTATGCAAAAGTGACTTTGATGAGTTTATTAGTCCGCTGACTTCGCTGCGGGTAGTTTTTTAACATACGCTACCCTAGCTCTGCCTTGAGTAATGGAGGCTTAACTGGGCACCCCCCATTCCTCCTCGTCCATCCGATGATGACGCTACCTCTTCAATTGAGTCAAATATGACACTGGTCGTCCTTGTCCTCTATGTAAGTAACTGTGAACCTTAGCAGACACTTACAGTCTACGAATGGATTGGGGCTAGCACTTGGTTGAGCATCACCACTGCTTCCTGCCCTTTAACTCTAGCTAACTCTACTGTAATTGTCTCTCCGGCCTCCTTTCTTCTCGATCCGCATTCCCTCCTTTTCTTTCTCTCTTCTCGATCACTTTCTTACCTTTTTCTCGTTCTCGTTCCTCACGTTCCTTGTCTCCGTCTCGTTCTTCCTTTTGCTTTGATAAAAGAGCGAGTGCTGCTCCTTTTTAGGCCTAGCTCTAGTGCCCTCGGCTTTCCATTGTTGGAATTGCGCACTAGTTTGATTGTGAGACTGACTTTCGTCAATGCAGATGCCTGACTCGGACTTTCATGTCGCATGTCGCCCTACCAGTTTTCTGCAAGTCCTTTTGCTTAACAAATTTTAAACAATATAAAATAACGAGCGGAAACAGAATACCGTCACGCGTGTATGCCAAATGATATTGACACACGATCAAAACACAGAGTTGTTAAGAAACAACTTCCCACCACGACTGAAACACACTACACAACCCCTGTAGTAAAAAATGGGATAAACACACCAAACCCCCAAGAACACCGTGTATTCAAACACGTCAACAAACCAAACCACGGGTTTGTAAACTCAGCTACCGAACGAACGTACAACTTGACGAACGGACGTGCTGAAAAATAATATCTCCAATATCGTACGTACGATTCAACGAAAATAATACGGCGCCTCGCAAAAGAGCTCCGTGGGCTACCGATTTCGCCATCCACGTTAATAGCTTACGTGAAAATGCCGCTATAGAGGTATCAATACTTACTCTAATCGTCGTGTCCCAACCGACACAAATACAACACCACTGCACAACTCCAATGCAGTACATCAAATTGCACAAACCTGGCAACTTGAATAAACACTTCGCCTGCACAACAGGATCTAATGAAATAGATCAATATGAAGTTAAAACATGTCGTGGTAATATGACTGAAATTGGCCAAGTCGTTACTTTCTCTAAACTGTGTTGCGCGCCTTTTCTAGATTAGGGAACATAATGAACAAATAGCGTCGCGACAACGAAATAAAATATAATGATTTGTGAACACAAAAAATTGAAATTTTCAATTTTTCTAATTAGATGTTAGATGTCAACAATATAATAGATCACAGACGCCCCAGAAAAAAGGTGAAGGTTGCGGTCTGCAATCTTTGCCTGCGTCACAGAGTCTTCCATCTTTCAGATCGAAAGATCCCCGGACGACCCCCAAATAATATGTACGTTTTTAATAAGACCCCATTCATAAATGATGGATGAATGCTCAGCAAGAACGATAGACCGAGCAGAAAGTTCCAGCTTTCGTCCGCACTCCTTCACTTTCTTTCCACAATGGAATTCCAAGGTTGAATTAGACACAACAACTGAATTTAATAAATATGAAATAAAGATGATGGGATCTTCAATGAATAATGTCGGATAAGTTCTTTGAAAGAGTTGATGTCCGTTTGTTCCCTATGAAATGGAATTACACACAAAAGAAAATAATCATGCAACATGTACTATAAATAACTAACAAGAGTCTCTGTCCTTCTCCTCTTCATTTCTTGCAGTAGCACAAATATAAACTGTCGCGCTCGTGCTACAGAATATCGTTCCGGAGGACACACACAGGTTATAGTCATTGACCCAAAATATAATATATGTATAGAAACATGTCTGAGTGTGTTCTGGCGTGCTTTGATGTGGAGGGAATGTGTTATACGAAATGCCACTATCCAGCTTCACGGAATCGTGTAACGTCCGGAGTTCCGCTGGCGTTCACAGGCGTTCTCCAGATCCCGGCAAGGTCGAACACACCAGCACGTTCCTCCCAACAAGGATTAGCGGGTTAAAGACGTGTGCCGAAGGTGAAGATGAAGAAGAGTGGTGTAAAACAGGGGTAGGAATAAACGGGTTAAGATGAGATGAGACGAGATAGACCTGCAATAATAACAATTGTCTTAGATCCTGCGCTATGGTGGGCACAATCACTATTCCATCCATCACAAGTCTAACACAACTTTACAAATTGCACTAGCTTGCTCTATCATTTACAATTGATTTCCTTGAAAAATCGCTGTACGATGAAGCTCATCAACAAAGAAGGAAAAATGTATACGAATATTCCAATCTGCCTTGACTGAGTTATTCGCCAAGGCTTAGTGCTTGATGAATTACAATTATATTTAATCCTTGAATGGATTAAATCAAATGGCTTTTAATCTTCATATTATACAGATCACTTAGATCCACGAAAACGCTTCTTTCATAACTTGAACTCGTTTTACGACTCTTTAAATAATAAATCTGCGTACACACGAGTATCACATCTTCTAAATATGATTGCATACAACGGTGAGCTGAAATAGAATTTACATAATATGGATTAGTACATGGCAACACAAATATAAATGAGAGAAAAACAGATGAAATGACAGCTCTACGATCAATCATACGTGTTGACTGTAAACCTGAAATATTTAATTCAGAGCATTTTTAAATGATCGTGCGCGCAAAAATGTTATCGAATCGGTAAACGTGCCTTAATACGATTATGTTGAAATAAATTTGTTGCGCTACACGGAAAAAGGATTTCGATTTATTTACCTCAACACAGCCTTCTTGACCACAGCTATGGACTGGCCCACGGAACGATGAGACTCGTTCAGGACTCTCCCCGAAAAAAGTTGTGGGTGTCGTCCTATGCCCTGTAGTGCCCTTCAGTCTGGCCTGGACTGATGTCTTCAAAAGGTTTCTTGCACTCGAATAGTTAGACCTTTTCTACGGAGCCAATTCAACGACGTCCGGGCTGTCCAAGATGGTAGATGCAACGGTTACTATTTACTGCACATGCGCGGACGGAGAAACCACTGACACTTGGACGGTCGCGATTGGTCGTACGATGGTTTCCATACCCTACGATTGTAAATTATTTTATTATTAATACAAATGCAAGTCTGCATGACGCTTGAAATTATGAACGCACTGCCGTAAAGCAAAACTAACAATTTGTTTTGTCGTTTGGACATAGAAATATTAATTAAGTGCAGAGCGAATAGACGTCATGTATCGATTGCGTCATTTTCTTAATGAAAAATGAACCCAGCTTATGAATGAATGTCACCACACACACACACACACAACACGTGCACCCACGCAAGCATGAACACACGCGCATACACACACGTGAGTGTATGCGCGCACAGACATTTAGTATTCAGAAAGTTTGAGTACATCACTCATATGAAAGTTAGACATTATTAACACGTCGTCATGATAGGTTTTGCGTATTCTAAGAAGTACTGTCTAACGAAATGAATATGTGCAGTGAAGTGGATATGCGTGCTACATCTTTTTATATCCATTTTACTGTTCTTGTGTTGTTGCCTCACGCATTGTTTTTTCGCATGATACTATCGCTTGCAGATAGTTCATGGGTAGATATATGCTATGAACTGATTTTCTTCACACAGTGAAAATAGCTGACAAACTGTAGCATCATATCACTAATACGTCTCTAAACTTGGCACCAGAAAGACAGTACAGATAGAAGTTTACAGCGCTATTAAGGTACCACATAGTGAAGCTGATGGCGTAAAAGACTTCATATCTTCCGAAAATCACTGCGTCGTTTTCATCGACATATGAAAATGTGGTGAAATATACCGTTACTGGAGACATCAGGAGAAAGAAAGTGATATTTATAGTGACCAAAGTCAAAGTCGATGAAGAGACCTTCCGTTGTCTGGAACACCGAGTGGTGTGTTGTGCGGAAAGTTGCCTGCCTGTGCTGACAGACCCAACAAGTGTCCAGACCAGCACACTGTTGCTGACAGCCATCAACACGAAAGGCAGAAATGAGGATTCAATCAAGTCCACCCAAGGCCACACCGTCGAATAAAACCATGTGTACGTTTCAGATCCGATCTCACAGCACTTAGAATAGCAGATACTACATTTTTCTGTGTCAAAATCAAATCCATAGACAACGTGACAGTGAATGAAAATGACAACAGCAATCAATATTCCAGCAACAGCTCGTGACGTTGTCTTCGTCCACACAGCATTGACACGATGTGGCCACAGGACAGCTGCTGCTCTTTGTATGGTGAGTGCCACAAGAGTCCATGGAGATATAACGTCAGTCGAGTTCGACACCAGCTTATACACTTTACACGTCAAGGAACTATGGCTTAAAATGAACGGCACATCAAACGCCTCGTAGAGCCATTCCGGAAGGGGACGCAATACCAACATTAACTGGTCAGAGCAGGCCAGGACTTGGAACAGAACACTTGAACCAGATGTGGGAAGATGAAGCATGATCAGAATTATCATGAAATTGCCGAAGATTCCAAATACTAGTACGAAAGGTAAGCAAATTGTCAGGATCAATGAGGAGGTTTTCAGATAGGGTTGATATAAATCATTCCATTCATAATCATACCAGTACCATTCAAAACCATTTTCAGCCATCTTCATTCAGTTCGTTTTAATAGAGTTTGTCTGATATAAAAGTCTGCTTAAGTCTGTTTAAGATCACGTGGAAAGCGAAAGCAGGATGGTGTGGGTGTGAATGGGGAGGGTAGGAGGAGGAGGGGGGGGGGTGATAGGTGTATACTGAGAAACAGATTGTCAATTCTAAAAATTAGAATCAACATGTGCAGTACATCACGTGAAACATTTGTATTGTTTGCCTTTCTCATTATGGTTTGGCATAATGCTCTGTCTGATTGTATGGAAAAAGAGGAACACGGAATCACAATGTGAAATATCACACACACACACACACACACACAACACACACACACACAAAACACACACACACACACACACACACCACACACACACACACACACACACACACACACACCACACGTGCACCCACGCAAGCATGAACACACGCGCATACACACACGTGAGTGTATGCGCGCACAGACATTTAGAATTCACAAAGTTTGAGTACATCACACATATGAAAGTTAGACATTATTAACACGTCGTCATGATAGGTTTTGCGTTTTTCTAAGAAGTACTGTCTAACGAAATGAATCTGTGCAGTGAAGTGGGTACGCGTGCTACATCTCTTTATATCCATTTTACTGTTCTTGTGTTGTTGCCTTCACGCATTGTTTTTTCGCATGATACTCTCGCTTGCAGATAGTATCATGGGTAGATATATGCTATGAACTGATTTTCTTCATACAGTGAAAATAGCTGACAAACTGTAGCATATATCACTAAATACGTCTCTAAACTTGGCACCACAAAGACAGTACAGATAGAAGTTTACAGCGCTATTAAGGTACCACATAGTGAAGCTGATGGCATAAAAGACTTCATATCTTCCGTAAATCACTGCGTCGTTTTCATCAACATATGAAAATGTGGTGAAATATACCGTTACTGGAGACATCAGGAGAAAGAAAGTGATACTTATAGTGACCAAAGTCAAAGTCGATGAAGAGACCTTCCGTTGTCTGGAACACCGAGTGGTGTGTTGTGCGGAAAGTTGCCTGCCTGTGCTGACAGACCCAACAAGTGTCCAGACCAGCACACTGTTGCTGACAGCCAGCACCACGAAAGGCAGAAATGAGGATCCAATCAAGTCCACCCAAGGCCACACCGTCGAATAAAACCATGTGTACGTTTCAGATCCGATCTCACAGCACTTAGAATAGCAGATACTACATTTTTCTGTGTCAAAATCAAATCCATAGACAAAGTGACAGTGAATCAGAATGACAACAACAATCAATGATCAGCAATGGCTCGTGACGTTGTCTTCGTCCACACAGCATTGACACGATGTGGCCACAGGACAGCTGCTGCTCTTTGTATGGTGAGTGCCACAAGAGTCCATGGAGATATAACGTCAGTCGAGTTCGACACCAGCTTATACACTTTACACGTCAAGGAAAATATGGGTTAAAATGAACGGCACATCAAACGCCTCGTAGAGCCATTCCGGAAGGGGACGCAATACCAACATTAACTGGTCAGAGCAGGCCAGGACTTGGAACAGAACACTTGAACCAGATGTGGGAAGATGAAGCATGATCAGAATTATCATGAAATTGCCGAAGATTCCAAATACTAGTACGAAAGGTAAGCAAATTGTCAGGATCAATGAGGAGGTTTTCAGATAGGGTTGATATAAATCATTCCATTCATAATCATACCAGTACCATTCAAATCCATTTTCAGCCATCTTCATTCAGTTCGTTTTAATAGAGTTTGTCTGATATAAAAGTCTGCTTAAGTCTGTTTAAGATCACGTGGAAATCGAAAGCAGGATGGTGTGGTGTGTGAATGGGGAGGGTAGGAGGAGGAGGGGGGGGGGGTGATAGGTGTATACTGAGAAACAGATTGTCAATTCTAAAAATTAGACTTAACATGTGCAGTACATCACGTGAAACATTTGTATTGTTTGCCTTTCTCATTATGGTTTGGCATAATGCTCTGTCTGATTGTATGGAAAAAGAGGAACACGGAATCACAATGTGAAATATCACACACACACACACACACACACACACACACACACACACACACACACACACACACACACACACACACACACACACACACACACACACACACACACACACACCACACCCACGCAAGCATGAACACGCGCATACACACACTGAGTGTATGCGCGCACAGACATTTAGAATTCAGAAAGTTTGAGTTACATAATTAACATATTA
>CM031603.1:9368273-9375773 GCA_018398815.1 Conus ventricosus | reverse complement strand
AGTAGGCAAGGTCAACGACAACGGCCTGCTCCTCCTCAGCAAGTGTGCGGAACACAGCCTCTGCATCACCGACACCTTGTTCAGGTTGGCGGACAAGTTCAAGACCACCTGGATGCACCCGAGGTCGAAACACTGGCACATGATTTATTTCATCATCGTACGCCAACGCGACATCAAGGACGTCCGGGTGACCCGCGTCATGAGAGGTGCTGAATGCTGGACTGACCACAGGCTGGTCAGGCTGTAATGACCCTGCACATACCACCGCCACACAGAAACCGACCAAAGACTGTCAGGGCCTCCTACAATGTCGCCAGACTGAAAGACCCGACCTGCCTCTCCCAGTTCCAACAACTACTTGAAGAAAAGCTCCAAGACGGTCTGACCCCTGAAGATGGAACAGAAAAATGGTCCTCTTTTAAGGACATGGTCGCTGAGACTGCAAAAGAGGTCATCGGAGCAAAAATCAGAGCCCATGAAGACTGGTTTGACGAGAACGATGAGAAGATCAAAGAAGCCCTCCATGCGAAGAACAAGTCTTACATCGAGTGGCAGAATGACCCATCGTCCGTCTCCAAACGCGAGAGATTCAAGACTCTCCAGGCCAAAGTGCAGACCGACCTACGTCTGATGCGGGACCAGTGGTGGCAGGACAAAGCGACTTAAGTCCAAGGCTACGCCGACTCTCACAACGCCAAGAAATTCTTTGGCTCATTGAAGACAGTCTTCGGACCCTCAGCATCAGGCTGCTCCCCGCTACTGTCCTCCGACGGCGCAACCCTGATCAAGGACCAAGCGCTGGCAAGAACACTTCAGCAACCTGCTCAACAGGCCCTCGTCAGTCGACTCGGATGCCTTGAACCAGATCCCCCAGCAGCCGATACAAGACACACTTGCAATACCCCCCACCATTGCAGAGATCCAGAAAGCAATCCTCCAGACGAGCTCCGGTAGAGCATCAGGAAAGGAGGGAATACCTGCTGAGATCTACAAGGGGGCAGGCCCCAACGCCCTAAAAGCCTCTCACGATGTCCTGCGGAGTATCTGAGAGGAGGAGAAGATGCCAGATGACTTCCGTGACGCCCTGATTGTCTCCCTCTACAAGAACAAGGGAAGCAAAGCCGACTGTGGGAACTACAGAGGCATCTCGCTACTCTCCATTGCTGGAAAGATCTTTGCCAGAGCCATCCTCAACAGACTCATCATTGTTTCCGAGCAGAACCTCCCCGAGGCGCAGTGCAGCTTCAGACCAGGCAGAAGCACTGTCGACATGATTTTTGCTGTCAGACAGCTTCAGGAGAAGTGTATCGAACAAAACATGCCCCTATACTCTGTTTTCATTGACCTGACCAAGGCCTTTGACACGGTCAACAGGGAAGCTCTTTGGACAGTCCTCGAGCGCATTGGATGCCCGCCAAAGTTTGTGAAATGATCAAGCTCTTCCATGATGGCATGACCGGCCAGGTCCTCTCCAGTGAAAACGTGACGGAAGCCTTCGAGATCAGCAATGGCGTGAAGCAGGGCTGTGTCTTAGCTCCGGTCCCTTCAACGTCTTCTTCACCTGCATGCTGTCCCATGCTGTCCAAGACCTGGAGAAGGGAGTCTACTTCCGCTATCGTCTGGACGGCTCCCTCTTTGACCTTCGTCGCCTCACTGCCAAGACAAAGAGCATCAAAGATCTCCTTCAAGAAGTCCTCTTTGCCGATGACTGCGCACTGGTGGCCCATGCAGAATCCGATCTGCAAACGATGCTTGACCACTTCTTCGATGCTTCAAAGCTCTTCGGCCTAACAATCACCCTCGGCAAGACTGAGGTTGCTTCACCAACCCGCACCAAACACCAACCCCTCGGCACCCACCATCGTCATTGACGACTCCCAGCTTGCGGACGTTGAACATTTCATATATCTAGGAAGTACCATCTCCTGTGATGGCTCCCTGGACAGGGAAGTTGATGCCCGAATCAGCAAAGCAAACCAGACGCTGGGAAGACTCCGCAACAGAGTGCTTAGTCAACACAACATTTGGCTGACTACAAAACTGAGAGTTTTACAATGCAGTGGTCTTGCCCTCTCTCCTCTATGGGTGCGAATCTTGGACACTGTACTGCAGACACGTCAAGAAGCTGGGGAACTTCCACATGCGAGCTCTTTGCTCCATACTCGGAATCCATTGGCAGGACTGTGTTTCCAACCTCGAGGTCCTGGACCGTGCTCACACTACAAGTATCGAGTCCATGCTCATCAAGGCCCAGCTTCGATGGGTGGGGGCATGTCATCCGTATGGAAGAGCACCATATGCCAAGGCGACTGCTGTATGGAGAGCTTCTGCACGGGAAGAGAAACCAAGGACGCCCAAAGAAACGGTACAAGGACTCGGTCAAATCAAACCTCCAGTGGTGCGAACTCAAACCAAAAGAACTAGAGGAGTGCGCCAGTGACCGACCTCTGTGGCGGGCCACAATTCACAAAGCCGCTACCAACTTCGAAAGTACTCGACGCCAAAAGCTGACTGCCGCCAGGGATCAACGCCACAGGGCAGCAGCAGCAGTGATCACGACAACGGACTTCCAGTGCCCCCACTTTTCCAGACTCTGCGCCTCCAGATTGGGGCTGCAGAGCCACCTCCGCGTACATCGATGAGCTGCAGAAACGCTAACGTCATCTTCGGATCCGAAGGACTACCATCATGGATGACATGTTACATATAGCCTGCACCTGCGTGAGAAATGGAAAGAATGAAGGCAGTAAGGAAATTGAGTGAGCGATGTTCAACAATATTGAGTGGATGACACGGGGAAAACGACTGCCTGAAGCGCCAGCTGGCAGCTTTTCAGTCAGCACTATCCAAGTAGGCAGCCGTTGTGTAAACGAGTGTGGATTGTAAAGCGCTTAGAGCTTGGTCTCTAGCCGAGGATAGGCGCTATATAAGTATCCATAATAAAAAATAATAATGAGAATGATAATGCCACTTTAGCAGTTGCTGGTTAAGATCAATATTCATTCAGGAAGCCATTGCATCAACCAAACATTTCAAAAGCATGCAAGATATTACACATATTTCGCATTTCTAGTTTACACAACTCCTGTTTCTCGATCACTGTTAACATAATCATTCTGTAACTGGAACCATTGTTCATTTTCAGTACAAACTCTTCAATCATCAAGTAACTATACTGAACAACATTAAAAACGCACCGCTTGCCAAAAGACCCAGACAACGTTGGTAGTACAGAATTATTTAATGAAAGTAAGCATATTTGATTACGCATCCATTTTTCAATTAAACAAAATGTCTGTTCTTGACAAGAATGGCCGAATTCATCTGAAATTAGCTGGTGACTTCACTAGGGTCCCTGTCAAAAAGTACACCACGATGAGCATGTCCGTCCGCGAGCTCTAATACCAAGTATGTCCGCCATTTGCCCCGATGCACGCTTGGCAGCGCCTCCTCATGGAGTAGACAAGGTTGTGCAAGAATGCCTGTGGCAGTCCATCCCACTCCTGGGTCAGTGCGCGCCTTAAATGATCGAGAGTCTGTGGACGTCTTCCACGGGCCACAAGACGCCCCAGCTCATCCCAGACGTGTTCAATGGAGCCATGTCAGGGGACAGAGATGGCCAGGGCAACACGGCAATGTTGTTCGCCTGGAGAAACGCAGCGGTGGCTCTTGCAGTGTGGGGTCGTGCATTATCATGCTGGAAGAACTGCAGCTCCGGGTGCTGGCCAAACAGTGGGACGACGTGGTTGTGCAGCACCTGCTGGTACGTGTTGGCATTCACATGGTTGTCAAAAACGTACAGAGGTGTCCGGTAGTCATGACTGAATGCCCCCAAACCATCAGACTGCCCCTCCCCCATCTATTGGCTTCAAACACGCAGCAGTTGGCGTAGCGTTCCCCGACACGTCTCCAGACTCTCATTCTCCCGTCAGCATGAGATAACGCGAATCGACTTTCGTCAGAGAACAGCACAGCTCTCCACTGACGTCGTGTCCATGGCAGATGCTGGTTGGCCCACTGCAGGCGTTGCTGACGGTGTCTACGGGTGAGGACTGGGCCAACATGAGGGCGTCTTGCATTGAGCCCTGATTCTTGCCATCGACGTCGAACGGTTTGTCCAGACACTGGGCCCCGTCGACCAACCACCTGGCGACATGTTTCTGCTGCTGTAAGGAATCGATTATGAAGATGAAGCTGTCGAATGTATCGATCTTGCGCTGGTGTGGTAACACGAGGTTGACCCGTTCGGCGCCGATCAGTGGTGGAACCAGTTGCTGCCAAACGTTATGATAGCCTTACAATTGTAGAGTGACTGCAGTTCAGTTGTCTGGCTGTCTCTCTCGATGACATACCGACAATTAACATTCCAATGGCTCGCTCGCGATCTTGCATAGACAGTCGCGGCATTGTTTTCGGACCACTTCGCCTGGTCGAATGACAACTGATACTGTTTTCCAGTCGGCATGACTTCAAACTCACCATTTGAGACAAAGAAACAGATGTGCTACGTTCAGTCTCGGCCCCAGTGGCAAGAAAAGTGTTTTGGGCGAGTTGCACGTGGGCGTCACACGAACGTCGGCAAGCGCAGAGAAACCGAGGCAGTGTGAATCTGTGTCCCTTAAAAATTGTGTTAATATACCAAATCCAAATACACATTTTTTCCAAATGGGAAATCGGCAAATCAAAACGGTGCGTTTTTAATGTTGTTCAGTATATTATTCAAACGCTAGTAACCAGGACCACCGATAAAGTTTCCTTCATTAATACCTAGTATAATTGCCCTGTGATCCGAACTGGGAGAAAGAACATGATTACATAATACAAATGAATTCGGCATACTTTCGAAAGCAAGACAATAGTCTAAACAACGCGCTATAAATAGCCCTTATGGACACCAATAGCACTTGCTAGTGTAGCCTTTGCCACATGAGTGGTGAGTTTTCAGTACATCTAGAACACCTAAACTGTCGATTGTCTCGTTTAAGACGTTAACTTCTCTGTTGTCACGTGGTGTGCCAGATATGATATTGAGCTTCTTGTTCAGAACACAGTTTAAGTATCCAAGGATGATCAAATTTCCATCATTAAATTCAGCAAAAATCTTTCATTCAAATTTGGAGAAAAAAGAAAGCTTTTTTAGTTGGCTCATTGGCTGTGTAGACATTTGCTTTCACAATATTGCATTCAACGTTTCCAACAGAAACAGTAACCATTTTTTTTTTGTGACCTTCTTAGTTTTACCTCACCATGCAAATTTCTTGAAATTAAAATCACTTACCCTCGACTTCGTGATGTACCTTCACTAAAGAAGAATTTACCACCCCATTCTTTGTTGTATGTTTCGATTTGTGTGTGTGTGTGTGTGTGTGTGTGTGTGTGTGTGTGTGTGTGTGTGTGTGCGTGCGTGCGTGCGTGCGTGCGTGGGTGCGTGCGTGCGTGCGTGTGTGCGTGTGTGTGTGTGTGTGTGTGTGTGTGTGTGTGTGTGTGTGTGTGTGTGTGTGTGTGGAATGGGAATCCTGTAAACAAAGATTCTTTTTGAAGAAATGAAACACTGATTTTCGTTTGATTTTGTTTTGTAACCCTCTGGCATTCAAAGAGGTAATACGTATATTATCCATCAAAACATAATTTACTTCAATATTCCTTCTGAAACCCTTTTGTTTTCATGCACATCACTTGTTATTTATACATAAAAACGATTTCACACGTGATGGAATATTAACCAAATATGTCAATAAAACATTTCCTGTCACACCACTCTTTTGGCAGCCAAATATGCCTCCGGTACCATAGTCCAATTGTCCACGTTGCCGGGATGTCTTTCAATTTCAAAAAGACCAGATGAATGGAAGAAAACGTCATCATAAATTTCAGTAACGAATCAACAGAGGAAGGCTGAAGCTCTGTGACTGACGATAAAAAACCACATGCTGTTAACTCGTCTCAAATGCAAATCTGGCCTGTGCACAGAGTGACTGCTTCGTGTCTACAAGCAACGAGCGTAACTCACCGAATCCTAAAGGACAGTGTCCACATCCCATGTTTCAAGATATTAAGAAGTGATGGTCTGGTCTGAAACATACCCTTCACGACCAGATATACAACTGGGTGGTTAAAAAAGCATTCTGCATCTTATGGGTTCAAAGGAGCGGAACAAGCCCTTCTGGCAAGATTAAATGTTCTACAACTGGCACCAGTAGTACACACTGTATTAGGAATTTGGAAAAAAATAACCTCGGTTTATAATATTTTCTCCTGCGCGAAGTCTAACTACCTTTGAACATTTGTATTGCATGATTTGCATGAGTATTTGGCCATTATGAATTTATTATTAAGTCTATGCATTTTCTGGTTAAGCTATCTTTTTCAATAGACAGTTGTGACATTTCTGAAAGAGTGAATGTCCAAGTGTTGCTTCAGTAGGAAGATGAAGGAGTTTACGACGACCAAGGAGTTTCACATTGCTGAGAGGGGGAGGGGATGCAAAGGAAGCGGTGCACCACAGGTACTAGTGTTGTGTTGGCCAGTATGAAACAACCAGGGTTCCTGTTGATGGTTCCAGCAAGATTTTCTCTGTATTCTGGTTAATGGCACCGAAAGAAGGGAAAGCATGGAAATTTAACTTTGTCTACGACAACGAAAAAGCATCAATGACCTCTGGGTCAGGATTGTAAGAAACAAACCGCTCCATCTGTTCACTCTCCAGCTGTATGCATCTGAACGCAAAACACACAGTATTTAACACAGGATAGTGCATGTGAAACCTTTCTCACCGATCAGCTGTTGTCTTCCCAGGGGACACTGCTTCACAGTGGCAGTCCAGTTCTGTACGGCTGGAATCTGTTGTGATCACAACGCCAGGCTCACACCTGCAATTGTTATTTTCTGCTTTCACCACATTGTCACTCCAACCTCTAACATTTTATGTCATCTAACTGCATAAACTACTACCTCCTCCCCTTTTTTTATAGTTGCTTTCTTCCTTTTCTTGCTGGTAACAAAGTGGCATCCCAAATTTCACCGCTGGAGAACTGCCAACTATTGTACCCGTCACCTGAGCCAAATGTCTGATTTCGCATTTATTTTATCTGACAATCTTTTTTTTATCAGTCAGCAAGTTTGTGCTCCGGTATTCAGAAAGGCTCATTTCACAGTTACTATACATCCCTGGACTGAGTTTTTGTTCTTGATTCAAACACTGACTTTGATGGATGCACAATAAACCCTATTGAGAAAGAGTGGGCCTTTTGGTAGTGTCTAACAACGAATCACCCTAGAAGGATGTTGATGTACAGTCTTCTTTTCCGAACAGCGCAAGAATGGGTATAAACAATTTGTTGAGTCAATAAAGGTCTGGCTCCAGTCTATGTGGTAGAGCATTGCCCTGTCCATATAAATCTCAGGAATTTCTCGTTTTATTTTTGAACGAGCGCTGAATAATAACTATCTTTCAAAGTAACTGCTGCCATAAAGCAGATCTTGCTGATAAGAGCCAGTGCT
>CM031603.1:9350773-9363273 GCA_018398815.1 Conus ventricosus | reverse complement strand
GAGAGAGAGAGAGGGGAGAGAGAGAGAGAGGAGAGGAGGGGAAGAAGAGAGAGAGAGAGGGGGGGGGGGGGGGGGGAGACGAAACGAAACGAAACGAAATTCTATTTAACCAGGGTAATGAGATAAGCAATATACATGCTTTTTCCACCCAGCCCTGGGGCAAAGGAAAGAAGTAATTCATAGCAAATCAAGTCAAATACGTATAAGAGAAACAAGAACAAACAAACCAAGAAATAGCATGAAATACAAAATTCAATACAAATAAACTGCTGTCAACACCACTGTCAAACGAACGCAATCGGAAAAATGTGAGATGCACGTTTTATTAAACCATAATATGAGGTGACCAAGAGAGATTATTGTCTAGGGTGATTCCAAAAAACTTTATGAGTGTTGACTTCATCGAGCTACTTGTCGCCGATGTATAAATTATAGAAGGCATACCAGAAGTTAAACGTTGCCTTTTTTGACGTAAGTTATGACCATATACTTTGTTTTTTGTTCATTAAGGGACATGCGATTGAGTTCACACCAACTAACCAACTGTTTTAGCATTCTCTTGCAATTTCATTGATAGCTGATTTAGGTCAGATTAGTTAGAGTGGATAGATGTATCATCTGCAAAGAATTTACAAAAGCCCTTGATATGTTGGGGAAGGTCATTAATATAGAGTAAAAACAGAAAAGAATCGAGAACTGAACCTTGTGGTACACCAAAGTTTTGTGGTGCAAAAGCAGACAGCTTGTTGCCTACCAAAACAGAGTGTTAACGATTAGTAAGAAACGAGAGAGAGAGAGAGAGAGAGAGAGAGAGAGAGAGAGAGAGAGAGAGAGAGAGAGAGAGAGAGAGAGAGAGAGAGATTCGAATTCGGATTCGGATGATCTATTCATATAGGCCTTAGCCCTTTATGAAGGGGTGAGTGAGCATAATATATGAATTGAGACAAATATTCACGATTGAAAAGCATTCCAAAAAAAATAATATAGAACATCAAGAAGTAGCAGTTTCTCTAAATCTAAATGCCTTATGCAAAAACAATAAGAAATTTCGAACAACTTCTGGTGAGGTTGACGACATCAGCATAGTTAATTTAAATAGAGAAGGCTGTCTATAAAATCATTGGCTGAATGGATTCAGTTCTAATGTTCTTTAGAGCTGGACAGCAAAGAACAAAATGGATTTCAGAGAGGGAGAGAGAGAGAGAGAGAGATGAGAGAGAGGAGAGAAGAGAGAGATGGAGAGAGAGAGAGAGAGAGAGAGAGAGAGAGAGAGTATTTCTTCCTTTTTGTTTCGATATTCTCACGGGGTTTGACGATGTCTTTGCGAGGACCTTTCTGCAAGTTACATCTTGTTTACATAACAGAAATCGCCGCTGACCCACGATTTATCATATTCTGGCTAAAAAGTTTACTATCTGGACATCATCTCATGTATATTTGAACAGCAGAGCAGGGGCATTCACTCTACATTTCTTAGTTTTCAGTATTGAAGGATTCTTTTCAGTCCTTCTGAGCTTGAAATGTTATTGTAGAAGAGAGAAAGGACATTATTGTTGATTGAGTGCATCAGTATCACATGTTCTTCTTTTTCTTCTAAATGTTTACACCTTTGTCACTGTGAATAATACCTTTCTGTCTTCCTCCCCCTCTGTGTTTTGCATGTTTACCAGTTTTACTTGTATGGTTCCATTTTGCGTCCCTACAACCCACACACGCACCCCCGCCACCACCCTTTCATAACTGTTAACACTGTTGTTGCTTTAACTGCATGTTTGTGAATGTCGCTATGACATTTTCTTTGTCACATTCTGATATGAATTTATGTGACTTTGCTCATCTTATGAATCATCGTTTACTAATGTTTGCATTTTTTTCTTTTACTTCTTTTGAAGATTTCCAAGATGTCGGAAGATTTGGGGCGTTTCTAACGACGGGTCAGGAATTGGGTTACACTTCAGACAATTTAGATAAGCTGATAGCCCAGTGTGCAGAAACAGTGGAAAGAGCGAGCGAGGGAAAACAGACAGACGGACTGAGATTGAATTAGTGAGTGAGTGAGTGAATGATCAGTTGATTGATTATAAGAGTATTATTTTCCAAGGATAGCAAATCAGACAGAAAATGTTTTTTTTCTCGTCTGGCCCTTCTCCCTTCAGGGATTAAGGATGCTAGCACATTGAAACTGTAAGAGGATGTAATACTGGTTATGGCATACAGAGAGAGAGAGAGAGAGAGAGAGAGGAGAGAGAGGGGAGAGAGAGATGAGAGAGAGAGAGAGAGAGAGAGGGAGAGAAAGGAGAGAGGAGAGAAGGGGGGGGGGCAACATTCTTTAGAAATCAGGAAACCTGAACGTAAATATAACCCAAAAGACGGGTGATGCTGATCCTGGTGATAGTAATTCATTATGGAATTTCCTCCACTCCTAAAGCCCCATGTATTCTCAAGCTTCCTTCTTTCGATGAGCCATGAAATTAAATTGACGTCAGATTTGAACCAAAACACATGCCACTTCTTGCGCATGACCAAGAAAAATGGACTATGTATATCTCTTCCCGTCTTTGCAGCAGTGCGTTGATATGAAAACGGGAAGACATATACACAGTCCGTTTTTCCTTGTACAACAAAACCCTTTTTATGGTTGGCAGCAGAACGGCATCTGGGAGTCATGACCTGGATGCGGCCGGCTCCCTTAGAGTGTAAGGAGTTCAGGGACGAAACACTTGTCTGAGGGGGTTTCTTCCCTGAAGACCTGCTGCTGTCAAGCTCTCCCTAGAGTTTCTTCATGCCTACTCTTTTTTTTCTTCTAAACATTCGATTACAGAATCCGCTTTGCAAAGGAGACTATAAACCAAATTTCAGTGTACAGAGGAAGGTTTCTGTGAAAAACTTTCATACTGTTCCGCATTACGAACACGAGTCATTTTCTGCATTTTCAGTCATTCTGGTCATTTTCCCTTGTGTCTTTTGCTTTTGTGCAAGCAAATTTTACAGGATGTTTCAAAGGATCTATCAGGTTTTTTTCTTCGTAAATGAAGTTTTTAACACAACAGAAAAAATGTGAAACCTCACAGAACAGTACAAAAGTGTACATCGCGGGAAACCTTTGCAAAGAAGCCAACTTTTGAACTTGGGGAAACAAATGTTTGTTCTTTTTTTTTTTTTTTTTTACCGCTTACGTATCAAACAGAACAGCGAGGATAGTTTTCACCCATACAATGGAAGTTCAAACTGTACAAATAACCGCACGGGTAATTGTTTTTACATACAATGGAAATTCAAACTGTACACATAACCGCACGGGTAATTGTTATACATACAATGGAAATTCAAACTGTACAAATAACCGCACGGGTAATTGTTATACACACAATGGAAATTCAAACTGTACAAATAACCGCACGGGTAATTGTTATACATGCCAATGGAAGTTCAAACTGTACAAATAACTGCACGGGTAATTGTTATACATACAATGGAAGTTCAAACTGTACAAATAACCGCACGGGTAATTGTTATACACACAATGGAAGTTCAAACTGTACAAATAGCCCGCACGGGTAATTGTTATACATACAAGGGAAGTTCAAACTGTACAAATAACCGCACGGGTAATTGTTATACACACAATGGAAGTTCAAACTGTACACATAGGCGCACGGGAAATTTTTATGCATACATGGAAGTTCAAACCGTACAAATAGGCGCACGGGTAATTGTTATACACATAATGGAAGTTCAAACCGTACAAATAGCCGCACGGGTAATTGTTATACACACAATTGAAATTCAAACTGTACAAATAACTGCACGGGTAATGGTTATACATACAATGGAAGTTCAAACTGTACAAATAACTGCACGGGTAATGGTTATGCATACAATGGAAGTTCAAACTGTACAAATAACCGCACGGGTAATGGTTATGCATACAATGGAAGTTCAAACTGTACAAAAAACCGCACGGGTAATGGTTATACATACAATGGAAGTACAAACTGTACAAATAACCGCACGGGTAATTGTTATACATACAATGGAAGTTCAAACTGTACAAATAACTGCACGGGTAATGGTTATACATACAATGGAAGTTCAAACTGTACAAAATATCGCACGGGTAATGGTTATACACAGAATGGAAGTTCAAACTGTACAAATAACCGCACGGGTAATTGTTATACACACAATGGAAGTTAAAACCGTTCAAAGTAAAGGAGCTCTGTTTCTACTGTCCCAGGGATCACCTCAAATTGTTCCCCTGTCAAGCGGTAGCCAGGAAAACTCCTGTGTATATTGCAGTGCTGTGGAATGCATGGTCATGGTGCAAATCGGAATGGGACAGATGGGAATGGAACTTGGTGCTGGACATGTGGTTCATGGATGCACAAACGAGCAGATTGTCCCCATGCACAAATTATTTCGGCCAGTGAATTAAACGAGAACACTGAACATGAAAAAAAATATAAAGGGGCTTTTTGTAAAAGTTTTTGTGTTATGAATCAGTGTACTTTGCTAAAAGATACTAAAGTCCCACAATGGTGTGGAGATGTTCCCTGTACGGATGATATGTTACTGGTTCAAACCAAGCATAGTTTGATGAACGTGTTGAATCTTTTCCCTAGGGCAAAAAAACTATTATACAACTTTTTCGGCGAAATATGTAATGCATTAAGGTTTTCCCGTTAAGACAAAACCCTTGGGAAAATACTTGGTGTACATCTGACGGGTGAAAATGGTGGGGTTTGTCTGCCCACAACTGTTGTCGCATCTTTCTGGGCAAAAAAGCGAGAAAAACCAGTCGAACCGATTGCCCCCCCTTTCCCAACCCTTAACTGAAGGAAAACCAATAAAAATTTTAAAAAAGAAAAACTGAAAAAAAATGTCAACATTTTATGTAAAAGCCCTTTTTTGTGGCAAAACAAGCTGCTGTACGAGAAAAAAAATATTGTCACACCCTCAGTTTTTGTTCCCCAAAACCATGAAAAAAAATTTCATTTGTGGGTCCATGATTTTTGGGGGGGTATTTGATGTTGCGGATTTTTCATTTTCTTTGGCCCAATCTTTAGAAAGGGCGTTTCAAAATTTTGTTCCCGAGCATTTTAAAGAACATCCAAGGGAGATTTCCCTTGTGTTCCACTGAAAAAAATTTGGGGATTTTGTGTTAAAACCCCTGTTTGGAAATTATTCCCAAAGTCAGCCCAAATCATTCAACGGCATTTAGCAGCCTGCAGGCGAATTTTATCCGGGGCCCAAAGCATAAAGACAGTCACGTGAGTCACCCCACTTCCGCCCCTGAAAAACGGTGTAACTTCTTTCCTCTTAGCGGGGCCCCCGTGGAAAGGGAAAACCCCAAAACCCTTTTGCGTAAGGGGAAGGTAGGGGGGGGTTTGAGTCTGACAGGAAATATATTCCCAAAACAGGGAGATAACACAAACCCCCCATTTTGCGTCAATACTGCCCAGTCGACCAAGCAAAATTTTAAAGAATGGAGGGGGGCGAGCCCCTAGGGTTCTGGGGGGGTTGGGCCGTTATGGCTGCTTTGGCCCCACAAAGAGACCCCTTTAAAACCCGTCAGCTCTGTCTGCGGTACCTCAAGTAAAATTTAATGAAGGGTTTTTCCGACCCCAGTAGCTCCCTCCAGGAATGGCCCCCGGGGGACAGAGACTGGAGCCCGGGAAAGTGGCCAGTGTTTGCCCTGGGGGGCCCTGGGGTGATTGGGCGGGGAATCAAGGCCCTGACGTAGGAGATCTCAACGTTTTGGGGCCACCTAAGATAGATCCCGCCAGTGTCCTAGTATTTTTGGGGGGTTGAGTAGATAAGGAGTCGCCTCGGGAGGGGCCTGGGGCGAGTGCGTCCAAGTATCACTGAACACCTAGCAGGGAAAAAGGTTTAATGGCCCAGATTTCTCTCCCTTCCCCCAAGATATCCGTCGGGGAGGGATGCGAGGGAGGAGGGGGGGGTCCCCGGTTCCTGTTTTTGCTAAGAACTCGGGAAGGAAATTGAGGGAAACGAGCCCCCCTGTGGAAGGCTATCTCGGGATCCCCGCTGAGGGGGATCCACTTGCTTCGGGCCCGGGCCCGGGGAAAGGGAGAAGGTGGTTTTTAAAAAGAAAAGGGGTAAAAGGGAATAGATGTAATGGGTTAAAAGGGGGGGCTTTTGGGGGCGTCGAGGCGTAAAAAGGCCCCAAAAGGGGGATGCGCCTGGGGGACTGGGCTTTCCGTAGAGAAATCCTCTAGGACCCCCTCGAGCGGAAGCATTGTCAAAAGACGGGCGCTCAGTTGGCGAAGGGGTACGTGCCGATTTACCCCCAAGGGGAGCTAGCTGACAGCAAAAGGGGGAAGATAGGGGGGAAGGGGAAATTCCCTATTGGATGTTGGGGGAAAGCCCTGGGGAACCAAGTTATCAAGCACCAGGTACCCATTTCCCCCCGGTAATGTAGGGGGACTCGGTCCCGGCTCTGTGAATGCCGGGGCTAAGCCCCCTCAATCCTGAGGGGCCCCCTGCCCTGGAGTGTGTCTAGACGGCGGGGGCCTGTCCGAGGGGGATGGATAAAGTGTCGCTTTTGGGCTGGCAAGACCCACGCGTGTAGGCAAAGAAATTTTGGGGAATTGGATTTGGGGGAAGCCCCGAAGGGGGTTGTCTAACATGCCCCGGGGGCTGAGCCGTAGAGGGGGCGTGGTGAGGGGATTGAGGTCGGGGAACCAAGCGGGTGGGCCACCCGGGGTTATGAGGATCAGCCTGGGTTTTTCTCCCCTCCCTTTCCTTTATCCCTTGTTAGGTGGAAAGGGGGAAAGGCGTACCCCAAAAGGCCCGTCCGGGGGGGAGAGCGATCGACTGCTCGCCTGGGGGTCGGAAGGGGGGGAAAGGTACGGGGGCATGTGGTGAACCGGGTGGCAAACGTCTATCGGGGGGCCCAAAAACCCAAATGTTCCCACCACAGCGGGGGTTATTTTGGGGGTCCCCCGGGGAGTAGAGACTTCGACCAGCTGAGGGAATCCGCCGGGATGTTGGGGTTCCTGCTATTTTTTGCACGGAGGGTGACCCCCCGTGCATGACACCACGAAGGGGGGCCTCTGTTTGAGGGAAGGCTGATGGAGCGTCCCCCCCCCCCCCCCCTTTTGTTACATAAAAGCTACCGACATGTTGCCGGAAAGGAAAAACTGTCGGTGTGCGCCCTTGTGCGGAAGTGGAGAAGGGCAGCCTGAGCTTCCCAGCCCAAAAGTTGTGGGACGGGAGTTTGTGAGCCCACTCCCCTGAGGTATGCCGTCCCCAAGTCCCCCCACCCCCGGGGTTTGAGGGTTGTGTAAGTTCAGGGGTTGGTTGGGAGGGAAGGGGGCCCCCGGTCGAGAGATCCCGGTTTGGCCCACCCCCTCACCCCAAAAAAAACCAGTGCCCCGGAGGAATGACTGGCCCCAGCGGTCGGGGTTTGCGCCAAGTCGCGAACCCCCTTGAATTTGGCGTTTGGGGACTCCCCCCGGGGGGAATGGGGGGAGACAGGGATCCATCACCCATGAGGGAGGACAGGTTTCGGCCGAGGTGTGGGGTGCCTGGATAGGCGGGGAGAGGTCCAGATGCGTGGGGATTTCCCCGGGGGTCGGGGGGCTACATGGAATAGTATCGAAACTCATTCCAGGAAGGCAAACCCTTGGCTGGGAGTGAGTTTCGCACTTTGGGGTGGTGAAAAAACCCATTGGGAGCAAAGACTCAGGAGGGGGGGTGGGTGGGCTTGGCAGGGGGCCCCGGGAGGGGCCAAAGACCCCATCGTCCAGTAGACTTGGGGGGAATGTCCCCCTGCCTGGCTGGGGAAACCCTTCCCCTTGACCCCCTTTCTGAAGAGGGGGGGGGCCCAGTGAGGGGCCCGAAGGGGGGGCCCTGAACGGAAAAACCCGGCCCTCCCAACGAACCGGGGAATCGTCTGGGGGGCCGGGGAAATCAGGATCTAAAAAGACCATTCTTCAGGTCTAGGGAAAAGGGGCCCCAGTCAGATGATGGATTGAGTCCAGATCTGGGGGGGGGTTTTCATCTTGTTTTGAGGGGTGAGGAACTTGTAAGGGATAGGTTAGGAGGGCCTCCATCCCCCTGAGGGTTTTGGGATCACGAAAAGGGGAGGTAGAATCCGGGTGGGGGGGGACACCTCTGTGATGGCCCCTTTTTGGGGGAGCTCCCTTTGGACCCCCAGTGGAGCACCTCTGCTTGAGCGGGGGGGGGGGGGCGAAGGGGAGGAGAGTGCATGAGGGGGGGCGCCATGGATCCAAGGAAAACGATACCCCCCCCGTAGCCCGCCCTACCCCCGGGGCTTGAGGCCATACGTCTCCCCGGTGGGGGGTGCCGGGAGAAAGGGCCCCAGGGGGGGGGGGGGGCGGGGAGTGGGCAGGGAGAGGGCGAACGGGCGTGTGGGGGGGCCGCCCGATTAAGTCTCCCTGGGTTGTGCCCCCTCAGCTCCGGGGGGTAATGTTGGCCGAACCCAAAATTTTTCAGCTGTGATTTCGGTTTGGGGGTGGGGGGGGGAAATTGGGACGTTTGGGGGGCATGCGGTTTTGGGGGGCGATTGCCTGGGGTTTGGGTTTTGGGGCCCGGGGAAGGACCAAAGGGGGGGGTTTGCAGGGCACCGGGCAGGGGGTGGCGCAAAGGAGCCGCCTGTTGCGTTTTCCCGACTTTGTGTTTTCAGTCATCGAGTATTCGCCGAACAGCGACTGGTCTGGCCCGGAAAACCGCAGGGCTGCCTTGTGCAGGGGGGAGAGAGGTCCGTGCACACGGGATCTCGGCCACCAAAAAACGTTGAATCTCCAGTGCGGCTGTCCCCCGCAGCCCAAAGATTGCGAAAAACCTGTTCACCCGGTGGCATAAAAGGGTTTGCAAAAAAGCGAGAATATTTCCTTTAGCCTCGGGTCCCGGTCCCAAAAGGCCCCGGGTCGGACCGTCGTCCTCCACCTAGGCCTCCGTTGCTGTAGGGATACCCAAGTAGGCAGTCCGCCCTGGTTTTTGGGGGAGCCCCTCCTGGGGCGCCCCTTCCCCTTTTTAAATTTTTAAAGGAGATGGTGCCCCACGTAGGGGGGGGGGGGGGGGCAGGTTGGGATAACCACGGTCATCTGTGGGAAAAACCCTCTCCCGGGAATGGGTTGTTGGGAAGAGGGGGGCGACGAGGGGGCTTGCGGGCCCGAGGAGGGCCCCACTTGGGCTGCATTGGGGCTGAAGGGGCCCCGTCCCGGAGGGGGGGGCGGGGCCGCCACCCCTGGGCGAGTAGCCGGGCATTCCAGAGGAGGGAGTGACTGGGGGGGGGACGATCTTTGGGTTTGGGCCGCGGGCCGGGGGGGGGGTGGGGGCCCCGGGGAAAGGGAGGGGGGAGAGGCTTCGTTGGCGGGTGCGGCCTCCCCCCAACGAGGTCGGGGGCCACCATTCCACCCTGCGGACATCATACAATGGGTGGGGCTAGGTCCCCTCATCGTCCCCCTCAGGAGGGAAAGGCCGGCAGGGTTCGGAGACCCCGTCAGGAGGACCCTAAGGGGTACTTGCGTGTCTCCCTGGGTCATGATCGCGGAGGGGCCTCACCCGCCGATCGGGCGCGCCCCAGGAGGGGGACAAAGGGCGACCCCGGGAAACGTTGCCAGGTCCCAGCGACCATACGTTTGGGCGGCTGGGTGTTGGGGTTTAGCCATGGTCCTTCGGGGCATAAAAGCCCCCGGTCCCCGGGGGGGAAAAAAGGGGTGTGGCGGGGCCCCTTTGGGGGTTGTCAGAAGTTCCCCGGGACCCGGGAACCTGAGCCACCATTGTGGGGGGAAGAAAGGGAGTGGCTTGTCGTCCCCGCACAGGTCCGTGCACTCACCTTTTCAGCCCTTTTGGGGGGGGCCTGTGGGGCCCCTTTTGGGGGGGAGGATGGGGAAACTGAGCCTCCCAACCCCGCGAACAGCGGTTTGGGCAGGATGCAGTCCCCTGTCCCCCCCCCCCCCCCCCTGGGATAGGTCAGGTTACCCCCCGGGGCCTGGTGGGAGATCTTCCCCCCCGGGGGAGGGGGCCGGGGGCGTTGCCCAAATGGGGACCCCAAAAGGTCTGATCCCCCAAGTCCCTACCCCCAGGGGGGAAGGGATGGCGATTGAGTGGGTCGACCGCTTGTCGTGTAACACGACCGCGTGATGGCGAGAGTGATCGCACGCCCAAATTTTGGACACCACCAAGGTCGTGCGTTGGGGTGACCCCAAACACGCATCTGGAGCTAAGCGCCCCGGCTCAGGGGTTGGCTGCACCCGGGCCCGGTGGGGGAGAGCGCTGTGAGTAACGTGTCGTTTCGGGGGGGGGGGGGGGGGAAATGGAAATGTGACTCACAAGGCAGTGACGGATGGCGTTCCATACCAACCCGTACCCCTGCTGGTCCCCGGTTTGGGAGATCCCCCGGGGCCCGGGGGCGCGCGACTCACCCTGATAGAGAGAGGTCTCAAGCACGTCGGGGCGAGAGGGAAAAAGGGGGATGGAGAGGAGGGGGGTGAGGGCAATTCCGTCGGCTATTCTTAGCTCGGGAGGGCCCCCGGGGGCGCCCTTTCCCTTAGCTTCTTTTGGGTATTCCTTTCTTTCCCGGCAGGTCAAAAGAAAGGCATTTAGCAATGGTGGCGCTTGCCCATCGCCCTTTGGACGCCCCGATCGGCGTCCCTCGGTCGGGTTTGAAGAGGAAAGGTCACCCCCCCCTCCGCGGAGCGTCGGCTTATTACCCCAACCCTACGTTCACCCTGTGAAAGGATTGTTTGGGGACGGGAAACGAACCCCCCGGTTCTCCCGGGGAAATGAGCGAACTCCGAGCATGGAGTGGCCGACCTTGGGGGTGTCCCTTTACCTGTTGGGGACAGGTGGAGAGCAAAACCCCCAAAAACGACCCCAAAGAGGAGACAAGGTGGCGATCGAGAAGGAAATTTCTCGATCGCCCTTGTGTCGGCAATCCTCGAGAGATCGACCGAAATCTCAAGTACCCCTACCCCACCATCGGAAAATCACGACATTACGAACCCCGTTTTAAAATGAGAGGATGATGGTCTTCTTGCGCATAAACCCTTTAAGGGGTCTTGGTCAAATGGGTGAAAAACCCAGGTAGGAAAAAGGGGGGGAAATACGACGGGGAGAAAAAAAAGTGGCCGTCGCCACGGCGGGAAGTCCGGTGAACAAAGGACGAGGGGGGTAAAATCGCAGTAACCAGGAGCGGTAGCCCGAAAAGGAGGAGGAATCGACAGTAGGGTCGACCCTTTTAAAACCCCAGACGGGGTAGGGGCGATTTGCAATTGATAGAAATGAACACGTTGGGGGATATAAAACACGCCAAATGTAGCGACGATCGAACGAACCGACATCGTGAACGCAAGTGCGAGAGTGTGGGTAAAAGTGGTAAAAATTTCCCGTAATTGCACTCCCCCAAGAGCCTCAGCGGCAAGAAAACCAGGGTTTTTGCGCAAAACACAACTGAATCAAGATAGAAACAAAGACACCACAATCTTAACAAAAGGCAAATGTAGGCAGACAGGCACAAGACTTATCTTGCTTTGACGGCAGGCCGAAGGTGAATGAGGTAGAAAAAGTTGACACCGGCTTCTTCAGGAGGCGGAAGTGGGGTGACGTCACGTGACTGTCTTATGACTGCATTGGCCACGGATAAAATTCGGCCTGACAGAGCTGGCTAACTGCCGTTGAATGCTATGGTCTGACATGGTACAGTATATGACGCCAAAAACTAACTCTGAGCATTGAACATTTTCAAGCACCAACAGTGTTTGTCCAATTGTCTCCCCTTTTTCCTGGTCAAACATACGTGGAATCATGTTTATAATGGAAAGAACTGATGAAAGTGTATTGCAGCCAGAAACAAATGCAAGGCTGACAAGAGGGACAAAGGCAGAGATTTGTCCCCTGATCAAAGAGCGTGGATTTTGTTATCTCTTTTGTGTGACACTTTTGTTTATCTTTTCTTTATGCTGCCCCTCTCAATAGTCTTGGTCGTAGATCAGCGTAGGGAATCTCATCATCTATACAGACGCATGTCCGTCAGCAAGATTTCTGGCACAACCGGCGGATCCTCACATCACACCGCGTGCTTGTGCTGCCCTAGCAAGACTTCATCACCAGCTCTACTGGAATTGAAACACTTCTCCTTCAGCAGAACAATATCATTTCCACCCCATGATGTCACCAAACGCAAAGCTTTCTTATTCCAACTCCGCTTCTCTACCATTGGATGTGTGTGCCCTGCCACTGTTTGAGGCCAAATGTGAACGGTAAAATACTTGCGAGTCTGTGAGAACCTGGACTGTGTTTTACGTCGAAATGTATCGTGTAATTTTGTGAAATCGTATATACTTTTGTAAATAACGTACATTTTTAACCCTGAATTAAACGGGGCAAACTCTTCTGTTTGTCTAACTGGTTATATGTTATCGTTGCTTGTGCGACAGTCCGACAGTGTCCACTACTGAAACGAACAATATGAGACAAATTACACAGACCATTGGTCTGTTGACGTCAAGGCT
>CM031603.1:9338775-9349773 GCA_018398815.1 Conus ventricosus | reverse complement strand
GCGATAGTTCTCGGGGTTACCTGGCATGGCCTGCTGAATGAGGTAAAAAAGTTGCACCGGCTTCTTCAGGAGGCGGAAAGTGGGGTGACGTCACGTGACTGTCTTATGACATGCATTGGCCACGGATAAAATTCGGCCTGACAGAGCTGGCTAACTGCCGTTGATGCTATGGTCTGACATGGTAAGTATATTAGCCAAACAGGGAGTATAACACAAACTCCCATTTTTTCTCCAGTGGAACACAAGGTAAATTCTCCCTTGGATGTGTCGTTTGACAAATGTCATCAGAGCAACAATAGTTCGAAACGCCTTACTAAAGACTTGGCCAATGAAAATGCTAAAGTCCTGCAAACATCAAAATATCTGCCACAATGACATCATGTGACACCATCAAAATGATTTGTTTCAGTGTGTGGAGAACAACAAGCTGGAGGTGTGTGACAATATTTTTTTTCTCTGTACAGCACGCTATGTTCTGCCACAAAAAATGGAGCTTTCACATAAAATGTTGACACTTTTAAACATGTTATTCTTTTTCAAATTTGTATTGGTTTACCTGGGGTCACGTTAAGGGTTGGAAGGGTGGGGACAATGCAGGGTTCGACTGGTTTACTCGCTTGTTTTGACCCAGAACGAGTGACGACAACAGCTTGTGGGTGACAGACGAAGACCCACCATTTTTCACCCTGTGCAGATGGTACACCAGAGTATTTCCAAGGGTTATGTCTGTAACTGGGAAAGCCTTTAGATGCATTCCATATTTCGCCGAAAAAGTAGGTGTATGGAAATAGTTTATTTTGCCATAGGAAATGATTCAACACGTTCATCAAACATATGGCATGGTTGTGAAGCCAGTATACATATCATCCGTGACAGGGCAACATCTCACACCAGTTGTGGGACATCATGTATCTTTTAGCAATGTACCACTGCATTCAGTAACACAACATCTTCTACAAGAAGCCTTGATATTTGGTTTTCATGTTCAGTGTTCTCGTTTAATTCACTGGCCGAAATAATTTGTGCATGGGGACAATCTGTCGTTTGTGCATCCATGAACCACATGTCCAGCACCAAGTTCCATTCCATCTGTCCCATTCCGATTTGCACCATTGACCATGCATTCCACAGCACTGCAAATATACACAGGAGTTTTCCTGGCTACCGCTTGACAGGGGAACAATTTGAGGTGATCCCTGGGACAGTTAGAAACAGAGCTCCTTTACTTTGAACGGTTTTAACTTCCATTGTGTGTATAACAATTACCGTGCGGTTATTTGTACAGTTTGAACTTCCATTCTGTGTAAAAACCATTACCCGTGGGGTTAAATTTGTAAAGTTTGAATTTCCCATTGTAGGTTTTAACCTTTTTCCCTGCGGGGTTATTTTTTAGGTTTGAACTTCCTTTTGTATGAAAAAAAATTTACCCGGGGCGGTATTTGTACAGTTTGTACTTCCATTGAAATGTAAAACCCCTTCCCCTTTGGGGGGTTATTTGTACGTTTGAATTTTCCTTTGTATGAAAACCCCTTTTACCCGTGGGGGTTATTTGTACATTTTGGAAATTTTCCTTTTTTATGCTTTAAACCAAATTCCCGGCATTTATTTGTACAGTTTTTAAAACTTCCTTTTAAATGTAAAAACCTTCCCCCGGGTGCATTTATTTTTAAAACAGTTTAAATTTTTAAATTTTGTGGATAAAAAATTACCCGTGCGGCTATTTGTACTTTTTTTTTGAATTTCCATTATGTGTTAAACATTTCCCCTTTCCCTTTTTGTCCCGGTTTGAACTTCCTTTTATGCTTTAAAAAATTTCCCGTTCCCCCTAGTTTTCATTTTGGAATTTCCCCATTGTTTGTTTTAACAATTCCCCGGCGGTTTTTGTACAGTTTGAATTTCCCCCTTGTTTTTATAAAATTACCCGTGGGCTATTTGACAGTTTGAATTTCCCATTGTTTTGTATAAAAAATTTTACCCGTGGGTTTATTTGTACAGTTTAACTTCCATTGTTTTTAAAAAATTTAACCCTGCAGTTTTTGTACATTTTGGGAACTTCCATTGCATGTAAAAAACAATTCCCCGTGGGGTTATTTTTTTACATTTTGGGAAATTTCCATTGTGTGATAATTTTTAACCCGTGGGGTTTATTTTGACAGTTTAAATTTTCCCTTTGGGATGTATAAAAATTTCCCCCTTTGCGGTTTGTTTTTTACATTTTGGGAACCCCCTTGTATTTTATAACAATTACCCTTTGGGGTTATTTGTACATTTGAATTTCCATTGTATGGGGGGAAAAACTACCCCCCGCTTTCTGTTTGTACGAAAAGGGGGTAAAAAAAAAAAAAAAAAAAAGAACAAACATTTGTTTCCCCAAGTTCAAAATTTTGGTTCTTTGCAAAGGTTTCCCGCGATGTACACTTTTGTTTCGGGTTTTTGAGGGGTTTTTCCCCTTTTTTTTTGTTTTTGTTTTTTAAAATTCATTTTAAAGAAAAAAAAAACCTGTTTGATCCTTTGAAAAACCCCGTAAAATTTGCTTGCACAAAAGCAAAAGGGCAAAGGGGAAAAAACCGAATGGACGAAAATTCGAAAAAGACTTGGGGTTTGTAAATGGGGGAAAAAAAAATATGAAAGTTTTTTTACAGAAACCTTCCTCTGTACACTTGGGAAAATTTGGGGTTTTTATCTCCTTTGAAAGCGGATTTTGTAATTTGAAGGTTTTGAAAAAAAAAAAAAGTAGGGATGAAAAAAAAATTAGGGAGGGGCTTGACAGCAGCAAAGGGCTTTTAGGGAAGAAAACCCCCCAGACAAGTTTTTCGTCCCTGAATCCTTACACTCTAAAGGGGGCCGGGGGGCCCCATCAGGTCCCTGACTCCCGAAGGGCCCTTTTTGCTGCCCAAACCCTAAAAAGGGTTTTGTTTTTTCAAGGAAAAAAGGACTGTGTTAGTCTTTTTCCCCTTTTCATATCAAAGACTGGGTGGGAAAAAAAGGGGAAAAAGATAACATATTTCCCTTTTTCCTTGGGGGATGCGAAGAAGTGGGGATGTGTTTTGGTTTAAATCTGAGTCAATTTTAAATTTTATTTCCCCTTTTTCATCGGGAAAAAAAGGAAGCGAGAATACATGGGGCTTTTGGAGGGGAGGGGGGAAATTTCCAAAAATGATTATATCACCCGGGTCAGCATCACCCCTTTTTTTGGGGTTTTATTTAAGTTCAGGTTTTGGATTTCTAAAGGGAAAGTTCCCCCCCCCCCCCCCCTTTCTTCTCTCTCTCTCTTCTCTCTCCCCCTCTTTTCTTCTCTCTCTCTCTTCTCTCCCCCCTCTCTCTCCTTCCCCTCCCCCTCCCCCCTCTTCTCTCTCTTGTATGCCATAACCAGGGAAATTTCAAAACCTCTTACAGTTTTAAATTTTGCTAGCATCCCCCTTTAAACCCTGAAGGGAGGGAAAGGGGCCCGACGAAAAAAAAAATTTTTTGTCTAAAATTCTATCCTTTTGGGAAAAAAATAAATCTTATTAATCCAATCAAAATGATATTCCTACTCCTCACTAAAATTTTAATCTCGTCCGTCTGTTGTTTTCCCGCCGCTCTTTCCACGTTTTGCCCCTGGGCTTTTCAGCTTATCTTAAATTGTCTGAAATGTAAAAACCCAAAATTTCCCGACCCGTCGTTAGAAAAAGCCCCAAATCTTTTTCCCAAATCTTTGGGGAAAACCCCTTTAAAAAAGAGTTTAAAAAAAAAAAAAATGCAAAAATTAGTAAACGGGTGAAATTTAAAGATGAGCAAAGTCAAAATAAAAATTTATAATTTAGAAATTTGGGGACAAAAAAAAATGTATAAGGGGACCTTCACAAACCCTGCAGGGGTTTTTTAACAAAACGTGTTTTAAAAGTTATGAAAGGGTGGTTTCGGGGGGGGGCTGGGGGGTGGGGTAGGGGGCGCAAATGGAACCCTACAAATTTAAATGGTTTAAAAATGAAAAAACAGAGGGGAGGGGGAAAACAGAAAAAGGGATTTTTACAAATGACAAAGGGTGTAAACATTTAGAAAAAAAAAAGAAAAAAAACATGTGATATGATGCACCAATCAAAAATTTAAAGGGCCTTTCCTCTTCTACAATAAAATTTCAAAACTCAGAAAGGGCTGAAAAGAAACCTTAAAAACTGAAAACTAAGAAATGTAAAGATTTAATCCCCTGCTCTTGGGGTGTTCAAAAATAATGAGATATGTCCGATGAAACCCCTTTTTTGCCAGGGAAAAAGATAAAAATTGGGTCAGCGGCGAAATTTTTTGTTTTGTAAACAAAAATTTAAATTGCAGAAATTTTTCCCGCAAAAACTCGTCAAAAAAAACCCCCTGAAAAATCCCGGGAAAAAAAAAAGGAAGTATTTAAAATCCTCCCCTCCCCCCAATCTCCCCTCTCTCTCTTTTCCCCTTCTTTTCCCCCCTTTCTCTCTCTAATCCTCCCTTTTCCCCCTTCCCCCCTCTCCTCTCTTTCCCCCCTTTTTCCCATTTTTTTTCCTTTCCGGGGCCCCTCTTCCTTGCTGTTTTTCCCCCCTTTTCCCCCCCCGATTTTTCCCCCCCTTCTCTTATTTAAAAAAACCCCCCCCTTTCCCTTTTCCCCCCACCCCAAATTTGTTCGAAATTTCCCTTTTTTTTTTGCCCCCAAAAAAATTAAAGAAAAATTTAGAAAAAAAACGCCCTTCTTATTTTAAAAATTTAATTTCTAGGTAATTGGTTTTCAAATTTTTTTGTTTTTTAAAATTTAAATTTTTCCTTTTTTTTAAAAATTTTTATTAAAATTTTTCTCAAACCTTTTTCCCAAAACCCCCTTTATAAAGGGCCCAAGGGTTTTATAAAAGAACTCCGAATCCGAAATTTGAATTTTTCACCCCCCTCTCTCTTCCCCCCTCTCCCCTCTCTTCTCTCCCCCTATCTCTCTCTCTCTCCCCCCATCCCCCTCTCTCTCCCCTTTTTTTCTTTCCCCCCTTTTTTTTCCCCCTCTGTTTTGGTGGCCCCTTTCTCCCCCCCTTTTTTCCCCCTCCCTTTTTTCCAATTTCATTCTCATTTCCCTTTTTTGTTTTTTCTCTTTTTCCTTCCCCTTTTTTTAAAAATTTTTTTGCAATGTTCTTCCCTTCTAAACTTCCTAAAACGTTTTTTCAAAAATGTTTCCCCTTGGGTTTTTTGGTGGAACCCAAGCTGTCCCTTTTGAACAAAAATTTTTCCCCAAAGGGAAATTTCATTTTTTTTTTTTACCTCAAAAAAGGGCCCCCAAAATTTCCTTTTTAAAATTCCTTGGGTATCTTTTATAATTTATAATCGGCCCCCAAAATTGCTCGAAAAGAAGAAAACCCCAATTAAAGGTTTTAGGGGTTAACCCCCCCGCATTTCCCTTTCACCCAAAAATTTTGGGGTTTAGGAAAAAAGGCAAAATCTTTCCCCATTTTTCGATTCCTTCTTTAAAAATTTTTTGGCGCAAATTTATTTGGGGAAATAAAATTTTGGAATTTCCCCCGGCTAAATTTTTTTGGGGGTTTTTTTTGGGGTTTTCAAAAAGGATTTAAATTTTTCCGGAATTTTCTTTCCTTTGACAGGGTGGGGGGAAAAAAAGATATATTGTTTTTGTTTTGGTTAAAAAATGAAATTTTTTTTGGTTTGTTTTGTTTCCCCCCCCCTTTTTCTTTTTCCCCTTTTTCTTTTTTCTTTTCTTCTTTCTTCTTTCTTTCCTTTCCCCTGGGGGGAAAAAACCCCCTTAACCCTTTTCTCATTCCGGTTAAAAAATTTTTAAAAATTTCTTTGTTTGCTTCCCTTAAACCCCCCCCCCCTTTTTTTCACCCCCGGTTCCCCCCTTCTTATTTTACCTTCCGCCCCGGGCCCAGCCCCCCCCCTTCCCCCTTCCTCCCCCTTTTTTTTTTCTATTGTTTTCTTTGATGTCCCTTTTTGCTTCCCTTTTTCTATCCCCGTCTTTCCCCTTCCTAAATTTGTTTTTCCCCCAAAAATTTTATTTTCGCCAAGGGGGTTTTGTTTACCCCAATCCCCGAAACTTGGTTTTTTTTTTAAAACAAAATTTTTCAATTTTCAAACCCCTATTAAATTCTCTTTTGGGAAAGTTCCCCTAAGAACGGGTGGTTCACTTGAAAATGTGTGGATTAACTCATGCATTCCCTTTAAGAACAAAAACCAAAGTATAAGGTCATAACTTACGTCAAAAAAGGCAACGTTTAACTTCTGGTATGCCTTCTATAATTTAATACATCGGCGCAAGTAGCTCGTGAAGTCAACACTCATAAGTTTAGGAATCACCTAGACTTAACTCTCTTGGTCACCTCTTATTTGGTTTAATAAAACGTGCATCTCACATTTTTTCCTTTTGCGTTCGTTTGACAGTGGTTTTGGGACAGCAGTTTATTTGTAATTGAATTTTGTAATTTGTTTTTTCTTTGTTGTTTGTTTTTGTTTCTCTTTACGTATTTGACTTGTTTGCTATGAATTACTTCTTTCCCTTTGCCCAGGTTGGTGGAAAAAAGCATGTATATTGCTTATCTCTTACCCTGGTTAATAATTTCGTGTGTTTCGTTTCGTCTCCCCTCCCCCCCCCCCCTCTCTCTCTCTCTCTCTCCCTCTTCTCTCTCTCCCCTCTCTCTCTCCCCTCTCCCCTCCCCTTCTCTCTCTCTCCTCTCTCTCTCTCACTCTCTCGTAAAACACTTCAACTTTACTACTTCCCCGTGAAACAATCTACAATGCCCATTAAAAATCTCATATTGATTATGCTTCCACTGTATGAGATGGCTGTGGTGGTGTGCAGCTGAAAAGAGAGACTCCCTTACTTATTTCACCTGATCCGCACCTGTCCACAGAACAACAAATTTGAAACAGTTACAACCCTAGTTTTTTTTAACATCTTCGTTTTAACAAAGGTATAGTGATGTACAAGGTTTGAACAATAACTTCATTCATATCTGTCTAAACAATTCACAAAATCAGTCCTGAAGAATTTTAGGTCGAACCAGAGGTTATTGTCACTAATACCCGAAACTGGTCTTTATTAAAACAAGTTTTTCATTCTCAGGAACATATCCGTGGAACTTACTCTGTGAATGTCGTAGCAACGGCTAAAGCTCTCATCTTTCAAGGACGTCTTTTCAGATACTTGCTATTATCAACTTCTGTAACCTAAGCTTGAACAGCATATATCTAGTTTTTCTCTGTATGATTTCGTGTTTCCGCCCCCCCCCCCCCCCCCCCCCCCCCCGCCGCCCCGCGGGCGTGGTGTGTGTGTGTGTTGTGTGTGTGTGTGTTGGTGTGTGTGTGGTGTTGTGTGTGTGGTTTTTGTGGCGTGCGTGCGTGGGGTGTGTGTGTGTGTGTGTGTGTGTGTGTGTGTGTGTTTTGTGTGTGTGTGTGGGGTGTGTGTGTGTGTGAATGCCAGACAGAAATTTTTTATGTGTCCCTGTGTATAATTACCTTTATGTCCTTCTTTTCTCTTTTACTTTTGTCTCACAAAGACATTCTTAAACGTACCTCCACGTGAATGGTTTCAATATGTGCTATTTTCTTTGTTGATAGTTGTTGCTGTTGTTGTACTTTAAAATAACCTTTTTCATGTGCTTATTTCACTTTTGATGCAAGTACCCACTTCTTGGTGGTGGTTGTTTTTGTTTGTCTGTTTGATTTTTTCGCTGGTTGTTTGTATAATTGTTTTGATGCTTACATTGTATCATTCATTGCTTTTCTTCGTAACCTCAAATATTAATCCTGAGTGAAATTCAGGGTGTGTTTTTAGAAGATGTATTTTAAAGGGTTGGGTGAATAAATGACTTGTGCGTTGACTTCAACGTGGGACAGCCCTGGTACGGCTGATTTACCTTACTTACAAGGCAATCTTTTTTTTTTTCAAGAGTGCAAATTACTACTAAAAAAAAAGAACAAATGAGAAATGAGGAGCAAGTACCTGTAAAGGTGAATTTTCAAAGCGCAAAAAAAGAGTTCCTTTCTTTTTTCCCGCAGGGTGTGTGATAGGTATTACACAAAGAAAATAATAAATCACAGGCTAAATTGACGATGACACCCAAACCGACGAAACCGTTAAAACATCAATATCCATAAATCAATCCCAGCCTGTGTGTGTATGCGTGTGTGTGTGGTGTGTGTGTGTGGGGTGTGTAGTGTGTGGTGTGTGTGTGGGGTGTGTGTTGTGTGTGTGTGTGTGTGTGTGGTGAAAAGAGAGAGAGAGAGAGAGAGGAGAGAGAGAGAGGGAAAGGAGAGGGAGGGGGGAGAAGAGGGGAGAGAGCAAGCATGTGTCAGATAGATATGCAGACAGATAGATGTGGTGTAATGGTGAGTGCGTTGGCGCGCGTGGATTGTGAGGTGGTGGGGTTGAGTAATAATATATATATTTATAATATATATATATTTTTATAAAATATTTATATATATTATTATTATATATAATATATATTGTGGTGTGTGTGTGTGTGTGTGTGTGTGTGTGTATGCGTGCGTGCGGCCTGCGTGCGTGCGGCGTGCTTTGCGTGTGTGTGTGTGTGTTGTGTGCGTGCGTGGCGTGTGTGTGTGTGTGTGTGTGTGTGTGAAATCAGGGAGGGGGGGGGGGTTGAACAAGTACGGGCTAAATAATTCCTCCGTCATTACACTGATGGTAAACATTTAAAAAAAAAAAGAAAAAAAAAGGGTGGCGGGGATGGGGGTGGGGTTTGCGGGGGGGAAGAGGTTTGTGGGAGAACGAAAACGGGGATGAAAAAGGGGGGTGGTTAGAATAGACATGCAAAATAATATCCTGCACTAGCAGCCAACTGGACCCTCTAAGTCCATGTCGAAAACAGAACTATTCACATGCCTGCCAAAAGGCCTGTCGTCCACTGAATCAGACTCCTCAGTGAGCAAAGGCTCGTTGTGTCCGGTGCCCCCTGGGCATCAGATAGAGACATTACCACAGTCTACAGTTCTGTGGGTTTTTCTCACCTAAGGGGTTCAAAAACAGAATTCAAGGGCAAAATCTTTAGTTGCCAGAGGGGTGGAAAAAAAAAAAACAATAAGAAAGTGCCTTTTGGAAGCAAGTTGCTAAAAAAAATGAAAGCATTATGTAGAGAATACCGAATGTAGGTGGAAATCTTTCAGTCAGTACTGAAGGATCCGTTTAGGGAAAAACAAGGGAGGTTCAGTGTTCCTCCGCTGTGTAATGAGCGAAGCATTGTTGGTTACGTTTAGTTCTGATAGCGCGAGTACAATTGTGTGATTGAGGGGCGTCCAGTTATAAAAATATATGCCAATCTTAGATTATGTGCCATCATTTTCCCTCACTTGGGTTAAACCCGTTGGGTTTAAAACCCGTTACAATGTGGTGAAAAACAGAAATGATAATGAAATGATAAAACAATGATGATGAATGGTGGTGGTGATGATGATAATGACAATGATGTGATGGTGATGATGATGTTGATCATGACGACGACGATGATGATGATAAAAGATGATGATGATGATGATGATGATGATGATGATGATGATTTATGATGATGATAACGACGACGATGGCGACAAAAAACAAAAAAAATAATATCGAAAAATTTAAATTTTAATAACAGTAATAACAAAGATGATGATGATGATGATGATGATGATGATGATATGATGGGTGATTGATGAAATAATGATAATAATGTTATTTATTGTTACATCTCATGTTATTGTTACTATTATTATTATATTATCATTATTATTGTGTTGTTATTTTTCATTATCATACTATTATTTCTGTATTTCTGTTATCATAATTTTAATAACATTTGGGGTTTAAAAATGCCCTTTGTTATGGAGCAAAACGATTTTTTGTCTTGCCCTTCAGGTTTTTAAGACACGATGTCCACAATCTAGGCCTTATACCCATCCTGGTAGTTCTGAGTTTACGATGTGAATAAAAGCTTACAGATGGCTGTGAAAACACAATTAATTGATTCATTGTTCTGCCTATCCAGCCAAAAAGAACCTCACCAGAAACTGGACACTTGAGTTTCTATAAGCAGTTGCTTGTTAAACATGTATTAACTGCGTCATCTGTAAATCGTAACACAACACAGTGCCGAGTTTACTCGTCTGATAATTGGTCAGACGTATGCACATGAGTGCGCGTGTGCGCGCAAAATGCCTGTTGATGCTGTGCTTCCATGCAGGCAACCTTATTCTGCATTCTCTTGGACAAGCTTGAACAAACAACTGTCAGATCGGTGTATGTTGTTTTGTGTGGTGTACTGCCACAAGGTCAAAATTGCTTTGTATATGAAACTGATGTAATAACTGTTGATGTACTTGTATTAGCCTGTCAACCTTAACATCAAACACAAAAGACTTGCGCCAGGCAGTCACCCCTTTCCGAATGTCACATGTCCCCTTAGGCACCAGCAAGGATATTTCAGAACCGTCGTGATATGAAAGTAGTGAATAATGCAACACCTCACATGTTGCGGTGACGGTATTAAAAAAAAAAAAAAAGAAAAAAAAAACCTCGATTAGCAAACTGGAGCACAAAACATCCTTAGGGAGGAAGCAGGTCCCGCACATCGCGTACTGAAAGTAGCCAGTAGTGAAAGTAGCCAGTAGTGAAAGTAGCCAGTACTGAAAGTAGCCAGTAGTGAAAGTAGCCAGTACTGAAAGTAGCCAGTAGTGAAAGTAGCCAGTACTGAAAGTAGCCAGTAGTGAAAGTAGCCAGTAGTGAAAGCAGCCAGTACTGAAAGTAGCCAGTAGTGAAAGTAGCCAGTAGTGAAATAGCCAGTAGTGAAAGTAGCCAGTACTGAAAGTAGCCAGTAGTGAAAGTAGCCAGTACTGAAAGTAGCCGGTAGTGAAAGTAGCCAGTAGTGAAAGTAGCCAGTACTGAAAGTAGCAGTACTGAAAGTAGCCAGACTGAAAGTAGCCAGTAGTGAAAGTAGCCAGTACTGAAAGTAGCAGTACTGAAAGTAGCCAGTACTGAAATTTAAAAAAAAAAAATTGAAAAAG
>CM031603.1:9313101-9337775 GCA_018398815.1 Conus ventricosus | reverse complement strand
AGTTGTTCCCACTTAAATAAAAGGATTCCCGTTTCTGAGAGTGTTGCTCAATTTCCTGACCAACACTGCAAGAGCCTGTATCTCTCGGGCCTGGTTGACTCCGGGATATTTTAGGAAAGGAAGCGAGTGTACAGTCCTGTCATGTAGTCTCAGACCAAACTGGAAATCCGTAGCATCATCTTAATCATCCCCATTCTCATCGATCAGCATAAAAATGTCTCAAATTTCTGTGGTCCTTCATGCCCTGTGTCTCATGGTGATCTCAATTTGGATGTCATCTCCACGATTGTGGCTTTGTTTTGGTTCCGTCGGGATCACCGGTATCGGCGAGTCTATGGGGGCTGTCGTTGGACGGACGTGGTAGCGCCCTCCGGAGAGCAATTATTGTCGTCAATAGGGGGCTTAGTAGGTGGTGTCCTGCGTATGTTAGATCAGAACAGGCACCACTGAACACCACCGAAATGACTCGGCATCAGTGCAGTGTCTCCTCCGGTGGGTTGCCTCTTGACGACTTGACATTGACTGCTCCCTGTGGTTTGCCGGTGCCGTGCCTGCGGTGGGGCCGACCGGGCTGTGGCTATCGACGGGGTGTCGAAATGAGCGGCGTGGGTGCACTGCCTCTGAGGTCGCGCAGCGGTTGGGACAGCAAAAAAAAAAAAAAAAAAAAAAAAAAAACAAAACAACTTAATGGAGCCAGGTGGCACAAAAACTCCATCACTTCCATGGAAAAACAGAAAACCACAACAACAACAACAAAAACAACAACAAAAGGAAGAATTTCAAAAGTCTTGCGCCTGGATCATCTAGTCATGGAAACTGTGCGACATGCATGCATGCAGGGTCGTGAACAGATAATACAGGGAGACTAGTTTGTCACCTGTAGGGCTGACCATTGGATCAGAGGACAAACTGGACGATGTCGCAGAGAGAGCCTTTGACGACGGAGTAGGCCTCATAGGTTTCTTAAAATGGCGGTAGGCGTCTAAAGTACATGTATAGAGCAAGACTGGTCAATGTTACGCTCAGCGAACTTCCAGGTGAGAAGGGGTGGAAAGGAATGACAAGAGAGGGAGAGATGATGAAAATTGATATTTTTTTAAAGATAAATACACACACACACACACACACACACACACACACACACACACACACACACACACACACACACACACACACACGCGTGTGTGTGTGTGTGTGTGTGTGTGTGTGTGTGTGTGTGTGTGTGTGTGTGTGTGTGTGTGTGTGTGTGTGTGTGTGTGTGTGTGTATGTGTGTGTGTAGCTGAACAATTTAGTAGTAAAGGAAAGCAAGTCCCGACTAACATTTCTTCCATGACATTAATGACTTGGAAAAAATTTAAATAAAAAAAAAATAGGGGGGTTTTAGGAAAAAACCCATAAAGCCCGGGCTATTTTAAATTAATTTTAAACCCCTTCACTACCCGCATAGGGAAAACCCATCTTAAGCTTAACCCTTTCCCGGGGGGGCAGATCAATTCACTTGCCTGTCCTAGACCTTTGGGTTTGCGGGTATGGACCCCATCAGGGAAAACACGCTGTTTGTCAGTTCCCCCCCCCGGGGGAAGTCAAACTTCAAAAGAACACAGCGCCTTTGGGTTGTAGAAAGCTTTCCGTGCAATTCGGGCCACGTCATGAAAGGGAAAGTGTCATCCTCCATTGCCCCACCATCAAGCGGGTGGGTTTAAGATGGCAAGTTTTTGGGAAATCCCTCCCTACGAGGTAGGGGGCTGTAGATTCGCGTGTTGCTGTGGGGGGGAAAGAAAGGCATTTGTAATGCCATCCCTCAGGAACAAAAGTTGAATCCCTTACAAAAAGGGGTATTCTGTCTTTCCCTTTCCAAGGGTTTATTAGCATTATTTTCCCTTTTCAACGCTTTGGTGAGGCTGGAAAAGTGCCCGGAAGCCATCCCCCAAACGATCTGAATCAGCCCACCCTTTTCAGCCTGAAACCCCAAATAGTTGTGCAGATGATTTTTCTGCGTGTCTACTTCCCTTCGATGGGAATATCAAAACAGGGGGCAGACAGCCCCGCCCCCCCCCCCCAAAAGCACACTCATTGTCACCAAACCCACGATCTTGTGAAACTTTTCCTTTTCCTTTTGAAAAAATTTGCCCTTGCTAGGTTTTGCATTTTGGGTTACCCCTTTCTCGCCCATCTACCACACTTTTTTTCCCTTGTTTTTTCAAAAGTGCCCTGTGGGGAATAAGAATGTTCCGCAGTAAACGTTTTAAAAATTTTAAATGCACAAAAAAGGCCCTTCCTAAAAGGCTTTTCCAGAGTTAAAGGTCACATAAATCTTTTTAAAATTCAATTCTATTCAATAACTTTTTTTGTCCATAGGAAAATTTCCTTCTGCTCTGCAACATTTCGAAATTTAACATAAGACATTAAAAAAGGAGAAATTAAAATTTTACATAAAAGCCTGTGTTAGTTTTTTATGTATATTGAAATATCCACAAACACCCCACAACCCCCTCCCCACCCCCATCCCCACCCACACCGAAACACAACACACACACACACACACACACCCACACACACCCCGTCCACACACCACACACGTTCCATCTCCCCACCCAGTCTCTTTTTTCCTTTTTTCTTTTTATTTATCAAAAGGGTTGACTGATCCCAAACCCTTTTCCAGAAATAAAAAAGTGCATTTCCGTATTGGGCCTTTTAAATTCCTCGTTTAATTTTTTTTTTGAGATTTTGTTTTCCCTTTTGGGGAAAGGTGTATTACGGTGTTTTTAAAAAAATTCAGCACTTCTAGCTCAGTTACCATGGTCACTTTTGTCCTACGGAGACCCCTGTGGACCCCCAAAAATCGTTGCGGCATGAATGGGGAAAGATTCCATCCTTTTTTTTTTAAATTTGTTTTAAATTTCCCCCTTTTCCCAAAAAAAAAAAAAAATCACAAGAAATTTCTGGCATTCGAAGGGAAGTTTTTTCTCTCTCCCCTCTCTCTCTCTCCTCTCCTCTCTCTCTCTCTCTCTCTCTTTTTTGTCTCCCTTCTCTTTTCCTCTCTCTCTCTCCTTTTCACTCTCTCTCCCTCCTGCAGTGTTTTTAAATTTGTTTTTAAACAGCAGTGACAGCACCCCGGGGCCGCACTCGTGTCCCAGAAAACCCGAGTTCCGCCCCCCAATGTGTTCCCCCAGGGCGAGAGCGCTCTTCCCCCCATCCCCCTGGTTCAACGGGGCCCTTTTTTTTTCCCTTTTCCCCACCTATGCCGGGTTCCTAAAAATTCATTTTACTTTCCACGGCCATTTTCCCCTTCACATAAACCATGGTACGGGCCACTTTTCCCAAACTCCCCCCCCCCCATGCTTCCCCCAACTTCTGATTCAGGTTCCAGTTTTGTGTGTGGCGGGGAGAGCAAAAAGGGTTTAATTTTTTTTTGCTTTGTATGGCCGGGGAAATTAATTTCCCTTTCGAATGGTAGCATTTTCCCGTTTGAGTGGTATTTGTGGGGGGAAAAGTGTGTTTTGTGTGTGTGTGTGTGTGTGTGTGTGTTGTTGTGGGGGGGGTGTGGGGTGTGTGGTGGGGTGCGCGGGTTTTGTTGAGTGTGCTGTTGTATAGGTGTGTGTGTGTTGTTTTGGGGTTTTGTGTGGTGTGTGTGTGTGAGAGAGAGAGGGAGAGAGAGAAAAGGCGGTAAAGGAGACGGGGAGAGAAAAGAGAGGAGAGAGAGAGAGAGGAAGAGTTTGTGCGAGCACGAGTGCAAGAGCGCTCACTTGTGTATGTATTGTAATGAAGTGAATGTATTTTTAAAATTTGGCCGTAAATTTTTTAATGTTGTGTGTGTGTGTTTTGGGGGTGTGTGTGTGTTGGTGTTGTGTTGGGTGTTTTGGGTGTGTGGTGTGTGTGTTGTGTGTGTGTGTGGGTGTGGTGGTTTGTGGGGGTTTTTGTGCGTGCGTGCGTGCGCGCCCCACGCTTGAGTTGTGTGTGTGTGTGTGTGTGTGGTGTTTTATATGGGGTATTCGGTCCCTGTGGTGTGCGGTGGGGTGTGTGTGTGTGTGTGTGTGTGTGGGTGTGGTGTGGTGTGTGTGTGTGTGTGTGTGTGTGGTGTGTGTGTGGGTGTGTGCGGGTGATGTGTGGGTGTGGGTGTGTGTGTGTGGGGTGTATGTAAACCATGCTTTTTGCAAGGGGTGCTCATGTCTGTATGTGTATGTATGAAGATGTACCTTTAAACTTTTACCGTTCGTTTATTCCGTGGAGCCAAAATGCAAAAAAAAACACCCTCCCTGAAACCAGAAACTGTGCCTTTGAAGTGTAGACCAAGATACGGGAAACCAAGGCCCCACTTGGGGTTTTTCCCTCACATTTTTACACCCCGTTTTTTTTCCATGAAAAAATTAACTTGCGGTGTTTGGTTTTTTAACCTTACTATGTTGTGTGTGTGTGTGTGTGGTGTTGTGGTGTGTGTGTGTGGTGTGTGTGTATGTGTGTTGTGTGTGTGTGTGTGTGTGGTGTGTGTTTTGGTGTGTTGTGTGTGTGTGGGGTGTGTGATTTTTTACCCTGTCCCGGCAGTGTAAATTCCTTTTAACAAAGGTAAAACTTCACCACGTATATGAAAGAATTTTTGTAAAAGTGCGAGGCTGGGGCCCTTAGAAAAGGGGGACTATAAAAGGGCCTCTGCAGCGGGAAAACCCCCAAAAAAAAAAACTGTTTTTTAAAGCGAGCGAGGAAATTTTGGGGCATAGCCAACCGCATTTTTACAAGGGGCGGTTTTGTGATTTGGGAAAAATTAAACTAAGTGATTTTTTTCCCTCTCTTTTTTAAAATTTTTGTTTTGTTTTGAATTTTTTTGATTCTTTGCTTTTTTTTGTTTTCATTTTACTTCTTTTTCCCTCCCTTCTACCCCTTTTTTTGAAATTTTTGCTTAAAATTTATTTCCCTTTCATGAGGGACTGAAAAATTTTTCCTTTTCAGAAAAGTGTATCCATCAGTCCCAAACTGACGAGGAGCTTATGAATATACTGGAAGATTTTTTTTCTTCTCATTTTTTTTTGGTTTTCCCAAATTTTGAAAAAAATTTGGTGTGAAAAAAAAACCCCCATTGTCCCCCCCTTTTTTATGTATCTTTTTGGTTCCTTGATCTTTACAAACCCTAACGCCCTTTAAAACGTGCGAAACCCGTCTTCCTATCATCAATCAGTGCACAACTACAAATGACAAAACCCAAATCTGTATGGCCATGAAAAAAAGGATTCGAATCTGTCCCCTTTAATATCCAACATGCATTTAAACAAACACAGATATCCAACACTTTTATTTTGGGAAACAAAGGTAAACCTTTTCATATTTTAGGGGTCTCGAATCCAGATTAACTTCACACATTAAACCCACAATGATGTAGCTAATTTCCCGGATTTTAACGAAACCGGGGAAAATCCCGCCCAAACGGAAAAAGGGGGGTCTTCTTATCTTTATCAGCGAAAACCCCTTCTTCAAAAAAGGGCTTTTAAAACCTAGAAAAAGTAACGGTGTAGAATTGTTTGGAAAAGAACCCTTTAAATGAAAGAAAACCCTTTCCCCTTTTTGGGTTGGGTTCTGTACAGGAACCCATCTGAAAGAGTAAAAATGGGGGCACAAATTTTTTTCCCATGTGAATTTCCGTCCCCACTAGAAACCAAGGGGAAAATTTTTTTACTCGGGAGACTTTAACACAGACCCCTTTTGAAAACGCAAAAACAATGGACGCAAGCATTCAATCTGTTTAACCTGCATCAACCCTCGAATCTCCAACGAGAGTCACACCCAAAATCAAGGGGCACTTTTCGAAACCCTATTTATGTTTCAGAAAAAAACTAACATAGCAGAAGCCGTGTCCCCCGGTTTTTAAAAATGTAGTGATCATTACCCCGTGTTTTGTCACATGGGGCCAAAAAAAAGGAATAAAAAATTTTCCCCAAAAAGGGGCCAAGACCCAAAAAACCCCCGTTTTTCTTTACAAAAAATTTAACAACCAAGTTTTTTTACATGATTGCTTTGCTCAAATCTTTCCGTTTACAAATAACTGATCCAGATGTTGCTGTGAAATGTTTGGGTCGAACATTTACAGAAATTTTTGATAAACATCCCCTCTAAAAAAAAGTTAGAGCACGACATAAACCAACCGGGAAGGTCCCCTTTAAAAAGTTAAGGAGGCAGGTTATCTTAGAGATCTGCTTTTAAAAAAATTTGGGTATGAAGAGGGAAAAAAGAACCCCTGAGAAATGCAATAAAAATTTCCCGAAGCGCAAGAAAAAACGAAAAAACTATCGAGAACTTAAATTTTATCAAATTTAAACCCCCAAAATTTTGGGAAGGAAGCATTAAAAGAGCTTACAAAAAATCAATTTTTCAAAATTCCCAAATATAAAAAAAAGAATCTCTGTCAACAATGAACCCCACTTTTGCACTATAGCCCCAAAAAAGTTGTCACGGCTTTATTCTTCAAAATCCAAAAGACCTTAAAAAAATAAAAAATATTGCCATGAAAAAACATAACGGGCTGAAAATTTATATTCCCCCAATAAAAAGTATTAGAAGGGCATCACTACCAACGCAACCTTTAAAACCCGTCAAAACCTGCGGGGTGGTTTGGGCCCAGACGGCCCCAAAAACTCAAACTATCAGCTTCCCCGCAATTACAGAAAACGTTGACAAGTTTTTCAATTTTGTATCGACCCAAAAAACATTTTTCCCCCAAAAGTTTTAAAAGCAAAAACATTCCAATTTTACAAAGCAAAGGGGACAGCTCAGACCCCGGGAAATACAGCCCAAACCAATCATTTCCAATTTCCAAACCTTTGGAAAAAAAACATAAAAAAAAAACACATTTTTAAAACCCCCTTTAAAAATACCACTTGCTTCATCCAAGGCAGTCCGGGGTTTCCCACACAACCATTTTATCCACACAGCAAAACAACCAGGGGGGGTGACTGGCAAACAGCGTTAAAAAAAAAAATTTGTTTGGGGTCCATTTATTGAATTTCAAAAAAGCATTTGATGTGATAGACCCCAACCTTCTTCTTAGAAAACAAAATTGTATGGGTTAACCACAAGAAATCTTAGCTTTTTTCCCCCATATCTCACAAAAAAAGGGAACAATGTGGGAAAATTAATACAACCCTTTTCTTTTATTTCAAAAACTTTCCCATGGCGTTTTCCCAACCGGGGGCCCATCTTGGGTCCCTTTTTATTCACAATTTAAATCAATGATCTCCCTCTAATTTTCAATCCCCCTTTTGGGAAATTTTTGCGATGACAAACAATCCCACAAACATTCGATGTTTCTGTTTTTGCACAAACTTTACAAGAAAGTGCGAATGATCTCGTGAAATGGTCGAACTAAAACACATTCGCTTTTACCCCAAAAAACAAAAAACCTGCTTTTTCCCCAACCAGGGGAAAAAAAAACAAAACTCACCTTTAAATTTTTCCTTTCCTTTTCACCTTAAAAAAAGAAAAAGTTGAACAGGTTTTCTGCCTCAAAATGCTAGGAAAAACAATTGATAACCCAAAATGAGTTGGCAAGCCACATAACCCCACTATGCAAAAAAGTTCCACAGAAAAGTTTATCAACTCTCCCAAAAACAAAAAGCTTTCCCCGACCTGCATTTAGCAAGCTCTTTGGGGGGCTCAAATTCAATTATACATTAAATATGGAAACTACTCTAACACTCTCAAACCCCTTGTTTAAACCGACAAGCGAGCACTCAAATTTTTTTCCCCCTAAAAAACAGTAGTCTTTTTGGACCCAGACTATAAAAAGATTCAAGTTCTCCCATTAAGGGCTTTAGATTAGGGAAAAAAAACAAAGGGTTTATTAAAGCACAAAAATTTTGTCTGGGGGGCACCCCAAATTATTCACAGATTCTCAAAGAATTCTCAAAGGGCTCTACCCAAAATTTATGGCCCCGTTCCTAAAAATTGTTTTTTCAAATTTCCCTTTAACTATTCAGGTTCCCGTCAAAGAAAAAATCGCCCCTGAATCAACCAAACAAACGCCAATTTCCTAAACAACCTTTTAAACACCTTTATTTCAACCATCTTAAGTGCCGAATTTTCATACCCGCCCCTTTAAAACCCCCCACCAATCACCACCCCCCCCTTTTCCTTATTTATGTACCTGACTATTTAGAAAGGGGTTTTTGTACTTTTAAATGTACATGTATGTTATTTTTTTTTAGTAGTATGTCTTTTATGAGTGAAGTAAAGTATGTATTTGTGTGTGTGTGTGTGTTTTGTGTGTGTGTGTGTGTTGTTGGTGTGTGGTTTTGGGGTGGTGGTGGTTTTCCCATTTCCTCCCCCCTTTTTGTAATTTTGTCGAAAAAGCTTTTTAATTTATGTGACCCTTTTCTCTCTCTCCACTCTTTTCTCCTCTCTCTCTCCTCTCTCCTTCTTCTCCTCTCCTCTCTTTTCTCTCTCTCTCCCTTTTTGCTGGAATTAAATTTATTTTTTATCCTTTTGGGTATCCCCCCCTACCCCTGGGGGACTGGGGCTATCAATTTTACAAATTTTCCCCCCTCCCTTTGTGCTTTTATTTTTAAAACCCCCCCCCCCTCCCCCGGTTTTCAAAATTGATTGTTTTTATCTCTTTGGAATTTTTGATTGGCAATTTTCAAACAGTTTCTTTATCGCACCCCCTCTAACCTCTTTTCCCCCCCCCCCCTCCCCCCCCCCCTCCCTCCCTCCTCCCCCCCCCTCCCCCCCCCCCCCCCTCCCCCCCCCCCCCCCCCCCCCCCCCCCCCCCCCCCCCCCCCCCCCCCCCCCTTTTCCCCCCCCCCCCCCCCCCCCCCCCCCCCCTCCCCCCCCCCCCCTCCCCCCCCCCCCCCCCCTTTTAATTTTTCCCTATTTTTTTTCTTTCTTTTCCCCCTTTTTACCTTTTTTTTTTTTACCCTCACGGGGGGGCTAGAAAAACCCCTTTTTTGGCTTTCTATTTCCTCGTTTTTTTTTCTTTGGGTTTCTTTCTCTCCCTTTTAAAAACCCCCTTCTCTCCCTTTCCCCCCCCCCTTTTTTAAATTTTAAACCGGGGATAGTTTTGTGTTCAAAACAATTTTGCATCCCCTTTTTACCCCTTTTTTTTTAGTTTTCCAACACACGAAGGGGCCTGGATGTACAAAAGATCAGTTTCCTTTTTTTTTCCTTTTTTGGTTAAATTAAAAATTTAAAAACCTTTTCCCCTTTCCTTTTTCTCCCCCGAGGTTTATAAAACCCCCCTTCTCTCCCTTTTTTTCTGGGGGTGGTTTGTGGGGCTTAAACCGGGGGAAAAAAATTTTAAACCCCCATTTCAAAAAAATTTGGGGGATAAAGACCCAAACCCGTTTAGAGGAAGTCAAAAGAAAAGGGGCCAGCCTAGCCAAGTTTAACAACCCTTTGGGTTTTTGCCGCCCCCCCGGGGGGGCCCCCCTTTTTCCCTTGTCCGGAACGTTATGGGGCAATTTTGGGGGGTTTAAAATTTTCCCTGGGTAAAAAAATTTTACTGTTGCGGGTAAAAAAACCTTTGGGATTTTTGGAAATGTACCCAAGGGGTTTCCCCCATTCCTTTTAAAGGAAATCCTTCTCCCCCCTTCTCCTCCTCTCCCCTCTCTCCTCTCACCACTTCCCCCCCTTCCCCCTCGCTCTCTCTCCTCTCTCTCCTCTCTCTCTTCTCCTCCCTCCGTCCTCTCCTCTCTCCCTCTCTCTCTCCTTCCCTTCCCCCCCCCCCTTTTAGATTTAATCCGTATGTTTGTATTCTAGTCACTTTTGCTGCTTCCTTTGTTACCTTTATTTTTATTTTGACCCACAAGGGCGAGACGGATGTAAAAAGCCATCAGGCTTATCTATTATCCTCGTAAATAAAGAATTTTATTTGCCTTGCTTTCCTCTCCCCGATGGTATAAAACCCTGCTTTTCCCTACCTTTGGGGGTGGGGTGGTTGAAAATTGTTGATCTCACTGAGGTCATTGTTTTGCCCTCCGATATCAAGAAATTTCTGCTCAAAGACCATTTACTCCTTGAAGTTCAGCAGGAAGTCACACGAAGGACCAGGGCCATCACTGCACCGGATTTCAGATCAGTATGCCGTTGTTTTTGTCCAAATTTTTCAGGCCTTCATATTGAAACGTGTGGCAAAATGGGGGCCTGCCACTTCACTACATTGACATCGAAACGAAGAGCAGACGGTTTGATCATACTGGCTTGTTTCCTCCTCGTCTTTTTTGTACTGGGGTAGCTTTGTTATGTGCTGTAGGGACGTGAAAGAATCCTAAACCCAGCCATTTCCAGTACAAGGACAGTAAGAGACAACCCCGATTGACTAGTACGAAATACAAGTAGCAGAGCCACCTAGCCAAGATGAACAACCCTTTAGCAGCTTTTCGTTGAAACAGCAAACCAGCCTGTTTGTCCGACGTTATGGGCATGCTTAACTCCATGGGTACAAAGGCTGGATGCGTAGATTTGGGATGGATGAACGAAGATATTCACACTCTATGAAGACTACGTGGCCATGAAGGACGAGCTGAGGGGGCTGAGGGAGGAGGTCGTGACTCTCCATCAACAGAAGAACGTGGACCTGCAGAGGATGAACGACAGTCTCCCCAAAAGGATTGACGACTATGAAAGACAGATGGATGCGTAGAGGGGCAATCCAATTTGAAATAACCTCCTTTGGATGAATGGAGTAGATGCGCCACGGAGTGAATATTGCCATATGTGTGATTGAAAGTTCCAAATGTGGTGTGTGACAGTCGCTGCCTGGAGTTTTAACCACATATAAACTCCCCACACACACACACACACACACATACACACCTCTCTCTCTCTTTTATATATATATATTTTTTTTTTTTTTTTTAAATTCATTCAGATTACCATAATTTTTCAAGGCGCCGCTCCACCGAGGAATCCGTTAAAAGCAGACAATGCTCACAATAGTCAGCATACACTTAAGAGAAATCATAAGTCTTGAACTAGGCTGCTTTTTAAAACATTTATTTTTCATAAATTCTTTGCCCTGTTTTGGGGCTTTATCAGACGAGTGCAATCACAAACGCAAACACAAAACAAAAACAAAACCAATCACAAACGTTTGTGATGGCAATTTGTGTGATGAAGCCCAAAGAACAGGGCAAAAGTTTATGAACAATAAATGCAGAATGCAGCCCTGTTCAAGACTATGATATATATATATTATATATAAATATAAATATATATAGATATAAAAAATATATCTATCTATCTATCTACATAATGCTGAACAATTAAGCAATGGGGGAAAACAAGTGCAGGTTAAAATTCTTCCGTCGTTATAGTAATGACTTGGCAAAGATTTGAACCTTATATTATATATATGTGGTGTGTGACAGTCGCTGCCTGGAGTTTTACCCCATATAAACTCCCACCACACACACACACACAAACCCACACACAAAACAGGGGCCCCCCCACCCCGAACTGTACAAAAGGTATATCGATGATGGACTGGAGCCACATCTAATGCCAAAACAAGACCTCCTCAACTTCCTCAACTTTGCCCAGACCTTCCATTTCCCTCATCCGACTTACCTACACCTTTCGCAGTCGTCAACTTCCTAGACAATCACCATCTCCTAGAAGAAGGCCTACTCAAAACCTCCACTTTTCTACAAACCCACCGACGCACATGCTACCTAGACTACTCATCCTCCCACAACCCCCACACTAAAGACAGCATCCCATACTCACAATTTCTCCGTCTCCGCAACTCTGCTCCAGCGAGGAAGACTTCACTATACAAGCAGCCAAAATGTCACAATTCTTCACCCCAAACCCGGATACCCCAGTTCTATCATCAATGCAGCACTCCGCCGACCATAACTGTATCCAAACATCTGCTCTGGACACCCAGCATCCAACCAAGACAGACAGACCCACAGCCTACCCTCCTCTACCACCCGCACACCCCCCCATCTGTAGACCTCAAATCCAATTTGGCAACATTGTACATAACCACAAAACCCGCCTTCCATACCAAAACCCCTGACACATCAAACGTGACAAAAACCTCAAAGACCTCCTCGTGCGATCCAGTTTTGAACAGAACCACAGCTACACCACCAGGTATCACCCCCTGCTCCAAACCCAACTGCAAAATCTGCCCCCTCACCAAACCAACACCATCTTACAGGGCCCCAAAAACTCCTTCACAGTCAAACGCACATTCTCATGTCAAGCCGCAAAAATTATATATGCCATCCACTGCCAGCTGTGTGGCAAGATCTACATAGGGGAAACGTCACGCACACTTGAAAACACGCATCGCTGAAAAACCTGCTGATATCCGCCACCACCGACCCAAACCCCGTCGCCCTACACTTCAACCACAACCCAACACAACATCGACCATGTCAAAGTTATGGCACTCTGGCAGTCACAAAAGTGTCACACTGTCACTCTTGCATACCCGCATTCATACAGCATTTACTCCATACGCACACGCAATCTTTCCAATCACCCAAAAGGAGCACTACCGAATGTTTTTTCTTCCCCCTCTCCTTCAGGGAAAACACTTTACTAAGTCACAACCACAACTTGTAAACAGATTTTACACAATATCTCTCTCCACACTGAGGGGACAAATAAATCTGCACACATGTTCCCCCCTCACACCGAGAGACAATTTAATCTTCACCCAGTATCTCTCTTTACACTGAGAGAAAATAGTCTTCACACATGTATCTCTCTTTAAAACTGAGAGATAAAACAGTCTAGTTTTCGCTTCTATAAAGCCATGGCCCTTTACATTTCCTTTAACCCAAAATCCGGACCAGGATAATACATAACTCCCGTAATCACTGAGGACCTGCCTGCCTCAAGTAAAAGCTTTCCCTGCTTTCTCCTTTCCCTGTCTCTCTGAGACAATATACTGCCCCTCGAAAACTCTCCCGTCCTGGAGATACGAGTCTCGACTTCTCTTCCGCGACTTCTTCTGTCTCTTGCGAAACGGGGAGTTTCAACTCCTCCCCCTGGAGTTGGTACGGGCTGGGGCGGGAACTCCCTTTGGATCCCCCAACCAGGGGCCATTTTCCCAAAAACCCAAACCTCAGGGGGTGGAAAGATGAAGGGTGAAGGGCGAAAGGGTTTAAAGGGTGAAGGGGAAGGGGGGAAGGGGCTGAAACCCAAAAAGGTTTCTGTAAGAAACCCTGCTTCCAATTCAACAAAATAAAATTCTTTCTCTCTTTTTTTAATTTTTTTCCCCGGATTTTTTCCCCAACATTTTTCGCTCCCCTTTGGAAATGACGGGTCCGCAAAGAGGCCCAAACCTTTCCCTGACAGGTTCGAGTCTCTGGGCCATCTCCGGGGTTAAAAACCAAAACTTTTTCCCCCCCTTCCCCTAGTGAGTGCATACTCAGTGTTCAAAACAAAAACCCAGCACCTTACTTACCGGGCCCTTTTTTAAACTGACACTCAGTGGTCATTTTCCCCCCCAAATTAAACCATTCGTTTCTTGAATGAGTCTTCTCACAATTTTTTTGGGGGGACGCCCGTTTCACTAGAAGCCATATGAATATTCTTCCTTTAGTTGTTGGCAGGGGGGAAATAAACTACCCACTAACTTCATGTGAGGGACGTCACATGCCTTGATGTGAGGCTACGTCACATGACACCCCCCATCCGGGAGGGAAAAAATTTTCCTCCAAAAATTTTTAAAAAAGGATATACAATTTTAAATTTTTAAACACATTTTCGCCATAAATTCTCAAAAGTGTCCCCTTTTCGCCCCATGATTCAAAAAATTTAAATAATCAACGTTTTAAAATCAATCCCCAGGATCCCCCAAAAATTAGCTTTTTTAAAAATTTCAACTTTCTAAAAAAAAAACCATTCAAAATTTGTTCACCATTTTTTCACAAAATACTTTTTCACAAATTACAAGATAAAACAATTGGGGTTAAAACCCTTTCAAAGCAAAAATTGTTTCATACTTTAAAGATGTGAAGCACTTTTCCCCCCTTTGATTTTTTGTCTCACACATAGTTTCAAAACCCTCATAAAAAATGAAAATTTTTTCCCCAAGTTTTACTTTGTTTTAAATTGACATGAAAAACAAAATAAACAATTTTAAAAACATAGTTTTTTTTTCCCCACATTAGGGTTTTTGTCCATTGAAAAGTCACCGTTTTCCCATTGTTGAAAAGGGGAAAAATGAAAAAATTTGGGTTTTGGTCTCATTCAAAATAAAAAAACCCCGGTTTACATTTCAAAAGAGTTTTTTGCTCATCACACATAAATATTTTCATTTTCCCAAGCAACATTAGACATAAAAAAGAAATTGTTTTTCCCTTTGGGTTTTTTAAAAGGAAAAAATATGTATTACATAAACCCTCAAGTGTTTTTTGCTTGTAAAACTTTTTGTCCACTTCAAAAAGCAAAAACATAAATACCACTTGATTTAAATTTCGCGTAGCATACAATGCACTGTAAAAGGGGATCAAAACCGAAACCCATTAAGAAAGACAAAAACAGGATAGTTTTTCCCCTTGAAGACAGTTACTTTGTCCATGAAAAAATTTATAACGTAAACCAATAAATCCCCCAAGACATTTTGTTTTCCAGGACGGGTTCAACAGAAAATTTTGGAATTCCTTTATTTCAATTTATCTTTCAAAAATATTTTCCTTTTTTAGAGTGACACAGAATTCTTAAAAAATGTCTGGATAGGCCGGCATGGGGGAACACATGATCTTTTTTACTTTCTGTAACCCGTTTGCGGGGAAAAAGGAAATGATCCTTCAGGTTTGCCCACCTTACCACGGGGGTTGACGTCCCGGAGAGGGTAGAAGGTTCTACCCCCTTTTAAAAATCCAGTTTTCCCTTGATTTCCTCTCCCACCTTTTTTTTTGGGGCCAAATGGGGGGGGGTAGGGAGGGTTTTCGAAACTGGTATTTCAAAATTTTAACTAAATACAGGGGGGTTCTTTTCCATTACTGTACCTGGGGTTTCCGTAAACCCACACCCTGAAAGTCTTTCAAAATGTCTTTGAGCTTTTTCGGGTTTGACTTTAAAAAACCCATTCGACAAAACCCACATCCTCATATTTTCACCTTTGATAGACAAATGGGAAGGGGGTACAACTTCATCTGCCGGGAAAGAGGGTTAACATTCCTCCCATTTGCTGTTTCAAAACCCTTTGATCTGTCCCTGTACGTTACTTGGGTAAAAAAATTTAAATCACTGATAATTCGGTCAGGGTTGACATCATTTTCTGACACAGGACATACCACTCAACCGACGGGTTGATGGAAAACCATTTGTACGTTCAACATACTTCTTAAACCTTTTTCCCAAAATAAAAACCTTCTCAGTTTTTCCCCCTTTTGATCTTTTTAATTTATTTCAAAAAGTTTTTCAAACCACCTAAAAAGGGACCCCCCAAACATAACACGAAGCTTGTTATGTTTCAGTTATAGCAAAGGACTTTATCTCCAACACTGAAAAACGGGGCCTTTGCTTTTCTGCTGCAAAGACCTTGTACACATTTTTTTTCCTATCACTGACTTTTTGGCCCCCAACCCCTCACATGCATCCTTAAAACGATTAGCATTTTCCATAAACTATTGGAAAACCCATTTTTTACTGTCGGGGTTTGGGCCCTTTCTTTTCCGCCCTTTGGGGCCCATCAAAGCCCCGGGACCCCTTGGGTGAGTGTCCGAAAAGAAGCTCAAATTTGGTAAAAACCCCAGCTTTTCCTTGGGCATTTCCCTGTATCCCAAAAACCAAAGCCGGTAGAAACGATCCCATTCCGGGGTTTTCTTCCCTTAAAAACCTTTTCTAAAACAGGGCCCTTCAATTTTTTCCTTTTGAAACTTTTCAAACCATGCCATTCGTTTGGGGGAGTTTAGGGCGTGGTTAAAAGGGAAAAGGTTTGAAAACAGTCTGTACATTTCTCTCATGAGATCAGAAAGGAATTGGGGTTCCACAATCCGAGAAAAAAATTTGGGTTGGAAGACCCAAACTCGGGAAAAAAAATTGCAAAAAGGGCTTTAGCGCCCAATACGTAAAAATTTTTTCAGGGGAATCGCTTCTGGAAAACCTTGTCGCCGTATCCCCCAAACCCAAGATATAGCGATATCCCGAAGAAGACGGGTAAAGGCCCAAACCCCAGATAAATTTAGCTCCCCCTTCCAAAAAGGGAAAACGGAAATGAGAGGCTTTTTTGTGAAAAAGGGCACAGGGGACGCGCCCTTTCGAGAGGTTTTTTTTGGCAGATGTCAAAATGAGGGGGCGTATTTCGTAATTTCCTTTGTGACAACCCCGGCCAATAAAAAAAATCAAAAAAAACTCTCTTTAATGTTCTTTTGACCCCACAGTGACCACGACCAATGCATCATGAGCCTGGCAGCACGGGTTTCTTAAGGGGTTTTTGGGAAACCAAAACCCTGTCTTTTGTCCTGCCCAGGTACACACCTTTTAAGGGGGAATTTTTGAGCCCAAAAAGGGACGTTGGTTTGTCCGTTTGTACGCAGTAACAGTTTTTTGCACCCAAAAGATTTTCGTAAAGGGGCTCTTTTCTTTTCCCTGCATTTCTTTAAACCCATCGGGGAAAACCCTGGAGTTCTCCTTTTTGGGAGACTTTAGCGGCTTTGTACCCTTTCCCCCTGCTCTATGACTTTTGGTTCTGGGTACTCCCAAACAAGGAACAAAACAAACCTCCGCACCACCATTTTACTGTACGAAAAAACCTGGAAAAATTTCCCCCAAGATAAAGTCGCAGCTGGTTATAAAAGACACAGGGGGTAAAAAAACCGGAGAAAGTAGGGTTGTGTCAAATAAAATTTTTCCCCAGCGGAAACGTTTAAATCTTCCCTCCAACGCCCTTTAAAATTTTTGGGGACAGTGTTGAGAAAAGGTCTTGAAAGGGAAAGATTTCCGTACCCCCGCAGGGGTGCACCCGGTTCTCGAAAAAACCGAACCCTTTTCAATCCAAATTTTTGGTCCGTTTTCTAACACCAGTCCATCAACAGATTGGGTCTGGTTCAAAACAAGGCCTTCTTCACAAAACATGAAACTAATGCGGGGTTTTTTACTCACCCGGGCGAAAAGGGGAATTCTGTTTCAGATGGAATTTCCCCTCACAAAAGAAACAGGCATTGCTGTTTGGGAGCTGACTGATTTTGTGAACCCCTGTTCTGGGCCCCGAATTTCCCCAAAAAATCAATGGTGGTCTTTTCCACGACTCGGAACGTTTGCTGGAAGTAAGGGGCTTTCCGGGGGTGAGTATGGTTTTGACGAAAGTCAAACCCAAAACCCCGGAAATTTTCCCTTTTCCTTTTCCCGGGTGGGGTTTTTCCCTTTAGGGCCCCCCAAAAAAAGACCCCCAAATTTCCCTTTTCCCGGAACTTTCCCGTCCCGATGGGATAGTAAATGAGCTTTAGGGCCAAAGATGGAAAATTCTCCTTTTCCCAGCCCCCGCCCCCTTTTTGGGGTGGGGCGACACAAAACCCATCAGCCATCTGACACATTTCCCCACTTTTTTAAAATTTCCCCTTCCTTTTAAGGGAAAAAGGGCCCGATCTTTGCTCACCCTGGAAAAGTTGTTCTCTAAGAAGGGGATCTCGCCCGTGACTGAAAAGTCTTTTTCGTTTTAAAATAAAATTTGATCCATCGATCCAAACAATGACTCCTGCGGATCAAAACGACGGAAAAAGTTTTTCCCTTTTTCAGGGCCCCCCACCCCGAAAGGGAAAAGTTTTTTTGAAAAAGATCAGCAGAACCTTGAAATTTCTTGAGGAGTTCCCTTTCAACGATCCCAAGTTAAATTTTTTTCGCTGCAAGGGGGTTTGGGACAATTTTCAAAGCGCTACCCTTAAACAACGACGCAATATTCAATGTCCCCTTTTCCTTTGGGCCCCCCCCCAAGGGCGTTGCCGGGTTTCTTTTTAAAAAAGGAAAAGGGAAAAATACTAGCCCTCCCTTTTTTTTTTCCCAAAAAGGGGGCAACTTTTTGGGAAAATATGCCCTTTTGGGGGGAGGCATGGCTCGGAACCCACGGGGGAACTGGGGTTTCCCCCTTTATCCTGTAATTCCCTTTTTAAACTCAGATGGTCCCCTAATTCCAACTGTTTCAACTTTAAAATTTCCCCCTGTATCTATTTTCTTCAGCTTCCCTCTGTAGTCTATTTCTTCCCCTTTAGCTTCCCTCTGTAATCTATTTTCTTTAATTTCAGTTCCCTGTAACCCCTTTTTTTTTCAGAAATTTGCTTCCCCCTGTTTCTTTTTTCTTCAGCTTCCCCTTTTATCTACTTTCCTCACCTTCCCTCTGTGTCCTTTTTTTTTCTATCTCTATTTCCTTAGATTTTTTTCACTTTCTAGGTTTTCCCTTTTTTTCTTTCTCCTCTCTTAAGGGCCCGTCTGCCCTATCTATTCATTTTTTTCAATAATTAGTAAAATTTTTCTCCCTCAAAAAACCCCAAACGTTCCGGTTTTTAACATATTTAACAAAATCATCCCTTAAAGAATCGTCAGATATAAAACCCCCAAACAATCTTTAAAATTTTGGAAAAAAAAAATAAGGCATATTTTTGATAATGTTATGTTTCACAAAACCCCTTTTTATAGATATACAAAAACAGAATTCAATTTCCGGGTTTTTAAACAGAAAACCCCTTACTTTAAAAAAGGGTAGATTGAAACCAAGGAATGAAATTTTTCCAAAAAAAAATTGGGAACGGGAAACAATTTGGGAAATTTTCAAAAAAAAATAAGGGTTTTTAAACAAAAAATGTTTCCCCCAAAAAAAAAGAAAATAAACCCAATAAAGTTTTCCGGGAAAAAAAATTCTTTTTTAAAGGTTTTTGGGTTTTTAAATGTTTTTGTTGTCAGTCTTTCTTTTTTACTTAATTTCCCCAAAAGAAATTTTCAAAACAAATGTACCGCCCTTTTACAAAAAAATGAAAAATAAAAATTTTTCAAAACAAAAAGGGAACACAAACAATTAAAAAAGGGGAAGAAACACAAACTAGGGGAAAACCACCCAAAAATGAAAAAGGGTTGAAAGAAAACAAAAATAGGAGCCTATTGAGGAGAAGGTTTAAGAGGTTTTTAAAAAGGGGGTGAAAAGGGAAAAGAAAGGATACCCAGGACCGGGTAGTGAGCAGAAATCCAAAAAAAGAAAAAAGCCCCCGACCGACCCAGTGGTCACTGTCTCCCGGTAAAAATGGGGACGGGGGAAAAAAAAACAAATGCACAATATACACCCAAATACAGTAATAATACAAAATACTAAAAAATCAATCAATAAATGCACATTCACCCAAAAACCCAAAAAAAATTTCCCCCACCCCACCCAGAAAAAAAAAAAAAATCAAAATATAAAGATGTTTATTTTGGGGGGCGGTAATCAAAATCCACCCCCTACCTATTAGCGTGGGGAGGGGGAAAGTTGATCCCACCTCTAGGGGGGGAAGGGGAAAAATCAAACGGAAAAAATAGAAAGCGAAAGAATAGATTTTTTAAGAAGGGGAAAAAACTATTTACCCCCCCAACGCCCCTGTCCCCGCCAAAAGCAGGAAGAGGTTGGGGTTCAGTCCGGGGGAAAGGGGGCAAAAATCTTAATACTTTTAGGGGAAGGGGCGCGAAATCCTCAACGCCCTGCCCCCTTGCCCGCCAGGTTCACAAGGGGGGTTTTGGGCAACGGTCCCGAGGGGGGAAGGGTCCAAAAAAAAAATCCTACCCCCAAAAAAAAAAAAAACCCCTTTAAAGGAAAATTTGAGCAAACCAAAAAAGGGCAACACCCAAAAACCCCATAAAGGGAAAAAGCAAAAAAAAAAACAACAATGGGAAAATTTTACACAAACAATAATTAAAATAATTTCTTTTTTTTTCCCCCCCTCAAAAACCCCTTTAGGGCCAAAAAGAAATCCTTTTTTTTTTTCTTCCCCCAAAAACCCCCTTTAGGGCACAAAAAAATCCTTTTTTTTTTTTCTCTTCCCCCCAAAACCCTTTAGGGGACAAATAGAAAACCTTTTTTTTTTTTCTTTTTTTTCTTCCCCGGGGAAACCCAAAAGGCAGCTAAAGCCGGGAAAATTGGGGTTTGGGGGGGGGGGCCCACGGTCACCTGCCCCCTTGCATACCCCATTCAAGACCGCAAATTTCTCCATACGCACCCAAAAAATCTTTCCAATCACCCCAAAAAGGGGCACTAAACCCCAAATTTTTTTTTTTCCCCCTTTTCCTTTAGGGAAAACACTTTAATAAAAATTTACAAAACCCCAACTTGTAAACAGATTTTTTCACAAGTATCTCTCTCCCACTGAGAGCAAATAAATCTGCCACATGTATCCTCCTCACAAACCCAGAGACAAATCAATCTTCACCCATGTTCTCTCTTTTTAAATGGGGAGAAAAATGTTTCACACTGGATCTCTCTTTAAAAACTGAGGTTAAAAAAGCTATTTTTTGCTTCTATAAAGCAAAGGCCTTTACATTCCTTTAACCCAAAAATTCCCCGGAAACCGGTTTAAAAACATAAAATCCCGTAATCCTGGGGACCTGCCGCCTCAATAAAGCTTTCCCTGCTTTCTCCTTTCCCTGTCTCTCTGAGACAATATACTGCCCCCTCGAACTCTCCCGTCCTGGAGATACGAGTCTCGACTTCTCTTCCGCGACTTCTTCTGTCTCTTGCGAAACGGCGAGCTTCAACTCCTCTCCCTGGAGTTGGTACTGGCTGGGGCTGAACTACGGTGTATCCCCCACACCATGGCCATCTTCAACCACCTCACGGGGTGAAAGAATGAAGGGTGAAGGGCGAAGGGTATAGGTGAAGGGTGAAGGGTTGAAGGGTGAATAACACGAATAAGGTTCGTGTAAGTAACCTGCTTCTCAATTCAACATATGAATTCTTTCTCTCTTCTTTAAGTTTTCCCCCTGTAGCTTTCCCCAACTATCTATCGCTCACCTGGTAATGACTGGTCAGCAAAGAGGACCACCGTCCTGACAGGTTCGAGTCTCTTAGGCCATCTGCTGGGTTAAAACTGACTCTTTCCCCCCTTCTCCTAGTGAGTGCATACTCTCAGTGTTCAAAACACATGACCAGCACCTTACCTTACCAGCCCTTGTTAAACTATCACTCAGTGGTCACTTTCACCCAATGACCACATTCGTTTCTTGAATGAGTCATACTCACAATTATTTTGGGGACGCCCGCTACACTAGCCAAGCCATATGAATTATTCTTCCTTTAGTTGTGGCACGGGGAAATGATTCATATCACTAACTTCATGTGATGGAGCGTCACATGCCTTGATGTGAGGCTACGTCACATGACACAGAGTGACAGCTTTGAACGCACAACTCAAGAATCCCATCTCATTTCCAAACTGGGCACACTACACCCCCAAGGCATCAATATCCAACAATAACCAAACACACATACCCACCTCTTCCACATCAGTTGGCAATATCCCTACCAACACACACACATACACACACACTTACATACACCACCACCACATCCCCTTCACTCACTTCATACAGTAGTTACAGCAACCCTCCATCTATCTAATCTTAATTTGTTTTTGATCCTTCCCCTTAAATCCCCCCCCCCCCCCACACACACACACCTTTCTTCTCCTTTTTTTTTTTTTTATCTATCCACCATTACCACAACCATCACAAAGATATCATACCATCCTAATAAACTAGACACACAACCCTATCATATCACACACACACACCTCCGCGTCCCCTGACGCAACCCCCCCCCCCCCCCCCCCTCTGTTTCCTCTCCCATAATCCCCCTGGCCTCATGTCATTTCCGCCTTCATGGACATTAACGGATGAGTCATTTTTCATTTCTTTTTTTGTTTTTCGTAGTTTGTACTGTCCCACATGTTAAATGTGATTTATTTTTTCGCCTGATGAAGACCCAAGTGGTTGAAATGCATCGTGTCTTGTCTTGTGCTTTGTTTGTCATTGTCATTGGCGGTAAGTTCTAAAAACTCTATTCCTAATCTAATATATATATATATATATATATATTTATATATATATATATATATATATATATATATATATATATTATATATATATATATATATATTATATATATATGTGTGTGTGTGTGTGTGTGTGTGTGTGTGTGATTGTGTGTGTGTGTGTGTGTGTGTGTGTGTGTGTGTGTGTGTGTGTGTTAAAAATATTTCTAAAACGAAGTGCTAAAATCAACAAGCTTGTTTCGAGCCTCTTGCCTCTTGCTCTCTTCAGGATATCCTTTTGGGGCACGCTGCCGTTCTTTTATCGCGTGCGGGGCCTGATTCCGTTTCTGCATGTGTGATTTAATCTCATTCGCTGCACGTGTGGTCTGTGGTTCTTGTTGGGGTCTGTTCAGGTGGAGTGTGCTAACAACGATTTCCATTTGTGCCTGCAATTGTTTACTATTTTTACTTTGTATTCAGAGTTGCTAGGTGTGGTTTACACAATATTAACCATTTTTCTGTGGAGCATAAATTGCATTTTTTAGAAATATTGTTGTATGGTGTTGCTCGTTTTAGGATTTTCCATGATATGCTGTAGTCTATTTTTTTATCTTTGAGTCTCCAAATGTATTTACTCAGTTTTTTTTTGAATGACTGTTTATGGTTTGCGTATCTGGTTTTGAAAGGGTTTTCAGTGATCCCTATATATGTTTCTTTTTCATTTTCTGATGTTACCGTAGCTTGGTATACAATATTGCTGTGAAGACATTTGTTGCTTAGGGGGGACTGTTCTTTTTTTTTAGTGCAGTTGCAAGATGTCCTTTCGGCACCCTTCTCTGTTGTGTTGCTTTTCATTTTGTTAGATGAGTCAATTATGTTTTTAAGGTTGGGCATACATGAGTATGACAGTTTGATGGTGTTTTTGTTGAATATTTTGAACAGTTTGTTTTCTTTTGGAAATGATGTTGCCAAGATTTTGAAGAATTCTTTTCCTACGTTTGTTTTTACTTGTCCATCGTATGGGGGGTTGTACCATATAATCTTCCTTTTCCTGTTTTTCTTATTTCTGTTTGTGTTATTGTCTGGGCTGTATTGCAGTTTGTAATTATAACCACTTTTTGTAGTGCCTCTTGGTATTCTGTTGCTGCATTATCGAATACCTTTTCATTGCATGACAGGTTGGATAGTCTCTTGTTTATACCATTGGGTATTGTTTTTAGTATAGATGGTGGGTGGTTGCTTTTGATATTTACGTAGATTGGTATGTCGTTGTGTTTTTTGCATGGTTTGTACACATGGTCATTGAGGTCTTATGTTATGTCTAGGTAATTCACTATTTTTTTGTTTGCTTCTATTGTGATTTTTAAGTTGTGGTTTTTGAAGATTTTACATAATCTTTTTTCTTGTTTTCAATAGTCCTTGCATTATTGTTTAATGCAGCAAGGCCGTCGTCTCTGTACAAACCGACCTGTTTTCTGAGCTGTTTTTGGATGTTGGATAGCATGAATAGTCCGACTAGTTCACATGTTTCGACGCCATCATACGATCCTATGGTCACATCAAATGTGGAGTTTTTGCTCGTTTTTTTAATCCAAGTTTCATTTCTGCTGTGGAGTAGGGTTTTCTTGGTGTGGAAAATAATCTCCATTTCTGTCTCTGTTATTTTCGTGTGTTTGTTGGCAAATTTCAAAGCTTATATATGTATAATAAACTAATAAATTCCAAGGATAAGTACCGAGCACCATTCCAACAACTTACAGAGCTGCTTGGTGTTGCAAAGACTGCAAGAAATATTCAATTCTAAACAAAGCTTGCTCTTATGTCTAAGATTGAAGAAATAGGGGGTGGGGGGGGAGGGGGGGGGGGTTAAGCATTCATATCTGCAGTGGTAGTAATTCTGCCTAACTAACAGTATGTGCTTGAGTGGGTGAATTGGGAATAATAAATGCTTCTCAAAATGAGCCTTCAGCAAGCTTATAGTCTCCAAGGTGGAGACAATCTCCAATGGGGGAGGAAACTCACTAGCATATAACTCCTGGTCAGGTACTGGTGTTTCGAAACCTAATTGTTTTTCCTCGGTGACAGCGGAAGTGGTAACTTGACTGCTCTGCCTTTCAGTTTTAAGAAGAATGCAATCTAGGAAAAAGGCTGGTGTAATATATATATTTGTTAAAATAAGGTTTTAAAAGGAATCTACAAATTTGTTTCGAGCGCGTTGCGCTGTCATCTGATGACAGCGCAACGCGCTCGAAACAAATTTGTAGATTCCTTTTAAAACCTTATTTTAACAAATGTTGCTCCCCAAGGGGTTGAGCACTTTAAAAATCGTTTTGGGTATTTTAATCACATTGATATATATATATAGATCAGTATATTTAAAATGCCTAAAACAATTTTTAAGTGCTCAACCCCTTGGGGAGCAACATTAGATTAGATATATATATAATAATATAATATATAATATAATATATAATCATATATATATATATATATATATATATATATATATATATATGTGTGTGTGTGTGTGTGTGTGTGTGTGTGTGTGTGTGTGTGTGTGTGTGTGTGTGTGTGTGTGTGTGTGTGTGACAGGATTAAAATGTTTAAATCTTGTGAGTGTGTGTGTGTGTGTGTGTGTGTGTGTGTGTGTGTGTGTGTGTGTGTGTGTGTGTGTGTTGTAACTATGACTGAGCAATAATCCGTCTAAGAGGAAAACATGTCCTGCATAAAATGCTGTA
>CM031603.1:9296738-9313001 GCA_018398815.1 Conus ventricosus | reverse complement strand
GATGAGAATGAGGATGATTAAGATGATGCTACGGATTTCCATTTCGGTCTGAGACTATATGACAGGGCTGTACTCTACGCTTCCTTTCATAATATATCCCGGCGTCAACCAGGCCCGAGAGATACAGGCACCTGCAGTGTTGGTCAGGAAATTTGAGCAACACTCTCAGAAACGCATCCATTAAGTGGATGAAACTCGACTGTGTGGTCCCCGTCTTCCCAACTGAGCCCGTAGCAAACTCAACTCTGGGTAGGAGCCGGTCGGGGCAGAAAAACCCACATGACTCTGATGGATTCGAACCCACGACCTCCCAGCCGGGAGTCCGCGACGCTAACCACTTCGCCACGGCGGCTGGTGCTAAGTGAATTTTCGTTGTTTTATTCGTTTATGTCTCACCTGAGGAAGACCTAAGAGGTCGAAACGCGGTGTGTTTTGTCTTGTGACTCGTTTGTCCACGTTCTCTGGGCGGTTCGCTAACATTTATTTAAGATTTATTTTAATTTTAATTAATTAATTAATTAATTTATTTTTTTGCTGTCCCAGCCTCTGCGCCACCTCAGAGTCAGTGCACCCACGCCGCTTATTCCGACACCCTGTCCACAGGCACAGTCCGATCGGCCCCGCCGCAGCACCAGCACCGGCAATCCACAGGGAGCAGTCAATGTCAAGTCGTCAAGAGGCAACCCACCGGAGGAGACACTGCACTACTGCCGAGTCACTTCCGTGGTGTTCAGTGGCGCCTGTTCTGATCTAACATACGCAGGACACCATCTGCTAAGCCCCCTACTGACGACAATAATTGCTTAGTCGCGGAGCCGGCATGAGTGAGCTCTCCCTCCGGGGGGCGCCATCACGTCCATCCAACGACAGCCCCCATGGACTCGCCGATACCGGTGACCCCGACCGAACCAAACCAAGACCACAGACGGGAGAGGACATCGAAATTGAGGTCACCATGAGAGCAGGGCATGAAGGGCCACAGAATTTGAGACTTTTTTTTTATGCTGATCGATGAGAACGAGGATGATTAAGATGATGCTACGGATTTCCATTTCGGTCTGAGACTATATGACAGGGCTGTACTCTACGCTTCCTTTCATAATATATCCCGGCGTCAACCAGGCCCGAGAGATACAGGCACCTGCAGTGTTGGTCAGGAAATTTGAGCAACACTCTCAGAAACGCATCCATTAAGTGGATGAAACTCGACTGTGTGGTCCAAGTCTTCCCAATTGAGTCCGCAGCAAACTCAACTCTGGGTAGGAGCCGGTCGGGGCAGAAAAACCCACATGACTCTGATGGGATTCGAACCCACGACCTCCCAGCCGGAAGTCCGCGACGCTAACCACTTCGCCACGGCGGTAAATTGATTTTTCTCTCTCTCTGTGTGTGCTAGTTATGCTTAGTTAGTCCCTTAGCGGGCAAGGGCCGGATGAAAAAAAGCATGTGTTTGCTTATCTTGTTACCCTTCGAAATAAAGATTATCATCATCATTTCTCTCATAAAAAATAAATATGAAATGAGGCAGGGAACAGTAAACATTAAAAAAGAAATATACAGAGTAATTCTAGCTCCCACAAGAAAACATAGTTCCAAATGATGCTTCCCACACCGAATCGCCTGGCAAGCATGACAGCACAGAGCACACAAAACAAACAGGGAAACACCTCCGACAAGGATGCTCCAAGCTTGTCCATATACCTTGTACCGAACACATCTACAGCAACAAGGACCGGAGAAATGAACAAATATGAATTAACTTATAGTCAAGACTGACACAGCCTTTTAAGATTGAATATAATCTGACAAGTACAAGGACAAACAGAAACAGTTACAAGTAACCTCGATTTAATTGAAACGAAAATAAATATGAAATGAGGCATGGAACAGGAAACAATAAACAAGAAATAAGTGGAGTAACTCTTGCTCCCACAAGAAAACATAACTCCAAAGGAATGCTGCTTCCGACACCGAATCGCCCAGCAGATGACAGCACAGAGCACACAGAACAAACGAAGGAAACATCTAACATCCCCAAAAAGGATGCTCCAAGCTTGTCCATATACTCTGTACCGAACAGATCGATACAGCAACAAGAACTGAGTTCTCTCTCTCCTCTCTCTCTCGTTGATCGTCGGCCAGGACGGACGTGTTTTGTGCGCTCTCTGTGTGCTCGAGGACATTTGCCACCTGGACATTTGCCACCCGAACTTATGCCATCGGATTTATACCACCCCAGGACATTTGCCACCCGGATGTTTACCACCCGGACTTTTGCCAACATAGGACATGTGCCACCCCAGGACTTTTTGCCACCCGGATGTTTACCACCCGGACTTTTGCCAACATAGGACATGTACCACCCCAGGACATTTGCCACCCGGATGTTTACCACCCGGACTTTGCCAACATAGGACATGTGCCACCCCAGGACATTTGCCACCCGGATGTTTACCACCCGGACTTTTGCCAACATAGGACATGTACCAGCCCAGGACATTTGCCCCCCGGGATGTTTACCACCCGGACTTTTGCCAACATAGGACATGTGCCACCCCAGGACATTTGCCGCCTGGATGTTTTGCCACCCGGACTTTTGCCAACATGGGAAACATGTGCCACCCAGGACATTTGCCGCCTGGATGTTTGCCACCCGGACAGTTGCCTTCTGGATGTTTACCCCCCAGATTTTTGCCATGTAGATTTTGGCAAATCTATGAACATTTCCCATGAAAATTTGAAATGAATTCTTGCAAACATTTTCATGACAGTGATGTTTTGTTTGAAGCTGCTTTCCCCCCCCCCCCCCCCCCACCCACATATTTCTCTGTCTTTTTTCCTTTCTTTCTTTCTCTGTCTGTCTTTCTTTCTCTGTCTGTCTTTCTTTGTTTCTTTCTTTCTTTCTCTGTCTTTCTTTCTTTGTCTCTTTCTTTCTTTTCTTTCTTTCTTTCTTTCTCTGTCTTTCTTCTTTCTTTTTTCTTTATTTATTTTCTCTCTCTTTCTTTCTTTCTTTTCTTTCTTTCTTTCTTCTCTTTCTTCCTTTCTTTTTTCATTCTTCTAAACAAAACCGAAATTGTCTGTGTGCAACGAATGTATGCGCATGCCCTTGTGTGTGTACAGCGGGGAGAAAAGGGAGGGAGGGGTCCTGGAAGGAAGGAGAGATATAAGAAGAGAGATATTCAGATGCATGAATGGATCTTCGAAAGTTCAAAGTTTTAAGTCTCTTTTTGTGTGTTTTATTCAGTATCATAAAATTTAAAAAGCCAACCTCAGATATCGGAAACAGAGTACCATCAATAAAGCAACAACATCTCCTTTGGTATCCTACCAAAAACATCCACCAAAACATGTGATGTTTTGTTTGAAGCTGCATTCCCCCCCCCCCCCCCCCCCCCCCCCCCCCCCCCCACATCACGCCTTTTCTGTCGCGCTGATTCCAAGAAATGAGGCTCTCGTTCTCTCACACATTTCCATGTCAGTGATTCGAAAAATCTGGTTCGATGAAACAGCAGTCCCCTGCCCTTCACATATATTCCCAGAAATGATGCTCAGATTCTTGGAAACATAGACCAGACGCTTTCTTCGCTCAACCCATTTATAATTGTAATTTTTATATAAATAAGCGATTAAAATATTTCACCAAGTAACATATATATTCTTACATTTAATGGTAGCTCCAATTAAATTTTTTGGATGGTTAATTTTTCCCAAACCATTCCTCACAATTATAATTATAAAATGGGTTAAGCGGGCGCTTTCGTTAGACAACTCACGTCTGACCACACAGTGATTCCAAGAATCCGGTACTTTTGTTTTAGTTGCTGAATGCATTTCCACAACTATGGAGTTCATCGCAACAACCAGAGGCGGCAGAAAACTTCTTTATGAAGGATTCTGCTCTGTAAAGCTCAAAGATTTGTCAGATGGGAAAGAGTCATGGGAATGTGAACTAAGGAGGAGAACAAACTGCAAAGCGAAACTGCATCTGCAGGGCAACAGATTACTCGATCAAATTCAATGAGCACACTCACGCTGCAGATGCAGCAAGAAATGAAATGTTAGCCACTCGGGCAAACATGACACAAAGAGCAAAAGATACGGAGGAAACGCCACAGCAAATCATAACAAAAGGGTGTGCGTAATATGTCAGACGCAGCGAGTGGGAAAATGGTTGCTGTTGAGAATGTTCGTCGAAATATCCGTCGCAATAGACAACATGCTGGGAATCGACTGCCAGTACCCCAGAATGCTGCCGCCATAGTAATTCCCCCAGCATACCAGGTTACCATCAGAGGTGGTCTCTTCTTGAGGTATGACAATGGTGAAGGAAACGCAGAGAGGATCCTCATCTTCATGAGCGATGATGGCCAGCAGAGCTTATTGGCGTCGCAGTTTTGGTTTGCAGATGGCACATTTAAGACTGTCCCTGATCAGTTTTTCCAGCTCTACACGCTACATAGTCTTTCTGCAAAGGGGACGAGTTTTCCCCTGCGTCTTTGTGTTGTTTGACCAACAAAAGGCAGGATACATATGAACATGTCCTTCGAGAAGTTTCGGCTCTTGCTAGAAACGGACTCCATCCAGAGGAAGCACTGATAGACTTTGAGAGAGCGGCACTGAATGCACTCGTCAACGTCTTCCCCGGTATAGAAGTAAAGGGCTGCTTCTTCCATCTCACCCAAAACGTGTATCGTCAGGTATGTAGGCCAATGGTCGAGTCTTAGAAATGGTCATTTTTTTTCATTCAGATGAATAAAATGTGTAGAGTACAGTCTGAAACAGACATTGAAAAAGTAAATCAAGTGATTGTCGATGCTTCAGTTTTTGGATTACATGTATACTGGTTTCAAAAAACGGCGTGGGTGCACGGACCATTTAGTATGCCTTACTTCACATATTAAGAAAGCGTCTTCTAAAGGACATCCAACAATAGCTACCTTTTTTGACGTGAAGTCTGCCTATGATAATGTATGGTTAGATAAATTGTATTTTAAACTTTTCAAACCCTGGGATTAATGGTCCAATATATAATGCGATAATTGCTCTCACAAGGCGACCGTCAGGTACGCGTGAAAGTTGGTGCCGCCATGTCAGAAGAGCACGTACGGGATATGGGGTGCCTCGGGGCAGTATACTCGCCCCGACGTTATTTAATGTTTATGTTGCATGACATCTCGAAGGTGAAATTGGATAAATCGAACATGATCCTTTACGCGGACGACCTAGTATTATGGCGTACTGTTCCATATAAATAATAAATGTCATTTGATTTTCATGTGTATTGAAGAAGATGGGGTGTGGGGTGGGTGGGGATGGGGGTGGGTAACGATTGAGGAACGGAGGTTGAGAGAATGTTGAGAGGGAGGGAGATAAGAAAGTGCGGAAGAGAGTGAGGGAGAGAGAGAGGGGGGGGGGGGGGAGGGGAGAGAGGGGGGGTGAGGAGAGAGGGGTGGGTGGGAGGGAGGGAGAGGGAGAGAGAGATGGGGTGGAAAAGAGGAGGGGGAGAGGGAGGGGGAAAGAGAGGGGGGAGAGAGAGAGGAGAGAGAGAGAGGGGGGGGAGAGAGGAGAGTTAGAGAAAGTATGTGCACATTTATTGTAATTGATCTTAAACAGAAAATAATATTCAAAATGTGGAACATCTAGCTACGTCACGGTTTTATGTGCATGGCGCGAAGTTCGAAAAGGTAAAAAAACGCGTATTTTATTATTAAAAAAAATCGGCAAACTTTTTCGCAAAATTAATCCCATACTGTAGTTATTCGACCTGTTGGCTTGCTTTACAGAGTTTTATACAATATGGGGATTGTAGGCCTTTCAATGCGGTCCCATATGCCCCCCCCCCCCCCACCCATGACAAAAAGGGCGCCTCTCATGTTAACCTTTCATTTCAGATTCAGGCTCATGGGCTAGCAAATGCCTACCAGGCAGACGCTGAATTCGCTCTTCAACTTAGAATGATTCCTACCTTAGCATTTGTGCATCCTGATGATGTTATCCAATCTTTCGAGGAGCTCCAAGTTTACCTGCCTGCCAATGCTGCACCTATTCTCCAATACTTTGAAGCCACGTACATTGGAGAAGAAAGGAACAATGGCAACGGTCGAAGGAATCCACTGTTTGCAATTGAAATGTGGAACATGCATGAACGCACACTCCAAAACCTGCCAAGAACAAATAACAACGTCGAGGGGTGGCATCGTCGACTACAAGCTGATATTGGGGTTTATCATCCAAATTTCTGGAAATTCCTTGATGTAATCAAAAGGGAAGAATCCTTGACGCATGTGGAGATGTCCAAGATCAGGCTGGTCAAAATCCTCGTCAGCAGAGGGCTGTTTACCGAGACGTCCAGCAGCGCATAAGGAACATTGTGGAAGACTACCCCAACCGAGATATCATCGCATTCCTTAGAGGAATAGCACACAATTTTAACTATTGATCTTGCCATGAAAGAACTGAGAGGCTAAGGCCTGTTGTATCTGATTCATTGGAACTGACTGAGATGATGCCTACATTGTTGTGTTAGTGAGTCTGTGTTAGTATTCTTAAGAACACTCTCTCCACCAGCACAGCCTGACTTGCCCAATTAATGGAAACTGTTTAATTTGCTCAATTACAGTAAAGTCTCTTAGGGGATCGTGGCCCCTGCGACCACAATTGGCTGGGACGATTAGAAGTTTCAGAGGCACGCCTGCACATCTACGTTCACACGGATGTAGGCGTGCCTCTGAAACTTAAAAAAGTCAATGACCAATCCCGTTCCCAGCCGACTGTGGTCGCACGGGCTGCGATCCGGGTAGGACCAACTTGGTAGACCAACTTTACAGTACTGTAGTTCATGTTGTAATTTAGGAAGTGGAGAACCACTTTTAAAAAAGTCTCTCAAGGTGTTACTGGTGCCTTTGTGTTTGGCAAAGCAATTTTATGTCAGATATGACTTCTACTATTTGTCTACTGGAAGCGTGGTGCACAAGAAACCAAAGTGGCAAGTACGCCATTGTGACAATGCCACTGCTACCTGATTTTGAAATAACAGTTCTAATAAGAAATTTATTAGGTAATTAGTCACTGCAGCCAAAATTGGTGCCAGGTCACCGTCGCTTTGATTTCAGTCACAGGGTGTCGATGGGTGTTTTTTTCTGTGTTGATTCCAGTTATGTAATTACTCACTGTAGCCCGAATTGGTGCCAGGTCACCGTCGCTTTGATTTCAGTCACAGGTGTGCGATGGGTTAGGTCGTAAATAATTATTTACAGTATTTTTTCTGTGTTGATTCCAGGTTATGTAATTAGTCACCGTAGCCCGAATTGTTGATTCCAGGTGTGAACCATCTGTTGTATTGAAGTACCGGTAATTGCAATTATGCCGTGCCCTTTTTAAAAAGCCCTCATGTAAGAATTTTTAAAAAAAAATGAGTACTTTGACAAATGACTTGTCTTATGCCAAAAGCTGTTTTGTTTGGTAGACAATGATACTGGTGTCTTTGGCTGAGCAATTGAATTATACTCTGGATCCTTCTGTAAGGGATCGAAAGTGTTCACCCCTCAATCCAGTGACAAAATGGTCCTTTTATATGAAACAGACAATATTTTGGTGGTTGGCCCACTCACTTAGCGGTCTTTTTTTTCACTAATAGGCTTTGGCTTTTCTTGCTCTCTTACAGAAGCATCATGATCTTTATGAAAACTGTCCCGTTTTACCAGGTCCGTTTTATTTTCAGTATGATGCCGGCTACCGTAATGTCTTGATTCAAATTGTTACTGATGTTCAGTCTTACAATAAATCCATGTTTGAAAAATTTATTCATCTAACTGTTGTAAATTTTTCAACCGAGTTTAAGACAGATTCTGACCAAAACTGTCCAGATGAAGATTCAATTAGGTCGCCCATCCCGGTCTTGAAAGTTTGCTGATGATGACTCGGTGAAATATTAGTTAGCCTTTGTAGGCGATTGATTAACGCTGGCAAATGTGATTCTAGGACAGGTGTCGGATTTCTTTTCATCGGCAAAACCTAGTGGAAAGGCCCCGGTGGCAGATGTCCTATGTCGGTAACAGTCCGGGTGGTAAAAATCCGGTGGCAGATGTCCTAGGGTGGCAGATGTCCCATGTCGGTAACAGTCCGGGTGGCAGATGTCCTAGGGTGGCAGATGTCCTATGTCGGTAACAGTCCGGGTGGCAGATGTCCTAGGGTGGCAGATGTCCTAGGGTGGCAGATGTCCTATGTCGGTAACAGTCCGGGTGGTAAAAATCCGGGGGGCAGATGTCCTAGGGTGGCAGATGTCCTATGTCGGTAACAGTCCGGGTGGTAAAAATCCGGGTGGCAGATGTCCTAGGGTGGCAGATGTCCTATGTCGGTAACAGTCCGGGTGGTAAAAATCCGGTGGCAGAAGTCCCGGGGGGTTATTGTCGGGGTGGCAAATGTCCTGATAGGAAATCTTACTGCATGACCCGTGCAGCAAGCCAATACTAGTTGTGCCGTTTCAGCAGGAAAAAAAAAAGTTGTGTTTTTCATACAGTCGGAGTCAGACAAGGGTGCCTACTATCTCCAGTACTTTTTAACATCTTTCTGGAGAGAATCATGCAAGAGACCCTCGAAGAACATCACACCTCCATCAGCATTAGCGGCAGGCCGGTGTCGTATATAATACTGTCGCTCCATAAAATCGTGTCGCACCGACAATATTTCCCCGGGGAAAAACTGCAGCTGGTTCATGAAAAATTATCGCTGAGCGACATAATTTCATAAAAATTGGTCGCGCGACAGGATTTTACGAGCAATGTCCATAAAAATCGTGTCGCTGCTTAAAAATAAAATCATGTCGCAGCGACAGCATTTCACGTAAAAAATTGCTGCCGTAGAGAAGTTGTCGCTATGAGACAGCTTTTCCCCGTAAAAAAACGACGTCGAAGACATGTTCGGTCTCTGCCCCAGCTCTACCCCCACCTCCCTCTCTCATGGTTTTACGTATCAGTTGCCCCTTTGGTCTTTTTGTCTATGATTTTATTTGTGTCGGCTTGACTGTCTGTCTATCTTTCTGTCTCTGTTTGTTTTACTCGCTCATTCTCTCTACGAATCCCCTTTCCCCTCTATCTGTTTGACTCTCTTTAGTTTCACTCTGTCCATCAAACTGTCTGTCAGTTGGTCTCTGCCTTTCCCGCCCCCCCCCCCCCCCCCCCCCCCCCCCCCCCCCCCCCCCCCCTCTCTCCCCTCTCTTTTTCTCTCTGGAGTGCAAGTTTTTTTCTATGTCTGGGGGGAGAGAGCGCGACGGTGTGTGGTGGGTGTGTGTGTGTGTGTGTGTGTGTGTGTGTGTGTGTGTGGTGTGTTTTGTGTTGTGGTGTGTGGGGTGTGTGTGTGTGTGTGGGGTGTGTGTGTGTGTGGTGTGTGTGTGGGGGTTGGACCCTGAAACAACTGCATTCATGCTCAGATGTATTTGTGATTCATTTGTCCATAATCACGCAATCGCTCCTCTCTCATCCTCCTTCTCTCTCCCCTCTCTCCCTCTCTCTCTTCTCTCTCTCCTCTCTCTCTCTCCCCCTCTCCCTCCCCCCCCTCTCTCTCTATCTCCCCTCTCCTCTCCCTCTCTCATTCTCTCTCCCACCCCCCCCTCTCTCTCTCCTAGGATACCCCGTGTCAGCTGTAAATTTTACATACCCCACCCACTCTGAACATCTTTCGTGGGACAATATTTCCCCCTAGACAATTAAATAGAACCCTTGAAAATTCTCCCAAAAACCCTGCAAGTTCCCAAAATGATCTCTTGTAGATGTGTATGTGCGTGTTTGAGTTTGTTTGTGTAGCCCGCGCATGCGCGTTTACGTGTTCCACGTGTGTGTGTGTGTGTGTGTGTGTGTGTGTGTGTGTGTGGGGTGTGTGTGTGTGTGTGTGTGTGTGTGTGTGTGTAAGAGAGAGAGAGAGAGAGAGAGGGAGAGAGAGAGAGAGAGACTATGCACACACGCATGTACACACGCATGCGTGGGCACATACGCACACAAAACTCACACACATACATTTCCTCATCATGAAACTCCCTTACAGTACAGGAGGGACCCAAACCGTTGAAGGAGGTAGTCAGGTCAGAGATGAATGGGACAGAGAGGAGGTCATAGCCAGGTAACAAATCATATAATTATCCCCATAATATTACATAATAGGGTGACAGGGCTATGTGAATGTCAATATGGATAGTCATGGGAGACATATGGATAGTCAGGGGAAGACGAGAGACACGAAATCGTATAATAGCCGCACTTTTATATAATGGATATCCAAAATTCATTACATCTACACCCAATTCTTAAAAACTCCTTTCCTTCTACCTCAGTTTGTCCGAATTTCTGTTTTGGATCTTATTTTAAAGAAGTAACAAAAAAAAAAAAAAGAAAAAAGAAATGATGTGTTGTAGTTCCATGGCATTATAGCTATTTATTACAATTTGCAGTTTTTGGACTGCTAAATTATCAATAGGCCTAAATAGTGTACAACGAAGAAAGAGAAATATTATGACAATGATATTTGAGAAATTTGCGTTATTAGCTATTTAACCCGCTTCGCCTTATTGGACTATAGCCCGTTTTACTTCTTAACTTCGCGGCATCATAAAGCGAACACATGTTCTTGATCTTGGTCAAAGGAACTTTATCTTTTGAAAATTTCGGTTCTGTTTTTCTATCGCAAGACTTGAGAGATTCAAGGTCCAGCTTTGTCGGCAGTGTGTGTGTGTGTGTGTGTGTGTGTGTGTGTGTGTGTGTGTGTGCGTGCGTGCGTGCGTGCGTGCGTGCGTGCGTGCGTGCGTGCGTGCGTGCGTGCGTGTGTGTGAATGTGTGTGGTGTGTGTTGTGTGTGTGTGTGTGTGGGGGTGTGTGTGGTGTGGTGTGTGTGTGTGTGTGTGCGTGCGCGTGTGTGCATCCACTTGTTTAGAATAAACATCCAAATATTGACGGTGCTTTAAATGTTTCTTTCTGTTTCGAACATTAATTCGTTTGTCTTTTTTCCAAAGAACCCATACAAAACAAAAGATAATTTATATAAATGTGTTATGTTTCACATTTTGAACATATTATTATATCTATTATTTTTATTGGGCCTTAGGTGCCTTAAAACGAGCGTAATAAAAAGTAAACCCATTTTGAACGTTACGTTCTGCATTTTTTTTCAGCGTTGTTTATTTCATTAAACTAGATAAAAGCTTTCGAAAAGAAATGGATGATCCTTTCAACCAAATACATGTTAATCAATTTCAAATCACGGCTTCCTTTGGGGTTTGAAAAGCCTTAAAAGGACTGCGTAAAACAACGCCAAATGATGCCTGAAGCTCTGCATTATGGCCTCGATAACGTTTGGGTTACTTGTGACTAAATGGGTTACTTTGACTCGTTTGTAAATTCCTGATTTTAAGTGCCCCAAAGCCCCTGCAATTAAGGCAAGACAACTGAAACTGTCTGTTCTGCGATTTTATTTGTATTAGATTTTAGACTCTATTATGTTTGTGTTTTCTGTTCTGACAATTAAGATAATCATTTACTCTTTAAGTTTAGTTTATGATGTGTTGAGACCTTAGGTGCCTTTAAATTGATTATCGAACAAGCTCACCACATCTTATTTGGCCAACAGACAAACAATATTGGTTTGGGTTTATGAATAATGCGTTGTCACGTCGGTTTAAAATAGGCCGGGCCCAATATTTACCACTCCCTGGTCCCCTTTAACCCGAAATGATGTCTAAAGTGGGGTTCCTTTTCTTTAAGAATTTTATCATTTCTTATATAGAACTTTTTGAAATAAAGATGGCTATTTGATGGCTGTATTATATGAAGCTCTTATGGTAATTAAGCTTTACAATAATTAACCTTGAGTGAAGTAAAAATTAGTGAAAAAGGTAGGGCTTCATTTCTTAGGGGTTCTAACTTTCCCAATCTTCCCTACTTTTTGTTGTGCTGAATGTCCTAGGGCCACAATATTGATAAAAACCACATTCACACACACCACACCACACACACACACACACACACACACGCACGCACGCACGCACGCACGCATGCACGCACGCATGCACGCACGCACGCACGCACGCACGCACGCACGCACGCACGCACGCACGCACACAACACACCCCACCACACCACACACACACACACACACACACACACAAATTTAGTGATGGAACGATGGGAAAACGGTCAAAAAAGTCTCCTCTTCGTCTAGGGGGATTGAAAGCTTAATCCATAGATTCTGTTTGAAAAGCGTTGAAAACAAAATATTGTCATAATGTTAAATGTATGTGTGGGAAATCCTTAAATGTCAGTCAGTTTTCTGATTTAATGCCCCAAGAGCAAGAGAGCTCCTAAGACATTCGGGGGATTTTATGGTTATACTGATGGATCGACTTCATTGCCTTTTCGATATATTTTAAACAATTACTCTGTACTTGACTCAGTTTGTTTAAATGTTTTTAATAGTTCAAATTTGGGCCTTATCTGTAGATCTTATCACTTCGCACTAAAAATTGTTAAGGTGGAAGAGGGGTGGGGGTGGGGGGGGGGGGGGGGGAGAGCAGGGGATGTCATATTCTATCGTTAATGGAATAATACACTTCATCACTTGCATACTTCATTCACCCACAAAACAAACTGTCTGAATCACTAAGTGGAAGGACATTAAACGACGACGACACACACACACAAATGGAAATTTGACTTTCGTCAAAAACATTTATGATAAAAATCATTGCGACAATTTTTCATTCCAGAGCAGGCTGCATTATTTTTTGTGATATTTTGACGCTCAACCGCGGCGACGTTTTTTCACTTTGCAGAAAAAATCGTCGCTGTGAAATATTAACGCTGCGACCATATTTCACGGGAAATGTTAACGCTAGCAGTAAGATTTCACGTGAAAATGTGTCGCAAGCGACAGCATTCACTGACATTCACAGTGTCCTGTCGCAAAATTTCGAGCGACAGTATTTTATAGACAGCTACAATATTCTATAGGACATTTTTCGTGAAAAGTTGTAGCGCGACAATTTTTTCCATGCTATCGCTGCGATACAATTCTACGGCGACAGTATCATATACGACAACCGGTCTGCAACCTTCGTTTTGCAGACGACATCGACCTCATGGGGGACGGCAACACTGAGCTCCAGGATCTGACAAACAGACTTGTCACGAGAGCAAGTGCCTACGGCATGGAGGTCAGCACAGAGAAGTCAAAGGTCATGGTCAACAGCACGACTAACAGCAGTGCCAACATAACCATGAATGGTGAGCCCCTGGAAGAAGTGACCAGCTTCAGGTACTTGGGAGCAACCCTGTCGAAAGACGGCACCTGCACGCAGAAATCCGAATCAGGATCAACTCTGCATCAGCAGCGATGGCCAGTCTGAACAGGGTGTGGAAGAGCAACATCAAATTCCACACAAAATTCAGGCTCTACAAGTCACTCGTGGTCTCCATCCTCTTATATGGCTGCACGACATGGACACTGATGGCCGAAACAGAAAGAAGAATCCAGGCGTTTGAGACCAGGTGCCTGAGGAAACTACTCCGTATCTCCTACAAAGAACATAAGACCAATGATTATGTGCGGAACCTGGTCACCAACCTAGTTGGACTCCACGAACCACTTCTGGCAACCGTCAAACGACGGAAGATGGCATGGTTTGGCCACGTCATTCGTCACAACACCCTCTCCAAAACCATCCTTCAAGGTACCGTTGAAGGAGGGCGCAGACGAGGACGGCAGAGAAAGAGTTGGTCGGATAATATAAGAGACTGGACTAAAATGACCATAAAAGACTGGACCAAAATGACCATGCCAGATCTCCTCACGACAGCTACAAACAGAAGAGCCTGGAGAGAAACGGCGGCTGCCTCATCACGTCCCCCCCCCCCCTCCCCCACCCAACGACCACAGCGGTCAGGGGACTGACTGACTGACTGATTAAGTGTGGTGTATCGAGCCAGATGTAAAAAAAATTTAAACAAAAAAAAGAAAAAAAAAGAAAAAAAGTTGTGTTTACATATCGGTTTATTTCCCATTGTATGCCTGTTAAGTGTGGTGTAGTGAACCAGATGTAAGTGGACATCATTCCAAGCACTGACAGTGTTGTGTCACATGTGAAATGTGTAATGTTTTTCTACCCCAAGAGTGGATACTGTTTGCCTACAGCTTTCAATTTGTGATTGTGTCCATGATCTTCCTGTTCTTGTGAAAATGTATCATGCGCTTTAAACTCACAATGGTCCGGTTCCATGAGCATACTGTCTGCTGAATGATGAAGACCTGTGTGTGTGTGATCATGGCTAGTTCTGTGCCGGAATGTAATGAACTGCAAGACAACAAGCTAAAGCCCACTCTGGACACATTCGAAAAGCGCTTCTCTTGTGCCATTGACGAACTAACTGTGTGGAGGAACTGTTTGCTGTATCGTTATTGTGCTATTGATTCAGACAGTGATATTACGTTCGAATGTTCCGATTATGATCAGCATGAATCCATCACTGCTGTGTCTCCAGGTGTTGTGTCTGTGCCCCCACCCCCACCCCTCGCAAAGACAGTCTTCTGCATTTTCATTATTCTGTTAAGAGCATAAAAATAACATTATATTTTACTGTGCATTCTGGGGGAACTTTGTTATGCCAAGGCCGTGACTGTCCACTGTGGGACACTGATGATTAGAGTGTGAAATCTTAAAGTGTTTAATTTTAAACTTCCTGCAGACAAAAGCCTCGAAATATTATCCTATTCTTTGGTTGATATTCCTATATCTTTTGTACATCGCCTATGGTGTACCAGAGATTCTTGTGTGCTTCCACTGAGGAGTGCCATGGTTGATGGTTAAATTAATAGAGGTAGGTAGTCTGATGTGTAGATTAAGGACTGCTGGGTCTGTGCAGGATAGAAATTCAGTTAAGTATTCGGATAATCGTCGGCCAGCATTTTCGGAAATTTAATAGGTAGATGTACACGTTATTTCGCGCTTTGTTGCATAGAGTCAGTTTGCGTATAAAATTATGGTTGCAAATGCAAGTTGGCAATTAGAATGCCTTGCCTTAAGTAAAGATCTATCTGTAAAAGAGGCATGTGCATCTTCAATTGAGAGTGCTATAAGTGCACGATTAGATAATACGTAAATGGAAAAAAAATCGAAGTTAGATGATGTTCTGTGACAATAACAAATAAATAAATGGGATAAAATACAGAAGTTATGGAGTCCTTATAAGTATCATGTTTATTGTAATTTGTTAAATGGTAAATGAATAAGCAGATAGTATAGTGATGTAGCAGACAGATTGTTAGTGGTGTTTCTAGAATTTTTATCATTGAACAGTTGAGACAGGAGTCGTTAAATGATGGCCGGTAAGGCAATATTATTGTGTGTTATTGATATATGGGCTATTGTAATAGATGATTTTGCATTGCTTTTGACCGGAGCGATAAGCCATAACTCTCTCTCTCTCTCTCTCTCTCTCTCTCTCTCTCTCTCTCTCTCTCTCTCTTCTCTCTCTCTCTCTCTCTCTCTCTCTCTACTGAGTATATTTCTTTTCTGAAGAACATGTTACCATACGGCTATATGTATCTGTCTCCCTTATATGCATGATGAAGGTTACAGGCTTGTTGCCTATATAGGCTGTTTGCCTTTAATGTCGACTGAAATTGGCATGTTTCTTTGTTGCTGTTTCATGGGGTTTTTTTTCATTTCATGAGTCGAAGTGTTGCGCTTGATTATGTTCACAGTCGATTCCTTTGACTGGTTGTAATTTGGGGATGCAGTCTGTTATCCCATGTTGCTTAACTATAAAAGCGAAGTGATGAGCAGTTATGATGGAGCACATGGAATGAGATGGAATAATTGTGTTAGGGATGTGAATCCCACATAACTGGCAGTTGCTGTTCCGACTTAGGGCAGCACAGGGTTGAACCGTGTCTTTGAGGGTAGGTTCACCCTGGTTTCAGAGTGGTCGTTTTGTCACTCGATTAGTTCTTGTTTGGATAGGTTGTCATTGTTGATAACCTCTGCACAAATCCAATGCAAGAGATTAAAAGACCTATAGCGGCTGAACCTATGGTTCCGAATACCATAGTATAGCACATTCCTGATTATGTGTCTCCTGGATGATAATTATGCTCGGGCAAGCAGTAGATGAGGGATAATTAATCCCTGAGATGAATGTAGTTTTGTCTTTTCTCAAAATGATACTTTATGTCACGTTGAAGAATTTATACAATGATTCGAATGTATGTGAACTATGCATGGGTA
>CM031603.1:9283903-9295738 GCA_018398815.1 Conus ventricosus | reverse complement strand
CATTCCGTGGGAGAACCTAACTTTTCCTCTGCAGCTCTTCTGGCACGTGCAAGGCTATCATCCTGATCCTGCCCGACAATCAGCCTCGTCTTTCGAGACAGCCCATCACTTGCCTCCTTAATTAAAGACAAAAGGTTTGAGCAGGCCTGTCCCTGGGCTGCTGACACTGAGCACGAGACAACACAGCGACCTGTAGATGTATCTGATTGCTGTCATTATCCGAAGAGTTTGGTCTCCCTGATGGGTAAACTGGGACTCTCTCAGGATGGTGCCTCCCTCACGGCATATGTAATTCCCCACCAGCACTTCCCACAACTGGAATCCTCATCACCAGAGCCTCAACCTCCCCTTCAAAGTATGGCGTGTCCATGTACACACAGACCATGGTATGTGCTACGACACCGGAATCAGCCAATCCAACTGTTTGAGCCACCCATGTATAGGCATCACCTGTACCGAAGCCTCGCCGCGACCAAGGCCCTGGCGATGCTCCTGTATCTCTGAAACCACTATTGCCCATAACACTCCACTCCGACCCTCACCCAACAACCTCGACTGAAGTTTCCTGGAGCAACAGGTACACACAGCGTAGGGGTATGCTTCCGAGTATACTGGCTCTCCAAGACATGACACAAATTGGAATAGCAACAACTCTCAAGATTCGACAATTAACGCTGGACTGGCCTGGCCCGCTTGCAACGCATAGCAAATCACCCCCTGACTAGTGCCCCTTTGGGTGCAGCACTGATCGCTGGCTGAGCCCCCACTAAATTTACTCTCAACTTCCCTACAGTCCCCTGGTCCTTTTCGCTGGAATTGCCCTTGATCTTTTACTCCCTAAGTGCTTGGTTTGACCTCATAGAGTGTCACCTTAATACAGATGGGCCTCTTCTGCTCTCTTCGCCCTATCCGGTCGTGCTCCTGCCAGCCGAGTTTCTTCCAACGCCACTGCCTCAGCATTCCTTAGGTACAAGCGTTTCGACGCACTTCCGTGACAAAGTCAGGAGTAAAGGTTCCCATCCATCTGTTCCTCCAAAATGATATCTTCAAGTCCTCAGCTTTGGTTCGTCTTTCCCGGCTGCAGCACACCACAGACTGAAAACAAGACTTAACCGGTCTAAAAACTGCTGAACGTTTCTCCTACCTCCTTCTTCATTCCCCTGAACTTCTTCCGGTATGCCTCAGCGTCACACGGAAAGACACAAGAAGCGCTTCTCCACTTGGTCGAAACTTGCGAGATCAACGGCATTTCAGTCGCAGAATAGCATCCTCTCGTCTTCCCTCCTCAACAGTGCTATTAGTCTAGAGGACCATGAAGTTCTTTCCAGCGCACAACGTTGCAACCTGCTCGAAATGGAGCTAAATAACATGTCCCACATCATCAGGTGTCGCTTCCTCTTCACCCTTTCTCTCGCCCTCCTTCAACCTTGCTCTTTCAGTCTCAACTTTTCCTGTTCAAGGACACGATCTCACTCGCCCGACGTTGGCTTAGATCCGCTCTAATTTCGCTTTAATACTAAAACGTCATCCTGGTCGACGTTCCCCTACACCGCGTCCTCTTGTCTGTAGCCATCTCTTGGACCTCTCTCGTCTCCTGGAAAGCCAATCACATCCACATTCTTTTTCTTCTCTGCCAAAAGGAAGCCAACCTGGCAGCAGCCTCCTCTTCCTCTCCCTAAGCTTGGGCAGCAGCTTCCCTTCCTCACACTAAGCCTTGCTGCGCTTCCTCTCATCCTGGTTAGGCGCCTTCCTCTTCCTCTCTCCTAACCTGGCTCAGCTTCCTCTTCCTCTCTCCTAAAACGTGGCAGCAGCTTCCATCTTCCATCTCTCCTAAGCTAGGCTGCAGCTTCCTCTCTCCCTGGTACGGCTTCCTCTCCTCTCTTCCTAAGCCTGGCAGCACTTCCTCTTTCCTCTCTCCTAAACTATGGCAGCAGCTTCCTCTTCCTCTCTCCAAGCCTGTCAGCTAACACTGGCTAACCCTCCAGCCGCCTACTCTCCTTTCCATGACATTTCCCGAACCACCTGTGCCCTCCTAACGAAGCTTCCTCACTTCTTTCTGGCATCCTTGTGCTACATTCAGCCAATGACTGGGCCAGATTCCACCTTACTCAACCCTAACTCAAACCTAGTCTTGAGTAGTACTGAACAGCCGGACTGCTCGGCGACACAAACTTACCAGCCCCCCCGGAGACTCTCCTACCCCAGGCTTACCACCCAGCAAGGTACGGACATGAGTACCCCCTGCTGCTTCTCAGGAGTTGACACATCCCCTTTCTCCTTGACAGACTCAACTGGACTTACGGTACCTTGAGACATTAGCTTTGCGATCTGGTTCTAGACGCCATTACCACAGACAAACAAGTCTCTATCCAAGGAAACAGAATTTTTTTTTTTAACAATTTCATACCTTACCACAAGAGCACATTCATTACTCTCTTCAACCGTAAAGCGAATATCTTTGGATCGATCCACAGGCTGAATAAAATACAATTAGTACTTGGAGCAACCACAGTGTCCTTTTCTAAACACCCTATCTCCCAACACCCTAAGCACGGTATCCTAGCTGAAGCACATTAATGACCACATTTGAAACATTTCATTTCAAACATTTCACGTCAAAATATTACCGTGGCCTCAATACATTCCAATACACATAAACACACGTAATTGGAAGAGACGAAGAACACAAACACCTCCATTCATACCTCTCGGTTTGCACCAAACCGAGACAACACAAACAACGTTACCCTGGCAACTATGTCACTAGGATTCCAAGTAACCGCGCTTCCCCCCTACAAAAAAAACTTTTTTTGACGGCAGCGCCTCATCCGTCCAACACCCACGCGCTACAATTACTATGCAGTAACAAGTTCCTATCCCCATCTAAACACACAACAATCTCTCTTTTTTATTTGATACCGCCAAGAAGTTTACGTCCTAAATTTATCGTAATTCTTACCCGCATCCTCCACCAAATTGTCTTCACTTTTAAGCCCGGTATCCGTCGACAATTCCTGTTCTGGTTCTTTTCTTTCTGTTCTGTTTCGTCTGTTCTGTTCCTGTTCTGTTTCTGTTCAGAGTGCGTGGCGAGAGAATTGCTCCCAGGGTTGCGTTTCCTGTTTGGAGCTTATCATGAAGCAAATAAAAGGAGAAAACTCTGCTTCGTCCACTGCGTCTTCTTGGACTGGCTGCTGTCCCTTGGTTCCTGCCTCTCACCATCTCCAGTCTACACCTGCACACCACTTACCCTCCACACCATCACAACTGGCGCTGGGCAGAGCAGGGATTGAAGACAAGGGACCAGAAGACACAGCCCAAGAAGACCGGGGGGGGGGGGGTCGGCCATGATGGCCAGCCTGCCCCTACTTCTCACCCTCTGCATCACCCCCCAAATTCCACAAGCGTAACGAGAGCAGCAGGGCAGTGACGACTTCATCCGGAGGCCAGCTTGCCCTACACCTGTCAGCCCCTGGATGAAAAGGACAGCCGCCCTCTGGCTGATTGCCGGCACTAGATGGCCGAGCTCGCCAGGAGGTGATTCAGGCTGCAGCAGCAGAGGTGACCTCCCCCCAAGGTTCTGTCACAGCCACAACCGCCAGGGTCACCTGGCTACCAACATGCTGCGAGATGTTACGCCCCCAGGTCTACTGGCCCGGTATGTACCGGGATCTGGAGCAGCACCTAGCTGATCGCCGACCCTGCAGAAAGGTCAGCCAGACTGCCAGTGCCTCCCTCACCAAGTCCTCGCCCGAACCCAGGCCACCACAGGCTGCCTGGGCCTCAGACAACAGGTCTGGCCTCGGCAACTCCCCTGACAGCAGAAGACACCTGCCATCGCAACCACCTGACTGGAGGAGAACCCAACTGGAACCACACCAGACTCCAGGACCAGACGTTGTGTTCCCACACCCAAGCCCAGAACTGCAGGCCACCCAGTGCCCCTCCAGTTCCGCCCCTGGTACGTAGTGACCACCACGCCAGCACCACGACGAACCACCTGTCTGGCAGTAAAGCCAACAAAAAGTATGACCTCAGTGCCTGCCTGGATGACCAGGAACCTTTCATTTAACTGACTCGGTCGGATGTTCACACGAGACAGTAAATATATTCCGGACTGATTTATGATTGCTGAATACCTCCTTTTGGAAGAGGTGCTGTGGACTGTTGTTAACCAATTTTTGTCTTTTTTTGCACAAGCTAGTAATATATGTTGATTGTTCTTCAGGTTGATAATGTATGCCACGGTTTTTCAGAAGCCAGCATACTGGCTAAGGATTTTTAGCAAATTCTGTTTTTGCATTTTGTATCTGACTTTATGGAATCTTGCTCACATAACAAGCCCATTGTTGTCGTTTGGTACCCAATACCCTGGAATTTAACAAATCCATTCAAAGTATATTTTGTACCCGACTTTCTTGGAATGTTGTTTTAAATAACAAATCCTCTCTAAAGTCATTTTGGTACTTGACATTTTGGAATTTTGTTCAAATAACAAGTCCATTGTGTCACTCGTGCCTACCCAATGTTTTGGATTAAAAAAAAAACAAATCCTTCCTAGTCATTTTGGTACCTGACCTTTCGGAGTTTTGTTTAAATAACAACTCCATTAAAGTCATTTTATGGTACCCAAAATTCGGGTTTTGTCCAGAAAACAAATCCTTTCTAGTCATTTTGTATTTGACATTTTGGAATTTTGTTTAAATTATATGCCCATTCTAGTCAATGCGAATCTGCCGACTTTCAGAACCTTGTTAAAAAAAGCAAGCCCTGTTTAGTTGGAATGATATAATACAAAAATGAGAGAGAGAGAGATTGTTTTGATGCTTTGTTTTGATACACTGATATAAGGTTTTGTTTAGGCTAGAAATGCCTCTCCAGACTTGAGTCTAAAGCTCCAGTTTTTCCCCATTGATTTATGTTTGTACTTGATGACTCTGTCATTTTATGTCAGCGAGGACGCTGGTTGTAACAGAGTAGGGGGGGGGATGTAGCCGGGTGCTACAGTGTATATATTTCTTTTGGTTACCTTTCGTGGATAAAATGTTTTGTTCGAGAGTTATCTTCCCCTTACCCCCTTGGTCGAATCTCTTTTTTTTATTGTGTAAATTCTTTAAATCATGAATACCTCAGAACCTACATATTGTAGTACGTCGCTAAAGTCACAAAAATTAATGTATTTGATTCATTACAACGTACTGGGCTGAGAAGCCCATATTTTCTCTAACGGGATTTGCACGAGCAATCTTGGCGCCATTTTCAATTGTCTGTCGAATGAACATTGAATAATCTTGATTTTACAAAAAGTAAGAGGAAAACCGAAGAATCTGAAGAGCATGTTAAAAGTAATGTCCATGAGCTCTCATTTCGTATATCGCATGCTTAGGATCTTTTCCGCACAGGCTGCGACTATCAAATACTGATGACGCCGTCCCTTTGACAATTTTCCTTCTTTTGACAGGACAGCCGCCCTCTGGCTATTGCCGCCCTGGATGGCCCGAGCTCGCCAGGGGTGATCAGGCTGCCAGCAGCAGAGGTGACTCCGCCAGCCTAGATCTTTACAATCTTGGAGGAGAACTGGGAGAGCAGCGTGATGTGGTCACACCTGGCCACAGCGTTTTTTCACCAGCAGCAGGGCCAGGAACGAGACATCTCTGAGTATGGGTCCCCATCCCAGTACCTCTGGCGAAAGTCAACCAGGCTGGGGATGGAACTACTGCCAGCCACCCATACTCAGGGACGCCTATCACCCGTGGCCTACGACGAGCAGCACTCTCCCGCAAGGATGTCCTATTTCGTCCGAACCCATCCAACCACAACCTTTGAAGAGGGCGAGGAAGGAAAGTCCTCAAAGTGGATGTCAGACGCAGTGCCGACGGCGACATCCTCCACAGCTGCACTGCTGCTGATTGCCTCGCTTCAAACTCCGCTAGAGCACTCCCAGCACAGTCCGCCAGCTTGAGGCAGTAATGCGCAGCACCCCTGCACGCCACCACTGGCAGGTCCGCAGCTGTGTGATGGGCACACAGCACTCCAGGGACGATGCGGTCGACGGCCCCACGCGGAGGCGACGGAGTCGGCACCTGTGATAACTGGGGACAAACCCCATTCCTCTGCCACGTCACAGCCAGGATGCTGACAAGCGACATGGCCCACAGCACCCCAGGGCAACAGGCAAAGTCCATTTTGCCTCACGTCACCAGGAAGATGCGCCGACTGCAGCGCAGGAAGGGACCCATCCATCGGGCCAGTTCTCATCCTCCTGGCGCAAAGAAGCCTGCAGCTGGGCGAGAATAGTGAGCTACAGGCCCTCACCCAGCACCATAGCCGATTCATCACCTGCCGACAGGGGTGCTGTATCGGCGAATTGTTGGACCCCTAAACTGGGGCGTGTGAGCAGCTGCTCCCTTCCCAGGTTGCCCGCCCCAAGGTTCTTTTGTCTCATTCCACAACCGCCAGGGTCACCAGGGCTAACCAACTTGCTGGCATGAGATGCTTGCAAGCCCCTGTCTACTGGCCCGGTATGTACCGGGGATCTGGAGCAGCACCTAACTCTGATCGCCGACCCTGCAGAAAGGTCCAGCCAACCGCCAGTCCTCCACGCCACCATCCTTGGCGCCAGAACCCAGGGCCCCCAGGAGCTTCCCTGGCCTGTGAGACAACGGGTCTGGCCCTGTCAGGCAAACTCCACTGCTGACAGCAGAATGGCCTAACCTGCCGTCATCGGCTCCACCTGACCAGAGGAACCTGACGCGACGGGAAAACTGAACCCACACCAACTCCAGGACGGACCGGCAGAACACCCCCGCAGAGCCGCAAGCGCCAGACTGCTAGCCACCCAGTGCCCACTCCAGTTCCGCTCCCTGTACTAGTGAATCCACCCACGCCAGCACCACGACGAAACCACCTGTCTGGCCAGTAAAGCCACATAAAGGTATGACCTCAGTGCCTGCCCTGGATGACCAGGAACGCTTCATTGAACTGACTCGGGTCGATGTTACACGAGACAGTAAAATATATTCCAAGGCGGATTGAATAGTTAAATACCTGTCTGGAAGGGGGTGTTGCAGACTTTTAAATAACAGATTATGTTTCTATTTTTCTGCACAAGCTAGTATAATGTTGATTGTTTCTTCAGGTTGGATAATAATTGCATGCCAGCGGTTTTTCAGAAAGCCAGCAGTACTGTCCTAAGGATTTTATAGCAAATTCTGTTTTTGCCATTTTGTATCAGACTTTAAGGAATCTTCTCACATAACAATCCCAGTGTTGCTCGTTTGGGCCCAATACCCTGGAATTTAAAGAACCCTTTCAAGTATATTTTGTACCCGACTTTTTGGTATGTGTTTGTAAATACCAAATCCTCTCTAAGTCATTTTGGTACTTGAACATTTTGGAATTTTTGTTCTAATAACAAGTCCATTGTTGTCACTCGGTGCTGACCCTAAGTTTGGATTTTTTTGAAAATACAAATCCTTCCTTGTCCATGGGGGTACCCTGACCTTTCGAAGTTTTGTATTTAAAATTAACAACTCCATTAAAGTCATTTTTATGGTAACCCAAAAGTCGGGTTTTGTCCAGAAAACAAATCCTTTTCTAGTCATTTGGTATTGACATTTTGGAATTTTGTTAAATTAATGCCCATTCTAGTCATGGGCGAATCTGCCGACTTCAGAGGCCTTGTTAAAAAAAAAGCAAGCCCTCTTAGTTGGAATGATATGAATACAAAGAATGAAGAGAGAGAAGAGGTTTTGATGCGTTTGTTTGATACTCCTGTTACAAGGGTTTGTTTAGGAAGAAATGCCTCTCCAGACTTGAGGTCTAAAAGCTCCAGTTTTTCCCCCATTGATTATGTGTTGTAACTTGATGACTGTCATTTTATGGCAGCGTGGACGCGTGGTTGTACAGAGTAGGGGGGGGGGGGGGGGGGGGGATTAGCCCGGCGGGTGCTAACAGTGTATGATATTTCTTGGTTACTCTTTCGTGGATGAAAATGTTTGTTCGAGAGTTATCTCCCCTTACCTCCCTTGGTCGAGGAATCTCATTTCTTTATTGTGTACATTCTTTAAATCATGTATACCTCAGAACCTACGATAGTTGTATGTACGTCGCTAAAGTCACAAAAATTAATGAATTTTTTATTCATTACAACCGTACTGTGCTGAGAACCAATATTTTCTCCTAAACTGGGATTTTGTGGCACAGCAATCTTGCGCCATTTTCAATTGTCCTGTCGGAATGATCATGGATAATTCTCTTGATTTTACAAAAAGTAAGAGGAAAACCAATAGAATCTGAAGATGCATGTTAAAAGTAATGTCCAATGAGCTCTCATTTCGTATATCGCATGCTTAGGAATCTTTTTCCGCACAGGCTTGGCGACTATACGAAAATGACTGATGACGCCGGGTTCCCTTGAGCAAGTCGCCTTCTTTCGTTCATTGTCGGAGTTTTTTGATCCAAAATATCATGCTACAAAATCGGACTTCCCCGATCGAAATCTTGCTTATGGACCCTTTCTGTTATTAATACAACGGAAAATGGTGTAGAATTTATTATTTAACAGATTGAGACCGTTTCAACAGAGTAATTTTTCAGTTGAAAATTGTGTCAGAATGTAGCACGCGACAGGCCCGGCGAAGTGAAAAGTCAGCTGGTGTTTTCGGTGGATTTTTAACAACAAATTTCTGCACTTAGACACTGTCTCGGAAAATGATGTTTATCTGTGATGGAAAAAAAAGAAATCCAGCTATTCATTCATTGTAAAATTATTTCCCACACGCTCTTCAAAAGTATCATTTATTGAAATAGATGAAAATATGACGCAAAACGCGGTAAAAGTGGCTTCACGCTGGGACATTAATCGCAATGCTTAAGTACAGGAACACAAATGTCAATGTGACTTACTGCATTTTATTCCTTGTGTTCTGTAGGTTTTCATCGATATAAATATGTATAATAGTTTTGAACGGATAGCGAGCCAGACACACTGGAACCAGCCATAAAAACACAAATACTGTGGTTCCGGCCTTACGCGAGGCCCGTTTTTCGTCTCTGCACCGTTGCTGGCTCTGCGGCCCGGTACATTCATATAAAAGTAAGAAGCGTTGTGTGAAATGGAACAGAGTTCCCTGATGTGAGCGACTGGCGTGAGAGGCAGAAGAGTGCCTCAGTGTGCTGAGTGCTGGGCGCGAGAGATTGCTCCAGGGCTGCGTTCCTGGTTTGAGCTAGTATGGAGGCCAATACAAAGGAGAAAACTCTGCTTCGTCCACTGTCCTTCTGACCGGCTGCTTGTCCTTGTTCCTGCACTTCTCATTATCTGCGTCTTCACCTGCACACCCCTACCCCTCCACACCATCACAACAGTAAGAATATAATGTTTTTTATGCTCTTAACAAGAATAATGAAAATGCAGAAGACTGTTCTTGCAGGGGAGGGGTGGGGGGCACTGAACCACAACACCTGGAGACACCGCAGTGATGGATTCATGCTGAACATAATCGGAACATTCGAACGTAATATCACTGTCTGAATCAATAGCACAATAACGATACAGTAAACAGTTTCCTCCACACAGTTAGTTCGTCAATGGCACAAGAGAAGCGCTTTTCAAATGTGTCCAGAGTGGGCTTTAGCTTGTTGTCTTGCAGTTCATTACAATCCGGCACAGAACTAGCCATGATCACACACACAGGTCTGCATCATTCAGCAGACAGTATGCTCATGGAACCGGACCATTGTGAGTTTAAAGCGCAGGATACATTTTCACAAGAACATGAAGATCATGGACACAATCACAAATTGAAAGCTGTAGGCAAACAGTATCCACTCTTGGGGTAGAAAAACATTACACATTTCACATGTGACACAACACTGTCAGTGCTTGGAATGATGTCCACTTAAAACATCTGGTTCACTACTCCACACTTTACAGGCATACAGTGGGATATAAACCGATATGTAAACACAACTTTTTTCTTTTCTTTTCTTTTCTTTTTTTTTTTGTTTAATTTTTTTTTACAACATCTGGCTCGATACACCACACTTAATCAGTCAGTCAGTCATTCCCCTGACCGCTGGTGTCGTTGGGGGACGTGATGCGGAGCCGCCGTTTCTCTCCAGGCTCTTCTGTTTGTAGCTGTCGTGAGGAGATCTGGCATGGTCATTTTGGTCCAGTCTTTTATATTATCCGACCAACTTTTTCTCTGCCGTCCTCGTCTGCGCCTTCCTTCAACGGTACCTTGAAGGATGGTTTTGGAGAGGGTGTTGTGACGAATGACGTGGCCAAACCATGCCATCTTCCGTCGTTTGACGGTTGCCAGAAGTGGTTCGTGGGACCCAACTAGGTTGGTGACCAGGTTCCGCACATAATCATTGGTCTTATGTTCTTTGTAGGAGATGCGGAGTAGTTTCCTCAGGCACCTGGTCTCAAACGCCTGGATTCTTCTTTCTGTTTCGGCCATCAGTGTCCATGTCTCGCAGCCATATAACAGGATGGAGACCTAGTGACTTGCAGAGCCTGAATTTTGTGTGGAATTTGATGTTGCTCTTCCACACTCTGTTCAGTCTTGCCATCGCTGCTGATGCAGAGTTGATCCTGATTCGGATTTCTGCCGTGCGGGTGCCATCTTTCGACAGGGTTGCTCCCAAGTACCTGAAGCTGGTCACTTCTTCCAGAGGCTCACCATTCATGGTTATGTTGGCACTACTGTTAGTCGTGCTGTTGACCATGACCTTTGACTTCTCTGTGCTGACCTCCATGCCGTAGGCACTTGCTCTTGTGACAAGTCTGTTTGTCAGATCCTGGAGCTCAGTGTTGCTGCCCCCATGAGGTCGATGTCGTCTGCGAAACGAAGGTTGCAGACCGGCCTGCCGCCAATGCTGATGGAGGTGTGATGTTCTTCGAGGGTCTCTTGCATGATTCTCTCCAGAAAGATGTTAAAAAGTACAGGAGATAGTAGGCACCCTTGTCTGACTCTGACTGTAATGTAAACACAACTTTTTTTTCCTGCTGAAACGGCACAACTAGTATTGGCTTGCTGCACGGGTCATGCAGTAAGATTTAGTGAGCACACGGAGAGCGCACAAACACGTCCTTCCTGGCCGACGATCAACGAGAGAGAGAGAGAGAGAGAGAACTCAGTTCTTGTTGCTGTATCGATCTGTTCGGTACAGAGTATATGGACAAGCTTGGAGCATCCTTTTTGGGGATGTTAGATGTTTCCTTGTTTGTTCTGTGTGCTCTGTGCGGTCACCTGCTAGGCGATTAGGTGTCGGACGCAGCATTCCTTTGGAGTTATGTTTTCTTGTGGGAGCAAGAGTTACTCCACTTATTTCTTGTTTATTGTTTACTGTTCCATGCCTCATTTCATATTTACTTTCGTTTCAATTAAATCGAGGTTATTTGTAATTGTTTCTGTTTGTCCTTGTACTTGTCAGATTATATTCAAATCTTAAAAGGCTGTGCCAGTCTTGTCTATGAGTTAATTCATATTTGTTCATTCTCCAGTCCTTGTTGCTGTAGATGTGTTCGGTACAAGGTATATGGACAAGCTTGGAGCATACTTGTCGGAGGTGTTTCCCTGTTTGTTTTGTGTGCTCTGTGCTGTCGTGCTTGCCAGGCGATTGGGTGTGGGAAGCATCCTTTGGAGTTATGTTTCTTGAGAGCAAGAATTCTCTGTATATTTCTTGTTTATTGTTACTGTTCCGCCTCATTTCATATTTATTTTTTATGAGAGAAATGAAATGATACCTTTATTTCGAAGGGTAACAAGATAAGCAAACACATGCATTTTTTTACATGACCCAGATGTTTACGGAGAAATATTGACTCGATTT
>CM031603.1:9250225-9282903 GCA_018398815.1 Conus ventricosus | reverse complement strand
AGCAAAAGGGACCTCACATCGATCTCACGATGTCATCACCGAGCATCCTCTGTCATGTGATTCATCCTAAGGCGTTTCAATAGCGAACTTTGGGACCTCCGCTTCAACCACCTCCACTTACCACCTCCACTTTTAGGGGGTGAGAAGTCCCTAACCCTACTACTAACGTGTACTCAGTGTGGGTGTGGGTGGGTGTCCGTGCGTATGTGCGTGCTTTGGTGCGTGCGCGCGCGTGCGTGCGTGGGTGTGTGGGTGTGTGGGTGTATGTGTGTGTGTGTGTGTGTGTGTGTGTGTGTGTGTGTGTGTGTGTGTGTGTGTGTGTGTGTGTGTGTTCAGTACGTTATTACCGTCGTCATCATCGTCGTCATCATCGCCTTTTTCCGTATCCTCCTCCACCTTGTTCTTCTTTTTCTTTTTTCTTTCTTCTTCTTCTTCTTCTTCTTCTTCTTCTTCTTCTTCTTCTTCTTCTTCTTCTCCTTCTCCTTCTTCTTCTTCTCCTTCTTCTCCGTCTTCTTCTTCTTCGTCTTGTGCTATACTACTGCTGTGTTTATTATCGTTATCGTTTTGTGGGTTTTATTACCCTTAAGCATGTTGAGATCCAAGTGCCGACGACTTAAGTACCTGTGGAGAAAAGATTTTGCTATAATTGTTTATGTGGATTTTTTTTCCATGTTCGAGCCAGTGTTCTCTCTCTTTGTCTCTGGAACAGTTGACATGTGTGCATGTATATAATGATTTATACAACATGTACAAATGTGTAAAATTATATGCCTTTTGAAGCGAATCTGTCTTTGGGAATAGTAGATATGTGCATGTGTATATGGTAGTGCATACAACAACCATGTATCAAGGTTTAACACTATATGCCTTTGGATGGAATGTCAATGATCTGAAGGAGGTGGAGGGGAGGGGGGAGTTGTATTCGCAAGGAGAGGGGAGATTTTTGCAATGTTTTACTGTTGAAGTTTAATCTTGTCTGTTTGTTTGTTTTTTCTCTCCTTTTTCCTCCCATCAGAGTTACAAACACTGGCTAGTTAGGCAGAATCATCTACCACTGCAGATATGAATGCTTATCTCCCCCTATTTCTTCAATCTAAGACATAAGAGCAAGCTTTGTTTATAATTCAATATTTCTTGCAGTCATTGCAACACCAAGCTGCTCTGTAAGTTGCTGGAACGGTGCTCGGCATTTATCCTTGGAATTTATTAGTTTGTTGTATTTTAGTCCCTTGCGGATTTATTCCAAGAACTGGCCCTCAGCACTTGTGTCTTAAGAGGTTATCTTTTTATATTTTCTACGTTTCACAAGAAAATGTAGCTTGTTTTGCTCTTTCATGATTTTTCTTGCTTCTTAGGTGGCACCTTTGGTTGGTTTTTTGAAAACTCAACAAACATACTACGGTATTTGCACACCAGCCTTTTCTGGGATTGCATTCTTCTTAAAACTGAAAAGGCAGAGGAGTCAAATTACCACTTTCCGTGGTCACTGAGGAGAAACAACCAGGTTTCGAATATCGGTATATGACCAGGAGTTATGTGTTAGTGAGTTTCCCTCCCAATTGGAGGATGTCTCCCCCTTGGAGACTATAAGCTTCCTGAAGGCTCATTTTGAGAAGCATTTATTTTATATTTTTTCCCCATTCACCCACTCAAGCATATATTGTTAGTTAGGCAGAATCATCTACCACGGCAGATATGAATGCTTATCTCCCCCTATTTCTTCAATCTAAGACATAAGAGCAAGCTTGGTTTATAATTCAATATTTCTTGCAGTCATTGCAACACCAAGCTGCTCTGTAAGTTGCTGGAACGGTGCTCGGTATTTATCCTTGGAATTTATTAGTTTGTTGTATATATATATATATATATATATATATATATATATGTATATATATGTTTATACAACATGTACAAATGTCTAAAATTATATGCCTTTTGAAGGGAATCTGTCTTTGGGAATAGTAGATATATGTGTATATATGTGTGTGCAGAATCATCTGCCACTGCAGGTATGAATGCTTATCTCCCCCTCTTTCTTCAATCTAAGACATAAGAGCAAGCTTTGTTTATAATTCAATATATATATATATATATATATATATATATATATATATATATATAATATATATATATATATATATATATATATATATATATATGAAGAAAAGAAACACCCGAAGGTGCTGGGGAGGACCCAGAGAAGCACTGTCTTCACCTGCCTTTAGAGCAGTCCTGTACCACCCTTGGAGGCCTGCGCTGTGTTGACGATGGGTACAGGCACGCGCAGGACACTCCATTAAGATATCAAGGGACATAACTGCTCCTGAACAGAGGTAAATCAGACTGCAGGATGCAACTCATAACAGCCTTAAAATAGCATTCCCCATGGGTGTACCAGCCCGTATTTCATGACTGCAGAGCCCACCGGCGAGAAACACCACCCTCCAGCTGCCGAGCACACCCCACAGACCCAACCACCCATGCCCACGGACAGATGAAGACAGTGCCACTCCAGACACAGCCAAGCTTTCGCCATACGGTCTTATGTGCCCTCAAGAGAGAATCCAAAGTTGTAGTCTTTCCCACTGTCAACAGGACTTTCCCTGTGGTCAGTGGGTCTTTCCTCACCGTCACTGGACCTTTCTCCAGGGTCAGCCTAGTTAAGGCAAAGAAGAAAAAGAAACACCCGAAGGTGCTGGGGTGTTCGGGTGTTTCTTTTTCTTCTTTGCCTTAACTATATATGTGTGTGCAGAATCATCTGCCACTGCAGGTATGAATGCTTATCTCCCCCTCTTTCTTCAATCTAAGACATAAGAGCAAGCTTTGTTTATAATTCAATAATATATATATATATATATATATATATATATATATATATATATATATATATATATATATATATATTGGTTAAAAAGTAAGGTTTAAAACTATCTACAGCGCTGTTTCATGCAATGCAATCATCAGGATGTGGTGGGTCTGTGCTGCCGGTGTTTTATAACTGCTTGTGTTGTCTGTCATCACGTGCTGTCTGTGTTTTTCGTGTGTTTCTGGTTCTTGTTCACTGATAGGAATTTCCACTTGTGCCTGCAGTTGTTAACCATTCTATCCTAGTATTTAAAGTTGCCAGTTGTGGTTTGCATAGTATTATGTACTTTTCTGTTGAGCATAGGTTACATCTTTTTGAAATGTTGTTGTATGGTGCTGCTCTTTCTATGATTTTCCAGGATATATTGTATTCTATCTTTTTCTCTTTGAGCTTCCAGATGTATTTACTCAATTCTGTTTGGTTTTTGTATCTTTCTTTGTTAAATGACTGTTTGTGGTTTGCATATCTAGTTTTAAATTGGTTTTCAGTGATACCTATATATGTTTCTTCTGCGTTCTCTGATGTTACAGTGGCTTGGTACACAATGCTGTTGTAGAGGCATTTGTTGCTCAGAGGGCACTGTTCTTTCTTGATACAGTTGCAGGATTTCCTTTCATCACCCTCGTTTTTCTCTGTACTGCTTTTCATTTTGTTGGTTGAATCAATGATGTTTTTAAGGTTGGGCATACATGAGTATGATAATTTGATGCTGTTTTTGTTGAATATCTTGGATAATTTGTGCTCTTTTGGGAATGATGATGTTAGGATTCTAAAGAATTCTTTCCCTATATTTGTTTTCACTCTTCCGTCATATGGGGGGTTGTACCATATGATCTTTCTTTTCCTGTTCTTCTTGTGTCTGCTCATGTTATTATCTGGGTCATATTGTAGTTTGTAGTTGTAGCCACTTTTGTGTAACGCTTCTTGATATTCAGCTGCAGCGTTATTGAATGCTGTTTCATTGCATGACAGGTTAGATAATCTCTTATTTATGCCTCTGGGTATTGTTTTTAGTATGGAAGGTGGATGGTTACTTTTGATATTTACATAGACAGGTGTATCATTTGGTTTTTTGTATGGTTTATATATGTGCTGGTTGAGATCAAACGTTATATCTAGATAGTTCACTATCTTTTTATTTGCTTCTATAGTGATTTTTAGATTTTGGTTTTGGAAGATTTTACACAGTTCTTTTTTCTTATTTTCACCTTCCATACTAAAAACAATACCCAGAGGCATAAATAAGAGATTATCTAACCTGTCATGCAATGAAACAGCATTCAATAACGCTGCAGCTGAATATCAAGAAGCGTTACACAAAAGGGGCTACAACTACAAACTACAATATGACCCAGATAATAACATGAGCAGACACAAGAAGAACAGGAAAAGAAAGATCATATGGTACAACCCCCCATATGACGGAAGAGTGAAAACAAATATAGGGAAAGAATTCTTTAGAATCCTAACATCATCATTCCCAAAAGAGCACAAATTATCCAAGATATTCAACAAAAACAGCATCAAATTATCATACTCATGTATGCCCAACCTTAAAAACATCATTGATTCAACCAACAAAATGAAAAGCAGTACAGAGAAAAACGAGGGTGATGAAAGGAAATCCTGCAACTGTATCAAGAAAGAACAGTGCCCTCTGAGCAACAAATGCCTCTACAACAGCATTGTGTACCAAGCCACTGTAACATCAGAGAACGCAGAAGAAACATATATAGGTATCACTGAAAACCAATTTAAAACTAGATATGCAAACCACAAACAGTCATTTAACAAAGAAAGATACAAAAACCAAACAGAATTGAGTAAATACATCTGGAAGCTCAAAGAGAAAAAGATAGAATACAATATATCCTGGAAAATCATAGAAAGAGCAGCACCATACAACAACATTTCAAAAAGATGTAACCTATGCTCAACAGAAAAGTACATAATACTATGCAAACCACAACTGGCAACTTTAAATACTAGGATAGAAATGGTTAACAACTGCAGGCACAAGTGGAAATTCCTATCAGTGAACAAGAACCAGAAACACACGAAAAACACAGACAGCACGTGATGACAGACAACACAAGCAGTTATAAAACACCGGCAGCACAGACCCACCACATCCTGATGATTGCATTGCATGAAACAGCGCTGTAGATAGTTTTAAACCTTACTTTTTAACAAATGTTGCTCCCAGTTCGGTTGAGCATTTTTTTAAATCTCTGCTGGTACTCACTACCATTGTCTATATATATATATATATATATATATATATATATATATATATATATATAATATATATATATATATATATATATATAATGTGTGTGTGTGTGTGTGTATGTGTATATATATATATATATTATATATATATATATGTGTGTGTGTGTGTGTGTGTGTGTGTGTGTGTGTGTGTGTGTGTGTGTGTGTGTGTTTATACATGTACAAATGTGTAAAATTATATATATGTATATATTCTTTTTTTTCTTTTTCTTTTTTTTTCAATTATGAAGCTCATTATTGTAACTGGTGGTTGTGACCCAAGTGGAAATTAAAAATGGAAGGTGAGTGTGGGTGAGGGGGAGAGGAAAAGCTTGAGGAAGGTAGCGGCGATGGAGAGCGAGACTTCGGAGGGTAGGTGTGTGTGTGTAGGAAGTCGTCATTCAACAAAACACTGGTAAAGGAGGCGGGGGGGGGGGGGGGGGGAGAAATAGTGAACGGCGAAGGGGCAGGGTTACACCAGAAAATACAACCGTTTTTGAGCAAGGAAAAAACTATCATGTCTCCATGGTCTGCATGTCACGAGCGACGTTCACGAGTAAAGCATGAATGAGAAAAGGAAAGATCGCGGTGAGAATGCGAGAGAGTGTGTAAAGATAAGTCCGTCTAGCCGGTGGCCAATTTTTGGTTTCAAAAGGAAACATCACATGGATAATTATAGCGAAATAAAAAGGGGCGATTATTCGTTATCAAACAAACCATTTTTATGATGACTAGCATAACAATTTGTTCACTAAACGGCCAGGGTCTGGTAAATATGAAAAAAGAAAGGATGTCTTTCAGTACTTGATGCAAAAAATACTCAATATACTTTTTACAGGACACGCACTTTACTAAAAAACCTAGAGCTTCAGTTCCGTGCTGAATGGGGATATGAGTGTCTGTTTTCTTCAAATAATAGTAGATCACGAGTGTAGGTATTCTCTTCAATAACAATTTCGATTTTAAGATAGAAAGAACAGTAAAAGACAGTGAAGGTATTTATATAATTTCGATTATTAACACACTGGATAAACAGATTACGTTAGTGAATATATATGGTCCAAACAAAGACGATCCAGATTTTTATAAAAGTATCCAAAAGAAAATAGAAGAATTATGTGTTACAAATGTAGTGTTAGCAGAGACCGGAACTTTGTGCTTAATCCAAATTTAGATTATTATAATTACAAGCATATTAATAACATTAAAGCTAGTGATACAGTATTACAAATGATTTTCGATTTAGAGCTGGTAGATATCTGGCGCGAACTCAACCCAGAAACTACTCGTTTTAACCTGGAGAAGAATGCAACCGTTTCAGCAAAGTGGTCGGATTTTTTTTTAGTTTCTGACTCGTTGCTTAGTAATGTAAAAAAAATGCTGATATTCTCGTGGGATACAGGAGTGATCATTCACTAATAACCTTAGAATTGAACTTTAAGAAAGAAGAAAAAAAGAAAATGTTTTGAAATTTAATGCATCCTTACTGAAAGATCACAACTATGTAGAAATTATTAATGAAATAATCGAAAGAGTGAAAGAACAGTATGTAGTGTTACCGTACGCAAGAACAAAAATTACGGACATTCCAAACAATGAAATACAATTAACAATATCAGACCAATTGTTCCTAGACACTTTATTAATGGAAATCAGAGCAAAAACAATTACATATTCAATAAAAAAGAAAAGGGACCTTAACGCGAAAGAGCAAGAGTTAGACCATGAAATACAAGAACTGGAAAAAGATAGCTTCAAAAGTAAAAGTTACTTAATGCTCTTACAAGAAAAGAAGAAACAGTTGTCAGAAATCAGAAAAATGAAAATGGACGGTATAATCTTGCGCTCCAAAGCGAGATGGGTATCTGATGGAGAAAAGTTAACAGATACTTTTGTCCCCTTGAGAAAAGACACTTTGTGAGCAAACAAATGTTTAAACTTGTAACACATGGAGACCGGACACTTTCAGAAACGCACGAGATTTTGGAAGAAACTAAACATTCTATAAAAATTATATGAAGAAGGACAAACCAGAAATATTGACCTAGAAGAATATATCATAAACTTACCAAAACTAACTAAATTAGAATCTGATAAAATGGAAGGTGTAATATCTAAAGAAGAAGCAACGATAGCGTTAAAGCATATGAAAAAGTCCAGAACTGAATGGGATGACTGTTAATTTTTTCAAATTTTTCTGGAAGCAATTGTGCGATTTTGTAGTCAGGTCTATTAACGAAGGTTTCAGTAATGGTAAAATGTCCATAACACAAAGGGAAGGAATCATAATATGTCTGCCAAAAGGCGATAAGCCAAAAGAATTTTTGAAAAACTGGAGACCGATTACACTTTTAAATGTAACATATAAGATCGGGTCAACTTGTGTAGCAAATAGAATAAAGACAGTGCTTCCAAAGTTAATAAATGAAGATCAGACTGGGTTTATAAAAGATAGACACATTGGAGACAATTTGAGAATAATCTACGACATGATGCACTATTTAGAAAAGAAGAATTTGCCTGGACTGCTTGTGTCACGAGTTTGTCACGAGGCCTACGACGTTTGACCCATCTAGGGTGGCGGAATTACTCATTTATTTATTGTCGTTGCTGTTGTCGTGTATCCGTCCCTTAATGTGGCTTGTGGTGCGGTTGCACCTTTGTGTAGTTCAGCTCAACTTCGGTTTGCTTTCTCTCTCTCTCTCTCTCTAATTCCACTGCCCGTGCTATTCATCCTGCAGGTTCACGGGTGGCTGGTACCTTTCTCTCGAACTTGCTGTCTATCGGCCTCTCGCCTGTCTTTTTACCTGTCGCACGTGCTTCATTTCTTTTAGTTTGAAGTATGCTCACTCTGTGACGCAGCGTGGCATGTTGGCCGCCATCGTTGAGGGAGGTTAGCTCTTCACTCGAGCGGAAGATGTCTCTGGGAGCGCCTGCTCCGGTCTTGGTTCTTCACCTTATCGTCGAAGGTACAGTCGGTATCTTCAATTCCTACAGTCGGCCTGTAGGAGAGGGACATCACTTCTTCTTTTTCCGCATCTGCGCTTCTGTCCTCTCGACTGGACAGAGGGCAGAGAGAGTCGTTTGACCCGCCTCTTCGGGGTCACCCACGGGTAGCTGGTAAGCATCAGTTTCGTGGTTTGTTTGTTTTGGTTTGTTGTTGTTAGCCGGCTTATTCTTCTCTTTTGCGCAATTTTCTTTTGTTTTCAAAATTGTAAAAGAAATATTGTTTGAGACCTTTTCTCTGGTTAATTCAATCTTTAATCTGGCCATCCTAAATTATATCCAAAATTCTTTCTCCTGTTTATGCATCTGGTGATGCGGTAGTCGGTGGGGATGGGAGAGAAACCTGGTGATTCAGGGTTGGTACTTGCTTGGTCTCGCTCGTCCGCCCCTGTCACATTCGCCGGACTCTTATTCTTCGGCCACCGTCTGTTTGTTGTGCAAGGAGAACGAGTTTTATGTTCGCGAGCGTGCGTACGCATGATTTGTCGTTTGGATGCGTGGTTGGAGATTCGTGTTATTTTGAAATGTGGCTATAAAGTGTGATAATTATGCCATTGAATTATTATTTGCAAATGCGGTGGCAGTTATAAGGCGATAATTGCTGTGTTGGTTGATTTCCTAAGAAAGGAAAATGTTAAGCATGAGTGAGAGAAGGATGAAGATGATTCATATTTGTTTTATAGCCTGTTGATTTAATGCAGTCTTTTACCTGCTTCGTGTGAGAAGACTTTAACGAACATTCTTGATTTGATTGGTTTACTGTGTTATGCTCAGGTCTGTGTTGAGCTGGGGTTGTTGTTGTATTTAGTAGACCTCCCCTCGCCCATCATGCGAGTGGCTGTTAGGATTTAACAGCATGGGTCTGACTGTACTGACGGCGGGTTCCAGTACCCTTCTTTCTTCCTTCCCTCCCTTTCTTCTCTCCTCCCAGCTACGTTTTCCCCCCTCCCCGGGGCTTCACCCAGAGTCTGGACTGGTTGGTGCCACGCTCTGGTCGGGGCCACGCTCTGGTTGGGACCGCGGACTGGTTGGTGCCACGTGCTGGTTGAGGCCACGCTCTGGTCGGGACCGCGGACTGGTTGGTGCCACGCGCTTGTTGAGGCCACGCTCTGGTCGGACCGCGGACTGGTAGAAAAGCCCGCCGGCTTGACTGGCCGGCCCTGATCCCCGTCCAGGACTCCAGTAACAACGCCACGTTTCCCCCCCCCCCCCCCCAGGACGCGCTCTTCACTGTCTGCTTGTGCATGTCAAGGGTGTCGGCCTTGAAGGACTCTTTTCAAGAACCGACCCGGTTTGGAGCACCTAGTGTGACAGGGTGCTCCAGTAGACTTTGGAAAGGGAGGGGTGTGGAGGCACTCCATGGTGTGGGAAGGGATGGATGCTGGAAATGTTTATTTATAATTGTGCATATGTCATATGTGTTGAAATGCTGTGATTGTGATTGTGTACGTCGTATGGTGAAATGTTTATTTATAATTGTGCATGTTGTGTGTGTTGGAATGCTTGATTGTGATTGTGCATGTTGTGTGTGTTGGAATGCTTATTTATGACTGTGTATGTTGGTGTGAATAAATGGGGTGTTGTATCGTAATCTTTATTGTGTGGTCTCTTGCGGGGCGTGTGAGGTCAGTCACTCCCTTCACTCCCACCTAGACCGATCCTGTCAGGGCAGACCTCCAGGGGTCGGTCGTGACAGCTTGTATCAATTGATTTTGAAAAAGCGTTCGATTCGGTGAGCTGGAGTTCATAGAAAAAACTCTTAAAGCATTTGGTTTTGGTAAAGATCTCTGTAACTGGATTTCTATTTCTATTGCAATATAAAATCTTATTTAACAGTTAATGGGGAAAGTTTCGCAAAGCTTTGATGTTAAAAAAGGATGTCGTCAAGGTGACCCAGTCTCCCCCAATCTATTCATTTTGTGTGCTGAAATTCTAGCATGCAAAATAAGAGAAGATCAAGAAATAAAAGGTATAGTTATTTCGAACACTGAGTTTAAAATAAATCAGTTTGCTGATGACAAGACGTTATTTTACATGGAGACAGGAAGTCGTATGAAAAAGTCTTTGAACTATTAACGAGTTCGAACAATTTCGGGATTAAAACTTAACTTTGAAAAAACAATAAATGTTTGGTTAGGAAAAAAGATAAACTCACCTGAAAAATACTTACCACATAAGCATATGAAATGGAACCCAGAAAATTCAAAATCCTAGGACTTTGGTTCTCAAACGATTTAACAAATATAACGGAAATCAATGTAGTGGACAGACTTTTAGAAGTAAAAATTCTATTTAAGATTTGGGCAAAAAGAATGTGTACCCCACTAGGCAGAGTTTGCAATACTGAAGTCTCTAATTCTTTCAAAGTTAGTTTATTTATGGATTTTATTACCTAACCCACCAGATGTTGAGATTAAATCACTACAAAAATTGTGCTTTGATTTCATATGGGACAACAAACCAACAACAACAAAAAACATATTCCACGTACGACATTGAACACGGAGGACTAGGAATCCCAGACATAAAAACTTTCATAAAGTCATTTAAACTAACATGGATAAGAAAGCTGTATACTGGATCTCAAAAACGGAAAAAAGTAATTCAGACGCTATGTCCAGAAGTAAACAATCTCAGTAGTTATGGAGCAAAACGCTACACTAATAGCCGATGTAATTTTTTTCTGGAGAGATGTATTTTTAGCATTTGCAGATTTAAATACTAATAATCGATTTGAATGAAAGCGAAGAAATTGTATCTGAACCTATTTTTTACAACGAGAAATTTAAAATCGACCAAACATATTTCTTCTGGAGAAATTGGGCACTTACAATGTTTTCCTTGTAAAAGATATTCTAAACGAAAGTGGTGATTTTTTAAGTTGGGAGATTTTGCAGAAAATATTTTTAAAATGTGAACTATATACGTTACGTCAGTTGTTTTCAAGCAATAAAAGAATACATGAGAAAAAGAGGTATCAAAATAGACAGCAACGTTGGATATCAACATCCAAAAGCACTTCAAATAGTTGCAGTGTTAAAAAGGTTCAAGATTGTACTATAATTATCTTCTGAAAATGCAGACAGTTTTTGATATAAAACCGCTTAAGAACTGGGAAGAAAAAAATTGATACTTTGGTTGACTGGAACGTGGTTTTAAAGTTGGCTAATAAAATAAAAGAAATAAAACTGAAATGGTTTCAATTAAGAATTTGTCATAGAATCCTTGTTACAAATGTTGTTTTGAAACAAATGGGGGTAACAAAAATGATAGACGTACTTTTTGCAATAGCGAACGAGATTCTATCCACCACTACTTATGGCTATGTACTTACTCTAAAACTTTCTGGCAAAATCTGGAAATGTTACTTAAACAGAAAACCGCACACTATGTGCGCATGTCATTTAACGTTGAACTAATATGTTTGGCACTGACGAAATAACTCAAACGGACGAAATATTCAATATTATTATACTATGGCAAAATATTTCATCTACAAATGTAGATTTAATCAAAGTAAGCTAGCCTAAAAAATTTCGTAGAAGATTTGAAAAGAAACTATCGTATTGAAAAATATATATATAGCTCCGAAACGCGCCTGTTGGAGTTTGAAAGAAAATGGGCACCTTATTCGGGTCTGCTTGAGGAGTAAATGCCGAATTCTGTAAAAAAAAAAAAAAAAATATGCCTTAAAAAAGTGGAAATCGTCACAAAGCCAAGGTTGTTGTACACTTTGTTTCCTAAACATGTATATTGACTTATTTATAAAATATAAGCGGTACACATAAGAAACAACACCTTCAACTAAAATCCTCCTGTATTCTTTTTTTTTTTTTTCGTTTTCTTTTTGTTCCATGTTTCCTCAATACTAAGTAACAACCGGCAAGAAATAGTCGGACACTCATAAGCATTGTATAAAGATAGGGAAGGGTGTGCATATGAAGGGGGAGTGTGTGATAAAGAGAAAATGAGACTTAGGTGAAGTTTGAGTGTAAGGGAAGGAGGGATAGGTGGAGGGGGGAGGGGGGGGGGGGAGGAAGAAAGAAAGAGAAGGAAAAAAAAAGGAAACATACATCTTTATCAATTGCTAAAAAATAGCTCATTTAGGAACCACGAAATCCAGTCTGCAATTAAGTCTTTCCTTCCAACATGTATTCATACATATAAACAACCAAATATGAACTCGACTTCTAGAATAATTTAAAGATCTTAGTGCTCAATAAAACCTATAGAAAACCCAAAGGGCCAAGAATACAAAGCATGGAACAATCAACCCTCATTTCATAATAACAATGCAGCATGGTCAATTGCCTAACATACACACATAGCAAAAGACAAAGTACATAGTACTTAGATGCACTCCCAGAATACAGAATTGAAAAAAACTGCATAAACTTACATTTTTCTGGTGCCATCAGAACACCATCAACACTTTTACAAAATAAGGTTAGTTTCCTCCTCCTGTTTAAGATTTGGGCCATGATAGAAATAACTCATAAATTTTTAAGGCCCAGCTCCTTGGCGCAAACCTAGGAGCCATCTTCAGTCCCTTAACGCCTCATGAATATTTATAAGGGTCTTAAAAATTTGAGCAAGCATTATACGAACTATATCCTTACATGTCCCCATTTAAGCATACAAAATTCTCAAACACTTGGGTTTCCCTAGGTCTCAAAATTTGAAAAAAAATAGTCATCAGAAATATTTTTCCTTAAAATTCCGGGTGAGGCCTAAATAGTAAGCCCTCCCCACAACTCCGGCTCCCTTGGAATAGGGGGGCACATGTGGCACCTCCATAAACTTCCCGTCTATGAGAGATTCCTTTGGAATCCGGGTCGCCGGTTTGGGGTCAAGGTTTCTATTTCCGAGCCCCACTGGGCGAGTTTCGGGGGGGGGGGGGGGGGGGGTGGGGGGGGGGGGGAAGGGGGGGGGGGGAGGGAAGGGGGGGTCATTGATACCTGCTCTATTAAATTTACCATCAACCATGGCACTCCTAAGGGTGGAACACACAAAAATCTCTGGTACACCATTAGGCGATTACAAAAGTTTATAGGAATATCAACCAAAGAATAGGATAATATTTCGAGGCATTTGTCGTGCAGGAAGTTTAAAATTTAAAACACTTTAAGATTTCACACTCTAATCATCAGTGTCCCCAATGGACAGTCACGGCCTTGGCATAACAAAGTTCCACAGAATGCACAGTAAAAAGTAATGTTATTTTTATGCTCTACAGAATAATGAAAATGCAGAAGACTGTATTTGCGAGGGTGGGGGGGGGGGCACAGACACAACACCTGGAGACACAGCAGTGATGGATTCATGCTGATCATAATGGGAACTTTTCGAACTAATATCCTTTCTGAATCAATAGCACAATAACGATACAGCAACAATTTCCTCCACACAGTTTGTTTTGTCAATGGCACAAGAGAAGCGCTTTTGGAATGTGTCCAAGGGGTGGGCTTTAGCTTGTTGTCTTGCAGTTTTATTACATTCCGGCACAGAACTAGCCATGATCACACACACACAGGTCTTCATCATTCAGCAGACAGTATGCTCTGGAACGGACCATTGTGAGTTTAGCGCAGGATACATTTTCCCCAAGAACAGGAACAAGAACAGGAAGATCATGGACACAATCACAAATTGAATGCTATAGGCAAACAGTATCCACTCTTGGGGTAGAAAACATTAAACATTTTCACATGTTACACAACACTGTCTGTGCTTGGAATGATGTCCACTGACAACATCTGGTTTCACTACCCACACTTAACAGGCATACAGTGGGATATAAACCGATATGTAAACACAAATTTTTCTTTTCTTTTCTTTTTTTGTTAAATTTTTTACAACATCTGGCTCGATACACCACACTTAATCAGTCAGTCAGTCATTCCCCTGACGCTTGGGGGCGTTTGGGGGGGCGTGATGAGGCAGCCGCCGTTTCTCTCCAGGCTCTTCTGTTGTAGCTGTCGTGAGGGGATCTGGCATGGTCATTTTGGTCCAGTCTTTTATATTATCCGACCAACTCTTTCTCTGTCGTCCTGTCTGCGCCCTCCTTCACGGTACCTTGAAGGATGGTTTGGAGAGGGTTTTTGTGACGAACGACGTGGCCAAACCATGCCATCTTCCCTCGTTTGACGGTTGCCAGAAGTGGTTTGTGGGGCCAACTAGGTTGGTGACAGGTTCCGCACATAATCATTGGTTTTTATGTTCTTTGTAGGAGATGCGGAAGTAGTTTTTCCTCAGGCACCTGGTCTCAAACGCCTGGATTCCCCTTTCTGTTTCGGCCATCAGTGTCCATGTCTCGCAGCCATATAAGAGGATGGAGACCACAAATGACTTGTACAGCCGAATTTTGTGTGGAATTTGATGTTGCTCTTCCACACTCTGTTCAGTCTTGCCCTCGCTGCTGATGCAGAGTTGATCCTGATTCGGATTTCAGCCGTGCAAGGTGCCATCTTTGACAGGGTTGCCCCCCAAGTACCTGAAGCGGGTAACATTTTCCAGGGCTCCCATTCCCTGGTTAGTTGGCACTGCTGTTAGTCCCTGCTGTTGACCATGGGCCCTTTTACTTCTCTGTGCTGACCTCCATGCCGTAGGCACTTGCTCTTGTGACAAGTCTGTCAGATCCTGGGGGCTCAGTGTTGCTGCCCCCCATTTGGGTCGATGTTTGTCTGCAAACGAAGGGTTCAGACCGGTCCTGGCCGCCAATGCTGATGGAGGTGTGATGTTTTTTCGAGGTCTCTTGCATGATTCTCTCCAGAAAGTGTTAAAAAGTACGGAGATAGTAGGCACCCTTGTCTGACTCCGACTATATGTAAACACAACTTGTTTTTTCCCGCTGAAACGGCACAACTAGTATTGGCTTGCTGCACGGGTCTGCAGTAAGATTTAGTAAGCACACAGAGAGCGCACAAAAACACGTCCGTCCTGGCCGACGATCAACGGAGAGAGAGAAGAGGAGGGGAGAGAGAGAAGAGGAGAGATGAGAGAGAGGAGAGAGAGAGAGAGAGAGAAGAGGGGAGAGAGAGAGAGAGAGAAGAGAACTCAGTTCTTGTTGCTGTATCGATCTGTTCGGTACAGGGTATTGGACAAGCTTGGAGCTCCTTTTGGGGATTTTTTTTTGTACACTATTGTTATCCTAAACATGTATCATGACTTAATTATGTCAATTATACTCAGCAATTAAATATAAGCGTCACTAAGAAACAACAACTGCAACAAAATGCTCCTGAATTCTTTTTTTTTCGTTTTCATTTTGTTCCATTGATTCCTCAAAACTAAGTAACAACAACCGCAAGAAATAGTCCCGCACTCATAAATGCATTGTATATAGATAGGGAAGGGTGTGCATATGAAGGGGGAGTGTGATTAAAGAGAGAATGAGACTTCGAGGTTGAAGTTTGAGTGGAAGGGAAGGAGGGATAGGTGAGGGGGGAGAAAAGAAAGCAAAGTAGAGGGAAAAAATGAAACTACATCTATAATCTCATTGACTCAAAATAGCTGCATTTAGGAACCAGGGGGCACGCAATACCAGTCTGCAATTAAGTCTTTCCTCCCAACATGAATTCAATACTATAAACAACCAAATATGAACCTCTACTTCTAGACTAATTTAAAGATCTTAGTGCTCAAAAAAACCTATAGAAACCCAAAGGTCCAAGAATACAAAGCTGGAACCATCAACCCTCATTTCATAATAACAATGCAGCATGGTCAATTGCCTAACATACACACACAGCAAAAGACAAATACATAGTACTAAGATGCACTGCCAGAATACAAATTGAAAAAAATGCATAAAAGCTTACATTTCTGGTGCCATCAGAAAACCACACCCTACACTTCACAGAAAAAGTGTAGTGCCTCTCTTTTTAGATTGGGGCCCTGACTGAATAACCTCAGTAAATTCCCAAGGCCCCCGCGATCCCTGGCGCCACCAAGGGACGCCATCTATCAGATCCCTACGCCTCATGGAATATTATAAGTGTCTTACATGTTTGAACAGCAGCTTTAACTACAAACAATCATATCACCTACATGTCTCCCCACAAACCTAACATACAAACATCTTCTCAAACATGCTGATCCTAGGGCTCACAAGTTTGGGAAAAAAAAATAGTAATTCAAACTATATCCTTAAAATCTCCCGGTTGAGCAACGCCCAAATAGTAAGCCCCCACCCACAACACTAGTCTCCCTTGTGAATAGGGGCTCGCACATCAGACTACCTGCCTCTAATAATTTTAACCATCAACCATGGCACTCCTAAGTTGAACACACAAGAATCTCTGGTACACCATAGGCGACGTACATAGAAATATGAAAATCAACCAAAGAATAGATAATATTATCGAGGCATTTGTCCGTGCAGGAAGTTTAAGAATAAACACTTTAAGATTTCACACACTCTTTAAACTCAGTGTCCCACAGTGGCATCACGGCCATGGCATAACAAATTCCACCAGAATGCACAGTAAAATAAAGTTATTTTTATCTCTTAACAGAATAATGAAAATGCAGAAACGGTCCATTGGCGATGTGTGGGGGTTGGGGCACAGACACAACACCTGGAGACACAGCATGATGGATTCAAGCTGATCATAAATCGAACATTCGAAACGTAATATCCCTTCTGAATCAATAGCACAATAACGATACAGCACACAGATCCTCCACTCAGTTAGTTCGTCAATGTTACAAGAGGAATCACTTTTCGAATGTGTCCAAAAGTGGTCTTTAGGCTTGTTGACTTGCTGTTCATTACATTTCCGGCACAGAACTACCATGAATCAAACACACACACAAGGTCTCAATCATGCAAGACAGATGGCAATGCTCATGGAAACCGGACCATTGAGAGTTTAGCGCCGGGATCACATATTCACAAGAACAGGAAACAAGAACAGTAATCATGGACACAATCACGACAAATTGAATGCTATAGGCAAACAAGTATCCACATCTTGGGGTAGAAAAACATTACACATTTCACATGTTAACAACACGTCTGCTGCATGGAATGATTGTCCACTGACAACATCTGGTTCACTACATCACACTTAACAGGCATACAGTGGGATATAAACCGATATGTAAACACGACATTTTTCTTTTCTTTTTCTTTTTATTAAATTTTTTTTACAACCTGGATCGAAACACCACCCTTATCAGTCACAGACAGTCAAGTCCCCCCTCCCCTGACCGCTGGGTCCGTTTGGGGGACGAGATGAGGCAGCTGCCGTTTCTCTCCAGGCTCTTCGTTTGTAGGCTGTCGTGAGGAAGATCTGGCATGTCGAATTTGGTCTCAGTCTTTTATATTATCCGAACCAACTCATTCTCTGTCGTCCTCGTCTCAGCGCCACCTTCAACGGAACCTGAAGGGATGGAATTTTGAGATGGGTGTAGTGACGAATGACGTGGCCAAACCAAGGGCAACTTCCGTCTTTGTCGGTATGCAGAGAAGTGGTCGTGGGGGCCCAACTAGGTGGTGACCAGGTTCCGATACATAATCATTGGTTTTTAATGTTCTTTGAAGTAGATGCGGAGAATATTCCTCAGGCACCTGGTCTCAAACGGCCTGGATCTTCACTCTGTTTTCGCCATCAGTGTCCATGTCCTCGCAGGCCATATAACAGGAATGGAGACCACTAAGACTTGTAGCAGCCTGAATTTTGTTTGGAATATGATGTTGCTCTTCCACACCCTGTTCAGTCCTGCCATCGCTGCTGAACAGATTTGATCCTGATTCGATTTCTTGCCGTGCAGGTGCCATCTTTCGACAGTTGCTCCCAAGTACCTGAAGCTGGTAACCTCTTCCAGTGGCTCACCAATCAAATGGCCACTGCAGTTTAGTCGTGCTGTGACCATACCTTTGACTTCACTGTGGCTGAACCTCCATGCCGTAGGCACCTTGCCCTTTGTGACAATCTGCCAATCTTAACTCAGTGTTGCTGGCCCCCCCATGAGGTCGAAGTCGTCTGCAAAACGAGGGTTGCGAGACTCGGCCAGGGGTGGGGTGCGGGGTGCCGCGCGTGCTGTGATGGGGTGAGGTGGTAGGTGAGAGGTTGCTGTGGGCGAGTGGCGTGGGTGCCTCGGGTGATTATGTTCTGTAGATTTCGTTCGTGTCTTGCGCTGTAGACTAGGTATACAATAGACTAGATAACTACACGGATGAACATTAAATTAGATAGCGAGAATTGGTATCGTCAGTTCTCAGCGCAACATTAAAAATGTCATAGTAAGACTGTGAGCCGCTGTTTACGGGATACTAGGGACGATTCAACATGCACAGTAGCTTCTTCATTCTCTTTCTCCAATTGCTGTCTATTAACGAGATCTCTCTCATGACGCTGAATCATGCAAGAACCCCGAAGAACATCACTCTCCTACCCCCTCCTCTCACTTTGGCGAGCAGGCCGTGTCTGCATATACCTATCCGTTTATGCAGAGTACTGCATCTTACCTAAGGGCAGATCAGCGAGGATAAGTTAGGTGAGGGCAAGTCAAGATGAAGGGCTAGAAAAAAACGTAAGACACGTGCCGACGATCAACGAGAAGAGAAGAGAGAGAGAGAAGAAGAGAGAAGAGAGAGAGAGAGAGAGAGAGAGAGAGAGAGAGATAGAGAGAGAGAGAGAGAGATAGAGAAATCATTCCTTGTTGCTGTAACATCTGTTCGGTACAGGGTAAATGTACAAGCTTGGAGCATCCTTTTTGGTGATGTTAGATGTTTCCTTGTTGTTCTGTGTGCACTAGCGGTTACCTGCTAGGCGATTAGGTGTACGCAGCATTCCTTTGGAATCAATGTTTCTTTCTTGTGGAAGCAAGATTACTCCACTTATTTCTAAGTTTAATGTTTAGTGTTCCATGCCTCGTTTCATATTTACATTCGTTTAAATTAAATCGAGTTATTTGTAGTTGTTATCTGTTTGTCCTTGTACTTGTCAGACTATATTCAAGTTTAAGAGGGCTGTGCCAGTCTGACTATGAGTTAATTCATATTTGTTCAGTTCTCCAGTCCTAGTTGCGTAGATGTTTTCGGTACAAGGTATATGACAAGCTTGGATCATCCTTGTCGAGGAGTATTATTTTCCCTGTTTGCTTTGGTGTGCTCTGTAGCGGTCATGCTTTCCAGATAGGGTTGCTTGTAAGCAACCTTTGGAGTTATGTTTTCCATTTTGGAGCAAGAATTACTCTGTATATTACTTGTTCACATGTTCCCTGCTTTCATTCAAGATATTATTTTATGAGAGAAATGATGATGAGAATCTTTAATTTGAAGTAAACATGATAAGCAAACACATTGCATTTTTTCAATCCGGTGTTACGGATAATATTGACACCGTAGAAATATGACTCCCCGGTTCTTTTTTCTCCAGAGAAAAATGAACCGTCAGTTTTCTGCAGGTTTTGGAGTCAATAAATCTATGGAGAATGTTCTTGTCCAAATCAAGGAAATACGACTCCTTCTGTAGAATATGGACTCCCATGTTTACGGAGAAAATATGGACTCTCCTAGAAAAATGACTCCTGTGTCCAATTTTGTTGGCAGTTTGCAAACTCCTGGTCAGTTTTCAGCTCCGTTTGTCTGTCAGTGTGTGTTTGTATGAGAGTACGCACCAAAAAAAAAGCCAAAAAAAAAGCTGTTTTTCGTAACTGCTGGATGGAATCTTGAATTAACTGAAGGATAGCTTGTACATTTTCACATTCATTCACTCTCCAAGAAAGATCAGTCTAAGGGTCAAAGGTTACTAGGTCCATTAATTTTCCTTCGTAGCTGTTTCTCGGGATTTTTCGGGAACTATTGGAACAATCTCACGAAAGTTGGTTAGTTGCTATCCACACTTATCACCTTCACAAAAAAGGGAAAAAAGGGGGGTTTGTGACTCAAAGATCAAGGTAGCATGGTCACATAATTTTCTACATAGCTGTTTCATGGATTTATAAAACGGATCTCAGAAACTGGTTGGATCTGTTTGTATTTCACAACCATAAACCTCACAAGAAAAAATTAGTCTGTGAGAGAAAGGCAGAACACTCAGGCCAATGATAAATTGCGCGAATGGGCATGTGTCTGCGGGGTAAAGCTGCTATATATAATTGCAAGTGTGTGTTTGTGTGGAGTGTGTGTGTGTGTGGGTGGGGGGTGCGTGTGTGAGGGTTGCGTGTGTGTGTGGTGAAGATAGTCATGCAGCTGAACAGCTCGTTAATGTTTCCCTTCCAAGTGATATGCTGTTGCTTTAAATCACATTCAGCAGGCTGTTCCTTGATCGAACATATGCCTAAGATAACCTGGACCCAGACAAAAACACCCAATCGGACTCAGAGCTTCATTTTTAGGGAATTATTTCGTTATTTAATTATTGATTGATTAATTATTATCTAGCGTAGTTTTGACGCCAAATGTAAAGTGTAGCTAATGGTAGATTTTTGGGACTTTAGCTAGAAGTCTAACGTATTTATTTGGTCATGTTTAATCAGTGTCGTTCTCTATTGTTTGATTCGTCTGACTGACTTGTTGTTGGAAATAATATTGCTATTGACAAAGATGGAATGGTTGTGTATCTGTGAACTGGGATCTCGTCGGCTAGAATGTATTGTGACAGTGTAACGTATGTGTGCCGCAGCCTGGTTGATGTGGTCGCGTCGACGTACATGAACTTTTGTGTTTTATAATCTGGTGTGTGTGTGTGTGTGTGTGTGTGTGTGTGTGTGTGTGTGTGTGTGTGTGTGTGTGTGTGTGTGTGTGTGTGTGTGTGTGTGTGTGTGTGTGTGTGTGTGTGTGTGTGTGTGTGTGTGTGTGTGTGTGCGTGTGTATGTGTGTGTGCGCGCGCGAAACATGAATTTGCAGCCGTGTGTGTCTGTATGCGTACGTGTGCGTGTGTGCTGGCGTGCATATTGCACGTGCGTGCGTGCGGGTCTGCGTAGCAGCACCAGCAGCAATAATAACAGTGGTTTGTGTTGTTGGTCTCGTACAAGATTCATCTTTGTCTTGGCCAATTCCTACGTCCAAAATTCGTACAGACAGAGAGATAGACAGACAACTAGCTAAATAGACAGACGTTGCTGTGGATTTTCAATTTGGTTTGGACTTCAAGAATACATCCACTGTCGAATAAAAAGCAGGTGAGAAAGTTTCCTGGCTTTATTTTGCCTTTCATACAAAACAAATGTTTTAATGTGTGTGCGCGCGCCGCGCGCGCGTGTGTGTGTGTGTGTGTGTGTGTGTGTGTGTGTGTGTGTGTGTGTGTGGTGTGTGTGTGTGTGTGTGTGTGTGTGTGTGTGTGTGTGTGTAAAATATTAGGATTAACTCATTAAAGCAACTCTAGCCGTGGTAATGGCCACAAGGTCACGACGAACACATTTTGGTGTCTTTTCAGAGTGGCGGTGCAAAGAACAAGTGCCGCACGCAGTTGGTGAACTGTCTGGGCCTTCTGTCTTGTTAGCATGACACTATAATTTACTTCTTTTACTTTGGTGACGTTGTTTATACGTAGCAAACGAAGATGGTGTGGCTCGAAACTTCTCACAATTATGGTGTTTGAAATCTGTGCCAGTTTTCCTGTTTATAGACTTTGTGGTTTTTCAACAGCTTAACTTTACAACACATGTAAGCTAACGCAAAAAACGCGTGTCAGAAAGAGCAAAGAGCTTTGTCCAAAGCAAAACGTTGTTTGTCTCTGGTCACACGACCCTACCTAATTTCCCCTGCCGACCCTAGACTTTTTCTTTTATTCTCCTGTCAACACACACACACACACACACACACACCACACACACACAACACCACACACACACACACACACACACACACACACACAAAACAAAGCAGTCAAGCTTATATCGAAAGTCGATTTTGTGGAAGACCTAAGTACCATGCTTTTGGAAACTACAGTAAATTGACGCTGGCAGTGACATACTTTTATTTTAGCTGCAAGTGTACGCCAGGATTGCAAACACAGTTTGAGTCGTCTTTCTCCTTCTTGAGACAAACCGTTTTCTTCCAGCAGAACTAAGATTGTGTCGTTTCTGTGCTGGAAAAAAAAGTATCTTTAAAAAAAATCCGACCTACCCTATATTTTCAGGCATGTTACCAGAAACAAACGATACTTTTTTGCCTTTGGTAAGGGCTGCGTTGTTCAGCAGAGTAGTATTATTATGCAGGGTCTACTTGTAAAGTACTATTGGTTAAAAAAAAAGGGGGGGGGGCGGGGGAGGGGGGCAGGGAGGAGGGAACAGATTGCAAAGACATCAACACGCCGATAAAACAGAAATGGATGACCATTGTCCTTATGTCTTGTTCACACCCAGGTGGCCGCTGTGTTGATGGGCGTGGACACTGAGTTGCGCTTCGTCCTGTCTTCTGTGGAAGAACTCGCAGACTGTCGCCTTGTCGATTCTTGTAAAACAGATCGTTGCTCTCAGAAAGAAAGAACTTCTTGCTGTCTCTTCGAAAATTTCTTTTGTTGTGTCAGAACTCTTTTTAATTCTGTCTGGTATGATCTTTTCTCCGATGTACTTCTTCAGTTCATCTATCTTGGTAGCATCCATGTCGTTCAGAGACCAATCTCAAACTGAACCCCGAGAAAACATTGTCGGAAATTTATTCTGCCAATAATTCATCATTCGAACTGTTCAGTTTATACTTAAGCCAGATTATAATACTGGATACTGGATGGTTTCCGTGTTGAAGCTCCTTTGGAGCTTGTTCACAGGTCCTTTTCCACTAGTACAACTGATTTGTCATGCGTGGTACAAAACTTCCGACAGTTGTAGCTAATGGTAGCAGGCAGGTTCAAACTTTGCAGGAAGCTCCTTCCAGTGTGCGTCGAGCCTGTTCTTGAAAGCATTCACTGATGGGGCTGTGACCACACCGTTTGGCAGGCTGTTCCAGGTGGCGGTCACACGTCTGTACAAAAAAAACGGCTTCTGATGTTGAGCCTGCAGTGTGATCTTTCCAGCTTCAGGCTGTGTCCTCTCGTGTCTCTGCCTTGGAAGTAGCTGAATTGGGGGCGGTTGGTCAGGTACAGGCCGTGCGTGTACTTGTACATGTCGATCATATCCCCCTGAGACGGCGATGTTCGAGACTAGGCAGGTTCAGTGTAGCAAGGCGTGCTGGGTATGGCTTCCTTTCAAGGATGCAATGAATTTGGTGGCGCGCCTCTGAACATCCTCCAACTCGCAACACCTCGTTGAACCCCTCGATGTAATCACTGACTGGATTGTTTGGTAGATCCACGCATTAGTACTAAAGACCACTTCGCCGCGATCTTTGACAAGGTAGAAGACGCAAAGCACGCTGGGAAATGTCTTCCAAGTGCTTTTGACCGAAAACTAGCAGATGAAACTTCGCTTTTAACAACTGTCTTTCTTTGACTTTTTGCCCGTAATCTTTCTTTTTTTATTGGGGGGGGGGGGGGGGGGGCAATTCCGTAATTTCATTTTTTTCCCATGAAAATTACGGCAAAATCGTAAGGGTAAACAGGTCTGCAGACCCATCATACCTGTCACATACCCATCCAATTTCAGGTAAAACCAAACCTATCCTTCCTTGCATATACCTGCCAAGGTCTAAGTAAAACCTAGTTATATCCTACCTGCCACATACCTGATCAGTTCCAGAATCGTGAGATGGAGCCTGCCATTGTTTCCAAGCGAGTCAAACTCCTCGATCACAAGAGAGATCCTCAAAGAAGACACTAGTCACACTCCATAAAGCTCGCAGCAACACTCAGCGGATCGCCCGTAAACGCGCCGGTGAGTACCGGCTGTACCTGTGCCAGGGCATCCAGATCTCTGCTGACTGCGGCAACATTCGCGCCATGTGCGAAGGCATCAAGAAAGCGTTTGCACCTAGAGCCATCAAGGTCGCTCCTCTAAAATCTACCTCGGGGGATGACATCACCGACTGCAGCAAACAGACAGAGAGATGGGTGGCGTGCTACCAGGCGCTGTACTCCAGGGAGAACTCAATCACCCACACAACCATCGAAAACCCACCTCTACCCCACCCTGCTTGCCATGAAGGAGTTCGACGCTCACCCGCCACAGAGGAACTCAGCAAAGCCATTGACTCGAAGCCTGTGGTAAAGCTCCGGGTAGCGAAGACATTCCGCTAGAAGTCATCAAAGCCTGCAAGCGAGTTCTCTCCTCGGTTAGCTCCATGAACTTCTGCTGCAGTGTTGGCTGGAAGGGACGTTCCCAGGACATGCGCGATGCAAACATCACTACGTTATACAAGAACAAAGAGTACCACAGCGATTTCAATAGCTATCGTGGAATATCCCTCCTCAGCATCGTAGACAGGCCCTTCACCCGGGTCTCAACAGGCTGCAGCTACTCATCAAACAAGTGTACCCAGAGGTACAGTGTGGCGTCAGAGCTGCGACGTCGACGATCGACATGATATTCTCCCTAAAGCAGCAACAAGACAAGTGCCGCGAGCAGACAAGACCCATGTCCTTGTTCATCGCCTTCATCGACCTGACCTAGGCGTTCGACTTGGTCAGTAGGTCAGGCATCTTCATCCTGCTACACCAGATTGGATGCCCCCCCTCCCCCCCCCCCCCCCCACCCGCCCCTAGCTGCTAAAGATAATCACGTCCTTCCATGGCATCATGAATGGCACTGTCCAGTACGATGGCTCATCTTCGGACCCCTTCCCAATCAAGGGCGGTGTCAAACAAGGGTGCGTGCTCGCTCCGATACGCTTCGGTGTCTTCTTCTCCCTGCTGCTGCTCAACGCCTTCTGACAGTCTGAAGGCGGCGTCTTCCTCCACATTAGGAGTGATGGAAGCCTCTTCAACTTGGCACGCCTCCAAGCAAAGACGAAGGTGCGGAAAATCCTCATCAGGGAGATGCTCTTCGCAGACGCCGCCGCCCTCACTTCCCACACCGAGCAAGCGCTACAACGGCTCATCACTTGCTTCGCTGATGCCTCCACCGATTTCGGCCTCACTATCAGGTTGAAGAAACAAATTTCACGAGCCAAGACGTCAGCATTACTCCCTGCATTTCCATCGGTGATCACACCTCGACGTGGTCGACGACTTTACTTACCTGGCTTCCACCACCTCCAGCAACCTCTCTATGGACGCCGAGCTGAATGTGCGGTCGGCAAGGCAGCAACGGCGATGGCCCGTCTAGGGAAGAGAGTCTGGGACAGCATCATGCTAACGTCAAACACCATTATGCAAGTGTACCAAGCCTGCTGAGCACTCTTCTCATTTTTGTCCGGTCCCAAATTGTGGGGACAGTTTGAGAAGGCGCAAGTTTACCTGTTCACCTGTTTACCTCTTTACCTGACCCGCGTTTTGTTGTCAGTCAGGTGAGCGAGGATTTCCTTTAGTCTCTGTAGATTTGCCGACCTGGAAACATCCTCACAGTGCCGAAGGGAGACACCCAGCTTAGTTTTGGTGGTAATCAGTTCCCCAGGTGTCGGTGAGGCCCCTGAGTCCGGTAGGAACTGGTTACCATTGGGTGTGGGTTATAGCCCGTGCCCCAGCCGCTGTCTCCGTCTTGCTGGCTTGGAGAGGCTGACCGCCATGTCAGTAGTGCTTTTGTATGGAAAAGGGCCTCAGGATTCTCCGTCATGATGGAATGCAGTGGAGAGGCTTTCACCAGATCGGTAATCAACGTGATTTTCCTCCGTGTGGGTGTACCCTGTGGGACACCACTTGGGACTGTGTTCTTGTAGCGGCTCTGCTTACCTTGTGAGTACCCTGGTTTATTGCTATAGACTGTGACTTGGGCTCGGTGCAGCCAAGTGTGTGAACTGTGTCTGTTTGAACAATACTGACGGTGCCAGCGAGGTCTAGGCCAGGCAAGATATTTGCTGTGAGCACCCTGGTTGGTGCTAAAGACTGTGACTTGGGCTCGGTGCCGCCAAGTGTGTGTAACTGTGTCTGTCTGTTAGGACGCTACTGACGGTGCCAGCGAGGTCTGGGCCAGGCAAAATAATTGCTGTGACAGTTTTTGTGAATGTTGTGTCGCTGAGAGTGACCGTTAACGCTCCCGCTGGAAGAGGAGGACATTGAAACTCTTGCATATTTATACATAGTTATTTGCTCTGGTTGTACCGCCACATGTGTGTCGGCGGGCTGGATTTACTACTTACCTCTGCTGATGGGATGTGTTGATCTGCGCGCTGTGTGGTGGCGTGTATTCATTTTGTGCCTGCCGATTTATGTTAATGATATATGGCGATCTGTGTTTGTAATGCCCCTGATGGTTCAGGCAGCATATAAAAGACAAAAACCTAGTTTGTGTGTTGCCTGGGCTGTCCATGCTCGTGTGGTGTGGGTGGGTGTAGGGAATAATCGATACACGCATCCAAACTTTTGAAAGCGAGAGTCAGACAGTAATACACGTACTACCACACCAGCTGTAACAACGCCCATATCTTTGTAATAAATAACACTCGAGATGTCATTGTCATATGTAAAGTACGGGCCATGACTGGCCTATGATAGGCATAGCAAACCTCCGGGTAAGATCAGCAGCAACGGCAGCAGCAGCAGCATCGTCGTCGTCGCCATCATCATCATCATCATCATCATCATCATCATCATCATCATCTATCATCACCATCAATATCATCATCATTTTCTCCTCCTCCTCCTCTTCCTCCTCCTCCTCTCTCCTCCTCCTCCTCCCTCCTCCTCCTCCTCCTCCTCCTCCTCACAACCACCACCATCACCACCACCACCACTATCACCACCACCATTATCATCATCATTATCATCATCATCATCATTATCATTATTACTATGATGATGATGATGATATATTGTTATCATCATCATCATCATCATCATCATCATCATCATCATCATCATCATCATCATCATCATCATCATCATTATTATTATTACTGTTTGTTGTTGTTATTATTATTGTTGTTTTATTTGTTATTGTTGTTGTCATCGTCGTTGTTCTCGTCGTGTTGTTGTTTTCATTGTTGTTATCATTATATATAGCATTATCCTAAAGTTATTACTTTGTTACTGTCATTGTTATTGTTTCTCTCTTCTCTTCTTCTTCTTCTTCTTCTTCTTCTTCTTCTTCTTCTTCTTCTTCTTCTTCTTCGTCGTCGTCGTCGTCGTCGTCGTCGTCGGTCGTCGTCGTCGCATTATCAATGCAGGTATTATTATCATGTTGTTCTTCATTTGTTGGTGTTGCTGCGTAGAGATAAAGACGAAGGCAGATTTGGAGTCGAGACAGCTATAATACAAAGCAGTACTAGAAAAGTTTATTCTACGCCATATTTGTAAGAAGTAATTCTGCTTATCGTTCCGTCCCAAAACACGCGAGTTCTAGAATCTAATTAAAGTAAATGTCACATTTGATTGTATTCATGAAAAAGGGAAGGGGGAGGGGGGTGAAAAAACGATGTGGATATGGTGTGGAGACGGTTACGTGCTAGAGTGTGCGTGTGTGTGGAGTGGTGTAGTGTGTTTGTAGGGAGGGGGTGGGTCTGCGTGCGTGCGTGCGTGCGTTTGTGTGTGTGCGGCGCGCGCGCGGCGTGTGTGTGTGGTGGTGTGTGTTGTGGTGCGTGTGCTGGTGCGTGCGTGCGTGCGTGCGTGCGTGCGTGCGTGCGTGGTGCGTAGCGTACGTGCGTGCGTGCGTGCGTGCGTGCGTGCGTGTGTGTGTGTGTGTGTCGCGCGCAGCAGTTTTTTTTTTTTTAAATGAAAATAAATATGAGACCTTCTTTTCAGTTCTTTGATGTATTCCAAAGCTGTATCTCATACTATTTAATTAGCAGAACTTGATTTGTTTGTTTTGTTTTATGAAACGGCAATAGAGCTGCAAGCTCTTAAACCGCAGTGGCCTTAGTATGAACAGGTACATCTCCGGCCACAGCTTTACCGTCGGTGATTCCCAGTCTCTGTAGATGCAATGCTAGAGCATAACATTTCCTGACCATAAGTCAATCTGTACAAGAGCAGTTGCTAAATGTCATGAAATCTTGGAGTCTCATCCCTAAACATAATGGCTACCACTTTCTTTTTTCTTGTTGTTGTTGTGTGTGTGTGTGTGTGTGTGTGTGTGTGTGTGTGTGTGTGTGTGTGTGTGTGTGTGTGTGTGTGTGGTGTGTGTGTGTGGTGTGTGTGTTGTGTGTGTTTATTAAAAAAAATCAAAGCTTTAATTGCTCTCGTTACAACGGAGTAAATATGACTTTTACAGTTTAAAACCAACATGGAATTACTGAGCCGCCGAACGAAGGGACAAACAAATTACGAAACAGGTTTCGACCTACTGGTTCTTTCCTTAAGCAGGACAACCAGCTTTCGAAACAATGGGCAGAGAGAGGAAACAATCCATCGCTTTTTTTTTTTTTTGTTGCTTTTTTTCAATCTTGGTGCACGTTCTGGAGTGAATGACAGACTAAATTGACGGAAAGGAAGAAGAACAGGGAAGACGTTGGAGAGGAGAGGAAGCAGGTTAGGGTCGTAATGATAACCAAAGAAAGAAACAATACTGATAATATGATTGTGATGATGATGATGATGATGATGATGATGATGATGATGATGATGATGTGATGATGATGATGATGATGATAAAATTACTCCAACCATTAATTAAAGAGTTCAGGGTAATTACATAAATACTGGTTATTAATACAATGGGAAAAGATTTAATTTTGGTGAATATCTATGGACCAAATAAAGATGATCCTTCCTTCTTTGAAAACATACAGTTGAAAGTAGAAGAATTAAACATAGCCAACATAATAATAGCCGGAGACTGGAATTTGGTTATTAACCCCAGTATTGACTATCAAAATTATAAACATATCAATAACAGACATGCGCAGGAAGTAGTTACTGAAATGATGACAAAACTAGAGCTAGTTGATATATGAAGAGAGTTGAATGAAGACACGAGACGGTATACATGGAGAAGACTAAAACCCTTCCAACAAAGCAGGCTAGATTTCTTTTTAGTGTCCGATACATTAATCACTAATATTGAAGATGCTGATATCTTATTTGGATACAAAACAGATCACTCTTTGGTATATATAAACATTGCTTTTAGAAAAGAAGACAGACATAAAGGTTTTGGGAAATTTAACTCTTCACTTTTGAGAGATAAGATATATGTAGACCTTATCAATGAAAAGATTAAAGAAATTAAGGAACAATATGCGCTACTACCATACAGTAGAAATTCTCTTGATAAAATCCCAAACAATCAAATTCAGTTCTCAGTTTCAGACCAGTTATTCTTAGATACTCTGATTATGGAAATAAGAGCAGAAACAATAACATTTAGCATTCATAAAAATAAAAACATAAATGAGAAAGAAAAACACATTGAAAAAGAAATTCAAGCTTTGGAAAGCAAAACTCCTTTATGGAAGCGGACGTGGCAATCCTGAAAAAGAAAAAAGATGAATTGAATGAGATTAGGAAAACAAAGATGGAAGGAATAATAGTTAGGCCCCGGGCAAGATGGGCGTCACAAGGGGAAAAAGTAAACAAATACTTCTGCTCACTGGAAAAAAGAAACTTTGTAAGCAAAAGAATGCTCAAACTAGTCACGAACAAAGGAACTACTTTAACAGAAACGGACCTTATGTTAGAAGAAACAAAGAACTATTTTAAACATTTATATGCAGAAAAGAAAGTAAAAGATATTGAAATTGAAAAATATGCCAATAATCTACCCAAACTAACTCAAGCAGAATCCGATGAGTTGGAGGGACCAATTACCTTAGAGGAAGCTACTAAAGTCTTAAAAAACATGGAGAATGATAAAAGTCCTGGGACAGATGGTATGACAGTAAATTTTTTTAAAATTCTTTTAGAGACAATTGGGGGATTTTGTTGTCCGTTCATTAAACGAGGGATACAATAAAGGCGAAATGTCTATAACACAAAAAGAAGGTATAATAATTTGTTTACCAAAAGGAGATAAGCCACGAGAATACATAAGGAACTGGAGACCAATTTCACTTCTAAATGTTACTTATAAAATTGCTTCTGCCTGTATTGCAGGTAGAATAAAATCTGTTCTACCCCAAATCATAAATGAGGACCAGTCAGGTTTCATTCCCGGTAGATACATAGGAGACAGTTTAAGAACCATATATGATGTAATTCACTATTTAGAGGTGAACCGCTTGCCTGGATTATTAGTATCTGTCGATTTCGAAAAAGCATTTGACTCTGTTGACTGGTCATACATGAGTAGGGTTTTACGTGCTTTCGGGTTCGGAAAAGGAATACAGCAATGGATATTATCTTTTTATGAAAAGATAAGGTCTTATGTTATAGTGAACGGGAAGGTTTCTTCAGGATTTTCTATTGGAAGAGGATGCAGACAAGGAGATCCTATATCTCCCTATTTGTTTGTTTTATGTGCCGAAATACTAGCAAACAAAAATAAGGCAAGATCAAGATGTTAAAGGCATAAAAATAAAAAATACAGAATTCAAGACAAATCAGTTTGCAGATGACACCACCTTCACACTGGAAGGAGATAATAAATCATATGAAAAGTTGTTCACAGATCTCTATGAATTTGAGCAAATATCTGGACTTAAATTAAACTATGAAAAAACGTTTTAATGTTTGGTTAGGGATAAAAAAGAATTCGTCGAACACGTACTTACCCTTATATAAAATGGAATGGAACCCTTTAAAATTTAAAATCCTAGGGGTGTGGTTTACGAATAATCTGACAAATATGACTCAAATCAATGTGACAGATAAATTTTTAGAAGTTAAAAATCTATTTAAAATATGGTCAAAAAGAGTAATTACACCTCTAGGTAGAATAGCAGTGCTAAAATCATTAGTGCTATCAAAACTTGTATATTTGTGGATCCTCCTGCCCAACCCTCCAGACTCTCAGATAGATATGTTGCAAAATATGTGTTTCAAGTTTGTTTGGAACAACAAAAATGATAAAATTAAAAGAAAATATTCTGTGCAAAATATTTGGAAAGGAGGCTAGGTATACCTAATCTTAAGATATATATCCAAGCCTTAAAAATCGCCTGGATTAGGAAAGTATACGTGCAAAATTGTAAATGGAAAACAGTACTACATTCATTATGTCCTGAAATCGATGCCCTTGATTCATATGGACCAGATAGATTTGTACAAAGCAAAATAAATAATTTTTGGAGAGATGTTTTTCAGGCATATAATTTTTTTTGCAACCGTGCAGAATTAAAAAATAACACAGATCTACCTATTGAACCTATTTTTTGTAACGAAAAGTTCAAAGTGGGAAATAAACCGTTCTTTTACAAGAAATGGATGAAGAACAATATATTTTTGGTTAAACATTACTTGACGACAATGGTAACTTTATAAGCCGTCACACAGTGTCAGAGAAGCTGGGATCTGAGGTCAATTTTCTAAATTACATAAGTTGCGTACAATCAATAAAAGACTATGCGAAGAAAATGTCAATAAAACTCGACAGTATACCAGTAATGACAGAACATTAGCGTTACAAAAATTTGTAGCGCCACTAAAGGGGCACGCATTCACTATGATATTATGATAGAAGACATTGAAGTTTTTAAACATCAGCTCTTTTATGAAATGGGAACAGCGCCTTAATATACCTATTAATTGGACAGACGTACTAAAAAGAATTAAGAAAATAAAAGAAATAAAACTGAAAATGGTTCCAGCTTAAAATATGTCACAGAATTTTAGTAACTAACAGTATTTTGAAAAGAATGCAGGTTGTGGATAGTGACATGTGTAACTTCTGTAATAGAGAGAAAGATTCGATTAGTCACTACTTGTGGGAATGTGAATTTGCACATACTTTCTGGAAACAACTTGAAAATACTCTAAAAAGTAAGTGTTCACACTGTGAAAGATTGTCATTTAATGTAGAGCTTATTTGTTTGGCACTGATGAGAAAACAAAAACAGATGATATGTTAGACTTAATCATTTTAATGGGAAAATATTTCATATACAAATGTAGAATTAATAAGATGAAACCCAACCTAATAATGTTTCTAAAGGAATTATGCTATAGACATAAAATTGAGAAACACATGTACTCGATGGAGATGAATTATGCAGAATACGGGACAAAATGGTTTCCTTACATACCACTAATACAAGAATAATGTTAATAATGCATAGAATATAATTTCCTTCTTTTTGCGTGTTGTCCGTGACCTTGGGCATCAAATGGAACAATAAGACTGAAATATGATTATGTAACATATTTTCTCTAAATGTCATGATGTATTTATGAGGACACTATGTGACATGTTACATGACTTTGTTTGATGTTTGTAAATAATGTCGCTGTTGTCCAGTGAAATACTTCCTTTATGTGTGCCTATTAAAAAAAATTATAAAAAAAATTACTCCAACCACCACCACCACCACCACCACCACCACCACTACTACTACTACTACTACTACTACTACTACTACTACTACTACAAACCACTACTACTACTACTACGAGTGATGTTGATGCTGCTGCTGCTGCTGCTGCTGCTGCTGCTGCTGCAGCTGTTGTTGTCATCATCATCA
>CM031603.1:9235179-9241725 GCA_018398815.1 Conus ventricosus | reverse complement strand
TTTTATACATACAAACATACTACAAAACATACATTACATACTACATAACATACATACTACATACATACATACACTACATAATACATACATACATACATACATACATACATACATACTACTACTACATACATACATACATATACATGCATACATACTACTAACTATACATACATCATACATACATAGCTACTACATACATACATACATACATACATACATACATACATACATACATACATACATACATACATCTACATACATCATACATACATGCATACGTATATGCATAGATAGATAGATAGATAGATAGATAGATAGATAGATAAGATAGATAGATAGATAGATAGATAAACAGATAGATAGATATTGTGCAGCATGTGCGTCAGTATGCCTTTTTTAGCCTCCAGCTGTCTCCTAAAATCCTACAGGATGGGAATGAACTACTTCAAGCAACTGATGCGTGGACATGTGTACACCACCACCCAACAGCATACTTGAAATAACTTCAGTTAAATTTCGTTTTCACGTAAGTCTTGCTTACGTTTCCAATGGTAACCAGTCTGCTGATGGGTCAGACGTTTTCACAAGAACAAGATTATACTACTATCATTACCAATATTAGTAGTCGTAGTAGTTATATTCTCTCTATTATTGCTATTATAATAATTATTATTATTTTTCCGCCTCCCAGCAGCCTGGTTTCCATTCAGTGACTGTCCGTCCGTCGTTTGTTTTTATCGTCTTCAATGTTGTTTGTTTTGCCTGAAGAAGACCAAAGAGGTCACAACGCGTAATGCGTAATTTGTTTATTTTTTTCATGTAGCAGCACAGTGACTCCTTTTCAATTTTTTAAATGCATCTATTTCCAGTGGCCTCAGATGGACACCTGGTAAGGACCATGTGCACAGCAAACTGTATACAAGAATATACTCAGTACTATAGATCTTTACATTCTTGGTAACGAGCTAATGAATTGTCTGTCTTCTCTGAACAGGCAACAAAGCAAGACAGGTGTGTATTGCTGTCATGTGACGTAGCCTCACATCAAGGCATGTGACGCTCCATCACATGTAGTTAGTGATATGAATCATTTCCCCGTGCCACTACTAAAAAGGAAGGATATTCATGTGGCTTGACTAGTGTAGCGGGCGTCCCCAAATAATTGTGAGTTATACTCATTCAAGAAACAAGGGTGGTCATTGGGTGAAAGTGACCACTGAGTGATAGTTTAACAAGGGCTGGTAAGGTGCTGGTCATGTGTTTTGAACACTGAGTATGCACTCACTTGGAGGAGGAAGGAAAGAATCAGTTTTAACCCAGCAGATGGCCTAGAGACTCGAACCTGTCAGGACGTTGGTCCTCTCTGCTGACCAGTCATTACCAGGTGAGCGATAGATAGTTGGGGAAAGCTACAGGGGGAACTTAAAGAAAAGAGAAAGAAAGAATTCATATGTTGAATTAAGAAGCAGGTTACTTACACGAACCTTATTCGTGTTTCAGCCCTTCACCCTTCACCTTTTACTCTTCACCTTGCAACCCGTGAGGTGGTTGAAGATGGCCATGGTGTGGGGAACACACCGGTAGTTCAGCCCCTACCAGTAAAGACTCCAGGGAGAGGAGTCGGAACTCGTAATCTCTCCAGGGTCAGGAGAAGTCGAGGGAGAGGAGTCGGAACTCGTCACTTCTCCAGGGACAGGAGAAGGCGAGGAAGAGAAGTTGGAAATCCTATCTCCAGTGACGGGAGAATTTAAAGGGGTGATACGATGTCTGTGAGAGACAGGAAAGCACGACCATATGAAGTCTTGTGTTTGATGCAGGCGTGGCAAACAGTGAGTACTGGAATTATTTATTTCCTGGTCTGGATTTTGTGGGCCAATGTTGTGTGGAGGCCGTGACTTTATGAAGTCTTGCGTGAGTTAGTTGCCTCTCAGCGGAAAGAGAGCTACATGTATAAAATCCGTTTATAAATTGTTTGATGTGATTTAGTAAAGTGTTTTTCCCTGAAGGAGAGGGGGAGAAGAAAAACATTCGGTAGTGCGCCTTTTGGTTGATTGGAAAGATTGCGTGTGCGTATGGAGTAAATGCTGTCATGAATGCGTGCGGGCAAAAGTGACAGTGTGACAATTGCGTTTGGTAACTTCAGCTGTTCAGCATGAAATCATTTAGCTAAAGTGTGAAGGATTTTTTCCACATCACTTGTTTCATGATATTTAGGAAGTGATGGTCTGATCTGAAACACATCTTTTATGACTCAATATATGACTGGATGGATGCAAATGGAACCATCATCTGGGTTCAATGCACGGAGACGGTGTTTTTGGCAAGATTTGCTATGATTAGCGGCAGTGGTCGTACAATTTTGTGAGGAAAATGGAAACACGAAAATGATCAAGATTTATAATCTAGTTCTTCAATGCAAATTCTAACCACTTTTGTATTTATATATTGCTTGACTTCGAAATGCTTGCCCACTTGAAAATGTGTATTAGATCTCTACATTCTGTGACTAAGCCAACTTTTGCAATGGAGGGCCTGAAGCTTTGGAAACTAACAGGTTTAAGCTTTATTCTGAAGCAGAGATGCAATACACGGCGCGCGCGCGCGCGCGCGCGCGCGCGTGTGTGTGTGTGTGGTGTGGTGTGTGTGTGTGTGTGTGTGTGTGTGTGTGTGTGTGTGTGTGTGTGATATGTTTGAGCCCACTGGGTTACTTTGTCAAAGGTATATGTGAGTAAAATGTCAGTCAACACATGATTTAATGACATCCAACCAGTGCTCTCTCTCTCTCCCCCTCTCTCTCTCTCTCCTCTCTCTCTCTCTCTCTCCTCTCTTCTCTCCCCTCTCTCTCTCTCTCCATTTACTTGAAGAAAGTCTCGTTGATTTATTGTTGCCTGCAGCCTAGGGTGTTTACATTACATCAAATTGTGATTGAAATAGTAAATCGTCTGGCAATTTACGAGACATGTTTGTAAATCAACGTCAGATCTTCCAAGCAACAAGAAACTATGCCACTGCCAACGTAGGCAGTGTAAAGTCAACCTCTCTATTCCTCAAAGATTCATGCATGCACAACACCTACACAGTTATTGGGTGTCACAATACTCTCCTAGGAAAGGTGAAGAACTCCGCTCCTCCAAATGCACTGTCTGCAATGAACTTTGCTGTGTAAATGTCTTGACTATATACTGCTTCCATTGTTAGAACTCTCTTAAAGGTTTTATTAAAGAGAGAGAGAGAGAGAGAGAGAGAGAGAGAGAGAGAGAGAGAGAGAGAGAGAGAGAGAGAGAGAGAGAATGAAATGAAATGAAATGAAATGAAATGAAATTTATTTCAGGCTAGGCCAAAGCCCCTTCTGGAGGGGGATTATTCTCAAAACAAAGCATGGTGAATGCAGCAACAATAACATAACACAAAAATTCATGAAGTACAATCTGTTATACCAGCTCATGAAGTACAATCTGCTGACACAGGTATTAACTGCATTCTAATAAAGCGGTATTCATACAACATCGGCACCTTCATACACTTATTAGGTAAACATAACAGCTCGTCTCTTAAAAGCTCTGTACAAATATATACACAAATTCCTCACAATAATTTCATTTTCATTCGCCATTAGTAGAATGACACGAAACTGACATGGGTTTGCATAATACTTAAATGGAATATATTCCTGCCGTAAGTCACTGAGAAGGGGGCAGAGGAACAAAAAGTGTATTTCATCATCGTTTGCCTTTAGTGTTTTACATTTTCCACACCCTGGTTCAGCCATACAAATCCAAAGCCATTTAAAAATAGTATCTTACGAACACTTGACGCCCATGTGGTCTTACCACGTGAATCCAACAAAAATAACATTTATAAGACAGACAGACAGAGACAGAGAAGAACAGAGAGAGAGACAGAGAGAAACAGAAAGAGAATACGACTACAAATAAATACATGCACATTTTTATTCATATTAAGACTAACCATTGTTTGAGTAGTTTATTTCTATATTTCATTTTTTTATTATTTAATTCTATTCATTTGTTATTTTCATTTATCATTATTTGCTTGAATTAAAAAATAAAAAATTCACCTGAAGATTAAGTTTAACCGAAATTATTTGGAATAAGCTGCTGAGTATACATACATACATACATACATACATACATACTTACATACATACATACATACATACATACATACATACATACATACATACGTATAGATAGATAGATAGATAGATAGATAGATAGATAGATAGATAGATAGATAGATAGATAGATAGATAGATAGATAGATAGATATTGTGCAGCATGTGCGTCAGTATGCCTTTTTCAGCCTCCAGCTGTCTCCTAAAATCCTACAGGATGGAATGAATTACTTCAAGCAACTGATGTGTGGACATGTGTACACCACCACCCAACAGCATACTTGAAATAACTTCAGTTAAATTTCGTTTTCACGTAAGTCTTGCTTACGTTTCCAATGGTAACCAATCTGCTGATGGGTCAGACGTTTTCACAAGAAAAAAATATGCTACCATCATTACAAATATTAGTAGTCGTAGTAGTTATATTCTCTCTATTATTGCTATTATAATAATTATTATTATTATTCCCCTCCCAGCAGCCTGGTTTCCATTCAGTGACTGTCCGTCCGTCGTTTGTTTTTATCGTCTTCAATGTTGTTTGTTTTGCCTGAAGAAGACCAAAGAGGTCACAACGCGTAATGCGTAATTTGTTTTTATTTTTTCATGTAGCAGCACAGTGACTCCTTTCCATTTTTTTTTTAACTGCATCTATTTCCAGTGGCCTCAGATGGACACCTGGTAAGGACCATGTGAACATCAAACTGTATACAAGAATATACACAGTACTATAGATCTTTACATTCTTAGTAGTGAGCTAATGAATTGTCTGTCTTCTCTGAACAGGTACCAAAGCAAGGCAGGTGTGTATTGCGTTTGGTAAATTCAGCTGTTCAGCATAAAATCATTTAGCTAAAGTGTGAAGGATTTTTTCCACATCACTTGTTTCATGATATTTAGGAAGTGATGGTCTGATCTGAAACACATCTTTTATGACTCAATATATGACTGGATGGATGCAAATGGAACCATCATCTGGGTTTAAGTTTTTGGCAAGATTTGCTATGATTAGCGGCAGTGGTCGTACAATTTTGTGAGGAAAATGGAAACACGAATATGATCAAGATTTGTAATCTAGTTCTTCAATGCAAATTCTAACCACTTTTGTATTTATATATTGCTTGCCTTCGGAATACTTGCCCATCGAAAATGTGTATTAGATCTCTACATTCTGTGACTAAGCCAACTTTTGCAATGGAGGGCCTGAAGATTTGCAAACTAACAGGTTTAAGCTATATTTCTGAAGCAGAGATGCAATACATGAGCCCCCCGCGCGTGCGCGCGCGCGCGCGCGCGCGCGCGTGTGTGTGGGGTGTGTGTGTGTGTGTGGTGTGTGTGTGTGTGTGTGTTGTGTGTGTGTGATATGTTTGAGCCCACTGGGTAACATTGTCAAATGTATATGTGAGTAAAATGTCAGTCAGCACATGATTTAATGACATCCAACCAGTGCTCTCTCTCTCTCCCTCTCTCTCTCTCCCCTCTCTCTCTCTCTCTCTCCTCTCTCTCTCTCTCTCTCTCTCACTCCCTCTCTCTCTCTCTCTCTCTCTCTCATTTACTTGAAGAAAGTCTCGTTGATTTATTGTTGCCTGCAGCCTAGGGGTTTACATTACATCAAATTGTGATTGAAATAGTAAATCGTCTGACAATTTACGAGACATGTTTGTAAATCAACGCCAGATCTTCCAAGCAACAAGAAACTATGCCACTGCCAACGTAGGCAGTGTAAAGTCAACCTCTCTATTCCTCAAAGATTCATGCATGCACAACACCTACACAGTTATTGGGTGTCACAATACTCTCCTAGGAAAGGTGAAGAACTCTGCTCCTCCAAATGGACTGTCTGCCATCAACTTTGCTGTGTGACTGTCTTGACTATATACTGCTTCCATTGTTAGACCTCTCTTAAAGGTTTTATTGAGAGTGAGAGGGAGAGAGAGAGAGAGAGAGAGAGAGAGAGGAGAGAGAGAGAGAGAGAGAGAGAGAGAGAGAGAGAGAGAGAGAGAGAGAATGAAATGAAATGAAATGAAATTTATTTCAGGCTAGGCCAAAGCCCCTTCTGGAGGGGATTATTCTCAAAACAAAGCATGGTGAACACAACAACAACAATAACATAACACAAAAATTAATGAAGTACAATCTGCTGACTCATGTATTAACTGCATTCTAATTAAGCGGTATTCATACAACATCGGCGCCTTCATACACTTATAAGGTAAACATAACAGCTCGTCTCTTAAAAGCTCTATACAAATATATGCACAAATTCCTCACAATAATTTCATTTTCATTTGCCATTAGTAGAATGACACGAAACTGACATGGGTTTGCATAATACTTAAATGGAATATATTCCTGCCGTAAGTCACTGAGAACGGGGCAGAGGAACAAAAAGTGTATTTCATCATCGTTTGCCT
>CM031603.1:9217503-9225003 GCA_018398815.1 Conus ventricosus | reverse complement strand
GGTACAACCAGAGCAAATAACTTTGCATGAATATTCAAGAGAGTTCAACGACCTCCTCTTCCAGCGAGAGCTTTAACGGTCGCTCACAGCGACACAACATTCGCAAAAAACTGTGAGAGCAAATAATTTTCCTGGCCCAGGCCTCGCTGGCACCATCAGTAGTGTCCTAACAGACACAGTTCACACACTTGGCTGTACCGAGCGCAAGTCACAGTCTTTAGCACCAGGGTACTTACACGGCAAACACAGCCGGTACAAGAACACAGTTCCAAGGAGTGTCCCACAGGGGCACACCCACACAGAGGAAAATCACGTGGGACTACCGACCTGGCGGTAAGCCTCTCCACGCCATCATGACGGAGAATCCTGAGGCCCTTTACTATACAAGTACACTACTGATCTAGCGGTCAGCCTGTCCACGCCAGCAAGACGGAGACAGCGGCTGGGCACGGGCTATAACCCACACCCAATGGAAACCAGTTTCTGCTGGACTCAGGGGCCTCACCGACACCTGGGGAACTGATTACCACCAAAACTAAGCTGGGTGTCTCTCTACGGCACTGTGGGGATGTTTTCAGGCCGGCAAAATTTACAGAGACTGAAAGAAAATCCTCGCTCAACTGACTGACGACTAAACGGGGATGAGTAGCTGTCAGGTAAAAAAAAAAAAAAAAAGCTGTCAGGTAAACAGGTGAACAGGTAAATTTGCGCCTTCTCAGAACTGTCCCCACAATTTGGGACCGGACAAAAATGGTCCGTCACAGGCGCACACCCTGGGCAGGATTGCTGTATTGAAATCACTCATGCTATCTAAGCTTATATACCTGTAGATACACTTACCAAACCCTCGAGATAAAGACATGAAAGGATTACAAAGAATGTGTTACGAATTTGTATGGAATATGAAAAGAGATAGAATTAAAAGAAAATATGCAGTGCACACCATCGAAGATGGAGGTGTAGGAACACCAGATATAGAAATGTGTCTACAAGCGCTAAAGATGACTTGGATTGACAAGATATGCACTGCTGACCCCAAATGGAAAACACTAATTAAAGCACTCTGTCCAGAAATAGATTCATGGAATCAAAATGGTCTCAGAAAATTTCTTTCTCACAAATTCAATGTCACTTGGAAAGATGTCTTTTTATTTGCCAAAACTTTTGACAAAACAAAATTCACAGAGGTCCTGGCAGAGCCACGTTTTATATCAATAGATTTAGAGTAGGTAATGATGTTTTTTGCTATACAAAATGAATTGGCAAACAATTTTTTTTGGTAAGACCAAACAAGGGATTTCTTGGCTTATAAAAGATTTTTCTGTAGGTACGACATTAACATAAATGACCTTGAATATATGGAATGCGCACGGCCTATTCGAAGCTATTTTAAGAAAAGGCGTATCATAAAACTGAATCCAGAACGTAATCAAAAGACAAAAGTCCTACAAGTTACATCAAAAACGTAAATGAACTTTCAAAATTTTACTACAATGCTCTCTTCGAAGAGTTAACGATATTTGATGTTAAATAATTCGCTCAATGGGAGTATGAACTAGGATTCGTGATAGACTAGGAAAAGATCTTAAATAAACTAGCAGAATTACAAAAGTATAACCTAGATGTTTCAGATTAAAATGTCATAACATGCTTGTTACAAATAGTATTCTGAAGAAAATGGGCACAACTAATAACTATAAATGTTCATTTTGTGAGACAGAGAAACATTCAATACAAGACTACTTATGACTTTGCAGTTATGGTCACAATTTCTGGGGCAAACTAAAAACTGTTTAAGAATCAAGTTTAATACAAAATACATGGTGGCATCCGTCTGTCTCGAGAGACAATAGTGTTGCACCGTGGATAAGTCAGTTGTGGTGTTGCAGCGCCTGCTGTGACTGAAGATCTCGATCCTCGAGAGGCAGGCTGTTGCAGCTGTCACCACTTTGGCTTCACAAGGGGAGTATTGTGCATGTTTATGTCTGTATTTTTTTTTTTGTCACTGAGGAAAGCATATTGCCCAAAATTTCTTGTCCTGTTTTGTGTCGTGCATTAAAACTGCGTTACTTCACACTTTGTTTTGTGTGCTCTTCTGCTTTTTGTTGTGTTCCAGTAACGCTGCAGTTTGTTTCATTTGCCGCTTGTTGCAGGAGAGGTCTAGGTCATGAGTATCTGTGGTTGCCGACGCCATTCTTTGCCGTCTGCGGCGCCTCCGTTCTTCCCACTGGGCCTCTCTCTAGTGCTCTGCTCGCATGATGCCGGCCTTGATGGTGGACCGGCTGCTGACCCGGTCTGAAGTTGCTGTCTCTGGGTCTGCTGAGTCGAGGCTGCCTGCGCACAGGTCCCGCTTGTATACATCCTTGTAGCGTAGGGCGAGCCGTCCTGTGGGTCTGCAGCCCGTAGCCAGCTCACCAGATCGCATGTCCTTTGAAATAGCAGCCGTCGTCCATGCGGCTGACGTGGTCATGCCAGCGCAGGCGTCTCTGTGTCAGCATGGCGATCATGCTAGGCATCCCTGCCCGGGTCAGGACGTCCTTCTTGGTGATGCAGTCCTGCCAGGTGAGGCCCTGGAGTCTTCTCAGGTAGCGCAGATGGAAGGCGTTGAGTCTGCATTCTTGTCGAGATTACAGGGTTGATGATTCGCTTTCGTAGAGAAGAGTGCTCAGCACGCAGGCTTGGAACACTTGCATCTTTGTGTTTGACGTTAGCATGATGTTGTCCCAGACTCTCTTCGCTAGACGGACCATTGTCGTTGCTGTCTTGCCGATCCGCACATTCAGCTCAGCGTCCATAGAGAGGTCGTTGGGGAGGGTGGATCCCAGGTAAGTAGAGTCGTCGACCACTTCGAGGGCGTGATCACCGACAGAGATGTGAGAAGTGATGCTGACGTCTTGGCCCATGATGTTTGTTTCTTCAAGCTGATAGTGAGGCCAAAATCGTTTGAGGCATCAACGAAGCAAGTGATGAGCCGTTCTAGCACTTCTTCAGTGTGGGAAGTGAGCACGGCGTCGTCTGCGAAGAGCATCTCTCTGATGAGGATTTTCTGCACCTTCGTCTTTGCTCGGAGGCGTGCCAAGTTGAAGAGTCGAACGCCTAGGTCAGGTCGATGAAGGCGATGAACAAGGACATGGATCTTGTCTGCTCGCGGCACTTGTCTTGTTGCTGCTTTAGAGAGAATATCATGTCGATCGTCGACGTCGCAGCTCTGAAGCCACACTGTACCTCTGGGTACACTCGTTTGATGATTAGCTGCAGCCTGTTGAGACCCGGGTGAAGGGTCTGCCTACGATGCTGAGGAGGGGAAATCCGCGATAGTTATTGAAGTCGCTGTGGTACCTTTTGTTCTTGTATAGCGCAGTGATGTTTGCATCGCGCATGTCCTGGGGAACGGTCCCTTCCAGCCAACACTGCAGCAGAAGTTCATGGAGCTAACTGAGGAGAGAACTCGCTTGCAGGCTTTGATGACTTCTAGCGGAATGTCTTCGCTACCCGGAGCTTTACCACAGGCTTCGAGTCAATGGCTTTGCTGAGTTCCTCTGTGGCGGGTGAGCGTCGAACTCCTTCATGGCAAGCAGGGGTGGGTGGGGGTTGGGGGAGGGGGTGGGTTGGGGGTCTCGATGGCTGTGTAGGCTCCACCCATCTCTCTATCTGTTTGCTGCAGACGGTGATGGTATCTCCTGAGGTAGATTTCAGAGGGGCGATCTTGATGGCACTAGAACCAAACGCTTCTTGATGCTTTCGTACATGGCGCGAATGTTGCCGCAGTCGCTGGTGATCTGGATGCCCTGGCACAGGTACAGCCAGTACTCACTTGCGCATTTACGGGCGATCCGCTGAGTGTTGCTGCGAGCTTGACAGAGTGTGACTAGTGTCTTCTTTGAGGGCTCTCTCTTGTGATCGAGGAGTTTGACTCGATTGGAAGCAATGGCAAGCTCCATCTCCACGATTCTTTCTTCGAACCAGTCTTCATTCTTTCTCACTCTGTTCCCATAGGTGTCTGAAGCGGATTGGAAGGTGGCATCGTGGATGTGGTTCCACCATGATGAAGCGCTGTCTGTCAGGCAGTCCTCAAAGGCCTTGTCAATGGCTCTGGCGAAGCGACTGCGCAGTTTTGGCACTGATGTCATGACTGTGTTGATTCGAGGACGTTCCTTCTGCTTGGAGCTGTGGATTCGCTTGAGCCGAATACGCACCTTGCTGCCAATCAGGGAGTGTACAGTGTCACAGTCAGCGCTGTGGTAGCTGTGGATGACAAGCGCATTGTTGAGCAAGGGTCTTCGGGTGATCTCGAAGTCCAGCTGATGCCAGTGACGGGATCTGGGGTGCCTCCAGGACACTCTGTTGTGTGGCTTGGTGAGGAAGGTGTTCGTAATACAGAAGTCGTGGAAGGAGCGAAGCTCAAGTAACCACTGTCCGCTCTCGTTGAGCTTGGCGAGGAAGGTGTTCGTAATACAGAGGAAGGAGCAAAGATCAAGTAACCGCTGTCCGCTGTCCGTTCTCGTTGAGCTTGCCGATGCCGAAGAGGCCGATGCAGCGGGGCCAAGAGCTATGTTCTGCACCAATTGGAGTATTGAAGTCCCCGAGCAAGAACAAGCGTTCCTTTGCAGGTTCCTCTCTGATCTTCCAGATCTTCCTAGAACTCATCATTAACCTCGGCTGTAGAGCAGAGTGTGGGGGCGTAGTCTCTGAGGATGTTTGTTGGTCCAAAAGAGATTGTGAGCCGGAGAGAGAGGATTCGCGCTGTCCCTTTGGAAGGTGGTTCATCTGAGCATAGAAGAGAGTTTCGCACTGCGAATTCGACGCCATACAGTCTTTGCCAAAAGAACGAGTAGTCCTTCCACCTGAGTCTGCAGATTGAGGGGAGTCTTATCTCTTGTAGCGGGGCGATGTCAATATCGAACCTCTTCAGCTCGCGGTCGATGATGGCTGCTTTCCTGGCGTCGTCACCTTGCTGGAGGTCGCCAGAAAGGCCAAGACACGTCGTTCTGACGTTTCAGGTTGCCAGCCGCAAGGCAAGTACTTTGATTTTTTTCTTTTATTGCCTGGTGCAGGGTATACAGTCTGCTCTTCGGTCTTTCCCCTGAGCTCCAGGCACCCATTGAAGCAGCAGACTGTGGTGGGTCAGCACCTTATTGGCTGGAGGCTGCCCGGTTTCAGGCGGGTGGTAGCTGACCAGTGGAACGTAATGGTCCCTTCCATCATAGGGGACATCCCATAGCGCCAGAGCTTATGCCAATACGCTCTGGGCTTATAACCAGTAACCGCTGTCTTCGAGTTGTTTCTGTCACTGAGAAAGGAATACTTGAGTGACCTCTCCAGGGCGCAGGCCTGGGCGAAGTGTGTGGAAATCTGGGGTTCCCAATCACCAGAATTCCCCCTCTTGGCTTTGCTGACAGGATCCAACGAAAATGACAAGCCAGTGCAGTATGGTGCCAGCGCAGTTGCAGGAGTTGCCGGATGGTGTCACAATGTGTCGACCAGCCGCCTCAGGGGCTCCCCTCTGGATTTTGATTCAGGGTTTACTCCATTAGACTTTGTCAATAAAGCTATCTGACCCACAGCTGGTTAAGATAGAATTGGTGTTGCTTGGTAGGGATGATCACATTTTTGGTAATGATGATCCAATTATAGGAGACAAAGGGTTTGACCAAATTATCCTGTTTGCTAAATATTGTGTACATAAATGGAAAAAGCGGTAAGATCAAACTTAACCCCCAACACTTTTTGAAAGAATTAAAGAACAAATATGAAATTAAAGAATACGTGCACTACATGAAAATTCAATTCACAGAATAGCATAAGAAGTGACACCCCTGTCAGAATCTTGTGGAAAGTAGCAGATAAAAATACCACGGTCGAGAAATGTAGATAGTTCCAATATTTTCCATAGATTGTGGTACTAGTACGATATTTTCTTTGATTACTGTAACAATTCGATGTGTTGATGGAATGCGTTGTATCTTAGTTACTAGATAGATCGCTTTTCCTTTACATGTCGTAATGATCAAATGCATTTTTTTATGTGTGCATAAAACCAAGATTTAAGACGAAAAATGACAGCGTTACCTTCAGAAATCAAAAGGGGCAAAATGGGCCAGGCACCCTCACAATGCCTGGACGTAAAACGCTGCTGAGCGACTTGCCCTCTGTGGTAGCTGACAGACCTTTTCACTCACTTTATTCAGTGATTTCAGGCAGCAGCACGCTCTCCATGTCTGGGTGTGCCAAGGCACAGGAGGGTGAACTGGTCAATTCTTGACATGAAGATCCTTCTCTTTTCCATGGCCTGCATAAGTAATGTATGTCTTGTCTGTCGACGTACCCTTTCCACAGCCAAACACTTACCAAACGATCAGTGTCGACGTACCCTTTCCACAGCCAAACACTTACCAAACGATCAGGTACGTCAGCACAGTTCCTTACATCTGTTAAACAGGAAACAAACCAAGCAGGCATCATTAACAGGCACTAAGCACAGTTCCTTACATCTGTTAAACAGGAAACAAACCAAGCAGGCATCATTAACAGGCACTAAGTACAGTTCCTTACATCTGTTAAACAGGAAACAAACCAAGCAGGCATCATTAACAGGCACTAAGCACAGTTCCTTACATCTGTAAAACAGGAAACAAACCAAGCAGGCATCATTAACAGGCACTAAGCACAGTTCCTTACATCTGTTAAACAGGAAACAAACCAAGCACGCATCATTAACAGGCACTAAGCACAGTTCCTTACATCTGTTAAACAGGAAACAAACCAAGCAGGCATCATTAACAGGCACTAAGCACAGTTCCTTACATCTGTTAAACAGGAAACAAACCAAGCACGCATCATTAACAGGCACTAAGCACAGTTCCTTACATCTGTTAAACAGGAAACAAACCAAGCAGGCATCATTAACAGGCACTAAGCACAGTTCCTTACATCTGTTAAACAGGAAACAAACCAAGCAGGCATCATTAACAGGCACTAAGCACAGTTCCTTACATCTGTTAAACAGGAAACAACCAAGCAGGCATCATTAACAGGCACTAAGCACAGTTCCTTACATCTGTTAAACAGGAAACAAACCAAGCACGCATCATTAACAGGCACTAAGCACAGTTCCTTACATCTGTTAAACAGGAAACAAACCAAGCAGGCATCATTAACAGGCACTAAGCACAGTTCCTTACATCTGTTAAACAGGAAACAAACCAAGCAGACATCATTAACAGGCACTAAGCACAGTTCCTTACATCTGTTAAACAGGAAACAAACCAAGCAGACATCATTAACAGGCACTAAGCACAGTTCCTTACATCTGTTAAACAGGAAACAAACCAAGCAGGCATCATTAACAGGCACTAAGCACAGTTCCTTACATCTGTTAACAGGAAACAAACCAAGCAGGCATCATTAACAGGCACTAAGCACAGTTCCTTACATCTGTTAAACAGGAAACAAACCAAGCAGACATCATTAACAGGCACTAAGCACAGTTCCTTACATCTG
>CM031603.1:9157503-9212503 GCA_018398815.1 Conus ventricosus | reverse complement strand
GTCCCAACCTCTGCGCCACCTCAGAGGCAGTGCACCCACGCCGCTCATTCCGACACCCCGTCCACAGCCACAGACCGGTCGGCCCCGCTGCAGCCCCGGCACCAACAATCCACAGGGAGCAGTCAATGTCAAGTCGTTAAGAGGCAACCCACCGGAGGAGACACTGCACTGCTGCCGAGTCACTTCGCTGGTGTTCAGTGGCGCCTGTTCTGATCTAACATACACAGGACACCACCTACTAAGCCCCTACTGACGACAATAATTGCTTAGTCGCGGAGCCGGCGTGAGTGAGCTCTCCCTCCGGAGGGCGCCACCACGTCCGTCCAACGACAGCCCCCATGGACTCGCCGATACCGGTGACCCCGACGGAAGCAAACCAAGGCACAGACGCGGAGCGACATTGAAATTGAGGTCACCATGAGAGCAGGGCATGAAGGGCCACAGAATTTGAGACATTTTTTTAAATGCTGATCAATGGGAATGAGGATGATTAAGAAGATGCTACGGATTTCCATTTCGGTCTGAGACTACATGACAGGGCTGTACTCTACGCTTCCTTTCATAATATACCATGGCGTCAACCAGGCCCGAGAGATACAGGCACCTGCAGTGTTGGTCAGGAAATTTGAGCAACACTCTCAGAAACGCATCCATTAAGTGGATGAAACTCGACTGTGTGGTCCCAGTCTTCCCAACTGAGTCTGCAGCAAACTCAACTCTGGGTAGGACCGGTCGGGGCAGAAAAAACCCACATGACTCTGATGGGATTCGAACCCACGACCTCCCAGCCGGGAGTCCGCGACGCTAACCACTTCGCCACGGCGGTTGGTACAAGTGTTGTGTACTTGAAATGCACATGTTATTCTGTGTAGTATGTCTTATGTGTGTGGAGAGAGAGAGAGAGAGAGAGAGAGAGAGAGAGAGAGAGAGAGAGAGAGAGAGAGAGAGAGAGAGAGACAGCGATGCCACAATAATCGTCCTCCACCCTCCCTCCCCCATTTTTTTTTCTTTCATGAACTGTTCATACATTACCCTGGACTAAAGTTATTAGCGACAATACATCGATATGCAGCCGTAACTACGACGAGAGAGAGAGAGAGAGAGAGAGAGAGAGAGAGAGAGAGAGGAGAGAGAGAGAGAGAGAGAGAGAGAGAGAGAGAGAGAGAGATGCTAAACATTACTGTGGAATTTGAATAAAAAGCAAAATACATCAATGTAATCAACAGTAATAAGGAAACACAATCATCATCATCATGTAGTTACACAAATTAAAAGTATTAGGACATCTAGTCAATTAGTGACCATGTACCATTAAAATCAGTGACCACAACATTTATTCATCATGATATACTTACAATCATTAATAAATTAAGTGGTAACCATATCTCTCATTTATCGGAATTTGAATAAAGAGCAACAATACATCAATATAATAATCAACAGTAATCAGGACCCACATTTGTCACCATGTAGTTACAGAGATCAAAACTATTAGGACTGATGACAACGCAGTGACCACAACATTCATTCATCATTACATACTTAGAATCATTAATAAAACCAATCGTAACATATCTCTCAAATATCATTATCTGGTTTAAAAACAAATCATAGAAAGGAAGCGGCATATCAGTTTAAATATGTAGTAAAACAGAAGGTGTACCCTGGTATATGTATTTTGTCCCTAATAGTAATGGTCAGCTGTGAAATGTGTAATTTAGTTTTTCCCTGAAGGATTCTGCATTATGAGTGCATCGGAAATGTAGTGGAAGTGAATTCAAAACCACACTTGCAGAGTAAGATAAGCTTGATTTACATACATCTATTCTAGGTGTGTGAACCTGGAATTTAGCTGAATCCCTAGGGTTTATGTTCAATTCAGACTGAAGAGTTTCTCGTGCTAAACCTGACGCAATTGTTGTGCATTAGCAAACATTTGCCAACAGCAAACATTTCTTTTAGCGGAAAAGCCTCTACTTTAGTATAATCCCCTTCACTAAGACCAGACGATTTTAACAGAACTGCTTTAAGTGCTCTTTTGTAGACACTCTTAAGAGGTTTCATGGCATTAGCACTAGCAGAATCAAATAGTGTTGAACAATGATTGATTGAAGAGAGAATATGTGCGTGTACGAATAATTTCCTGGCATGAAGGTTTAAGAAATGCTTAATCCTGCACAGGTGTGACGAAACATTTGACAAAACCATCCGATCAGTCCCACTAAAACCCCAAACCAAAAAAATAGATTTCAAATCTATGCCCAATCTCCTCTCTCAACCCTCTCCCCTCTCCCCCTTTCTCTCGGTTACGACGGTGCGCATCGCACGACTGACACGATCTATGACAGAGAAAAAAATTGCATCACGACAAACTCGAGACGCCTTTCGTTCTTGCTGGCCTACCCCCCCCCCCCCCCCCCCCCCTCTCTACCCTCCTCGCCCCGGACGGGGAAAATTTCATTTTACATTGTTGAAATTACCAGTCTCACCACCCACCCCCCTTTCCCGGCACTTTCTTCACCCCCTTCCCTTCTATCCCGTGAAAACTATTTAAAAACATACAATTGTTCTTTGTCACTGAATGACGAACCTTCTGTCGCTTTTCTTGCACACCTTCACCAGATGGTCGTGCTTCTTCAAACTTTCGTTTTGTTTTTGCTCGTTCTAACTTGCATTTGCTGAACTTGCCATAACAAGTTCTGTGCCACTTAGACCTGGTTATTGATCAGGTCGTCTGCTGTGATGCTTTCGTCAAAGGGAAGAGTCACAGGTAGCATGTGCAGTCCGCGAAATTCACTGACGATATTCAGAAAGTTTTTATATGGCTGCGACTTGTCTTGACTCCCATGGGCCTTCAAGGGGCAGTTCCCACTTCTCACTAGTTGTTTGTTGGCAAATCAAACAAGCTTGCCAATCCATCCTTCATCCACTATAAGTCAACCCTTAAACAGAGTAAAAGATACAATTAACTTTTATTTTTATAAGAAATAAATAATTACAAAATAAAAAATTACAAATACAAAATTTTAATTCTTAGTTTCTTTTAGTCCAGTGGCTTCTTGGATGACTCATTTCAAATAATGAATGTATTCGAAGAATCTTTTTTCATTTGATTAATGTCGGTTGTCAAAGACACGGCCACAACCAATAATTTGTCCGCGGTCGCCACGCTTTGTCAATTAAATCGTCTGTTTCTCGGAAACTATTGCTGTGCTACCTTGGAACATATCAAAATCTGCAAGCATAAAGCATGTAGACCACCTAGAGAAAATATGGTGCTTTTGTCCACTCTGTCCCCATCTCATCAAATAATGGGTCTTACAGCCCTCACTAAGAAGCACTCTCAAGAAACAGCTGCAGATTGGCGAAGACAATTGACAGCTGCTGCAGCAGAAAAGCGAACCCATAGAAAGGGGATGACAGCCAACGAACCAGTGTCAGCATACAGATGTGACCATTGTGACAGAGACTGCCACTGTCGTATCGGTCTCTACAGACATAGGCGACGCTGCTCGGAGCGAGCAGACAGCCCGGACAGATATAAATATTAGGTCGGATATACTCTATCCATGGTCAGCTATGACCGACGAAGGCCTACTACTACTACTTCTGCCATTATTACTATCTTTATACTGTCATAATATCATTACTATCATAACTGTCATCATGATAATCATCATTATTATCAATGCTGATTATCATCACATCATTACTATAATTACTGTCATCATCATCATCATACATCATCATCATCATCATCATCATCATCATCATCTTCATCATCATCATTGATGTCTTTGTTGTTGTTGCTATCACCATCATTATTATCACTATCATGCATATAATTACTAGGCTCTATCATCACTAATCCCATTACCAGCAGACAGTTGTAGAAATGATAGGAATTTTTTTTTTCCTTTTTAAACGTGAATGTCTGTGTATGTGTGTATGCCCCCACCTCTCACCCCCTCTTTATTTCCAACCCTTCCCTTCTTCCCTGCTTCAATAATACTATCAACCTTTCACTCTTTGATCGTCCCTATTTCTTGTCACCTACCGTTACCATTATTAACATACAATACGTATCCTCACAACCTTCTCCTTACTCCGGTAACACTATATACTTTTACTCATTGACCATCTCTAATCCTTTAGACCGACTATTACTAGTGACAACATTACTTTTATTATTATTGCCATTAGTAGCACAGTCATCACATCATCATTATCAGCACTATTATCAGCGGCTTCATTAGGGAAAAACCCAACTAACTTTATCATTCTTATTATCTCAATTAGTGTTAACCATTATCTTTATCACTTCTATCACTATTATGATCACTATCATAATAACCAAGTATAATTCTCCTCTGTCTGTCTGTCTGTCTGTCTGTCTGTCTGTCTGTCTGTCTGTCTGTCTCTCTCTGTCTCTCTCTCTCTCTGTCTTCCTCTCTCTCTCTCTCTCTCTCTATATATATATATATATATGTGTGTGGGTGTGTGGTGTGTGTGTGTGTGTGTGTGTGGTGTGTGTGTGGTGTGTGTGGTGTGGTGTGTGTGTGTGTGTGTGTGTGGTGTGTGTGTGTGTGTGTGTGTGTGTGTTGACAACTTCATAACTGTTACAAATGCTATATTACTACTATTATTAACATAATCATTAGTCTTTTACAATGTATCTGACATTCCAACTAACCACTTTTCCAGCCTTCTATAGCATCACTATCATTATAAATATATAGTTGCAATCATGATACTATCAAAACTATTAACATACACATCATAATTGTTGATATACCTATTACATTTCATCCTTCCCATAATTTGTGCCTTCCATCTCCTCTTGTTCTTCCTGTCCTCCCTCTCCCCCTCCTCCTTTTTCTTCATCCCTTACCTTAGTATTAGTATCTGTTCTACTACTATTATCGGTACTATTATTAATGTTATTTTTGTCATGATGTTTCTGTATCATACTTTTATCACCAGTACTATCATTACCATTACCGTCACTACTGTTGTTAGCATTACCATCATTATTACTAATACCATTGTTACTATTGATATTACTATCATTACCATTAACATAGCCATCGTCATCGCTACTAAGACTGTTGCCGCAGTAACCATGCTGTTTGACAATCCTCTAACCCACTCTCCTTTCTCCCATACTACAACTGCTATTGCCTTATTATCACCAAAAGTGGTAAAAATCCTTTCTTTATTTCTTTCAATATTTTGATCACCATCATTATCATCAATATTATTCCTGTCAGTATTTTTCATAATCATCATTACTTCCTCGACTCACACATTGTCTCCTTCCGGAGAGCCTCGTGTTCATTCAACGCCTATCTTTCACCGAATCGGATGAAAGCAAGTGATTGCTGATTCGTTTTCGTTGTCCTGAGTATTTTGTATCTTTTCAGAAGAAGAACTGAGAGGTCGAAACGCAACGTGTTTTGTCTTGTGTTTTGTTTGTTTCTTGGTAGAGCTTTTTATAAAAACAGTTTTCAAATTTGTTCAGATTTCCGCCTGCAGTCTCCTCATTTTGCAACTGAAAAAGTGTGATAACAGCACAGCCAGTTTTTGTTGTATTAGTATAATTTTGTATTTTGTTGAGAAAAGGTCAGCAAATCTGGGGGAGAAGTATTGTACTAAGAATGCGGGTTGGAAGACGGGTGTGCTTCGCCTTTCCTAAGAGAGTATTTGTGGCACCAAATAACTTAAAATTTTGGACATGCCATAAAATTTCAAAAGCTGGTGACTGACTTTGCACAGTCTGCTAAGGCTGTAACACAGTTTCTTGTTGCTTGGAAGCTTTGGCGTTGGTCAGTCAGTCTGTTCAGGCGACACGCTTTCCCAGATGAGGCGGAAAGACACTGGAGCATGGCTGTCCGAGATGGCCCGAAAGCTTTGAAAAAGCTGGTCAGATGGCCAAAGTGACAGGCTGACCATCAGCTGGTCATATGGCCAAAGTGACAAGCTAGCCATCAGATTTCCCAACGATGACTTCCCCGTCAATGGTGGCCAGTCTACGCGCATCATGGTACCGTCTGGCCACAGGAGGCTTGATGGAGGTGAGGTCCAGAGCCACAGAGTTGTGGTCAGACGCCAGGGCTGGGTGGACAGTCGATGACTTGAGGATACACACTTTATCTCTAGGGCCACATAGTCAACAATGCCCTTTGATGTGGGTTGGCTTGCTGACGGACATAAGAAGACTGGGCAGGTAAACTATGCCCAATATCTAAGTAATATATTCTTAAGGGCAATTAAAAAGAAACTTTTAATAAGCAAGAGCGAGATGCTAACTGTTTATAGTATTGTCATATTCCATCAGATCTGCAACAGCCCAATGAACAAGGCAAAGATATCTTGAATGCCACACAAGCTGCACATTGGCTTCTACCTGTCCCATCCATGATTTTCCACGACTGCAACATGTAGTGGATTTTGGAGATTTCCCAGTGCTCTGATATATGCCTCACCCATTCTAGCTTGTGTCTTGCCTGCATTGAAGGAAGGTTAAGCAGTATTGCACAGTTTCAACTGCCATGCTGTCATGGTTCCCAAAATTTATCTCATTGCTTCAGTTAGAATTCTTTCTAATTTAAAGATTGCTTTTCGACAAGGTTGTAAGCCCTAATCCATAATCAATCACACTGAATGAATACAAGTGCGTCATACAGTCTGTAGAGATGGTGTTGTTCAATGTCTTTAGCTGCCATTGCGTTCATGGCAAACAGACCTTTTTTGCATATAAGAACAATATTCTCAACATGTTTTCTAAAGGTCAGCATTGTATCAAAGCCTATACCCAATAGCGTAGGTTGTCAATGATTCAATTGGTATTCAGTCGACGGAAACTGGTGAGGGTAATTGTCTTGATGTCTAGTTGCTGAAAGTGCACACCAATATCTGGGATTTTATAGTGCTGATGTATTATCCAGTTGTTGTTTTTTTGGCCATCTATGAGCAATATTGTTCAACTTCTGCTGAACCGCCTACGTTCTTTTTTGAGCATTCTTGAATGGTTTGTAGATCAGATTGGCATCTTGTAGTGTCACGTTCAACCAATGCCGTTTCTGTGGAGGTCTATTGAGTAGTGAGAGGATCAGATGAGGGAGACGACGATTTCCTTTAGAACCCCCAAGTTTTGTGGCAAACTACTTGGAAATCGATTCACTCATCGCTGAGAAAGTAATACAGATAAACTACCATGGCACAGTGTCAGATTTTGGATAAGTGTCCGGCAGAAAGGAAGGTCGCATAAAGAACAAAGAACCAAGAAAGGAGGGACAAGCAATTTACAAAACGAAGTGTGAACACAACCAGATATAGCAGTGTAGACATTTTCACGAGTAATGCATTTTGCATTCAGGAAGATTTTCTGTTTGTTTCTTTCACGTTCTTTTTTTCACACTTATTTCTTTCCATTGCATGCTTTTTAATGAGTAGATATGTGAAAATGTAAGCTGATGGAAAGGCATCCTGAGCTCACAGGAGTTGAACTCAAACTCCCAACTGTAAATATTCGTGAAAAAGTACAAACACGAGTTCTGAGGTTCTTCTTCTTTTTTTCCTCACCACAGAAACACATGCTTGCTTCTCTTTCTCCAAACGTTTCGCTGTTTCACCAGAGACAAATGACCAGGGTTTCCCCACCATTCGTCTATGTTTACAATAAAGTCACCTGATTTGTAACAAATTGTCATGAACTGTGCCCACGTTTGACAGTTTCACGTGTGTTTTAGTGGTGAAATGTGCTTATCAACAGAAAACATAAAAGCTTGCACAAGATCTCTCTCTCTCTCATCTCTCTCTCTCTCTCTCTCTCTCTCTCTCTCATCTCTCTCTCTCTCTCTCTCTCTTAGGCGATTGAAACAGACACCCCACTCGTGGAATTGACGGTAAGACGGTAAAATTCTAAAGCTCTCCGCACCCGTTATCGCAGAAACGTTAACTTACATTTACAACCTCTGTATAGATAAACAATGCTTTCCATATACCTTAAAAAAGGCAAAAATCATACCAATATACAAATCAGGAAACACTACTGATCCATCAAATTATAGACCTACTTCGATTCTATCAGTTCTTTCTAAGCCATTAGAACTCCACATCAATAAGTGTCTCCATTCCCATGCAGTAAAATACGATTTAATCCACCCAAATCAATCAGGGTTCAGAGAAAACCATTCATGCCACACAGTGCTAACTAGACTAATAGATAGATGGCTATTAAACATGAACTACAAACAATTTTCAGGAATTCTCTTCGTAGATTTCGCAAAAAGCCTTCGACGTTATAAATCATGAACTTTTACTCAGAAAACTAACTTTGTATAAGCTATCATACAAAACACTGAAACTGATTTCATCTTTTCTGTCCAACCGACAACAAATTGTGTCCGTAAATACATACAAATCTAATTTTCTTCCCAACAAATTTGGAGTCCCACAAGGGACAGTATTAGGTCCTCTGTTGTTTTCATTTTACATCAATGATCTGCCATTGTACTTGAAAATAAACAGCGAAATGTTCGCTGATGATACAACTTTAGACACAAGTAATTCTGATGCCCAACAGTTTGCAGTGACATCCAAGAAAACATCAATCTTTTGGTTAAATGGACACGATTTAATCACATGGCTATCCATCCTCAAAAAACTAAATTCATGATGATAATACTAGACAGAAGCGTCAAATTCTAAGCCAGAATATACCAGTACTTTGTATTTCAAATGAAACCATCGAAGAAGTATCCAGCCACAAAGTCTTAGGAATAACAATAGATAATAATCTAACTTGGTCAAAACACTTAGAGTCTTTATCTAAAAACGTTGCAAGAAAACTACATCTTCTAAAAGGATTAAGAACTTCTTAAATTTGCATGCAAGAAAACTATTTTTTCACTCTTATATTCAGCCTATTATCGACTATGCCTCAACGCTTTGGGACTCAGCGAGCAAAAATTCACTCAAACCACTAATTAGCCTTCACAAAAGAGCTGTCAAAGTAACATTAGGTCATTCATCTTCACTGGTAGATTCAGACTATAAGCAATCAGGCATTCTCCCCATTTAAAGCCAAACTTCTATACAATAAAGGACTCTTATGCATAAGGTACTCCATGGAAATGCTCCACTTTCTCTAACAAATATGTTCACTTTTAACGACTATCGACATTCACATAAAATAAACCCCCCGTTTGCCATGATTAATCTATACAAGTCTAGTCTGGCGTATTCCGGGGTTGGCTATGGAACCATATTCCTGAAGAACTTAAAAATCAATCAAACTTTAAAAAGTTCAAGTCTAAATTTTCACAAATATCTTATGAATGTCTCAGATTTGACTGCACTATACCTGAAAATGTATTGATAATTCTCAATTCAGATTCAATTTAACAAACATGGGATGTTCGAAGTTGACTTAATTCTACGCAAATTGCAGTGATCATCCTGTGCCATTAATGTGTTTTTTTTCAAAGTTTTTCGTTGGTGATTATCTATATCTGCTTCATTGTCTTTCTCTTCCTTTATCTCTGCCTTTCTTTCGCCAGTCGGTCGGTCGGTCGGTCGGTCGGTCAGTCGGTCGGTCGGTCTCTCTCTCTCTCTCTCTCTCTCTCATCTCTCTCTCACTCCTCTCTCTCTCTCTCTCTCTCTCCCTCTCTCTCTCTCTCTCTCCCCATTCACACTCCCCCCTATTGCCCCTGATCATTTTTTTCCTGTTGTTGTTGTTGTTTGTTTGGTGTTGGTGGTGGTGGTGGTGGTGGTGGTGGTGGTGGTATTCACTGGTTTCTTTTTCTTCTATCTTCTTTTTTGTCAAAGGTTCCCGTGCAAGGAATTGTTGCATTTTATTTCTGATTTGCTTTTTACTATATATGGATTCCCCCCCCCCCCCCCCCCCCCCCCCCCCCCCGAGGGCTGGATGTAAAAAAAGTATTCATGCTTAATCCACTACCCTCTTAAAATAAAATTCGTTCGTTCGTTCGTTCGTTTCTCTCTCTCTCTCTCTCTCTCCTCTCTCTCTCTCTCTCTCTCTCTCTCATCTCTCTCTCTCTCTCTCTCTCTCTCTCTTTAATGACATGGACTCTGTCAAAAGTAAAGGACACGTTAGAATCAAAATCTCTCTCTCTCTCTCTCTCTCTCTCTCTCTCTCTCTCTCTCTCTCTATATATATATATATATATATTCAATTATAAACAAAGCTTGCTCTTATGTCTTAGATTGAAGAAATAAGGGGAGAGATCAGCATTCATATCTGCAGTGACAGTAAATACTGCCTAACTAACAGTATGTGCTCAAGTGGGTGGATGGGGAAAAATAAAATAAATGCTTCTCAAAATGAGCCTTCAGCAAGCTTATAATCTCCAATAGGGAGGAAACTCACTAACACATAACTCCTGTTTATATACCGATATTTCGAAACCTGGTTGTTTCTCCTCAGTGACCGCGGAAAGTGGTAATTTGACTCCTCTGCCTTTTCTGTTTTAAGAAGAATGCTATCCCAGAAAAGGCTGGTGTGCAATACCGTAGTATGTTTGTTGAGGTTTCCAAAAAATCAACCAAATGTGCCACCTAAGAAGCAAAAGAAAATCATGAAAGAGCAAAACAAGCTACATTTTCTTGTGAAAAGTAGAAAATATAAAAGATAACCTCTTAAGACACAAGCGCTGAGGGCCAGTTCTTGGAATGAATCCGCAAGGACTAAATTACAAAAAGCTAATAAATTCCAAGGATAAGTACCGAGCACCATTCCAGCAACTTACAGGCAGCTTGGTGTTACAATGACTGCAAGAAATATTAAATTCTAAACAAAGCTGCTCTTATGTCTTAGATTGAAGAAATAGGGGGAGATAAGCATTCACATCTGCAGTGACAGTTAATACTGCCTAACTAACAGTATGTGCTCAAGTGGGTGGATGGGGAAAAATAAAATAAATGCTTTTCAAAATGAGCCTTCAGTAAGCGTATAATCTCCAATAGGGAGGAAACTCACTAACACATAACTCCTGGTCAATACCGATATTTCGAAACTGGTTGTTTCTCCTCAGTAAACCGCGGGGAAAGTGGTAATTTGACTCCTCTGCCTTTTCTGTTTTAAGAAGAATGCTACCCCAGAAAAGGCTGGTGTGCAATACCGTAGTATGTTTGTTGGGGTTTAAAAAAACCAACCAAAGGTCCCACCTAAGAAGCAAAAGAAAATCATGAAGAGCAAAACAAGCTACTTTTTTCTTTTTGAAAAGTAGAAAATATAAAAAGATAACCTCTTACGACACAATGCTGAGGGCCAGTTCTTGGAATGAATCCACAAGGGACTAAATTAAAAAAAGCAAATAAATTCCAAGGTAAGTGCCGAGCACCATTCCAGCAACTTACAGAGCAGTTTGGTGTTGCAATAAACTGCAAGAAATTTTTAAATTCTAAAAAAAAGCTTTGCTCTTATGTCTTAGATTGAAGAAATAGGGGGAGATAAGCATTCATATCTGCAGTGACAGTTAATACTGCCTAACTAACAGTATGTGCCAAGTGAGTGGGTGGGGGAAAAATAAATAAATGTGTGATGGTGTGGAGGGGGAAGGGTGTGCAGGTGAAGACAGGCAGATGGTGATATGTGCAGGAACCAAGGGGCAGCACCGGTCAAGAAGACACAGTGGACGAACAAGTTTTTCTCCTTTTATTTGCCTCCATAATAAGCTCAAACCAGGAACGCGGCCCTGGGAGAAATCTCTCTCGCACAGCACTCACGCACTGAGCACCCTCTGCCTCTCAACCAGTCGCCCCACATCAGGGAACACTGATCCATTTTCACACAAGCTCTACTATTAAAAGAATGTCCCGGGCCGCAGAGCCAGCAACACGGTGCCAGAACGAAACGGCCTCGCGAGGCCGGAACCAAAACAAAAATTTTGTGTTTTCTATCGCAGCTTCAGTTGTTGTCTGGCTCGCTGTCCGTTCAAACTTTTAAACAAATATTTACTATCGATGAAAACCTCAGAACACAAGGAATAAAATGCAGTAAGTCACTTTTGACAATTTTGTTCCTGTACTAAATCATTGCTGATTAATGTCCTAGAGTGAAGCCACTTTTAACGCGTTTACGTCATATTTTCCTCTATTTCAATAAAAGATACTGAAGAGCCTGAAATAATTTTACAATGAATGAACAGCTGGCATTTCGTTCTTTTCATAATACAAACTTCATTTTCCGAGACAGTGTCTAAGTGGAGAATTCTGTTATTAAAAATTACTAGAAAACACAGCTGACTTTTCACTTCGCCGGGCTGTCGGCGCCTACTTTTGACACAATTTCCAACTGAAAAATACTCTGTTGAAATGGTCTGTTAAATAATCAATTCTACACATTTTCAGTGTATTCATAACAGAAATGGAGTCATTAGCAAGATTTCGATCGGGAAGTCCGAATTTCGTAGAATGATAATTTGGATCAAAACTCCGACAATGAACGAAGAAGGCGACTTGCTCAAGGGAACCGGCGTCGTCAGTCATTTCGTATAGTCGCAAGCCTGTACGGAAAAGATCCTAATCATGCGATAGATGAAATGAGAGCTCATGAACATTACTTTTAACATGCATCTTCAGATTCTTCGGTTTTCCTCTTACTCTTTGTAAAATCAAGAATTATTCAATGTTCATTCGACAGACAATTGAAAATGGTGCCAAGATTGCTCGTGCAAAATCCCAGTTTAGAGAAAATATGGGCTTCTCAGCCCAGTACGGTTGCAATGAATCAAATACATTAATTTTTGTGACTTTAGCGACGTACATACAATTATGTAGGTTCTGAGGTATTCATGATTTAAAGAATTTACACAATTAAAAAATGAGATTCGACCAAGGGAGGTAAGGGGAAGATAACTCTCGAACAAAACATTTTCATCCATGAAAGGTAACCAAAAGAAATATATACACTGTCAGCACCCGGCTACAAATGCTTCTCAAAATGAGCCTTCAGTAAGCTTATAATCTCCAAAAGGGAGGAAACTCATTAACACATAACTCCTGGTCATATACCGATATTTCGAAACCTAGTTGTTTCTCCTCAGTGACCGCGAAGTGGTAATTGACTCCTCTGCCTTTTCTGTTTAAGAAGAATGCTATACCAAAAAGGCTGTGTGCAATACCGTAGTAGTTTGTTAAGGTTTCAAAAAACCAACCCAAGTGCCACCTAAGAAGCAAAGAAAAATCATGAAAGAGCAAAAAAGCTACATTTCTGTGAAAAGTAGAAAATAAAAAAGATAACCTCTTACGACACAAGTGCTGAGGGCCAGTTCTTGAATGAATCCACAAGGACTAATTACAAAACGCAAAAATTCCAAGATAATACCGAGCACCATTCCAGCACTTACAGAGCACTTGGTGTTGCAATGACTGCAAGAAATATTAAATCAAACAAAGCTTGCTCTATGTCTTAGATTGAAGAAATAGGGGGAGATAAGCATTCATATCTGCAGTGACAGTTAATACTGCTAACTACATATGTGCTCAAGTGGGGATGGGGAAAAATAAAATAAATGCTTCTCAAATGAGCCTTCAGTAAGCTTAAATCTCCAATAGGAGGAAACTCACTAACACATAACTCCTGGTCATATACCGATATTTCGAAACCTGTTGTTTCTCCTCAGTGACCGCGGAAAGTGGTAATTTGACTCCTCTGCCTTTTCTGTTTTAAGAAGAATGCTATCCCAGAAAAGGCTGGTGTGCAATACCGTAGTATGTTTGTTGAGGTTTCCAAAAACCAACCAAAGTGCCACCTAAGAAGCAAAAGAAAATCATGAAAGAGCAAAAAAGCTACATTTTCTTGTGAAAAGTAGAAAATATAAAAAGATAACCTCTTACGACACAAGTGCTGAGGGCCAGTTCTTGGAATGAATCCACAAGGGACTAAATTACAAAAGCTAATAAATTCCAAGGATAAGTACCGAGCACCATTCCAGCAACTTACAGAGCATCTTGGTGTTGCAATGACTGCAAGAAATATTAAATTCTAAACAAAGCTTGCTCTTATGTCTTAGATTGAAGAAATAGGGGAGATAAGCATTCATATCTGCAGTGACAGTTAATACTGCCTAACTAACAGTATGTGCGCAAGTGAGTGGATGGGGAAAAATAAAATAATGCTTCTCAAAATGAACCTTCAGCAAGCTTATAATCTCCAATAGGGAGGAAACTCACTAACACATAACTCCTGGTCATATACCGATATTTCGAAACCTGGTTGTTTCTCCTCAGTGACCGCGGAAAGTGGTAATTTGACTCCTCTGCCTTTTCTGTTTTAAGAAGAATGCTATCCCAGAAAAGCTGGTGTGCAATACCGTAGTATGTTTGTTGAGGCTTCCAAAAACCAACCAAAGGTGCCACCTAAGAAGCAAAAGAAAATCATGAAAGAGCAAAACAAGCTACATTTTCTTGTGAAAAGTAGAAAATATAAAAAGATAACCTCTTAAAACACAAGTGCTGAGGGCCATTCTTGGAATGAATCCGCAAGGGACTAAATTAAACAAAAAGCTAATAAATTCCAAGGATAAGTACCGAGCACCATTCTATATATATATATATATAAAATATATATATATATATATAATATATATATATAAATATATATATATATATATATATATATATATATATATATATATATATTTGTCACAGTCCAGACTGGAATCCAGTCCAATCCGGAATCGATCTAGTCCAAACTGGAATCTCAATATGGCCTAGGCCGTATTAAGATTTTAGTTTGAACTAGACCGATTCCGAATTGGACTAGTCCAAACAGGAATCTTAATACGGCCTAGGCCATATTGAGATTCTAGTTTGGACTAACAGCCACTCAAAACTGGAATTCAGTCCATATTTGAATTCGAGTTTGAACTAGCCCAAACTGAAATTGTGTCTGCTGGATATGATGGAATTATAATACTTGTTCTCTTAGGAGATCCAAGTAAACGTTGTTCTACTCAATTCTTAGCCGCTGACAATGCTTGGGTTATTGAACAGCAGAGCTGACCACTCAGACTGTTCCATTTTTTAAAAATATCTCTTTCATCCTTAAATGGATCCTCAAGCATAGGCGCAAAGATTATTTTATACTGTTTGCATGATGTTTTTAATTTTCAGGAACGTTTTACCTCTCCACACTTAAGTTTATTTTATTCTACTACCTTTTGCTGGCTGCTTTGGGGTGCTGTTGGATTCTTCTTTGAACCCTTGGTGGTGAGAACACCACAGAATTATGGACTGTGGTGTGTCTCTATTTGACGCCAAGAGCACAGACACAATCAGCCGTGTCTCCCTGATGAGTTCCGATCAAGCGGACTAAAGGGCCCAGGAGCAGGGGATACATATAGATCAGCCTTCGAAAGGAGAGAATGTAAATATACGGGTTCAAGACCACCCATCTTATTTTGCACGAAACCCCCCCTTTTCACATACCACGTCCTTCGCATGTCAGTTTTGGCCAAAATTAACACCTTTTCACAAACAAAATTAACACACAAAACCTCTAAAATCGACGTAATCGTTAATTTAAAATGGGGGTTACCGTGCAAAATAAGATTTGGTGATCGTGAACCCGAATATTTACATTCTCTCCATGACATAAAAATTAAGGGTTTACAGTACGCTCTTCTACTTCCAGCACCATTAATAAATCAGAACAAACAACTGCTCTCCCATTTTGGTTAGTTATTTTTTACATCTAATGAATTTATAGGCCCATTAATTAATTCTTTAAATTCACTGTTTTTTCCAACTGAGATTAATCGATAATCGCAAAACCCCGCCCTAGTTGATGGCAAAACCTTTAGAACTGTAGACGGATAGCCATCAAAAAATTAGCATCTGTTTTTAACTGTTGTAAATGAACATACAACATTGGGTTCACGAGAAAATCAGAAGGTTTATTACCTTCAAATTGATAAACATCTTCTCTTGTACTAAATCTATAAGCTCTGTCACTACTGTGAAAGCCTAAGATTTTAGCTAGGCCTTTAGGAAAAGTGTACTCTCTTCTTTCTTCTAGTGGGAAATGTATAGTAATTCTGAGGTTTGCTTCGTTAATTTTTAACAATATGCCAAATTCGCTGGGTACTTCTTTTAAAAAGCAAACGTTATAGTAACCATCAGGTATTTTTACATGAGTTATTTGATTGCCCACCTCGTTACTAATATTGATCCAGTTATTTTGAGCTCCTTCAGATATGTTAACCCACATAACTTTAAAGCCAATTTCTTTAAGAGCAATCCTACAACTCCCGCGCCAATTGACAATTGGATACGTTAAGAACACATGCTCGTTTTGCTTGGTTATATAGATGTACATCTTTTTTATAACTATTTTAAAAACTATTTAAAAAATAGAACCTTTTAAATATAACGAAAGTGCCACTTACAATGTAGGAGCGTTTTATAACCCCAAATCTTTGGACTTCAGTTTACTAACCATTGCAGTAGACGACTCATATGGCTTTCAAGTCAGACTTGTAAACCCACTAACTAAATATTTAAATCCGCCAATAAATAGTGATAGAGTGCCATCAGCATGGTCATCTCGCCCTATGACGTTTTACCAGAATCAGTTAAATTTTGCCATTTACTGCGCAACTACTGGCTGCAGTGTTTCATTGCAAACCATTTAAACCACCCCAATCTTTTAGTAAGGTCAGTATATAACTTTCATGTTTATTACCAGTACAGACGAATACTAACTGAACTACAAGTGGCCCTCCCTAACGACAACGCTTTTAATCCGTTTAAAAGCCTAATGGACAATAATGCATATGAAAGAATCTGCAACGAATTTAACATTAATCTTTCAACTGATTTTAGACAAAAGTTAGACCGCAATCATGGGTTAGGCACATTGTATTTGTGGGCGAACGTAGAGAATATACTTATGACTACTGGCCTGGCCACACCTCTTTTCAACCAAACAAACAAGTTCGATTGGGGTCAATTGAACAAAAACACCCTAATGCTTGGCAACATTTATCTTAGATGAAAGTGAAGGCCTAACAATGCCAGGAGTGCAAAGGCTCAATGACTCCATAAGGACATACGTTTGGTGTCTATTAGGAGCACAAGCACAGACCAAGTCTAGCATAGTAGATCAGTCTACGGGCTTTGATGCCAGAAAACAATTTCTAGCCAATTTAGAAGATGCTATTAACTCTGCTGTTGATTTGCCTGCCAGCATACAAAGTATCAAGACGTTCTTGCACATGTTAGGTCAAAGGTTGACTTTGTTGTAGGCCATGGATTATACATGCGACCCTCTGACCTTAGACTACAGATTGGCATGATACAGAATTATAACAATGAAATCCTCATAGCTGGAGACGACCAAAACTTAGGGCACAATCAAGGTTTAACCACGAGGCCTGCCCCATCCATTTTAAAAAAAGTACCTAGCCCTGAAGAAAGCGATCCAGTTATAAGCGCCCCACAGCCAGAAAGCAGCCCAGAAAGCACTCCACCTGTTAATGTACCTCGCACTGACAGTCATACTAACGAAAAGACAGCCCTTGTTGTATTTTTAACTTTACTGGATTAGCCATACTTTATTCCACTAAAAATTAATCCAGCAGCTAGCACTCCTAACGTCCACAGATGATCAGCCATATAACCAGCAACTTTGCCTATAGTAGACAAAACCCAACTAACAACACTGCCTATTATGCCAGGCAGAGCATCAAGCGCTTTGGCTGCTAACTTCTTTAATAAGTTTGCTAGATGATGTAATTGTTTTCTAATCCAACTTTTACCAGCTGGGGTGTTGGAGGCGATACTGACCCTGTTGGCACACTACCTGTTAAAGAATAAACGAGTGTAGAGATAGCAAACCCAACGGCTGATAATATGCTAACTATTGTAATCCCCTGTTCTCTGAACAGAGTCCTTATTCTTTCAGCTAGCGTAGTGTTTTCATAAAGTATTTTGTTTATAGTTTCTTTAATTCTGCTTGTTTGTGATGCTAGCTGCGCTCTGTTAGTAGACAGCACTTCTAACCTGGCCGCCCTTTGTAGCATTAAATCTTGTATTTTCTGCTGTATTCTAGCCTTTTCTTCTCACCCTAAATTGTTATCGTCTGCATCAGCTAGTTTATTTTTTTCTTCTTCTATCTCTCTATCTAGCTCACTAAGTTTTGCCAAATTGTTTTCTAGTTCGCCCCTTATTGACTTTAGACGATCATTAAGCCCCAGGATTTCACGCATTAGGCAATGGAGAATCGTCAATTGTTTTCTAATGTTTTTCTGACTGTTTCCTCATTAAAACTCGTCTCAATTTTTGTTGCTGCATCATTTATTCTTGGTCCTAAATCTTGAAAAGAGGCCATTTCTATTTCAGATCGTGTTGGCAACTCTTGCCCCAAGTTCTGTAAAAGACTAACAGCCTCAGGCCTTAAATTTAAAATGTTTAATCGCCTTTGGTCGGCAACAGGAATCCTCTGTCTAATAGTGTTTAGTTTTAAAAACTTATTTGGGGTCTGGCTTTGTAGTAACTCTTACAAAATTTCCTCTGCCAGTTCTTATATAACAGATGGTTGCTTTATCCATCTTAAAATCAAAAGGACTATGACCTTCTGGCGGCTCTAGTCCCAAGCTTATGTAGAATGAGTTAATTCTATTTGTTAATAGTTCTGCACGAGATGCGCTAACTGAAGGGGTGTTTCTGCTTCTTCCAATGAAGTGATTGAAGAACCTTCTGCTGCTCTTTCAAGTTCTTCGCGCAATGAAGGAGCTAATTCTGTTTCATCTTCTTCAAATGAAGGGCCTCGCAGATCTCTTTCTTCTTCAGAAGGATCAGGCACGCCAAAATTTTCAGACATATTTTTATTTATATTCTTTTTGTTTTATAAAAATGAACTCATACAGTTGTGACCTTGATCCATACAGAAAAGAGAAGGAACCCCATGGCGTAAAGGGTATAAGGCAGACTGTAATTAGTGTAAATACTCCATCAACAGTTCAGCCTGGACAAGTTTTAATAGTCAAGTTTCCGGATCTTGGCGCTGGCGATGTTATAATGCCAGGCACTGCTAAACTATCATTCAAAATAGATATTACATCGACAGATTCTAATGCTACTGTTGTTGTTAATTTGGGCAGGGCAATCGTTAAACATATAGCAATCAAACTGGAGGGCAGAGAAGTCTTTGTACTAAGCGAGGCAGACATTTTTGCCCTCTATTCTGACCTATGGTTGCCTAAAAAAGAAAGAAAAGAGAAGTTTATCAGGGAATACAAAGCTCAAACGGTCTCAGCACAGGCTTAAAAGCGGGGGATGCAAAGAATGATGTTAAAGATGAGGCAGTAGCAGAAGCATTTGGCAACAGATTCTGCATCCCTCTAGATTTTGAGCTGTTAAAGACGCATATGCCATATTACCAAGGCGCACTAAAAGAAAAACTTACTTATGAACTGACATTTAATCCTAGCGATTCTGTTGTTCTGTCTGAAGACCCTTTAGCTAAATACACAGTCAGCGACATTTCTCTTGAGTTTGATGTTGTTACTAACCCTGAACTGGCCAGAACAATCTTAACCCAGTATAAAAATAAAACAGTTTATTTATTATGAAAGAGTTATACACTCCACTACAGAAAATAGAAACAAGCGAGACACTCTTTGGAACATACATCTAAATCAGTCTCTGAAGTCTTTAAAAGGAATTTTGTTCTTATTTACTGAAGAAACAACTCCTTTTCAGAGAGAATCAAAGCGTTTTATAATCCAAAAATTGAGAAGGGTTGACTGTGCAATAAATGGCAAGTCTGATCAGTTGTATTCGGGTCGTGGTCTTTTACCTCACCAACACTTGATGAAATAAGAAAGTTGTTCGCTGGAGGTAGGCAAAGGGATCCTGCAGTTGATCGTGTATGTAAAAAACTTCGCCTTTATGATGTAAGACTCGAAGACTACTTAATAACCAAATATAGGTTGTGGGTGGATTTTAGATCTACATTTGACAACAGATTGTTTGGAAGTGGAGAAAGGCTAGGGCAGATGGTATAAAAATAAATATTCACAAGAAAGCAAACGGAAACGCCCCAATAAAAATACATGTTTTTATAGTTTGTGATGCTCAGTTAAACATTGAAGAAAACAGGCTAAAAGACGTGGCTTATTAAAATGTAGAAGAAATAACCTATTAAAAACAGATGGATAGTTTGAAGTTTCTGCCAAAAGATCTGCACTGTTCTCTTATCTGCGGGATTACTGGGTGTGGGAAAACTATCTTCGTACTTGATTTGTTACAAACAATTTACAGGTTTCATTACGAGCACATTGTTATATTCTGCACAACCATTAAGCACAACAAGTCTTACAAAGAAAGGAAGTTTATTTGGGCAGACGATAATATTTTTTAGTTGATCCTAGCGACAAGCTAAGCGACTGTTTAGAACATTACTATAGACTATTTGAGGGAACTGAAACACTGTTTATTATTGATGACTGTTCAGCTGAACGAGACATTGTTAAAAAAAGAAAAGCTCTGTCAAAGCTAGCCTTAGTGGACGTCACGCCTTAGTTTCTGTGGGCTCTTAACTCAAAAATATAAAAGCTGTCTTAAAAGACTTTAGATCGCAGTTAAAATCAGTTGTATTATTTTACACTAAGGACAAAAATAGTTTTGAAGAATGTTTTAAGTGAAAATTATATAATAAGGGACAAAGATGAGCTAAAAAAATAAAAGAGCAGTTAGAAAAATCTAAGCACGCTAAGCTATGCTTGTGGACTGACCCCCCAGTTCAATACGTTTGTTTATTATAATTTTAATATTAAAAAGAATGTCTCGGGGCCAGAATCAAAAGCGCAGCTAGCTCCTAAATGCACTGCAGTAGAGCTAAAAGACCTAGCAGACATAACTGAGTTTTTTCTAATAGGAGTGCCAGGAAATGTTTATGGATTTGAGTACACAGATGACAGGGTTTTACAAACGAACAGAAATTGAAGACAAAAAACGGCAGCAATATCCTACCCTAGAAGAGATAAGAAATTTAAGGGCAAACGATTTTGGCAAACATGAATACAAACTTCATAAAAGAGAGAATGCTTGGGCGTTGCTTCCTGAACTTGCTTGAATTTAAAGTTTGAACTACGAAGCACCAATGTATACTTTGATAAGAAAAACAATTTTAGAAAAGCCTTAAATACAGGCCCCTTTCTTGTTAGCCTGGTTCCAGGAACACAACAGAAAAAAACAGATTGAAATAACTTGGCAGGGTTCTGAATATATGCTACAGAGAAAGAAGTCCTTAGCTGAAGTGGGGGTGACACCGTCGGCTTAGAATTTACCCCAACGCTACTGACACTGCCTAGGCAAATGACGATAATTTTTCGCTTATTTATTACTCCGAGGGAGGGAGATCCTAGTTTGCCAGAACATACGTTAATTAGAGGTATACAGATAAAGGCTGAAAACTTGGATGCCCCTCTTAAGCTCGTTATTGCAATTACTAAAAACGGAGACGAAATAAACACCCTTGTATCATCTGACAAGGTTACTGTGAATGTTGACAAAGACAAACTAAACAGTACTCGACTTTATTTTTATTAAGTATGTTGATTTTATTGCGTTTTACTCTGTTAATGAAGTGCTGCCAAAAGAATTAATAAGAAGATATGTACAAGATTAATTTAAAAATAATCTTATTTAAAAAATGGAGGTTCAACAGTTTAGGTTTAGAGCAAATAACCGAACTTCAAAAGGAAATAGAAAGCGACTTGGATAAGTATAGAGTTACTAGAAAGAAATATGCTACAGCTTTAAATACTCTTTCTTATGTAATTACTGGCTCCTCAGCTGTAGCTAGCGTAAGTGCTGGGTCTAGTGTTGCTGTTTTAGCTACTGGGGTGGAGCGCCAGCCTCTTTACATTAGGGGGGCTTGGGTTAGGTTTAGGGGCTGTGTCTATGATTGTAAGTGCTGTTTAAAAAAAATAACTCCTAAATTACAAAAGCACACTGCCATTGTAGCCCTAGCATAAGCAAAACTTTGTTCATTAAGATTAAGAATAAGCAAATCATTACAGGATGAAAACATTACAGACGAAGGCACAGCTTTATTTTTCCGTCCCATGCGAGACACTTAGTTAAAGGGCCGAACAAACAAGACTTACACATTTCTAATCCAACATTTTTGTTGTTGTAGTCCAAGCACAGGCATAAAATCAAACTTGTGTACTAGTTAACTGGGGAAAATTAAGTTCCCAGAAATGATGACGTCATTTTTGCACAATTGTGTGTGTGTGTGTGTGTTGTCATTGTTTGAATATCGCCTGACCACTTGTGTACAAGCTTTCATGCCGTATCTATATTATCTACGGGAAAATAAACCTAGTCGAGTTTGGTATTAAAATAATTGTCGGAATTTGCCTATTCAGTCATCTCAAAAGCACAGATATATTACATTTTTTCATGACAACTACTAATTCTAAAACAAACAGCCCCACTTGTAATGGCCGCTCAGCAATGCCGAACACATTGTTGCCAGACCGGCTTTACACAGATGACATTCATTTGCCTAGTACAGCGCGGTTACCTGGCTGGTGGGAGCAGCCTATACTAAGGCCACAAATTTAAACCACAGAATGGTAAATCGTATTGATAATCTTTTTTCACTCATCTTTTTATTAACTAAAAAAATAATTAAAATAAATCATAAACGAAAGACTGTCTATGTGCTTTTTAATCAGATAATCTTTTGTTGTTAAAGCTAAAAATAAGGTTGCAATTAGTTTTGGCGAATCTTCTATCTTTCCCTGTTGGGCGGTTTTATTCCTAACAAACATTTTGCAAGGGTTGAATAAACTATAACGCCAACGATAGCACTGCATAATTAACCAGCGTTAAACTCATGGTTTTAAAAGTATTATATTATTTTTTATTGTTTTAAAAATGGATTGTGACGAACTATTAAAGTGTGAGGAGCAAGCAGACTACTCCGTAGGCTACTCAGTAGCCCAAACTGCCATAAAGAAAGATTATACTCTCTGGCTGCGTGTGGAAAAACTAGACAGTATTTAGGCACTGAACTAAGTATTGAACAAATCCAACAATTGTCCACACCAACGTTGAAAAGTACTACGCTAGGTACGAAGCACAGCTAGGGTCAAAAATGGTTAGATCGGTGGGTCAGACAATGATTATTTATATGCTAAGTTAGTAAGTAAGATGGCGCAGGTTGATCAGAAGAAGATTTAAAATACGACTTATCACAAGATCCGGTTTTAAACAAGTCGCTAGAAACTCTTGCATGTGACATGTATTACAGATTTGGGACGATGTTATGCCCATTCATCATGGGATTAATTTACTTTTAATCATATTAATTTGATCATATTACATTTAATCGCAATAAAAAAAATGAGCGATCAGGAGAAGAAGACGCCGGACCCTCTGCAGGACAATCCACAGGAGCAGAATGTACCACAAGTGAGCCCACAAGTGAATGTACCGCAAGTGAGTAGTGTTACTAAGCCTAAAAATCCTGGGCGTGTTGCGGCCGGCCATAGACTAGCTGATTGGAACCGACTGAGAAAAGCAAACCAATCAGCAAAACAAAAATTGTTAGATAGTAATACAACATCACCACCAACAAAAGCACAATTAACAACAACACAATTAACAACAACACAATCACAATCACAATCAAACGATAAGATGTATCATTATGTATTGGAGCTGCTGTTGTTGCTGGGGTGATTTGTTAGCACACAAATACCTAACACCATACCTAGCAACAAAGCCGCAAGCCCCCACAGTAAAAGAAAAAGAACCAGCTTCTGCAAAAAAAGTGCAACCTCCTGCTGTAGACCCATTATCTATGGAATAGTTTTTAAGAACTAAATAAAGTACAAGTTAAAACTAGATAAGTACAAGTTAAGTTAGTTTATAGAAAGTACTTTTTAAGTTAAGTGCAAGTAAATTACAAGTAAATTACAATTAAGTGCAAAACAATTTAAGTTCTAGTTCTAAGTTCTTGTTTAAGTTTTTAAGCAAGTACTAGTTAAGTTTTTAAGTTAAGTACTAGTTAGGTTCTTAAGTTAAGTACAAGTCAAGTCGGTCAAGTTCTCCAATGTCCTACAGCATATGAAAACTCAGGATTGACGTAAGTTCTCTTGTTATTGTTAGAGACTAGTGATTCTTGTAAACAGCAGTTGTTGTTTACTTGATGAAGAGTAGAGCGCAGATTAACATTTGTGTGATAAAATACTTTGTTCTCAAAGAGAGCTTGCTTGTAGTTATCGTGAGTTATATTTTTTTACAACTTCTTTACTTATGCCTTTAGCCTTCTTCATTACAGAAGTCTGGCTAGCAACGCTATACATCTTCGACCGTAAGCCAACATATTCTTTATAACTGTCCCATTGAGTTCATCCTTCATCTTTCCAATCACTTTCTTGTTTACAGTTGAATGTAAAGGCGAATCTTTTGGATAGTCGCATGTGTCGTACCATCCATCAGTTCCTTTAGCCGCCTCAGTTTCTAAGTCTTTGTAAAAGTCTTCTGTGGGGACGTCTAGAATAAAAGAGTCAGTGTCTGTGTAAAGGACTCTTGCTTCTGGTCCAGTGGTTTAAAGTAGTCGTACCGAAATCTAACATCAATAACTTTGACAACTCTAATACGGTAAAGCCGATAAACACCGGCTTGTCCAACTTAACATCCTTTTTCTTCATCATAATGCCAACCAGGCTGTCGTTAAATCTTCTAAAGTCTTGATAGTTGGGTTTAGAGGCAAACTTAATTGCTTGGTTTTCTTTTGTAACTAATTCACATCTTTACGTTTGTGTGGATTTTCCATAGTTTTGCCAAAACAGCTGTTGTTCATCAGTTTAAAGAAGTCTTTTTTGAAGCGTCAGTGGCTTGGGTTCTAAGATCAGTATTCTTCTTGATGTATGGCCTCATGAAGGGCTCTGATCACAAGATAATTATTCTGTGAACAGCTGTCAGCTTTAATCCATGCTTTAAGTAAAACTGTAGGAGTCTGTAATGACACACATATTTAGTTTTTATGTCTAAGATTAGGCACAAGTTTAGGGTTCGATGGGACTCATCTTTAATCTTTCTGCGGCTAGGGGGTAATCGTTGTGAGAATCGTGTAATTCTTTAGGATATTCTAAGTCTACTTCAAGATTAGTCCTGCTGAATTATCAGGCATAAGCTGTGACAACATACCTAACACAGTATTAAACATTATGAGGTCCTTTTATCATTTTAAAGTTTTTCAGTGGAAGCGGTTGACTCATGGCCCATCCATACAGATTGTTGGCGTCTAAGTATATTAGATAGTTGGATGGTTTAGTGGGATCATAATCGTCTAAATACTTGTTATTGGCTTTGCAGTAAGGATGTGAGGCCATGCTAATACCTCCCCTCAGCCCATCTTCAATCATCTGAAGTGTGGGTAGATTCAGAAATAAGTCAATCTGATGTTTGTAGACTTTAAGAAAGCATCCCAAGAAAGGCCTGGGCAGAGATGTAAGTGGTGAGTCTAGACAGTAATGTTTCATGCATGTAGATCTGTAATTCTGAAAGACGTCGCCAATAAACACACGTCAGCCAATAAATATTGATCATGATAATTACCCATAGTTTGGCAGTGTAATTCTGTCCAGCTTTCTGAGCGTATTCATAGTCAGCATCAGTTATGTCTTTGCCTCTAAGACTAGAAAAGAAAGCGCATTTAGGGGAAGTGAGTCTTCATCAAACCTTTCCCACGAGTTCATGTATTCATAAGGATAGACGCCTTTACGCACCAAGATGGATCAAAGTATTGTTTAGTGATTGAAAGTCTTGTAGAGATCCCGCTAACTTATCCAAACTTGCCATCAATGTTGGGCAGAGTCACAAAAGGATAAACAATCAAGAGTAAAAGTCATGTACTTTTCTGAAGACTGGTGCAATGCAGGTAACCCCCTTTATATTCAGAAGTCACTGCTTGCATGATAAAATGAGAATCGTAACCTCGTAAGTTATGAAGAAGATAGTCAGTTTCCATGTCTAGGGTCAACCTTAAGTTGAAGATTACAATTGTTGTGCGCGGCCCCTGAACTTTCCAGCAATGTGATCGTGGTCTCTTACTGTCACGTTTTTACTGTTAGGTGTTAGCTCTAAGCCGCAAATCCAGCAGTGAGTGGCTGAGTCATAACGATCTTGGTATTCAGGAGTCATAACAATGTCTGAAAGATTTATTTTGTTTGATAACTGATTGCAAAGTTGTTTCATCTGCTCTAAAAATCTACTAGCTGCATTGGGACCTCTGTAAATCTCTGGGTGTGTGTGTGCCCCATCTGACCTAACAACAATAAACGCATAAGAACAGATCTGATGGTGGGTTAATAAGGTTGTTTTTTTGTTCTTGGTGTGGACCATAGTATTGCGGAAAGAGCGATTCAAAGTCAGCATAAACCACGTACGGGCTCATCTGCATTTTACGTACTTCTTAAAACTAACTTTAGACCCTGGTTTAGGCGTGAGGAGTTCAGTTTCACAGTCTACGAAACTTTTACAATGTTCTTATGACTAGCAGCTGCTTCTATAGTTGGGATTCTAACCAAACATCTTCTACAAAGCTCTTGTCTAGATTTATCTTTGACGTATAAGCCATAAGTCTGCCTATTGTTCTGATTAATACATAATGACCTTTGTACTATCTTTAAACAGGATCAAGTCTGCATGTTTGTAAGCGGTTCACCAAAAGTAGGAGCGTTTGGGAAACCCTTTGAGGCACTAGATTGTCTTCTACAGACCATGTGTATACGTTTACGGTGATTGGTTTGTTTTGCTCTTCAAACTGAGATATACTTTCTATACTCACTGGAAAGTTTATGTGTATCAAAGTTCAGCTCTTGCTTATATTTTCATAATTAGATACTCTGTTTGCATGATTTTTAACAGGATATAAATGTGCTAAAAACCCACCACATAAAACACTATGTTGTCAGAATTATGTATGTTTAAGACTGCTCGTTTTAACTCTAACTCTCTTGGGAGAGGAAGGTAAGAATTGCCAACTATAGGATAGAACTTTGTTTGTCTTAATTTTGATTCAAGGACTGTCCCTTCAGACCAGCCAGAACCGCGCAATTTTGCTTCTTAACTTGCATGGTTAAACTGTGTAAGCATGTAGTCAGCCCAGTCAGAATTAAGGTCGCGATAGCTAATAGCTTCTTTCTGTTTATTTGAAACCCAAACTTGCATGTTACCATCATCAGGCGTTATATAATCAATCAGAACGGCCAACAGCACTTTACTGGCGGCTTCCATCTGAAGAAACTCTGGGATTTTAGAGATAGCATGTGTCACGCTTTCATGAACGTTTGTAGGGTAATGGTGTCCATGTCTACTTCACTAAACGTATTGCTTAATTGTTTGTCACTACCAAATATTTCTTCCATCGTATATAGTTTTCCATCCTCGAATTTACTTGTGGCTGTCATTTTTAAAGCCATAACATATACGTAAATTAAAAAAATAATGTAAATAAAAGTAAGTAAAACGCGCTTTATTCTTTCACCCCAATCGTTGCAACACTTCAAGACATGTTAACCTTACAATAACACTGCTAATATTTTAGCTTTTTCTGAATCACTACAGTCAATGTTCATCACTTTGATTGCTTCGTTAAATAGTTCACTATGATCTTTTATTATATTGTTTACATCATTCTCAAAACCAAATTCACTAAATCAATGTTTAGTACTTTCATTGTTTCGTCAAATAGTTCATTACAATTCTTTAAATCAGATTCACTGAATTCGACAGCCATTTTTAAATCTAATAAAAAAAATTGTAAATGTAAATTCAGCTGTTATTCATAGTCTTTTCTAATCGTAAAACCTGATCTTAATTAAAGCGAATAGCTACTCCTTCAGGGCTGGTAGAAACAGTCAGATTTAACATCTTCAGGAGCCATATTATCAACTAAAATGGCAAACAACTTTATAGCCGGTTGGGGCCAAGAATCTGGTATTTTACTAACAGCTTCCACTACACTTTCTCGTATATCTATGCGCTCAAAAAGATCAGTAATTAATTCTTCAAACCTGCCCTTTAAACTCTTCTCTATCAGCCCCCCACCTCCTCTCCTCCTCCCAAATTCTACATATGTTACTAAGCTCTGTAACTACTTCGGGCTTCATTTTTTAAACCAGAATAAAACAACAATTAAAAAATAATTAACTAGCCGTTCCTCTGTTTGCGCAAAGAATCAGAAGAGAAATCAATAACAGGTCGCTGACTAAGTGCACGCTTGGGCTGGGGGCGTCTCACGGTTGTTTTGGCGTGACTCATGTGTGACGCGACCGTGTGCAATCATTCTAGAAAAATCTATTGTCGCAATGCGCAATTCAGTCGCGCATGTTCATGTGTGGTGCAACTCATATTGACGTGATCGTGAGCAATCACCCCAGAAAAATCTATTGCCGCAATGCGCATGTGTCGCCGCAGAGGTAGATTTCATCATTCTCTCACTGACTGTCGTGCGAGAAGGTTGTGTTTGACTGTGCTCCTACCAACTACTGTGTTTAGCTGTGTTGTTATTTTAACAATGCTAAACAGGTTTACCGAAGAACAGGTTCGCGCTATTCAAGATCACAAGTTTTACTTTAACTGCATGTTAGAGTATTTGTCAAAAAAAAAAGAACTAGGCGAAGCCTGTTCTCTACCAGTGAAACCCAAAAGAAGCATTGCTTTTTAGAAGGGCGAGAAAAGGAAAAAAGCGAACTGACTGCTTTAGAAATGAACTCCTATCTTAAAGACTTGTTGGTTAAGGAAAATGAAAAAATTGAAAATGACATTAGCGAACAAGATGTGGTCAATTTTCATAATGTTTGACTGTTGATGGGATGCTTCCCTTTCTAAAAAGCGGTGCTATGTTAATAAAACAAAATAAAAGCAAAACAATCCATCATGCGTTGATTGTTGGGCGCTGGCTTGAGACAGCTCAAGCCATGTTTAAAAGAACAAAAACCGCTTCAAACATGGCGTTCATTTCTTAAGCACAGGTGGGCATGTCTGATTCATATGCCAGAAAACTTATTCAGCTTTCAATATGTTTTTACAACTATCCCAAATTCTCTACAAGCTGGGATCAGCATTGCTGAACTGTGTAGCAAACGTCAAAGTATCATTAGGCTTATGCAACTGAATAACGATTTTCGGGAGTTCTGGCAAACAAACTAGATAGGGTTAGGCAGACCTTAGTACATCTACCAGTATGGAGAGGAGTAGTGTGCAGCCAGCACTATCTCCATAAAAAATTGCTCCAAATATACAATGATGGATGTACTACTACTGGCGATTAGAGCCGCCATAAAAGCTCGGCTGCAGCAGTAACTGCTGTAACTCTGCCAAAGCCAGTTGTAAGCCTGGTTGGAAAAAGAGGAACACAGCAAAGGTCTAGACAGAGCGATCTCACAGGAACGTTTGACCTAGTTTACAGGGCCGGCAATTAGGTCAAACGTTCCTGTGAGATCGCTCGGGCCTACAAAGCAGTGCAGTAAACTAGGTCAAACCTTTCTGTGAGATCGCTCGGGCCTACAAAGCAGTGCAGTAAACTAGGTCAAACGTTCCTGTGAGATCGCTCTGTCTAGCTGATTAAAGACTTTACTTAGCCGAGGGAGAGAAGGTAAATATCTATGTTCACGATCACCAAATCTTATTTTGCACGGAAACCCCCCATTTTGAATTAACGATTACGTCGATTTTAGAGGTTTTTGTGTGTTAATTTTGTTTGTGAAAAGGTGTTAATTTTGGCCAAAACTGACATGCGAAGGACGTGATTTGTATGTGAAAAGGGGGGTTTTCGTGCAAAATAAGATGGGTGGTCTTGAACCCGTATATTTACATTCTCTAAAGGGATTGTGATGGTTCCCTCATGCAGTAGTGAAGGGTTTTCATTTTTGTAATATACACCCCCCCCCTTTCCTTTCCTTTTTTAAAAATTTCAAACCTTTGCCAAATCATTACCATAATGATGGAGGAATTGTTAACCTACACTTGTGTTCCCCCACTACTTAATTGTTCAGCATTATATATGTATATAATCTGTGTGTGTGTGTGTGTGTGTGTGTGTGTGTGTGTGTGTGTGTGTGTGTGTGTGTGTGTGTGTGTGCGCGCGCGCTCGAACGTGCATGTGTGTGCGCGCGCGTGTGTGCGTGCACGTATGAGTGCGTGCATGCCTCCATGCATGCGTGTGCACGCGTTTGTGCATGCTTGTGTTCTTGCATCCGTGTTTGTGAACGTGCGTGTATCTGTATGTGCATGTGAGAGGAGAGAGAGAGGAGAGAGAGAGAGAGAGAGAGAGAGAGAGAGAGAGAGAGAGAGAGAGAGAAGCTGTGTGTGTGAGCACGTGACAAGACAAGACAAGACAAAATTCTTTATTTACGAGGATAATAGATAAGCACTAACGTGCTTTTTACATCCAGTCCTCGCCCTGAGTAGGGACTACAACATGCAGTGAAATCAATTAATGTAAGAAATCAAAGAAGCAAGCAAAGCGGTCATGTAATCATAGAGGAACATCAAATGAAAATAGAAGATAAATGAAAACAAAACAAAAAATAAGAATAATATAAACAAAACAACAACAAAAAATAATAATAAAATAAAAAATAACAAAATAAAAATGAGAATAATAATAATGAAGAGGAAGGAGAGAGCGGGGGTAGGGAGTGAGGTGGGCTGGGGAAACATATGTAAGTGTACTACAACGTACAAGATTGGCATGCATGAAAACAGACAGTGAAGTGAATATGACAAAGTGCGTACATATTTTTGAACACACAAATACACGCACGTTCGCACGCAGAGAGAGAGAGAGAGAGAGGAGAGAGGAGAGAGAGAGAGAAGGAGAGAGAGAGAGGAGAGAGAGAGAGAGAGAGAAAGGCACAACATGTACTCATTTTTCGCAAGGCATGAAAATACGTAGAAGGTATTAAGCAAAGTGAGATAAAATTGGGGGGGGGGGGGGGGGGGGAGGAGAAAACAAAGAGAGAGAGAGAGAGGATGGAAGGGAGAGGGGGAACAGCATGAGATGTAATGATTTGAAATGGAAATGTATTAAAACGTACAATAATTAGCCTGTATAAAATCAGACAGTAAAATGACATGACAAAATATGTACGGAATTCGGAACATACACACGCACGCATGCACAGACAGAGAGAGAAAGAGAGAGAGAGAGAGAGAGAGAGAGAGAGAGAGAGAGAGAGAGAAAGATGAGAGAAGAAGAGAGAAGAGAGAGAGAGAGAGAGAGAGGAAGAATGAGAGAGGCAGAGATAGAGAGAGGAGAGAGAGGAAAGAGAGAGAGAGAGAGAGAGAGAGAGAGAGAGAGAGAGAAAGGGGACAACATATAATCATTTTTCATAAGATTATATCCATATGCACACATATATATACCCACAAAACACATATATGCATACCCCCCCCCCCCCACATATATATATATATATATATATATTATAAGAGAGAGAGAGAGAGAGAAGAGGAGAGAGAGAGGAGAGAGAGAGGAGAGAGAGAGAGAGAGAGAGAGAGAGAGAGAGAGAGAGAGAGTTAGTATATTTAAAATGACTAAAACAATTTTTAAGTGCTCAACCCTTGGGGAGCAACATTAGTTAAATTAAGTTAAAAGAGGAATCTTAAAACTATCTACAAATTTGTTTCGAGCGTGTTGCGCTGTCATCAGGATGGTTTTTGGTTTGCCCACCGCCGATGTCATATAGCGTGTGGGCTCCCGTTTGCGGTTGTTTGCACGTGCGGGTTGGCTGCACGTGTTTTTGGGGGCTTTCAGGTTTTTGTTTTGGGTGTGTTCACTAACAACGATTTCCATTTATGCCTGCAGTTGTTTACTATTTCTGTTTTGGTGTTTAAAGTTGCTAAGTGTGGTTTGCATAGCATTAACCATTTATCAGTTAAACATAGGTTGCACCTTTTTGAAACATTGCTGTATGGTGATGCTCTTTTTATGACTTTCCATGATATATTGTAGCTTGTTTTTGCGTCTTTAAGTTTCCAGGTATATTTGCTCAGTTCTGTTTGGTTTTTATATTTTTCTTTATTAAATGACTGTTTGTGGTTTGCATATCTGGTTTTGAAGTGGTTTTCAGTGATCCCTATGTATGTTTCTTTTTCATTTTCTGATGTCACAGTAGCCTGGTATACAATGTTGTTGTGAAGACATTTATTGTTTAGTGAGCACTGCTCCTTTCTGGTGCAATTGCAAGATTTCCTTTCTTCACCCTTCTTTGCTGTGTTGATTTTCATTTTGTTGGATGCGTCAATTAGGTTTTTGAGGTTGCGCATACATGAGTGCGATAGTTTGACAGTGTTTTTGTTAAATATTTTGGACAGTTTGTGTTCTTTTGGAAATGAAGTTGTTAGGATTTTGAAGAATTCTTTTCCTATGTTTGTTTTGAGTTTCCGTCGTATGGGGGGTTATACCATATGATTTTTCTTTTCCTATTTTTCTTGCTTTTATTTGTGTTGTTGTCTGGGTTGTATTGTAATTTGTAATTCTATCCACTTGTTTGTGGTGCCTCCCGGTATTCTACTGCTGCATTGTTGAACACTCTCTCATTGCATGACAGGTTTGATAGTCTCTTGTTTATGTCATGGGGTATGGTCTTTAATACAGATGGTGGATGGTTACTTTTGGTGTGTACATAAAGAGGTGTATTGTTGGGTTTCTTGTATGGTTTATATATGTGATTGTTGAGATCCAGTGTTATGTCTAAGTAGTTCACTACCTTTTTGTTTGCTTCAATGGTAATCTTTAAGTTGTGGTTTTGGAAGATTTTGCATAGTTCTTTCTTTTGTTTTTGGGGTTTTGGTTTTGTTGGTTATTTGCAGAAAGGCCATCGTCTCTGTATTTTTCGACGGTTTTCCGGTTTTTTCTTGATGTTGGACAGCATGAATAGTGACATTTTACTTGTTTCTCCCATCTTTTGATCCCGGGTTTCCGTCGAAGGGTTGGGGTTTCTTTTGGTTTTTCCCTGATCCGGTTTCTTTTTTTGGTGTTTTGTTATGTGGGATCTTTATGAGGGTGCAAAAAATTTGGAATGGTCGGACTAAAATGTGCCCAAACTCAAAAAAAAACTCAAAAAAACAAGTGGGATTTACGGGAAAACGAGGGGCCTTGTTTGCACAAACCCAAAAACCCAAAAAACCATCAAAAAACTTAAAGAAAGAACTTTGAAAAAAACTTCCAAAACCACAATTAAAATTTTTCCCAAATTAAAGCAAAAAAAAGGGGTAGGGGAATATTTTTAAAATTTAACCCGGGATCTCCAATCATTAAAAAAAACCCATTCAAAAAACCCAAATTTTTTCACCTCTTTATGTTCAAACCAAATTTTAAATAAACCATCTGTTTTTAAAAGGGCCCAATACCATTGATAAAAAAAGGATTTTAAAACGTCATGCTTTGAGGGGGAGTTTTCAACAACCCGGGCAGTAGAATCCCAGGGGCACTACAAAAAAGTTTTTTAAAAAAAAAATTTTTAAATTAAAATACAACCCAGACAAAACACAAAAAAAAGAAAAAAAAAAATGGGAAAAGAAAAATAAATTATGGTATAACCCCCCATACGACGGGAAACCCCAAACCAAAATTTGGGAAAAAGAATTCTTAAAAAAACCTAAAAATTCATTCCAAAAGAACAAAATGTCCAAAATATTTAACAAAAACATGTAAAGTATCGCATCAGGGTATCCCCAACTCAAAAAACAAATTTGCCCGCATCCAAAAAAATAAAAATTAAACGCAAAAAAAGGGTGAAAAAAGGAAATCTTGAAATTTGCCCCCAAAAAGGGGGAGCAGTGCCCACTAAAAAATTAAATGTCTTCCCAACAACATTGTTTTCCCAGGCTACTGTGACATCGGAAAATGAAAAAAAAACATACAAGGGATCATTGAAAACCACTTCAAAACCAGATATCCCAAACCCCAAAAACCAGTATTTAATAAAAAAAATTTAAAAAAACCCAAAACGGGACTGAGCAAATATATCTGGAAATTTAAAAAGCCGCAAAAAAAAAAGCTACGATTTTATCATGGAAAATCTTTAAAAGGCATCACCATACAGAAATGTTTAAAAAAAGGTGAAACCCTAGGGTTTAATAAAAAATGGTTAATACTATGAAAACCCAAAAATTAGAAAATTTTTAAACCCCAAAACGAAATAGTAAACAAATGCAGGCAAAAAGGGAAACTTTGGTTAGTGAAAAAAGGGAGAACAATTAAAAGGGTAGGTTCTAGTTTTTTACTCCCCTCACAGTTCGGGCTTTTAAAAAAGCAAAAAAATTTTTCATTTATTATTTCTCCCCAAGGGAACACTTCAACAAACGAATTAAAAAATTTTTTAACCCATCACAATTTTTTAATAAACAAAAAAAAACGACCCTACAACTTGCTTACTTTTGTATTTTTTCCTTTTTCCCAATTTCTTTTTTATTTAAACTTTTTAGTTTTTAGTTTTTGTTAATCCTATTTTTTTCCTGATCTTTTTTAAATTAAATCATTTTCGCGCGGGGGGGGGGGGGGGGGACATTCATCAAATGGGCTCTGTCTTTTTTAAATCTTTAAAAACGAAGTAGACAGACAGCGACAGGTGGGACAGACAGAAAAAATGCAGGTAATGGTGGGGGGTGGGTAACTCACATGGTTTTAGTCATCATTATCGGCCAAATAAGGGATACTGCACAGGCAGGGAAAATACAGGGGCCCTTTATTAGGAAAAACCCCTGATCGTTTAAATTTAAGCCCAACCCCATGACCAGACAGGGCCCGTTTCCCCAAAGGGCTCTTAGTTTACCCCAGGGGGCCCAATGCAGGGGGAAAGTGTTTTTGTTTACAGAGGAACGCTTTTCCATAGATGATCAGTGTTTTTATTACAATTTGCAGGGGGGAGTTTTCTAAACAAAAAAAAATCAGGCGGGGCCCAGTTCTTTTATTTTAAGCTAAAGAGAAGTTTTGTTTTTTTGGGGGAGGTTTTGGGAGAAAGAAAAACGAGAAACTACACAAGCGCTTGAAAGTTTGGGTTGATTCAAGCAAAATTTTTTGCTGATTTTTGAAAGAGATTTTTGGTTAACTTTTGAATGCTTTTAACTTTTGAAAAAAATTGATTCTTTTTTAAAAAAAATGGCGCGGGTTTTTTTCAAAAAAGCGGGTCGGAAAGGAAACGTTTATTGGCCCCCCACCCCCAAACCACCCCCCCCCCCCTTTTTTTTTGGGGCCAATTTTGGGGCATTAAACCCAGGGTCGGGGCCTCAACACGCCCCGTTGACACGGGGCTGACTTTTTGGGAGGGGCCAAAAAGGCGTTGCGCAAACCTATTTCGTTTTTGGGGAAGGGGTTTGTGTAAGCATCTAAAATTTTGTAAGGGTTTTTTTTTGGTTTTAAAAGAAGACGGTCGCGGTCTTGGTTAAAAAGCGTAAAATTAAATATCATGATCGTTTGAAATCTTACCAATTGCTGTGAGTGTTAAAAAAGAAAACCCGTACCAAATTTGGCAAGTTTGCTTACCTTTTCGAGGGCCCGGTACAGAGGGCCTTTTTTCAACTGCCCTTGGGTTAAATTGAATCAAGCTTTTGAGAAATGAAACTTGGTGGTGTTTTTTTTAATTTCATTTGGACAAAAGAGACCGCACCCCGGGTTTTCTTCAACACAAGCCAACGAAACCCCCCCCGAAACCATCCGTCTATTGTGAAAATTGATTTCTCGGTGTTTTGTGGATTTTAGATTATGCTATAATTACCCCAAGTTTTAATCAATTCCCCCAAATTTTTTTAATTAAGTTTTAAATTTAAGTTCCCCCAAGTTTTAAAAAAAAGGGTTTTTAAATTTTAATTTCCCTTTAAGTTTCTCCCTTAAGTCACATCAAGTTTTTTTAAGTTTTGATAAGTCACTCAAGTTCTTACTCAAGTCACCTCAAGATCATAACAAAGGTACCCTCTAAGTACAACCAAGTTTTTTTTAAAGTCAACTTAAATTTATTTTTAAAGTTCTTAAAGTTTTTTGGGCATCTGAATGGATAAAAATTTATTTTTGTTGGGGGTTTGGGCATGCTTTTTTGTTCGGGTTTATTTAGTGGTTGGTTTTTTTTTGACTGCTTTGGTTTTCGTGTCTTTGTTTATTTATTTTATAACCAAAATAACCCCCCCAAACCAGAAATCCCGCCAAAAATGACTTTTTGGTTTTAAATTATGAAGCTTTGGGGGTTTGTGGGGCCCCGAATAAACCCTTGTTTGGGGGTTTTTATTTTTTCTTGAAAAACTGGTGGGGGCTTTTGGCACTTTTTTTTATGAGCTATATTCTGTGATTGAAACTTTAAATTTTTTTTTGTTTGTTCCACTCTGCTAATTTTTTTTTCCTTTGCTGAACGCGTCCAGGTTTCTTATGTCACATTCTCCCCCTGATTCAATTTTTTTCGGGTTTCGGGATTTTCGGGCCGACATTTTGAGGGAAAAAAAATCTATATGATTAAATAATTAAAAAAAAAACCCCCCTGTTTTGGCGGCGCCCAAATAATTTTCCCAAATTTCCTTTTAATACAGTTTTCAATCCAGGACTCTAAGGGGACTTTTTTGGGAATTTGGACCCTGCTTTTAATCATAAAAAAAAATTCTTGTTCAAAAACCCTTTTGGGAAAAATGGGCCCTACAGTTTGGGTAAAACTAAGACCCGTTTGCCCAAATTTTTACCATTCTTGACCCTAGTTGCGTTCTCCCTGTTATGAATTTTAAAATGTCTTTTTGGCGACATCTGTTGAATCTGTTTATGTAAATTTTCATTCCCGGGAAAAATGTTTTTTTTTCCCCATATGTCCCAAAGAAAAAACCTTCCTTTTGGGGGTTTACGCTTGGTCATCAACTTCTTCATTTGAAAAAGCCCAAGACAAATTAGGTGCTCTGTAGCTGTAGTAGATCACGTGTCATGTTTTTTTCAAATTTTTTTTTAAATTATTTTTTTTAAAAAAAATGAGCAGGGAAAAACTGTCCCCCAACCCTTGTTTTCCCCATTTGCTTTTAAATTGGAGGCCTTAGTTTTGGATCACAATGTTTGGGTTTAAAAGTGTTAAAAAAAAAACCCGGCAGTCTTGGAAAAATTTGACTTTGAAGATCGAAAAGGGTGATTGCTGTTATTACAGTTGGGTTTGCTACGAATTTTTTTTTAGTTAAGAAGGAAAAATTTCCTGCAGTATCAAAAATTTTAAAAAAAAAAAAATACATTTAAAAAAATGGCTTCATTTTTAAAGGGATGGGGGGCGGTTGAGTAGTGAATGCGCTTGTTTTTTACGGAAGAAATTACGCGTTTAGAAAAACTGCGGGATGAGGGTGAGGGGAAAAAGACATAACAAAGAATGGAGAACCAGCGGCTCCCAAAAGAAACTATGAAAAGCAGGTTTTTAAAGCGGGTTAGATTTTTTTAATAAACAAACTAAAAAAAAAAGGACATGCGTTACCTTTTTAAAGATTTTGATAAACTTTAAAAGATTTTTATTTGAAATTTAGGAAAACCCAAATCGAGCATTGCCCCAAAAAAAATTTTCAGTGACTTTTATAAACCCATCGGGAAAAAACAAAAGTTTGCAAAAAATCTTGTTTATTATCTTTGGTAGCCCGTTGGGGGTTTTTTTTTTTTTGGCCCCTTAAATTGGCTGAAAAAAAAAGGGAAAAAAATTATTATTCGCCAAAAGGATTTTGGGAAAGGGGAATCCGGCAAAAAAAAGCAAGGGCCAAGCAGGGGAATCAGGGGAAAAAACAGCAAAAAATGGTTATCTAAAAAGAGTTTTGGGCAAATTTATTTCCCTGAACCAGACGTTTCGGGAACCAAAATTTGTGAATAAAAATCCCGCGACCCCCATAAAATGGATTTTTAAATTTTCCCCCATGTTCGATTAGACGAAAAAATTTTAAAGTACGCACCCCAAAGTCTTTGCCCTTTACCCCTTAAAGATAAAAAGATGCGGAACTTTTTAAAAAAAAGAGTGCTTCTGCTGTTGTGTTGCCTTTCAATGATATACCAACGGGCCCGAAAAACTTTTCCTGCATGATTAAAGTCGTTGATGGAAAAAAAATTTAAGGGCCCGAGGGGAATCAATTATTTTTAAAAACATGGTTATTTTTAAAAAGGGCTTCCGGATTTCCCAAGTCACGGTTTTTATTTGGGAAAACTTTAACAAACAGTCTTTTGAAAACTTTTTTTTTACCGTTCACAAAAGGGTAAATTGACTTTTCCGCAAAACAAAATTGGTTGAAGACTGCCCTCAGTTTGCGCGCAATGAATAATGAAGAAATGAAAAGGGGTTAAAACCAGTAAAAAGCAATCAAAAAGCAAAAAATTTAAATTTTTTGTTGAAGACTCCTCCCCAGAAAACTATTGCCTTTTGGGTTTTAAAAAAGGAAGGTCCTTTATTTACCGGGGATGGGGAAAGGGGCACTCGTCAGGGAAACCCGTTCATTTGGGAGTTTTGATCCGTAGAAAAAAAAGAATTGTAAAGATGAACCCGCCGTGTATTATTTACGAAAAAAACTGACAAACAAAAAAAACCAGCCCCCAAAGGGATCTTTTGTAAAGGGGAAAAACGGGAGATAATCCCACAGATACAGTTCTTTTTGCTTAATTATTTTTAATTTACTTAAATTTTTTTAAATTTTAAAAATGGAAGCTCGAATGAAGCAAGAACGATAAAGAAAGAGCCCGGGGAAATTTAAATACGAGAATATATGATCGTGTTTGTTTTTAAGGGAAATTTAAATACGAGAATAAAATTGGAAACGTTTTCTGGGGTTTAAAAAAACAATTACGAGGTTTCATTGGCACAGGGGCCGGGCATCAGTTCCTTTCAGCCCAAATCCCAAATTTTGACTATAAAAAAAGGGGAAAAAAAAGAATATCTTAAATTTAATTTAAAAAAAAATTCGAGCCGTCAAGAAAACATGAAAATAAATTTAAAATAAATTTGGGAAATGTTTATGTTTGGGATTTTTAGAAAAATTTTCGGGAAAAATTAAACCCCGGGGGTTGAAGAAAAAATTTAATTTGCTGTTTAGGGGGCCCGTTTTGCATTGAAAACTCGGTTTAACAAATACTCTTTTAAAGGTGTTTGTTCTATTAATGACTTCTTTTTAAAACCCGTTGTGTTGTTTCATTTTGGTTTGGGATCGCAGTTTTCCCGTTGTCATGATAAAAAAGTTGTTTTTGGGAAAAAATTGCTTTTTTTTGAAATTTGTCATGTGATATGTTTGTTGCACAACCTGCGAGATTTCCCCTTTTTGCTTTTTTAAAGGATTTTTTTCCTGGCTCGAAAAAACTGCATTTCGGCCTTAACCAAAAAAAACCCCTTTGAAAACCCCCCCCGTTAATTCGTCCTTCATCTTTCCAAAAACCCCTTTCTTTTTATTTATTGAAAAAAAGGGCCCCGGAATCTTTAGGATAACGATGTGTGGGTTCCATCCCCCATGCCTTTAGTACTTCAAATTCCGGGTCTTTAGATGCCCTTCGGGTAGGGTATCTAAAAACAAAATCCTGTACCCTTGAAAAGTACTCTGGATCAGGTTAAAGGGGTTTTTGGAAAAATTGTAATAAAGTTTTTAAACATCAAAAAAGCTTTGATTTTTTCAAAAACGTAAACCCAATAAATCAGGTTTGGTCTAATTTGATTTTTTTTTTTTTCATTAAATTATGCCAAAAAGCTGGTCATGAAATCTTCTAATGTCCTGATAATTTGGGTTTTTGGGAAGTCGCTTAATTGTTTTGGTTCTCTTGGTGCCCCAATCTGACATCTTTGCGCTTGGGGCGGTTTTTCCTTTGTTTTTCCAAAAACAGTGTTGTTAAATTCAGCTTAAAAAAGTTTTTTCTGAAGCTTCTGGGGAAATTTAAAGTTCTAAGATCAGTGTTCTTAATGTTGTATGGTTTCTTGAACTTTTTCTTGATAAAAAGCAATTATTGGATAAATCGCTGTCAACTTAAACCCCATGTTTTAAAAAAAATTTTTGAATTTCTGTAAGGGACGGGCCCTTTAATTTTTTTTGCCTCGAAGATTAGGCCAAGTTTGGGCCGGCTTGTTTTTGCCTTCTTTAGACTTTTGAGGAAGGGGGTAGTCTTTTTATGAGGTCTGATTTCCGGGAGGTTATTCTAAGTCAACTTCTGAATAAAGCCGATGGGTTTGGCGAAAAATCTGCTAAACCATTTAATGTCTTTCCCACATTTTTTGTACCCCCGCCTTTGTACTTTTAAAAGTTGCGTAGGGGGAAGTGATTGGCCTTCCCCATAAATTAAGTTTTTTTGCATTTTAAATTTACAGGGAGATGGTTGACCTTTTATTTGGGATCATAGTGCCCAAGTATTTGTTGTTTGCTTTACAGTAATGATGCGACGCCATACTAATCCCTCCCCGAAAATCCGTTTTAAAACATCCTGAATCTTTGGTAAATCAACAATAAATCTTCTTTTCTCCAGTAAACTTTAAAAAAGCATCCCAGCTAAACCGGGGGGCAGAAATGAAATTGCGGGGTTCCAGGCTATAATGTTTCATGCAGGTCTTTCTATAATTTTAAAAAAATTTGTCCCCAAAAAAATTTGTAGGGGCATAAGAAATGAATCATGATAGTCTCGCATTGTTTTAAAACTCTAATTCTGCCACGCATTTTGGGCATGCGGGTTTAACCCGGGAACACTGTTTGCCCTTTCCCCAAAAGGGATGGGAAAAAAAAACGGCCTTTAGGGGGAAGTGTGTCTTCATAAAAACCCTTTTTCCCAACTGTTCATGTTTTTTTTTTCTTAAAAAAAGGGGAAAAACCCCCCTTTTCAAAAAGGGTTGGGTCAAAATTTTTTTCCCGTTTTTGGGCGGGATTAAGGCAAGCCAGTGCTTAATGATCCCACCCTGGCTGATAGAGCCCAAAAAAGACTTGTTTTTTAAAAGTAAAAAACACATGTATTTTTGATGCTGTGAAATTTGCATTTTTATCTAAAGGGCGTTGGTTACGGTTTTGATTTTTAAAGGTGGGTTTTCGAAAACCCCCGCAAGTTATGAAAAAAGGGGGCCCGCTTCCTTGTCTTTGGTTAAAACTTTGTTAAAGTTTGCATTTCTGTGTGCTGCCCCTTTAAAAACCTTTCCGAAAGTAAATAAGGGGCTTTTACTGTCGGATTGGTTTTCCTCGCTGTTAGACATTTGTTTTTAAAACCAAAAATCAACAATGTTGGCTGAGGCTTTCTGTTGTTGGTCTTCAGGGTCATTTGATTTCAGATAAAGTGTAGATTTTTGGGAACGGGTTTTTTACGCACTTGCGGCATGCGTTCAAAGAATTTATTTTGCGCATCTGGTCCTATTTAAATTCTGGCGTTAAATGGGCCCCATCCGCCCTGACAAAAAAGAAAGAAAATTGAGCAAATTGATGATTATAACAAAGGCCCGTTTTCGGAAGTTTCTGGGGGGTTGGGCCCCTTCTGGGGAAAAAAGGGAGTGTTCGAAGTTGCGTAAACTCCGTTTGGACTCTTTTTGCATTTTTTTTCCAGTTTTTTAAAATTTAATTTAGACCCGGTGGGGGGTAATTATTTTCTGTTTTTAAAAGTCTACAGAACTTTTCAATGTTTTATATTTTTAAAAGCGGGGCTGGAAAGGGGGTTTTTCTTTTTTAATACATTTTTCTACAGAATTCTTTTTTTGAAAATTTTTGAAGTAGCGGCATTTGTTACTCATTGTGCGTTTAAATTGTGTTATGTGGTAGCCCCTTTTGGGTTTTAAAAAACATTAGGGTAAGTCCACATGGCTTTTTTTCTGGTTCCCCAAATTTCGTGGACTTTTTTTGGGGACATTTTAAAGGGGTTTGTAGATTCGTTTTCTCGGCCAGTGTATACATTACAGTTTTTGGTTTGTTTTGTTTTCAAACGGTTAAATTTAGAAGCCCGCTAACAGGAAAAAGGATTTTCATAAATTTAAGATCATTGTTTGTAAGGCTGTTATTTTGGATATTTTTCTTGCGTTTTTGCGGACATAATGAACCCTTGCAAGAAAAACCAAACTTGAAACATTTGTTTGGGTCGGTATTCTTTATTTTTTAAAAACTGCTTTTTTTGCAAATAAGGTGGGGTAGTGGAATGAAAGGACTTGCCTAAAATTCGGTAAATACTTAGCCTTTTTTAATTTGATCCCCAAAGCTTCGCCCTCTAAACAACCGACCCTTTTTTTTTTTGGCTTTTTCGGGCCCAATAAAAAACTGTGAAAGCGTTGGTTGCCCAAAAAGGTGTTAAGTCTTTATGAAAAAGAAAAAACCTGTTGTTTAGTTGAGACCCAGACTTTTTAGTTTTTCTTAAATTTTTGTTTTTTAGTCGATTAAAACGGGAAACTTTACTTTAATGGGGGGTTCTATTGTTGTTTGCTGGTACTTGGGAAATTGCATGTAAAACTTCCCTGTACGTTTTTTGGGTCAATGATTTTTTGTTTAAAAATCTTTTAAAGTTTGACAAACGCTCCCCCTTTAAGCTTTTCCTTCAAAAAATTTTTTCGGGCCCCTTTTTATCTTAGACATGTTGAGTTTTTTTTCAAAACAAAAAATTTTTAATTTAAAAATTAAAAAAATTTTTAGCTTCTCCCCCAAAGTCGTTTAAATTCAAAATTAAAAACTTTCAAGGGTTTTTTATTTTTTTGTGTTTGGGAAATTTAAAAAAAAAGTTTAAACCCCTTGATTTTTGTTAATGTGAGGGGTTTAAAAACGGGTTTTAATTGTCTCTTTTATTTTTTTTTTAAACATTCCTTTTTTATTGTTCGGGTTGGCTTTTGAGAAAAAACTTGCCCTCGCCTTTTTTGAAGATAAAAATTTTGTCTTTTATAGTCATCAAAATCAGCTTGAAAACGACTAAATTCTTCATCTGGGGTTTTTTGAGTCAGCTAGCCCCCCTTTTTTTTTTTGTCAGTTTGAACGAAAAATAAGTTTATGTTATTTGGGTTTTAAAAAAACTGTGTGCTTTTTTGGGGTTTAGTTTTTTTTTTTTTTAATTTTTTTTTGCCCGCAGCCTTACAGCTAATGAAAACAGGCAAGGGGCTAAAAAATAAAAAGCCCCAGAGGTAAAAATGCGGGTGAACCCAAGCCCGTTGCTAAAAGACCAAAACTTGTCCTGCGGGTAGTGAACTTTTCGTTGAGTCCAGTTTACATATGTAACAGCATTAAAGACAGCCCGAATACCTTCGTTTGGTTTGCTGTATTTTGAAAGGTCCTGCTCTAGTTTTTGGTTTTCATTTGGTAATGTTTGTTAAATTTTGAAGGGTTTTTTTTTTAGGGGTTTCTACTATCCTTCGTTTGGCGGCCTTTGGGGCTGTAGGAAAATTTTTGGGTAAAAACCCGAACAGACATGCTTTTTATAAAAAAAAAAAATTTTTTTTTTTGTATATTTTTAATCTGTTTTCATGGGAAAATTCAGTGGGGGATCATATATAAAAAAAAATGTACATTTTAAATGGTTTTTTCGCCCTCTTTTTCTTTTTCCAAATTTTAATGTTTATTCCCTCCCTTTTAAAAGTTTTCCCACTTTTCCCTGCAAATGATTTTCCCCGGCGATCTTAGGTAATCCATTTAAACCGTTTTTTTTTGTTAAAAATCATCAAGTCTTTCATTTTGAAGGTGTGATCTTTAGGGGCAAAGGTCTTCTGTTGGATTCTACACCCCCCCCCCAAAAAATTTTTTTTTTTCGTCAAAAAAGCTGGTAAGGTCTAAGCCCGTAGCTAGTTTTTGGGTTTGGAATACCCTCAATTGAACATTGTTTTTTCGTTTTTTTGGATTTTTTAAAATTTTAAATTCCTCTTTTTAATGGTTCTTCTTTTAAACAGCAATAAAATACCTTTAAACGATTTGCTGCGGCCTAAAAATAAAATTCCATTTAGCGTTATTTTTTGCTTCTGGGTAAAATTTTTTGTATGATGAATCATCTTTGTAATTTTTTACTTAAATTTTTAATGTTTTGTTTTTCAATTTAGCCTTGCTAAAATTTTTCCCGCTAAAAAACGTCAAACTCTAATGAGGGTGTCAGAATTGCGTTTCTTGCTTCGGTTGGTCTGATGACTGTTTTTCCCCGTTTGTATTATTTTAAAAATTAGTTATTATGACAAAAGGGTTTTTTTTTGTCCTTGGGAAAATATGGCGCATGCGACTTAACAAATCAAAAAACTAAGGGAATAAAAGCGATTTTTTCCCTAACCCAAAAGTACCGCTACATTTTTTTTGCCGTCTTTAACTCTGCGGGGGGCCCATTTATGTTTTAGTGCTTCTTCATTTTTATTCTTTTAAAAGCAAAGTCATCCCTTTCATTCCCCGGGTTAAAACATAGATCGAATAGGGGTTTAAATTTGTCTGCATTTTGTAAAGAAAATATTTCCTGCCCTCAATTTTATAGAAAAATTTTTTTAAGATCGCCCCCCCAGATTTTTTCCCAATGTCCTGTTGGGGTTGTTGTGATTCGAGAAAATTAATTTTTAAAATAAATCGGCAGGGGGCCTGGCACAAAACTTCATTTTGCTCCTTTGGTCTGGAAAATTTTACGTAAGAATTTGATCTCCAAAAGTAGCGGGTTATTTGGAAAAAGTAATTTTTTCGCTTTTTTCCCTTTTACGCCCCAAAAGGGGTTTTCGTCTTTATGGGGTCCCAAAAATTGAACCATATGTTTGCGAATTTTTTATAAAAAAAAATAAAAAGTTAAATTTTTTAAAAAAAACCCGGGGAGGCATTTAAGGGAAGAAGATTATGATGTTTTTTGTTTCCGGGGGAAAGAATGGTGAAAACCCCCCCCCCCTTTATTAACCCGCATCGCCTCATCCCCTCTCATTGGGGGCGTGAAATTTAAAAGAAAATACGGTCGGGCATTTTACAAAAAATTTTGGTTTAAAACCCCCAATTTTTAGGAAAACCCCAAAGATTTTGAATAAAAAATTTATGGCCCTTTGTTGTGAAAAAACGTTTAAGGAGGGAAAATTTTTAAACTTTCAGCCCAAAAGAGAAAAAAAACAAAGTTTTTTGCCGTTGGGGGTTTAATTAGGCAAAAACTTGTTTAAACGTTCCCAAAAACGCCTTTGGGATTGCTAAACCCAAAAATTTAAAGGGAAGGGGGGGCAGTTGCCCAAAATTCAAAACAACTACAAGAACTCCCAAAAAGATAGCCAATTTCAAAAAATGGAAATTAAAAATTTAAAAATCAAAAAGCAGACGAAATTTAAAAGAAAAGAAACCGTTTATTTTGAAAAAACGAATTAAAAACTCCCCCGGCCCGGGCCCTTTCCGAGCAAGAAATAGTGGCCCCCAATAAAGCTTTAAGAACCTCAGAGCCGAATTTAAAAAAAAGGCGGCAAAAAATGGATGAAATAAATGAGCATATAAAAAAAGGAAGGGGAAAAAAACTGATGAGGCTGATGGGGCGCCCCAAATTTGGGGGTCGCGTTAAAAAAGAAATTTAAAACCAAGAATAAAAAAACTTAAAATACAAAGTTTAGCAATACTAAAAAAGTTTTCTACTTTCCAAGAACAATTCGGAAACTAAAACGGGCCCGGGAAAAAGAGAAAAAAATCCAAAAAAATTTTAAAAGAAGACCCCGCGCTAGCCCGAAGAAATTTCGAAAGTTGTTTTTGGGGAGCAAGGGTCACATTTGCAAGCGTTATAACGCTTTAGGTTTGCAAAAAGTACACTGGTGAAAGGCTATTTTGGGTTGGGGGTGGTGCTGGGCTAGTTTCCTTTCCCCCCCATCGCCCCCCTCCGCCCGGGTTAAAAAAATGGGTAAAAAAAACTTGATAATCTTTGGGGGTTTTTTAAAAAAATTTTGCCGGTAAGGTAGTGGATCTTTTCCCGGTATATTTGGGGGTGTTGTTTGCTGGCTTTTGGGGCTAATGCAAGCAAAGTAGTTGGGTTTAGGGCTGGCACTTATGGCTTAGTTCTCTTTAAAAGTTGGGTTTTTTTTTTTGGAAGATAAAGACCAAATAATCCTAAGCAAGTTTTAAACCAAAAAAAAGCGCTGTCTTTTTATAATGGTCATTTTTTTTTTCGTGTTCTTCAAGGTTTTTGGGCTTTGGGGCGGGGATTGGGTTTAATTATTTTTTGGGGGGTTTTACTTGTTTGTTTACTGCCCTTTAAATTTTTTGGGTCGGAAATTTTTTTGTTTTTTTTCCCACTTTTGTTCATTGCCCGGCCCCCAAGGTTTCATTATTTATTTATTATTGTTTTTCCCATTGGGGTGAGGTCAGAAGGGCCCGCATGTATAAACCCGTGCCAAAAGCCCAAATCTTACCCTTTTGTTTGCGTTTTGTTAAAAAAATTTTTTGGGTTTCTTTTAAACTTGAAGGTAAACAACTGTAGAATTAATGGCGTCCTCTAAATTTGTAAGTATTTTTTTTGTGCATCAAAACCGTTTGGAAAAGGGTTTAGTTATGCTTTTGATCTGTTTGTGTTGCGGGAACCCAGGGAAAAACAAACGTTAAATACGACAGAGTCGTTTTTTTCGTTCTATTCCCGCTTTAGTTAGGCCCCTTGAAGTGTCTAGTTTAAAAGTTGTCTGCGTTTTATGCTCCCTTTCTTATAGGGCCCGAGGTGAACACCCGTGCTGAAGGAAAGATGGTAAGGAGGAAATTCCCTCATGTTTTTACTTCTGTGCACGCCCCAAAAATAAGGGGTGCCTAAGCCCCTGAAAGATCCCAAATTTTTTCTTAAAACTTTCCCTTTAAAAATTAAAAATTGAATTCGTTACAGTCCCTTTTAAAAGCCTTTATGTCTATTCTGTTGCTAAAAGGATTTTAAAAGGGTTTTTTATTTGGCAAAGGCGTTGCAGTTTTTCCCAAAAAACTGAAAGGGGTAATAGAAATTTAAATTTTGTACACTGACCTCACCAAAGGATCGGGAGGGTTTAAGTGGGTCGGCTACGAATCCAACCCCCGTTGATGCACAAAACACGCCCAAAATTTAACTGGTTTTGATAAAACTGCATGGGGTGATAAACCACACTTTCGGGATGCGGGCGTTTTTTTAAAAGGAGGGTTAAGTTTTCTGTTTAATGGATACACCTTTTCTTGAAAGGGGTCAGGGTGAGTTTAAGAAAAATTTGGGAAAAAGGGATCAGTTGTTATATTTTTTTTTGATTGTAGTGCGGCCCAACAGAATTTAAATTTTTCATCAGTATTTTTAAAAAGCGCTCATTTTTATTTTGTTTAAAAAATGATTGTAACAATAAAAACTCAAGACCGTCCTTCGTTTTTAAAAACATGCTATTTATAAATTGCGGGAACCCGAAAAGGGCGCACTCCTTTAATTTTTCTACAAGTCGTATGGTTTTAAAATAACGGAAACCTGGAGAAAAATAAGTTCTAAAAACTTGACCCAAAACAGGGGCCAAAATTAGAAAATTTAAAAATACCTGTTTGGGTTTTTTCGGGTTTTGTTCACTAAAAGAAGGAAAAGGTTAAATTCCATTACTCTCAAACTTTTAAAAATTTCAAATCTAAAAAAAAATGTTAAAATTTTAAGCCTGAAGAAGAAGCAGGTTAAAATTTTGATAAAATGTAGTAAAATTTTTAGGTTTAAGGGGGTGACAATCATAGTTTTTGAGTTTCACCCAAAAAAACTACTTTTGGGGGGGGAAAATTCCCCTCGATCTTGCATTAATTCATTTCTCTATGGGTTTATTTTTGGGGAGCTAAGCAAAGTTTAAAATTTTTATGATGGGAAAGGCCCCCAATGTTTTAAGAGCCTTTTAAACAGGGAAAGCGCATTTGCGATTATTTAAAAATTTTTTCAATTCCCCAATTTACAGTTTAAAAAATTAGGGTTTGGGGGGGGGTCGGATTATTTAATTAAAAATCGCAGACAAAGCAGGAAAAGTTGTGAAATGTTGGGTAACCCTTTCAAATTGTTTTAGAAATAAAATAATTTTGTTTTTTCTAAAAAAAAATCGCAGGGCCAGAAGAAAAGGGGGGGTTTCATTTGGGGCCTGTGAGGGGTATAATTTTTTAGAATTAAAAAAACCTTGCAGACGTTGGGTTTTAACAGAAAGGCGAGGAAAGGGGCTTTGTAGGGGTTTTTAGTCACTAAAAATTTGGGGATTATAAACGCAAAAAAGGTTGGCGACAACAAAACGTTTCCTAAACTAGAGCAACTGCGCAATGTAGAAGCAAAAAATGCTGGCCCGTATGAATATAAAAAAATTTAGAAAAACCTGACAGCAAAAGGCACTTAGAAAATAAATTTTGAAAGGGACTTTAAAATTTTTAATTTTATAATCCCTTTACATTTTTTTGCCCCCAAAAGTTTCCGAAAGCATTCAAAATCTGCCCTTTAATTTTAAGTCTTTTGCCAGAGGACAATAGTCGGGGAAAAAGATTTAAATAAAGCCCTTGGGGAAAAAAAAGTACATCCTCCACAGAAAAAAGGGAAAAGGTTTTAAAAAAGCTTCTACAAAAATTTCAGTTCATTCCCCGCGGAATTAGGAGGAAAGTTCAAATGATATTTGAAAAATTTTTGGGCCCTTTTAAAAATGTGGAGAGGGATGGGGGGTTTTGGGGTTAGTGCGTCTTATAAAAGGAATTAATTTTGTGGGAAAAACCCAGAAATTAAACGTCTTTAAAATTACCATCGGGCGTTCTTTACCCAAAGGTTTAGGATTTAAGGGCATAACAACAAGCAACAAAATCAATATTGACTTAAATTTTGGAAAAAATCTTACAAATAAAAATTTGGGTTAAACTTACACATTTAGGGCCCTTTCAGGGGTTTATTTTACGGACAAAATTTTGACAGAGAATGATAAAACATTTTAATGGATTAGATTTAAATTTTGTTTTAAAATATGGGGCAGTTTTAAAATTTATAAAAAAAAACCCTCATTGTTATTGATTTGTGGGCAGAAAGGTTGGGAAAAAAAACAAAATTTAAACCTCGGGAAACCCATTACCCAAAAGTTTTTCGTATAATTTTGTTTATTTTGATTTTTTGTCCAAAAGTTAATGGAAAAAGCATATTTATGATAGAAAGGGTTTTTTGGCAGAAGATGAAAAAAAATTTTGTTGTTTCCAAACAATAAACTGAGTGAGTGTTTAGAAAAGTTTTTAGACTGTTTGAAGTAAGCAGAAATATTTATTTAGATGAAAAATTCGGCAGAAAGGAATAGTTTTAAAAAGAAAACACTTTTTTCAAAATTGGGTTTCAGTGGAAGACATGCAGGGTTAAGTGTGTGGGTTTTATGTCAAAAAAAATAAATCGGTTTTTAAAGATTTAGAGAAAAGTTAAAGACTGTTTGTTATATTTTTCTTTAAAGACGAGGGTCTTTGGGTGAATTTTTTGCGTGAAAATGATGTTATTTAAAATTTATCAGGAAAAAAAATAGGGTTAAGCAAAAAAAATCCCCCCAAAAGTTTTGTAAAAATTTTTTATTGAAAGGATAATCCCCCCCAGGGATGGAAAGTTTGTGGGTGTTTTTTTTTGTTTATTGAAAAAATTTTGTGATGGTTTTCATTTTTAATTCGTTGTTTTAAATGTTTTGGCAGGAATAATAAATGTTTGTTTCTAGCGTTTTATGCCCCCGAAAATTTTGAGGGGGAGTAAAAAACTTGAACATTTTTTATTAGTTCTCTTTCACACCAAAAAAAAAACCTGGGGAAAAACCCCAAAAAAAAACGTGCAGCCAAACCCCACGGGGGAAAAACCAAAACCCCCCAAAAGAGAGCCACAGTATATTTAAATCGGCGGTGGGCAAAACCCAAAAAAAATCTGAAAGCAGCCCCAACACCCCGAACAAAATTTTTTTGATTTGTTTTTTGATTTCCCCTTTTAACTTGTTTTAACTGGAAAATATATATTTTAAAATATTTAAATTAAATTTTAATTTTATATATTTATTAATTTTTATATAAAATACACACCCAACAAAAAAATTTAAAATTTAGGGTAAGTAGAGCACCGTTCCCGCAACTTAAGAGCCGCTTGGTGTTGCCAAAAGCTGCAAGAAAAATTGAATTTTTTAAAAAAAGCTTGTCTTATGTCTTAGATTGAAGAAATTGGGGGGGGATACGATTCCCCACCCGCAGTGGCCGTTTATTTGCCCAACTAAAGTTGTGCTTGAGTGGGTGGTTGGGGGGAAAAAAAAAAAGCTTCTCAAAAAGAGCCTTCAGCAAAATTTTTTTTTCCAAGGGGGGGAAAACTTCCCCCAAAAAGGGGGGAAAATCACTAAAAATTTTAATTTGGGCATTTACCGGGTTTTTCGAAACTTGGTCGTTTTCCCTCAACTAAGAATAAGAGAAGCTTTGTTTTTAAATTCCCAAAATTTTTCTTTAAATCTTTTAACAAAAAGTGGTCTGTTTGTTTCTGGGCCCCTGTCGGTACTTATCCCTTTGGGAATTTTTAATTTGTTTGTTTTTATTTTTGTCCCTTGCGGATTCATTCCAAGAACTGGCTTCAGCACTTTTTGCTTAGGGATATCTTTTTATATTTTTACTTTTTTAAAGAAATTGTGCTGTTTTTCTCTTTTAAGATTTTCGTTTGGGTTCTTAGTTTGGGACCTTGGTTTGGTTTTTTTTAAAACTCAAAATGTTTCTCGGTATTTTCAACCAAACCTTTTTTGGGTTGCATTCTTTTAAAATGAAAAGGAGAGGAGTCAAATTACCACCCTTTCCCCGGTCCCCTGGGGAGAAACCCCCCAAGTTTCGAAATTTGGTATATTTACCGGAATTTTAAAGTTAGTGAGTTTCCCCCCCTATTGGAGGTTTTCTCTCCCCCCTTGGGGGAATAAAATTGCTGAAGGCTATTTTGAGATGCTTTTTTTCCCCCTCAAACCCCTCAGCAAAACTGTTAGGGTTTGGGAGAAACATTGCCCTGCGGGGAAAGAATGCGTATTCCCCCCATTTCTTTAAAATTTAAAACATAAGAGAAGTTTGTTTATAAATTTAATATTTTTTGCAGTCTTGAAAAAACCCGTGCTCTGCAAGTTGCTGGAAAAGGTGGTCGGACTTATCTTGGAATTTATTAGTTTGTTGTATTTTTGTCCTTGCGGATTCATTCCAGAACTGGCTCTCAGCACTTGTGTCTTAGAGGATATTTTTTTTATATTTTCTACTTTTCACAAGAAAATGTAGCTTGTTTTGCTTTTTTCATGATTTTCTTTGCTTCTTAGATGGCCCCTTTTGGGTTTGGGTTTTTTGAAACTCAAAAACGTACTACGGTATTGAACCACCTTTTCTGGGATTGCATTCTTCTTAAACTGAAAAGGCAGAGGAGTCAAATTACCACATTTCCGCAGTCACTGAGGAGAAACCCCCAAGTTTCGAAATATCGGTATATGCCAGGAATTTTTGTTAGTGAGTTTCCCCCCCTATTGGAGGATGTCTCTCTCCCCCTTGGAGAATATAAGCTTGCTGAAGGCTCATTTTGGAAGAAATTTTTTTCCCCATCCACCCACTAAAGCACATACTGTTAGTTAGGCAGATTCATTGCCACTGCAGGTATGAATGCGTATCCCCCCCTATTTCTTCATTTTAAGACATAAGAGGAAGCTTTGTTTTTTATTCAATTTTTATTATATATATATTATATATATTAATATATATTTATATATATCAGTATATTTAAAATGCCTAAAACAATTTTTTTAAGTGCTCAACCCCTTGGGGGCAACAATAGTTAAAACAAGTTAAAAGAAGAATTTTAAAAACTATCTACAAATTTGTTTCGAGCGTGTTGCGCTGTCATCAGGATCCTGATGACAGCGCAACATGCTCGAAACAAATTTGTAGATAGTTTTAAGATTCCTCTTTCAACTTTTTTTTAACTATTTATATATATAATATGAAGAAATGTTGACTGCTGTACCTTTTCGTATAACTTGAAAATTAAAGGTAAGAAAAAAGGTACCTTTTGGAGAAGTTTCAACGTTTCGTGCTGTAAGCACTTGGTCACGAAGTAAAAATGTTGAGGTTGTAGGGGAAGCTGGCAGGTTTCTTGTGACCACAGTTCAGCCAAAAAGGTAGGGGAGGGGGTGGGGAAAAAAGGTGAACTGTATTTATATGGTCAACAAAAGGGGTGGGCAAAGAAGGGGGGGGGGGAAAGGTGGGAGGGAGAGGTCATCTGGGTGGTTGGTTTTCAGAGAAAGGGGGGGGGGTGGTGGTAAGGAAAACATGGGATAGAACATGGGGGGGGGGGGGGGGTAGCAGGAGGGGGGGGGTGGGGGGGGGTTGCAGCTTGCAGCAAGCCCCCTTCCCTACTGATTATTCAAACTACACAGATCGCAACCGTCAGTTGCATACCCCCCTTCAAACAACGAAATCTTCCAAGCTTGAGAAACTTTCACCCAAGAAACAACCTTTTACTTTCTTAAAGGAAAACCAACTACCAGTGGAAGAAAACCTTGTTGTCACAATCCCTGACAGCCTACCCCTTACTGATGCCAACGACATTTACTATCTAAGGGTCTGAAATTTGTCCCACTACAACCCCATACTCAAAGAACCGACACGCTGTACGACTGTCAGCGCTTTTTTCGCCGTCTTCGCCTTGCTGCCTACTTCGATAACTGCTCTCTATCCACCACCCAAACTGACCCAGATGACCTAGGGAAGCTTTGTCCTCGTCAACAGAGTGACTGGACTCCTAAAGATGGACAGTTTCCTGCTCTGGACTATACATAGAAAAAAGCAAACAAGAATCAACCAGCTGAACCCATCTCCTATGAAAAGATCCAATCTTACTCAGGCTGAACAACAAGCATTAAGTGAACTGAAACAGAGAACAGACATTATTATAAAACGAGCAGACAAGGGAGGAGCTGTGGTGGTTTGGCATAAAGACCTCTATGAAAGGAAGCCAGACGTCAACTCTGTGACCCAACAAACTACATTCCATTAAAACCTCTACAGTTAAGCAAGACAACGCACTAGTGAGAAAACTATCAAAGAACTAGTCTCCAAAGACATTCTACCCACGGAAGCCACAAGAGCTATCATTAAAGAACCCGTACATCTAAATTTCTATTACTGCCAAAGATTCATAAAACCTGATAACCCAGGCAGACCTATTGTCTCAGCTGCTCTGCCCTACAGCTCAAGTCTCCCAGTTCCTTGACCAGTTGTTTCAGCTCTTGTCCAATCCTTGCCAACATATGTGAAAGATACCAATCACGCTCTACAGATCCTGAACAAATACGTCTTCCCACAAGACACTGAATACCGTTTTCTGTTTACTATGGATGTTACTTCACTATACACTAACATCCCGCATCAAGATGGGCTGTCTGCTGTGAAACACTTCATGACCCAGAGTTCCTTGAAAGTTGACACAACTACTATTTTACGCTTGACAGAGCTTGTCTTGACCCTCAACACTTTTGAGTTCGGTGATGAATTTTATCAACAGACAAAGGGAGTTGCAATGGGGACACGAATGGGTCCATCCTATGCTTGCCTGTTCATGGGCTACGTTGAATCCCAGATCTTCTCCCAATTTCCTGGACACCTACCAGAAGTCTTTAGAAGATTCATCGATGATTGCTTTGGCATATTCACGCTCCTAAGCAAGAACGTCTTGACTTCATTCAGTTTGCGAACAACTTCCATCCATCCCTCAAGCTTACCTATGAAATTTCTGACTCGTCCCTTGCTTTCTCGACATACTTGTCAACATCCAGAAAGACTCACGATCCCTCCATACTACAGTACATTATAAACCAACAGATTCTCATTCGTACCTTTCTTTCTCATCCAGCCACCCACCTGCATCGAAAGACAGCATCCCTTTTTCCCAGTTCCTGAGGCTGCGCAGACTCTGTAGCTCAGACAGGGCTTTTGTGAAAGAGGCAACAACCATGGCTACTTTTTTCACTGCCAGAGGCTACCCTTTAGCCTTGATACAATCAGCCCTGGAACGAGCCAAGTCAATTCCGAGATGCCAAGCTCTCAAAAGCAAAGAAGCGGATGCTGTAGAGACGGACGATGCATACTGACTTTGACCTATCACCCACACAACATACCCGTGAAAAATATTCTGTGTCACAACTTCTCGATCCTTAGGAACGATCCAACACTGAAAGATACATTCAACCAACCTCCACTTGTGGCTTTCAAGAGGGACAAAAGCCTTGGTGACCATCTTGTGCATGCTGCCTTCCATTCTACGTACCCTTCTGCTCAAACTGGCAATTTCCCTTGCAAGAAACCTAAATGTAAAACCTGTACTTTAGAGAACAGTAATATGCCGATTCTAGGCACTTTCGCCCTCAACCAGTTTTCGGGCGAAAGTGACCTAGAATCAGCATATTACTGTTCTCTGACAAGTAAGACTTCAATAACCAAAAAATAACGATTATCTACAAACAAACATACTGTGCAGGGTTATCCGTTTTTAATACTAATTAAAACAAGTAAGACTTCAATAACCAAAAAATAACGATTATCTACAAACAAACATACTGTGCATGGTTATCCGTTTTTAATACTAATTTACTAAAGTTTTCAGAGAGTTAGCGTAGGGGAAAGTAGCCGGGACTGAACACGCCCATAGAGTAACGTAGGGGAAAAGCAGCCGCGGCTGAAAGCGCCCCAGATACAAAGGTTGGTGCACTAGGCTATCCGATTACTTACCGATTAACGGTTGTGTTAATTACAGCGTGGGGAGCAGAGAGTCCGGGCGGAAGAGAGAGGGGAGAGAGAGAGAGAGAATCACCAGCAACCTGACAAAGCCCGTTAAGGTTAAGTTGCCCTCAGAACAGACAGACAGAGAAGAGAGAGACAGAGAGAGGCAGACAAGACAGACAGAGAGGCGGGCACCACACACACACACACACACAACACACACACACACACACACTCTTTCTTTTCTTTTCTTCATTAAATGACATAAAATCGCACACTTCTTCTGACTAATTACTACAAACTTGTACACAGACAGGCAGACGGGCTGAAACCTGATCACTTAATTTACCGCTTCTACACAGCCAGCAGACTCTGTTCACTCCACATCACAGGA
>CM031603.1:9085846-9157403 GCA_018398815.1 Conus ventricosus | reverse complement strand
AAACAATTAAAAACATAAACACACAAGTTCCACATTACTACATACAAGAATTAGGAAAGCTTGGTGTGACAGGACAGAATAGTTGCCCATATAGACTATTTGTCTGTCTGTCTGTCTCTTTCTCTCTCTTCTTTAAGACTCAACGAATTCCACCTAGCCCTTTCATCCTTTGCTGAGACAACAGTTCTATTCAGCCAGATTCCCAGCAGGAAAAACAGCCTCCTTGGCTGACACTTCCTGGCTTTCATTAAATTAGCCTGACAGACTCGTCTTGGAAGCGGGCCTTCTTGGCCGGCGAGACTAATTGATATCACATGGTCAGTCTTTGACTCTCTGCCTCCAGATTAGGAAACTATTTTTGACTGAGGAATGACCCCATAACACTGTAAATGGCTTTCAGCCAATGATTCTAGGGCAATGTAGGAATATGTGGCGTGGGGACAGAGAGGGAAGTAGTCCCAAGTGTTGAGATATACTTTTTTTTTGCATCTGGAATTGGAAGAAGGCAGACGTGTAGAAAGACTTGTGCTGAAGATAGTGCCAAAGAAAAGAAGATAGCCTCTATGTGTGTTGAAAGTGAAGTTGTAGATGTACTGAGACAGATGTCAAGAAAAATGAAAACAAGACTGCTCCTATGAATTGTGTGAAAATACTGATGGAGTAGACGTGGCATTGGGTTGCATCACTGCTGTATGAAGATGACCGATGAGTGAAGATGCGCTCTGGGCTAGAGTCACTGCCCCAGGATGGTTGGCACGATTTGATATAGAATAAAAAAAAGGAGAATGGAGAGTAGCAAGCTGGCGTGTTGAGAAGGATGTCCTCCCTATCCCCTTTCCACCGCACGCACCAACCTCAACCTCAACCTTCCTACCTCACCTCTCTACCTCTCCTCCCCCTACAAGATGGCGTCGCCGACAGGATGGACAGCCAACCCTGGGGCGCGGGGAAGAACGCCTCGACACGACGGACAAGAATGTGCTGCGCCCAGACCTGGTGAAGTACAGCATGTGAAAAAAAGACTGTCGATATTCTATATGTGAAAGGAAAAGATAATTAGTTCCATGTAAATAGTTCAGAGTGATTTTAGTGTATGTAAACAATTTTGTATGAACTGGAATGTGTGCGTGAAAGGCTGTTAGAAAACCCTCTTCGATTGTTTATTATTGATGATTGAGAATCAAAAGTCATGTCAGAGTCTGAGACGGAAGAAGGCAGTATGAGGCTCGAGGACTTAGCACAGGAGCTGCAGGCTCTAAAGCAGCAGCAGAGGGTAGTGGTAATACCCAAAGAGCGCACCATTACCAGGTTCTCAGGAGATGCCCGACAGGTGACGGTGGCTGACTTCAGAGAACAGATCGAGGCAGCCTGGAAAGCGCAAGATGTCACCAGGAAAGAGGACAAGATCCAGTTTCTCCTGTCCCATGTTTCGACGCGGTTCGGGAAGAAGTGGCATGTCACCCGCCCGCGCTAGGGGAACACCAACCAAGATCCTGGCCATATTGGAAGAGGTTATGGCGACAAGAGATCGGTCTGCCAACTCCTGGCAATCTTCAATTCTATCCACCAGCGGCAGGGGGAGACAGTCAGGGCCTACTCCAGCCGGTTGAATAGGTCCTTCCAGGAGCTCCAGGAGAAACAGAGGAAAGATGGACAGGAGCCCATGAGCGACAAGGTGCTAAGGGACCACTTCATCGCCCAGCTCCACGATGTTCTCCTGGTAAGGCAGCTAAGGGAGAAGACCTTCGAGGATGCTGAGCTGTCTTTCTATGATGCCCGGGGAAGCAGCCATCCGATGGCAGGCCGACGAAGAGGAGAAGCCGAAGGTCCCAGTCCAGACTGCTGCCGCAACCACCACCTCCCCTGCAGAGCTGAGCATCCTAGTCCAGGAGTTGAAGAACATCAAGGATGAGATGGCGGCCATGAAAGACCAGATGGCCCGACAGCAACAACAACACTGGACAGCGGGGGCCCACACCATCCAGGCCCAGATGGGAATTCACGTCCGACGGAAAGCCCATCTGCTACAAATGTCAAACAGCGGGACACATCGGACGGAATTGCCCGAAACGCTCGGGAAATGGGACCCCTCTGCAGAAATGAGTCCAGCTGCAGAGGAGGGGAACAGGGACTCACTGGGAAAGTTGGTAGGACCAAGTCCAATGGTTTACCATTAAGGTTAATGGCAGGGAGATAATGTTGCTTATAGCCCAGCCGACCGCAAAGGGCCTAATGGCAGGGAACTCCCTGCACTGATTGATACAGGCTCACAGGTGTCTATGATTTCGGAGAATGTATTTAATCAGCTGTTTGGAGCCAGTGGACTTGGCCTTAGGCAAGCCCCAGATCTGCTCCGGGTAACAGCAGCTAATGGGATTGAGGTGCCCTATGTTGGGTACTTTGAGGCCGACGTAGAGGTGTATGGGCAGGTCGTAAGTGACCGAGGCATTCTCATTAGGAAATGCCAGACATACACTTCTCAGGGAATGGACCATGCTCCAGCGATACTGAGCATGAATGTCCTCCAGGAATTGCGCCAGGGGACCTGTTCGCTGCTGCCCATCAGAGGATTTGCCAGAGTGGCCAAAGGGGAGCCAGCATACATCCCTCCGCGCTCCATAGCCACGGTCAGGGTCACTGGCATTGGGAACAGGGTGGGCAGACAACAGCCAACAGAAATCCTGGTGGAGTCCTTGGCGGACGGCCCATGCAAGGGATTGATGGTGGCCAGCACACTGAGCTCTGTAATAGGCAGCAGCTTCTTTGTGCAGGTGGTCAACATCTCAGATGAAGGAATAATGCTAAGGCCAGGCACGAGGATAGGGACTGTGCAGCGGCCACAAGGAGAGGTCCCGTCAGGACATGTATCGGTGGAGGCCAGCTGCAACAGAATCCACGTGTCAAACAATCCCGTCAGCCCCAACATGACCCCCGGACCTTGTCCAGTAGACCTGGACGATGTAGACTGCAATGCTGAGGAGAAGCAGAGACTGAGAAGGTTGGTGATGGCCAATGCTGACCTGTTCTCAAAGGACGATCAGGATGTTGTCTTCACGGATCAGGTCACGCACAAACTAAGATTGAAGGACGACATCCCAGTCAGCACCACCTTCAGGAGGATCCCACCTTCTCAGATCCAGGAAGTGAAAGACACATTCAGAGCCTCCTGGACAAGAAGATCATCCAGAAGAGTTCCAGCTCTTATGCATTGGAGTGGTGTATAGTCCGAAAGAAGGATGGATCCATCAGGCTGTGCGTGGACTACAGACGTCTGAATGCCAAAACCATCCCAGATGCATACCCCTTGCCTAGGATCGATGATTCCCTCGATGCTCTAGGTGGAGCCAAGCTGTTCTCCACCCTGGACCTTGCCAGCGGATATCATCAGGTCGCTATGAGTCAGGAGGACCGAGAAAAGACGGCGTTTATCACACCGTTTGGACTGTTTGAGTATCTGCGCATGCCCATGGGCCTCTCAACGGCACCAGCTACATTTCAGAGACTCATGCAGTCTACGATGAACGACCTTACATTCCAGATCCTCCTCGTATACCTCGATGACCTGTTGGTATACAGTCGCAGCTTTGATGAACATCTGGAGCGGCTACAGATTGTTTTTGATCGGTTGAAAGAGGTAGGCCTCAAACTGAACCCCAAGAAATGCGTCTTCGCTCGCCACCAAGTAGAGTACCTGGGGTATACGGTCTCAGGAGCAGGCATCGCGACCTCTGACAGTAAGATCAAGGCAGTGGCTAGTTGGCCAGTTCCCCACACCCTGAGAGAGCTCAGATCGTTTTTGGGATTCGCCAGCTATTACAGACGGTTTGTGGAAGGTTTCAGCAAGATCGCCCAACTCTGAACAAGCTTGTGTCCACCACATACCAGAAGGACAAGGGGAAGAATCGGAAGAGCAAACATGCGTCCATTTCAGCAGATTGGGGACAGCCGATGCCAGGAGGCATTCCAGAACCTGAAAAAGGCCCTCACTACAGCGCCAGTGTTGGGATATGCGGACTTTAGTGCCCCCTTCATTTTGGAGACTGACGCTAGTCTGGACGGTTTGGGAGCTGTTCTCTCCCAAGAGCAAGATGGCAAGCGCCGTGTCATCGCGTATGCAAGTCGGTCGTTACGTCCAGGGTGAACGGTCGATGAAGAACTACAGCAGCATGAAGTTGGAGCTGCTAGCAGTGAAGTGGGCCATGAGTGACAAGTTTCCGTCACTACCTGATCGGAGCCCAAACTGAGATATACACTGACAACAATCCCCTCAGCCATCTCCAAACAGCCAAGCTGGGAGCTGTTGAACAAAGATGGGCGGCAGAATTGGCTTGTTTTGACTTTACCATCAAATACAGGTCTGGCAGAGAAAAACAAGAACGCTGATGCGTTGTCTAGATTTCCTACGGAGAAACCACAAGGGAAAGAAGAAGAATGGACGGCCGTCTCATGTGGACAAAGGGCCCAGACTACAGGAAGCTTCAAGATGGCAGTACACCCAGCAGTGGTGTCTGAGCTGAATGACATAGCACAGGTGCAGAAGACAGAACCATCTGATGCCAGCATGGAAGCCAGTCCTTTTCCTTCCAATCACCCCCAGGAATGGAGCCAGGCACAGAGTGAAGACCAAGTCATCAGCACCATCCTGCCATATGTGACTGGGGAGAAGAAGCTGACAAAGAGGGAAACAGCAGATTCGATCCTCGAGCTCGTGCTTTGTCTCGTCAACTTGGCAAACTTAGAGTACAACAAGGCATCCTGTACAGAAAGATGAAAGACCCCATTCATGGACCCATAGACCAGGTGGTTGCCCCAGAGACACTACAAGGCACGCTCCTCAGGCTGTCTCACGACCAGTTTGGGCACCAGGGCCCAGAGCGCACCTTGCAACTACTCAGACGCCGGGTGTTCTGGCCTCACATGCACCTGGACGTGGAGGAGTGGTGCCAGAGATGTGAAAGATGCCAGCTCGCGAAGAAGACCACCATGAAGACACACACTCCCATGGGACACCTCCTCGCCACCAAGCCCCTCGAGGTCATATCAGTTGACTTCACCGTATTGGAGCCAGCCAGGAATGGAAAAGAGAATGTCCTAGTGATCACAGATATCTCCACGAAGTACACTGTGGCCCATCCCTACCCGTGATCAGACAAGCAGAGACAGTGGCTAAGACCCTGATCAAAGAATGGTTTGTGCACTATGGAGTGCCACAGAGAATCCACTCAAAGGCCGTTGCTTTGAGGCAGACCTCATCGTGCAGCTCTGCAACCACTATGGGATCAGCAAGTCCAGAACGACCTCATACCATCCGGAAGGCAATGGACAGTGCGAACGGTTCAACAGGACCATGCACAACTTGTTGAAGGTGTTGTCGGCAGAGCAGAAGCAGAGATGGACAGAGCATCTTGGAGAGCTAGTGTACATGTACAACTGCACACCACATGCCTCCACAAGATTCTCTCCATTCTATCTACTGTTTGGGAGAGAACCACGTCTTCCCCTTGATCTGTTCCTTGGAGAGGGGATGTCAGACTGGACTCCTGTGCCACCCGTAGAGTGGCTGAGTGATCACCTGAAACGCCTCCGGCTGGTCCACGACGCAGCGGGGGAGCGTGCACGGAAAGAGGCGGACAAGAGAAAGGCAAGAAGTGATCAGGGTAATACTGAGTCAGATCTGAGGCCAGGAGACAGCGTTGTCACCAAACAGCACTATAGGGGTCGGTGCAAGATCCAAGACTTTTGGGGGGAAAGGATCTTCATAGTCACTGAGGTACCAGGACCAAGAGGTGGGCCATACACCATCCGCCCAGAGATGGCCTGGACGGTCCAGAAAGGTGAATCGAAGTGAAATACGACGATTCTTTGCCCCACCAACAGCCAGGGCCATGGGTACAGCGGACCTTCAGCCGATCGCTGAAACAGAAGCGGAATTGACAGATGTCAAATACCTTGGTGGCACATAGTTGGGCCACAAAGACCACAGTCCCACATACCGATTCGCCGGTCTGTCCAGTCCAGACCCTCGGCGACAGCAACTGTCAGGGCGCCCAGTCAGGCTCCCGCGTCTCTAACACGCACACCTATAGCACTCCGCCGATCTGGCCGGAGTAACAAAGGTGTGAGATACATGATAAAGTAGTGATGATGGCGCCAAAGAACAATGTCATATGTTATGAAACCATTTTTTGGGAGGTTTCATTTTTTGCTGGGAAGCTGTTATTTTTTAGCGTGTGCTCCATATTTTTTTGTGTGTGTGCTCCAAATTGCTATACATGTATTTTTGTGTGTGTGCTCCAGATTGCATTTTTTTGTATTCCGGGTTATTATAATTGCTTGTGCTGGTGTCCAGTTAGTCATGCTGGATCGGTTTTTTTTTGTGATTATGTTTTGATGTAAAAGCATGGTTATACAGGGGGACCATTTACCGAAACAGTATCGGTTGTTATTGTCCTCATATTTGGAAGTTCAGTACAGAGGAAATGGTGTGGATAGTGTCTTCATAAGACAAACATGATTTTTTGGGCCTAAACGCACATCATGTTGTCAGTGGCATAATGCTAAGAAAATCGGCACTGGTATATGCAGTAACCTTTTGACCATGCAGGTCAGAGTGGGTGTCTACTTTCAATGATAAGGAGGTAACTTGAAACAGTCCTTCCTGTCTGTGGGCTTAAACGCCAAAGAGAGTAGCTTCCCTTTTTTTTCTTGTTTATGGAGTGGGTGGCAGTGGACGATCGCCACACTGGACTGAAGAGAGTTCAGAAAGAATGGGCCCTGTTCGGACCCAGATGTTTGTTGTTGTTGTTGTTTTTCGGACGATCAGTTTGCCAAGCTTAACAGTTGGTATGACTCTGATGGTCAGGAACTTTTTGTATTTTTTTAGTCCTTTTTGCAGTGATCAGTGGTGTCACCTGGGTGAAGCTTTCACTTTGATGTTTTTTTTGGTTTTTTTGATAGGTCTTTTTTTATGCATTGTATATTTACGTCCGATGGTGTTACCTTTTGTTTTTTTCGGATATGCTTCCTTTTTGTGGTATACACATTTTTGCTCGCCCATACTTTTTGTCGAATTTTCAGTTTTAATTAGGATTGTAGTGACATCTTTCGTTGATATTCATAGGGACCATGAATCTTAGCGGGGGAGATTTGTGACAGGACAGAATAGTTGCCCATATAGACTATTTGTCTGGTCTGTCTGTCTCTTTCTCTCTCTCTCTCTCTTCTTTAAGACTCAACGAATTCCACCTAGCCCTTTCATCCTTTGCTGAGACAACAGTTCTATTCAGCCAGATTCCCAGCAGGAAAAACAGCCTCCTTGGCTGACACTTCCTGGCTTTCATAAATTAGCCTGACAGACTCGTCTTGGAAGCGGCCTTCTTGGCCGGCGAGACTAATTGATATCACATGGTCAGTCTTTGACTCTCTGCCTCCAGATTAGGAACTATTTTTGACTGAGGAATGACCCCATAACACTGTAAATAGGCTTTCAGCCAATGATTCTAGGGCAATGTAGGAATATGTGGCGTGGGGACAGAGAGGGAAGTAGTCCCAAGTGTTGAGATATACTTTTTTTTGCATCTGGAATTGGAAGAAGGCAGACGTGTAGAAAGACTTGTGCTAGAAGATAGTGCCAAAGAAAAGAAGATAGCCTCTATGATGTGTTGAAAGTGAAGTTGTAGATGTACTGAGACAGATGTCAAGAAAAATGAAAACAAGACTGCTCCTATGAATTGTGTGAAAATACTGATGGAGTAGACGTGGCATTGGGTTGCATCACTGCTGTATGAAGATGACCGATGAGTGAAGATGCGCCTCTGGGCTAGAGTCACTGCCCCAGGATGGTTGGCACGATTTGATATAGAATAAAAAAAGGAGAATGGAGAGTAGCAAGCTGGCGTGTTGAGAAGGATGTCCTCCCTATCCCTTTCCACCGCACGCACCAACTCAACCTTCCTACCTCACCTCTCCCCTCTCCTCCCCCCACATTGGCATAAAGGAAGAAAAATGATGCGTGTTTCATACAAATCTCACTGGTATTCCTAATAGTTATGTGTATATCACAATACATTAACCGCATTAACTCTTCAGGATAACCTGCCATGAGCAGTGCATCAGAACCAACATACTGACTGACTGACTCCAGTTAACTGTTGGATTTCATCACAGGTTTTACAAACATCTGAGAAAACATTTTAACACAATGCCATTAAATTGGTGAAACTGAAATATTTACACAAAAGCATTGGAAAGACAGAAGTTCAGTTAGGCCGATCTTCCAACTGAGCCTCTGTGATGTACTCCCACTTGCTCCTGTCAAACAAAGCTGCCTTGATCTCACTGATGTTTTCGAGGCCAGTGTCTCTTTTGAGAAGATCAACGAAGCCTGTACCACTTGATGCAGAGGACCATCTCCTAAACTGCAACCTAACAACAGAAGATGACAACAAACAGAATAAATAAAAGGTCAGCAACTGGCAATACCAATGATCACTCTACAAAGATGGCTGTACTGAAATAACAGCATCTTACAAGCTGCCTCCATTCATATCTAATTGTCCGATATAAACAGCAAGTCAGAAAGAGCAGTATGGACAGAAAACAGTACACTGTACATGATTTCTTAGACTTTTCATCTACTGTGCTGAGTTTTCAAACAACTACTTATCTGTTGTGTGACACATGCAATATACAGAAGGGAGCAGAAAACTGAATAGCAATTCTATTATCAAAAAAGTGTGCAGGCTTCTTTACGTTGTTTACTGGGATTGTGGTGAGGGCTAATGGTTGTGTCTGTATTACAGACCATTTTTGTCTGGTCCACATTTTAAGGACAATTTTGAAGTGGCACAGCTACTCATCCGCACTCTGTGTGAGTGAGGATTTTCATTTAGTTTCTGCAGATCTGCCGGCCTAGAAAACATCACACAGTGCCGAAGAGAGACTGTGTCACTAGCTTTTGTGGTAATCACTTCTCCAGGTGAGTCTTCTGGTGACATGAAGAAGTTGGCACAACTACCTCTTACTACTACGTGTTTGATGGAGTTCTGTAAGGCATTTTGTCAAAAAGACATATCTTCTGATCAGGTTGTAGTTCCTGTTGAACTCCAACCTACACTGTTGGCTGTGGCACATGATTTGATTTTGTCAGGTGATTGTGGTTCTCGGCATCCTCTGTCTAGAGTTCTTAGCAAGTTCTTTTGTGGAATGACTGCTGATGTAGCGATGTAAGTCTTTTCCTGTGATGTGTGTTAGACGATGGTATCAAAGGGTAGAGTTTGTCCCGTACCCCTTGCTTCTGTTACACTGATCAGTGCTCCATTTGATTGTCTGGCTGTTGATCTTGTTGGTCCATTGTCTCCTTCGGAGCAAGGTCATCATTATAATCTTGACCATGATTGATATTCCGGAGGCTTTTCCGTTGAAGGATAGTTCCTCTGTTGCTGTGGTAGAGGCTTTGTTGGCAATCTTTTCTCGTTTAGTTTTCCCATGAAGATTCTGTCTGATCAGGATGCTCAGTTCAACTCTGATCCCATGAAGCAGTTTCATGCTTTGTGTGGTGCAAAGGGCATACATCGCCGTATCACCCACAGGCGAATGGTCATGTTGAGAGATTCCATGGAACTTTGAAGTCCATGTTGAAAAAGATTGTCCGTACTCACCCAAAGGCATGGCATCATTATTTGCCTGCACTGTTGTTTGCATGCAGGGAGTTGCCCTCTGAGAGTACAGGTTTCTCTCCCTTTCAGTTGCTGTTTGGTCAGCAGGTTCGTGGTCCTGTTGCTTGCTACAGGAGTCATAGACTAAGTCAGATGCTCAGGATGCTGAGGCCAAACCTCTTTTTCATACTTGTTTGAACTCAAGAATGTCATTGCTGACTCAAGTTAGCCATGGAGAATTCTGCTGATTCTGCCTTGAAGGGTAAAAGGTACTTTGACAAGAAGGCAGGGAATGTCGTTTCCAAGTTGATGATGAACTTTCATTTTTTTTTTTTTTTGTTGCTGTCCCAACCTCTGCACCACCTCAGAGGCAGTGCACCCACGCTGCTCATTCTGACACCCCGTCACAGCCACAGCCCGGTCGGCCCCGCCACCGGCAATCCACAGGGAGCAGTCAATGTAAAGTCGTCAAGAGGCAACCCACCGGAGGAGACACTGCACTGCTGCCGAGTCACTATCGGTGGTGCTCAGTGGTGCCTGTTCTGATCTAACATATGCAGGACACCACCTACTAAGCCCCCTACTGACGACAATAACTGCTTAGTCGCGGAGCCGGCGTGAGTGAGCTCTCCCTCCGGAGGGTGCCACCACGTCCGTCCAACGACAGCCCCCATGGACTCGCCGATACCGGTGACCCCGACCGAACCAAACCAAGACCACAGACGTGGAGAGGACATCGAAACTGAGGTCACCATGAGACAGGGCATGAAGGGCCACAGAATTTGAGACATTTTTATTATGCTGATCGATGAGAATGAGGATGATTAAGATGATGCTATGGATTTCCATTTCGGTCTGAGACTACATGACAGGGCTGTACTCTACGCTTCCTTTCATAATATCCGGCGTCAACCAGGCCCAAGAGATACAGGCACCTGCAGTGTTGGTTAGGAAACTGGAGCAGCACTCTCAGAGACGCATCCATTAAGTGGATGAAACTCGACTGTGTGGTCCCAGTCTTCCCAACTGAGTCCACAGCAACTCAACTCTGGGTAGGAGCCGGTCGGGGCAGAAAAACCGTTCTGATGGGATTCGAACCCACGACCCCCTAGCCGGGAGTCCGCGATGCTAACCACTTGCCACAGCGGCTGGTTGAACTTTCAGTTTTGTAACCGACTGATTCTAACAAGTTGTTAGCCAGTTGGTCAGAGCCATTCCCAGTAGTCAGTCTTGCATCCAGATTACAAAGTTCTTGTAATTTGGAGGAAAAGATCTTTCATGCGAATATGCTCAAAAAGTACGCAGAAATCATAAAGTGCACAGGTCTCATCATCGGTTACTTCCCATTTGGTCTACTCCCATTTCGCCTACTCAGAAATGTGTGAGCACGACTTGGCCTTACGGCCTTCGTTCATTCGTCCTTCGTCCTCTCTCGGGCTTCGCCCTACTCTAATCTAAAGACCATCGATTCTGCTTTGGAGTAGACTGGGACACTGGTTACGCCAGGGGGAGCCTTGCAGTATGGTCAGTATGGAAATAGACGAAATGGGAGTAGTAGACGAAATGGGAGTAGACGAAATGGGAGTAGACCAAATGGGATGTCACCTTATCATCACCCACTGCAGGTGAGAAGAAACTAATATGACCAAATGACACAAATAATATGGAGAAATCATATGGGTAAACAGGTCTGGCTTTAAGATTTGACACATGGTGCCAGTTTTCAACAAAACAATGTTTGTGTCAAAAGAAGATGTTTAAATAACAGAATTTGAAGCATTACTATTAAACTCTGTCTCCATTGAACATCGAGCTGAACTGAATGCATATCTCAAATGTAAACAAAAACGCCTGACATCTCACCTGTTTCTATATCATCCGATGCATTCTTCAGTGGTGAGCACAAAAGGCAGTCTGACATCGTACAACTCTTCCAGTGAGTGATAAGCTGTCTTGTGGAATTACAAAAGACCACTGCACAAAATATAACCCTTTTCACTCTTCACACAATAAAAAGATCCTGTTTGCATTTGTCTTAAATCCTCACACCTAACTAAAATTGTTTTCATTATACTTAAATCCTTACATCTGTCCAAAACTAACACAACCAAGTCAAATTCATAAAGTAGGTCACAGCAACTTACAAGATTCAAAATGCAAATGTTTTAAAACCAATGAAATGAACATCTTAAGTACACAGCGAGGCCTTCAGAAGAATGCAAGTGACCACCTGAATAAAAAAACTGGAACTTAAAAGTATTAATTCTTTCACTGTTCTTGGAAGCAAATGTCCATAGGCTAGCAAGCAGCTGTTCTAGAAACCACTTGTCGATGTGCACAGAGGCTGCCAAAGGCAGTGATCACCCACCAGACGGTTGATAACTTTTATTCACTCTCTGCTCTCTTTCATTGAATGTAGGAATAAAGACATCTGCTGCTGATACTTTGTGGTCCATTACACCACTCTGTGATGGTTGGGGGCAAGTGCGCCATCTTTTTCTCCAATGTTTCCTGAGAGCATCCTTTTTTCAATCATTTCTACACACTTTTATTCTTCAAGGCAGCAGAGAATAAAGCCAGTCTACAACCATGAAATGCAAATTTAAAACTAATAGTCTTAGGCCACACATTTCTAATTTGCAAAATGAATGAGGAAAATCGAGGCTCTGGTCAGTCATACACAGCTGACGCAATCCATGGTACAGCTGTGTCCAGGCAGCCCCACTTCATGCTGTTTACAGCCCAGGTGGCCACGAGGGCAATATCATGGCTGTCACCCATCAAGGTCCATTCAATTGCTCGTCATGAGGCGCCGTGCAGGACTGTCGTTTTTTGTGTGATTAAAAGGGTACCACTAAACATTGCGTACTGCAGCCATGAATTTCAGAGTGACCTTGTGTACACCAGCAACTGCAACAGGCTGGCTCGTTCAGGTGCTGTCCGTTATTGTGTGGATAAAAGGTACCACTAAACATTGCTGTACTGCAGCATGAATTTTAGAGTGACTTGTGTACACCAGCAACTGCAAACAGGCGGCTCGGCAGGTCGCAGTCCTTTTGTGTGATTAAAATGGTACCACTAAACCATTGCTGTACTGCAGCCATGATTTCAGAGTGACTTGTGTACACCACAAACTGCAACAGGCGGCCCTGCAGGAGCTGTCATTTTGTTGGATTAAAAGGGTACCACAAAACATTGCTGTACTGCCGCCAAAATTTCAGAGTGACCTTGTGTACAACGCAGCAACTGCAACAGACGGCTCGGCAGTGCTATTGTCGTTTTGTGTGGATTAAAAGGGTAGCACTGAACTCTGTTTAATCGACTTGCTCCCTGTGGATATTGTCAAAGCAGGGACTATGATGGGAATCTGACGGGATGAAGTGTGACAGGGAGCTGGAAATTGGTTGTGTATCAGGGCAATGGCCACCCAGGGTGACATGTAAGATGGAGACTGCACCCCTATTTTTGCAGTATCGCAGCACTGTGTTATTCTTACCAACTAGTTTTAAATTGCCCAACATCGCCACTGAAAAAGCTCTATATAAACTTAACTGAAGTACTGTACACCACTATCCACGAGAGGAAACTCGATTCAATACTCCCACCTTCCCCACACCCTCCCCCTTCCCTAAAAAAAAAAAGTGTAAAATAAAAAAAGATTTCCTTGTGATGGTGATGTGGATCAAACACAGTTTCAACAGTAGACAAATGTATTAACCCATTGCCGTAAAGCAATTACGTCTCACACACACACATCACAACAACACTCTCTCTTGTTGTCTCTCAGACATCTGTCAAACAGATATTAAAAGAAATAAAGCGACCAACTGGAAAAAGGTACTCATCAAACAACTTTCCCCACACAGTGTCAGTTTATTGCAGAACCAACAAACAATGTATGGATATAACAGTCCACATGCACATAGTAAACAATTTTAGCATTAATGATACTGTTATATGTACATGGGCATCCTAAAGATGGGACACAAACAACAATCACACACATGTATATGCATCAGGAACAAGATCAAACAATTTAAAAACATAAACACACAAGTTCCCACATTTCTACATACAAGAAATAGGAAAGCTGTGTGAACAGGACAGAATATGTTGCCCAAATAGACTATTTGTCCTGTCTTCCCTGTCTCGTTCCTCTCTCTTCTATAAGACTTCAATAACGAAATTCCACCTAGCCCTTTCATCCTTTGGCAGAGACAACAGTTCTATTCAGAAGCCAGATATCCCAGCAGGAAAAACAGCCTCCTTGGCTGAACACATCCTGGCTTTTTCATAAATTTTAGCCTGACAGACTCGACCAGGAGCGGGCCTTCTTGGCCGGCGAGACAATTGATATCACATGGTCAGTCCTTTGAACTCTCTGCCTCCAGATTAGTAAAACTATTTTGACTGAGAATGACCCCCTAACACTGTAAATTGCTTCAGCCAATGATTCTAGGGCAATGTAGGAATATTGTTGCGTGGGGGGACAGAGAGGGAAGTAAGTCCCAAGTGTTTAGCAATACTTTTTTATTTCATCTGGAAATTGGAAGAAGGCAACGTGTAGAAAGACTTGTGTCTGAAGATGTGTGCCAAAGAAAAAGAAGATAGCCTCTATGAGTGTTTGAAAGTGAAGTTGAAAGATGTACCGAGACAGATCAAGAAAAATGAAAAAACAAGACTGCTCCTTAGAATTGTGAGAAAATACTGGATGGAGTAGACGTGGCAGTTGGGTTGCAACACTGCGTATGAAGATGACCGATGAGTGAAGATGCGCTCTGGCTAGAGTCACAGCACAGGATGGTTGGCACATTTGATATAGAATAACAAAAAGGAGAATGAGAGTACAGCTGGCCGTGTTGAGAAGGATGTCCTCTCCTATCCCCTTTCCACCGCAACGCACCCAACCTCAACCTCAACGAATGTTTACAACAGCTACCTACCCTATCTACCTCTCCTCCCCCTACAAGATGGCGTCGCCGACAGGATGTACAGCCAACCCTGGGCGCGGGAAGAACGCCTCTGACACGACGGACAAGAATGTTCGCGCCCAGGAACCTGGAGAAGTACAGGCATGTGAAAAAAAAGACTGTCGATATTCCAATATGTGAAAGGAAAAGATAATTAGTTCCCTGTAAATAGTTCAGAGAGTGGATTTTAGTGTATGTAAAAACAATTTTGAATGAACTGGAATGGTGGTCAGTGAAAGGGCTGTTTAGAAACCCTCTTCGATTGTTTTTTATTGATGATATAGAATCAAAAGTCATGTCTGAGTCCTGAGACGGAAGAAGCAGTAAGAGGCACGAGGACTTAGCACAGGAGCTGCAGGCACTAAAGCACAGCAGAGGTATGGAAATACCCAAAGAGCTCACCATTACCAGGTTCTCAGGAGATTCCCGACAGGTGACGTGGCGAACTTCAGAGAAAAGATCGAGTCAAGCCTGGAAAGCGCAAGAAGATGTCAACCAGGACAGAGGACAAGACCAGTTTCTCCTGTCCCCATGTTTCGACCCGCGGTTCGGGAAGAAGAGGCATGTCACCCTCCCCGCCCGCCGCTAGGGGAACACCAACCAAGATCCTGCCATATTGAAGAGGTTATTGGCGAACATAAAAGTTTCCGGTCTGCCAACTCCTGGCAATCTCAATTCTATTCCACCAGCGGCAGGGGTAGACAGTCAAGGCCTACACCAGACCCGGTTGAAAATAGGTCCTTCCCAGGTAGCTCAGGAGAAACAGAGTAAAGATGGACAGAGTCCCATGAGCGACAAGGTGCTAAGGGACCTTCATCGCCCAGCTCCACGAGTTCCTCCTGGTAAGGCAGCTAAGGAGGAGACCTTCGGGATGCTGAGCTGTCTTTCTATGATTGCCCCGGAAGCACCAACCGATGGCAAGGCCGACGAAGAGGAGAAGCCGAGGTCCCAGTCCAGACTGCTGCCTGCAACCACCACCTCCCCTGCAAGCTGAGCATCCTCTTCCAGGAGTTGGACGAACACAAGGATGGAATGGCGGCCCATGAAAGACACAATGGCCCAGACAGCAACAACAACACTGACAGCGGGGGCCCACACCCTCCAGCCCAGATGTGAATTCACCGTCCGAATCGGAAAGCCCAACTTCAACAAATGTTCAAACAGCGGGACACAACGGAACGGATTCCCGAAACGCTCGGGAAATGGGACCCCTCATTGCAGAAATGAGTCCACATCAGAGGAGGGGAACAGGGACTCACTGGGAAATAGGTATGAAGACAAGTCCAATGGTTACCATTAAGGTTAATGGCAGGGAGATAATGTTGTCTTAATAGCCCAGCCGACCGCAAAGGGGCCTAATGGCAGGGAACTCCCTGCACTGATTGATACAAGGCTCACAGGTGTCTATGATTTCGGAGAATGTATTTAAACAGTGTTTGGGGACCCGCCAGTGGACTTGCCTAGGCAAGCCCCGCAGATCTGCTCCGGTAACAGCAGGCTAAAGGGATTTAGGTGCCTCCCAATGTAGGTACATTGAGGCCGACCGTATGAGGTTGAATGGGCCAGGTCGTAAGTGACCGAGGCATCTCATTAGGAAATGCCAGACATACACATCTCAGGGAATGGACCATGCCCAGCGATACTGAGCATGAATGTCCTCCAGGAATTGCGCCAGGGACCTGTTTCGCTGCAGCCCATCAGCGATTTGCCAGAGTGTCCAAAAGGGGAGCAAGCATTACATCCCTCCGCGCTCCATAGCCACGGTCAAGGGTCACTGCACATTGGGAACAGGGGGGCAGACAACAGCCAACAGAAATCCTGGAGGAGGTCCTTGGCGGACGGCCCATGCAAGGGATTGATGGAGGCCAGCACACTGAGCTCTGTAAAAGGCAGCAGCTTCTTTGTGCAGGTGTCAACATCTCAATGAAGGAATAATGCTAAGGCCAGGCACGAGGATAGGACTGTGCAGCGGCCACAAGGAGAGGTCCCGCAGGACATGTGAGTCGGTGGAGGCCAGCTGCAACAGAAACCACGAGTCAAACAATCCCGTCAGCCCCAACATGACCCGACCCCCAGGACCTTGTCTCAGTAGACCTGGACGATTTAGACCAGCAATGCTGAGGAGAAGCAGAGACGAGAAGGTTTTGATGGCCAATGCCTGACCTGTTCTAAAGGACGATCAGGATGTAGTCTTCACGGATCAGGTCACGCATCAAACTAAGATTGAAGGACGACATCCCAGTCAGCCACCACCTTCAGAGGATCCCACCATCCTCATATCCAGGGAAGTGAAAGACCACATTCAGAGAGCCTACCTGGACAAGAAGATCATCCCGAAGAGTTCCAGCTCTTAAGCATCTGGAGTGGTGAAAGTCCGAAAGAAGGATGGATCCCATCAGGCTGAGCGTGGACTACAGACGTCCTGATGCCTAAAACCATCCCAGATTGCATACCCCCATTGCCTAGGATCGATGATCCCTCGATGCTCTAGGTGGAGCCCAAGCTGTTCCCACCCTGGACCTTGCCAGCGGATATCATTCAGGTCCGCTATGATCAGAGGACCGAGAAAGACGACGTTTATCACACCGATTTTGGACTGTTTTGAGGTATCTGCGCATGCCCATGGGGCCTCTCAACGGCACCAGCTACATTTTCAGAGACTCATGCATCTACGATGACGACCTTAACATTTCCAGATCCTCCTCGTATACCCGATGACCCTGTTGGATACAGTCGCATCTTTGTGAAAATCTGGAGCGGCTACAGATTGGTTTTTGATCTGGTTGAAAGAGGTAGGCCTCAAACTGAACCCCAAGAAATGCGTCTTTCTCTCGCCACCAGTAGAGTACCTGGGGTATACTGTCTCAGAGCAGGCATCGCGACCTCTGACAGTAAGATCAAGCAGTGGCTAGTTGGCCATTTCCCCACCAACACCTGAGAGAGCTCAGATACGTTTTTGGGGCTTCGCCAGCAATACATACGGTTTGTGGAAGTTTTCAGCAAATCGCCCCAACCTCTTAACGAAGCTTGTGCCACACAACATACCAGAAGGACAAGGGAAGAATCGTAAGAGCAAACAAGCGTCCCATTCAGCAGATAGGGGAACCAGCCTATGCCAGGAGGCATTCCAGAACCTGAAAAAGGCCCACACTACAGCGCCAGTGTTGGGATATTCGGACTTTAGTGCCCCCTTTCATCGTTGGAGACTGACGCTAGTCTGGACGGTTATGGGAGCTGTTCTCTCCCAAGAGCAAGATGGCAAGCGCCGTGTCATCATCGCGTAAGGCAAGTCGTTCGTTACGACAGTGACGGTCGATGAAGACTACAGCAGCATCGAAAGTTGGGAGCTGCTAGCAGTGAATGGCCATGAGTGACAATTTCCTTCACTACCTGATCGAGCCCAAACTGAGATAAACACTGACAACAATCCCCTCAGCCATCACCCACACATCCAAGCTGGGAGCTGTTGAACAAAGATGGGCGGCAGAATTGCTTGTTTTGACTTTAAACCATCAAATACAGGTCTGGCAGAGAACATACAAGACGCTGAAGCGTATGTCTAGATTCCTACGGAGAAACCCCAAGGAAAGAAGAAGATGACGGCCTTCTCATGTGGACAAAGGGGCCCAGACTACAGGAAGCTTCAAGATGGCATTACACCCCAGCATGGTGTCCTGAGCTGAATGACCTAGCACAGGTGCAGAAGGACAGAACCAACTAGGCCAGCATGGAAGCCAGTCCTTTTCCTTTTTCCCCCAACTCACCCCCCATGCATGGAGCCAGCACAGGAGTGAAGACCAGTCATCAGACACCATCCTGCCATATGTGACTGGGGAGAAGAAGTCTGACAAAGAGGAACAGCATTTCGATCCTCAGAGCACGTGCTTTGTCTCGTTCAACTTGGCAAACTTAGAGTCCAAGCAAGCATCCGTACAGAAAGATGGAAAGACCCCATTCATGGACCCATAGCACCAGGTGTTGCCCCAGAGACACTACAAGGCACGCTCCATTCTCAGGCTGTCTCACGACCGTTAGGGCAACCAGGGCCCAGAGCGCACCTTGCAATACTACTCCAGAACGCCGGGTGATCTGGCCTCACAAGCAACCTGACGTGGAGGAGTGGTGCCAGAGATGTGAAAGATCCAGCTCGCGAAAGAAGACCCACCATGAAGACACACACTCCCATGGTAACACCTCCTCGCCACCAAGTCCCCACGCGGTCATATCATTGACTTCAACTCGAATTGGAAGCCAGCCAGAATGGACAAGATAATGTCCCAAGTGATCACAGATATCTCCACGAAGTACACTGTGGCCCATCCCTACCCGTGATCAGAACAGCAAGACCGTGGCTAAGAACCCTGATCACAGAATGGATTGAGTGCACTAAGGAGTGCCACAGAGAATCCAACTCAAAGACGATGCTTTGGAGGCAGACCTCATCGTGCAGCTCTCTGCAACCACTATGGGATCAGCAAGTCCAGAACGACCTCATACCATCCGGAAGGCAATGGACATGCGAACAGGTTCAACAGACCATGCACAACTTGTTTGAAGGTGCTGTCCCCGGCAAGCAGAGCAGAGATGACCAGAGCATCTTGGAGAGCTAGTGTACAATGTACAACGCACAACCACATGCCTCCACAAGATTCTCTCCATTCTATCTACAGTATTTGGGAGAGAACCACGTCTTCTTTTCAATCCCCTTGATCTGTTCAATTTGGAGATGGATGTTCAGAACGGACCTCCTGTGCCACCCTAGAGTGGCGGAGTGATCACCCTGAAACGCTCCGGCTGGTCCACGACGCAGCGGGGGAGCGTGCACCGGAAAGAGGCGGACAAGAGACAGGCAAGAAGTGAACAGGGTAATACAGAGACAGATCTGAGGCCAGGAGACAGCGTTGTCACCAAACAGCACTATAGGGTCGGTGGGCAAGATCCAAGACTTTTGGGGGAAAGGATCTTCATAGTCACTGAGGTAACCAGGACCAAAGAGGTGGGCCATACACACATCTCCCCAGAGAATGGCCTGGACGGTTCCCAGAAAGGTGAATCGAAGTGAAATACGACGATTCTTTGTCTTTGCCCCACCAACACCAGGCCATGGGTCAGGCGGACCTACAGCCGATCGCTGAAAAACAGAAGCGTAATTGGACAGATGTAAATACTTGAGTGGCACATAGTTGGGGGGCCCACAAAGACCACAGTCCCAAACCGCTTCGCCGGTCTGGTCCAGTCCAGACCCTCGGCGACAGCAACTGTCCAGGCGCCCAGTCAGGCTCCCCCGTCTCTAACACGCACACCTATAGCACCCGCCGACTGGCACGAGTAACAAAGGTGTGAGATACATGCTAAAGTAGTGGATGAAGCGCAAAGAACAATGTTCAATATGTTATGAAACCATTTTTTGGAGGTTTTCATTTTTTGCTGGGAAGCTGGTTATATTTTATCGTGTGCTCCATATTTTTAGTGTGTGTGCTCCAAATTGCTATACATGTATTTTTGTGTGTGTGCTCCAGATATGCATTTTTTTGTATTCCGGGTTAATATAATGCTTGTGGCTGGGTGTCCAGTTAGTCAATGCTGGATCGTTTTTTTTGTGATTATGTTTTGATGTAAAAGCATGTTATACAGGGGGACTCAATTTAACCGAAACAGTATCGTTGTTATTGTCCTCATATTTTGGAAGTTCAGTACATGATTAAATGGTTGGATAGACTTCATAAGAAAAAACATGATTTCTTTGGGCCTAAACGCACATCATGTTGTCAGGGCATAATGCTAAGAAAATCGCACTGATAAATCTTAACCTTTTGACCATGCAGGTCAGAAGTGGGTGTCCCTACTTTCAATGATAAGGAGGTAACTTGAACAGTCCTTTCCTGTACAGTGGGCTTAAACGCCAAAGAGATAGCTTCCCTTTTTTATTCCTTGTTTATGAGAGGGTTGGCAGTGGACGACTCAGCCACACTGGACTGAAGAGAGTTTCAGAAAGAAATGGGCCCAGATCCGGACCCCTATGTTGTTGTTGTTAGTTGTTTGTTTTCTCGGACGATCAGTTGCAAGCTTAACTTTGGTATTGACTCAGATGGGTCAGGAAACATTTTGTATTTTTTTTAGTCCTTTTTGCATTGAACAGTGGTGGACAACCTGTGAAGCTTTTCACTTTGATGTTTTTTTTTTGGTTTTTTTGATAGGTCTTTTTTTATGCATTGTATATTTACGTCCGATGGAGTTTACTTTTGTTTTTTTTTTCGGGGATATGCTTTTCCTTTTTGTGGTATACACATTTTTGCTCGCCCATACTTTTTGTGTCGAATTTTCAGTTTTAATTAGGATTGTAGTGACATCTTCGTTGATATTCATAGGACCATGAATCTTAGCGGGGGAGATTTGTGACAGGACAGAATAGTTGCCCATATAGCTATTTGTCTGGTCGTCTGTCTCATTCCTCACCTCTCTCGCTCTTCTTTAAAGACTCAACGAATTCCACCTAGCCCTATTCATCTTTGCTGAGAGCAAACAGTTCTATTCAGCCAGATTCCCAGCAGGATTGAAAACAGCCCCTTGCTGACACATCTTCCTGCTATTCATAAATTAGCCTCCAGACTCGTCTTGGAAGCGGCCTTCTGGCCGGCGAGACTAATAGATATAACATGGTCAGTCTTTGACACTCTGCCTCCAGATAAGGAAACTATTTTTGACTGAGGAATGACCCCAAAACACTGTAAATAGGCTCAGCCAATGAATCAAGGGCATTGTAGGAAATAAGGAGGCGTGGGGACAGAGAGGAAGTAGTCCCCAAGTGTTGGAAAGATAATAACTTTTTTTTGTTTGCATCTGGAAATGGAAGAAGGCAGACCTGGTAGAAAGACTTGTTCAGAGAAAGTGCCAAAAGACAAGAAGATACCTCTCTGATGTGTTGAAAGTGAAGTTGTAGATGTACTGAGACAGGATTCAAGAAAAATGAAACAAGACTGCTCCTATGAATTGTGTGTGAAAATACAGATGGAGTAGACGTGGCCATTGGTTGCATCACTGCTGTATGAAGATGACCCGATGAGTGAAGATGCGCTCTGGGCTAGAGTCACTGCCCTAAAAACCCAGTATGGTTGGCACGATTTGATATCGAATAAAAAAAGATAAGGGAGTAGCAAGGAGCTGGCGTGTTGAGAATGATGTGCCTCCCTATCCCCCTTTCCACCGCACGCAACCAACTCAACCTCCTACCGTCACCTCTCCCCTCTCCTCCCCCCACATTGGCATAAAGGAAGAAAAAATGATGCGTGTTCATACAAATCACACTGGTATTCCAAATATTTAATGTGTATAACACAATACATTAACCGCATTACACTTTCAGTATAACCTGCCATGAGCAGTGCATCAAACCAGAAGGGGGAGTCATACGACTGTGACTGACTTCCAGTTAACTGTTGGATTTCATCACAGTTTTTACAAGACATCTGAAAAACATTTAACACAAATGCCATTAAATTGGTGAAACTGAAAAATTTACACAAAAAGCATTGGAAAGACAGAAGTTCAGTTAGGCCGATCTTCCAACTGAGCCTCAGAGATGTAACTCCCACTTTGAGCTCCTGTCAAACAAATCTGCCTTGAACCACTGATGATTTTTCGAGGCCAGTGTCTCTTTAGAAGATCAACGAAGCCTGTACCACTTGAATGCATGGACCATCTCCTAAACTGCAACCTCACAACAGAGCAGACAAAAACAGAATAATTAAAAGGTCAGCAACTTGGCAATACCAATGATCACTCTACAAAGATGGCTGTACTGAAATAACAGCATTCTTACAAGCTGCCTCCATACAAATCTAATTGTCCCATAAATAACAGCAAGTCAGAAAGAGCATAATGGACAGAAAACAGTAAACACATTAACATGATTTCTTAGACTTATCATCTACCTGTGCAGAGTTTTTCCCAAAACAACTACTTATCAGTTGTGTGACACATCAATATACATAAGGTGAAGCAGAAAACCTGAATAGCAATTCTATTATCAAACAAGTGGTGGCAGGCTCCCTTTACGTTGTTTACAGGGATTGTGGTGAGGGCTAATGGTTGTGTCTGTATTACCGACCAATTTTGTCTGGTCCACAATTGTAAGTACAATTTTGAAGTGGCACAGCTACACATCCGCACTTCTGTGTGAGTGAGGATTTTCATTTAGTTTCTGCAGATCTGCCCGGCCTAGAAAACAACACACAGTGCCGAATGAGAAACTGGTGCACTAGCTTTTTGTGGTAATCACTTCTCCAGGAGAGTCTACTGTGACATGAAGATGTTGCACAACTACCTCTTACTACAACGTGTTTATGGAGTTCTGTAAGCTTTTTGTCAAAAAGACTTATCTTCTGATCAGTTGTAGTTCCTGTTGAACTCCAACTACACTGTTGGCTGTGGCACATGATTAGATTAGTCAGGTGATGTGTTCTCGGCATCCTCTGTCTAGAGTTCTTAGCAAGTTCTTATGTGAAAAGACCTGCAGATGTAGCGATTTCAGTCTTTTCCAGTTGATGTGTGTAATAGAAGATGAATCAAAGGGAAGAGTATGATCCCCGTAACCCCTTGCATCTGTTACACTGATCAGTTGCCTTCCCATTTTGATTTGTCTGGCTGTTGAACTTGAAGTCCATTGTCTCCCTTCGGAGCAAGGTCATCATTAAATCTTGACCAAATTGATATACCGGAGGCTTTTCCGTTTGAAGGATAGTTCCTCTGTTGCTGGTGGTAGAGGTTTGATGGCAATCTTTTCTCGTTTAGGGTATTTTCCCCAAGAAGATACAGGTCTGATTCAGGGATCTCAGTTCAACTCTGATCCCATGAGCAGTTTCCATGCTTTGGTTGGTGCCAAGGGCATACATCGCCGAATTCACCCACAGGCGAATGGTCAGTTAGAGATTCCATGGACTTTGAATCCATGTTGAAAAGATTGTCCCGTACTCACCCAAAGGCATGGGCAATCATTATTTGCCTGCATGTTGATTGCATGCAGGGAGTTGCCCCACCTGAGAGAACAGGTTTCTCTCTCTCCCTCAGTTGCTGTTTGGTCACAGGTAACGAGGTCCTGTTGCTTGCTACAGGAGTCATAGACTAAGTCCAGAATGCTCAGGATGCTGAGGCCAAAAAACCGCTTTATTCATAACATGTTGAACTCAAGAATGTCATTGCTGACTCAAGATTAGCCATGGAGAATTCTGCTGATTCTGCCTTGAAGGGTAAAAGGTACTTGCAAGAAGGCCAGGGTAATGACGTTTCAAGTTGATGGGATAACATTCATTTTTTTTTATTTTTTGATGCTGTAGCCAACCTCTGCAACCCACCTCAGAGCAGTGCACCCGACGCAGCACATTCTGACACCCCGTCCAGCCACAGCCCGGTCGCCCCGCCACCACAATCACAGGGAGCAGTCAAGTAAAGTCGCAAGAGGCAACCCACCGGAGGAGACACTGCCACTGCAGCCGAGTCACTATCGGTGTGCTCCAGTGGTGCCTGTCTCTGATCTAACATATTCAGGACACCACCTATAAGTGGTAAAGCCCCCTACTGACGACTTATAATGTTAAAACTGCTTAGATTCGCGGAGCCGGCGTAGTGAGGCTCTCCCATCCGGAGGGTGCCACCACGTCCGTCCAACGACAGCCCCCATGGACATCGCGATACCGGTGAACCCCGACCGAAACCAAAAACGCAAGACCAAACAGACTGAGAGGACATTCCGAAACTGATGTCACCATGAGACAGGGCATGAAGGGCCACAGAATTTGAGACATTTTTATTATGCAGATCGATGAGAATAGGATGATTAATATGATGCTATGGATTTTCCATTTCGGTCTGAGACTAACTGACAGGGCTGTACCTAACGCATCCTTTCATAATATCCCTGCGCAACCAGGCCCAGAGAAACAGGCACCTGCAGAGTTGGTTAGGAAACTGGAGCAGACACTCTCAGAGACGCCATCCATTAAGTGGATGAAACTCGACTGTGTGGTCCCAGTCTCCCAACTGATCCCACAGCAAACCAACACTTGGTAGGAAGCCGTCGGGGCAGAGAAAACCGTTCTGATGGTTTTCGAACCACGACCACCCTAGGCCGGGAGTCCGCCATGCTAACCACTTGCCACAGCGGCTGGATTGAAAACTTTCAGTTTTGTAACCTACTGATCAAACAAGTTGTTACCAGTTGGTCAGAGCCATTCCCAGTAGTCAGTCTAGCATCCAGATTACAAAGTTTCTTGTATATTTGGAGGAAAAGATCTTTCGATGCGAATATGCTCAAAAAGTACGCAGAAATCATAAAGAGCACAGGTCTCACATCGGTTACTTTCCCATTTGGTCCTACTCCCAATTCGCCAACTCAGAAAAGTGTGACACGAACTTGGCCTTACGGCCTTCGTTCATTCGTCCTTCCGAACCTCCTCTCGGGCTTCGCCCCTACTCTAAATCTAAAGACCATCGATTCTGCTTTGGAGTAGACTGGGAACACTGGTTACGCCAGGGGGAGCCTTGCAGTATGGTCAGTATGGAAATAGACGAAATGGTAGTATAGACGAAATGGGAGAGACCGAAATGTGAAGTAAGAAACCAAATTGGGATGTTCACCTTAATCATCACCCACTGCAGGTGAGAAGAAACCTAATATTACCAAATGACACAAATAATATGGAGAAATCATATGGGTAAAGCAGGTCTGGCTTTAAGATTTGACACATGTGCCAGTTTTCAACAAAACAATGTTTGTGTCAAAAGAATATTTTAAATAACATAATTAGAAGCAATTACTATTAAACTCTGTCCCTTGAACATCGAGCAGAACTGAATGTGCAATATCTCAAAATGTAAAACAAAAACCGCCTGACAACTCACCTGGTTTCTATATCACCGATGCATTCTTCATTGGGACACAAAGGCAGTCTGACATCCGTACAACTCTTCCAGTGAGTGAAAGCTGTCTTGTGGAAATTACAAAAACCACTGCAACAAAATTAACCCTTATCACTCTTCACACAATAAAAAGATCCTGTTTGCATTTTCTTAAATCCTCATACCTAACTAAAATTGTTTTCTTATACTTAAATTTAAATCCTTACATCTGCCAAAACTAACACAACCCCAGTCAAATTCATAAAGTAGGTCAACAGCACACTTACAAGGTTTCAAATGCAAATTTTTAAACCCAATGAAATGAACATCATAAGTACACAGCGAGGCCTTCAGAAGAATGCAAGTGACACCTGAAAAAGAAAAAACTGGAACTTAAAAAGTATTAATTCTTTCACTGTTCTTGGAACAAAGTCCCTAGGCTATCAAGCATGCTGTTTCTAAAACCACTTGTCGATGTCACAGAGGCTGCCAAAGGCAGTGACACCCACCAGACGGTTGAATAACATTATATTCACTCTCTGCTCTCTTCCATTGAATGTAGGAATAAGACAACAGCTGCAGATACTTTGTGGTCCATTACACCACACTGTTATGGATGGGGGCAAGTGCGCCATCTTTTTCTCCAATGTTTCCTGAGAGCATCCCTTTTTTCAAATCATTTCTACACACTTTTATACTTCAAGGCAGCAGAGAATAAAAGCCAGTCTACAACCATAGAATGCACATTTAAACTAATAGTCTTAGGCCAACACATTACTAATTTTGCAAAAATTATGAGGAAAATCGAGCTCTGGTCAGTCATACACAGCTGACGCAATCCATGGTACAAGCGTGTCCCAGCAGCCCCACTTCAGCTGTTTACAGCCCGAGAGTTGGCCACGAGGGCAATACATGGCAGTCACCCCATCAAGTCCATTCAATTTGCAGTCAACAAGGTTGACAAGTCACTCAGCAAGAAGTGACTTTGTGGCGGGCTGTCAGGAAAAGGTTAAAAGGGTGGCAAAAAAACAGTCAACATGCTCAAAGCTGGATAAATCATCTGGTCTAATGGGTGCCACATGTCAACATGCATCAAAAGCTGGATAACGTTATGTCATTCCTTTGCCAAAGTAAACTTAAGGCTTCTGTCAACAAACTCTTTTGATCAAAATCCAACTACATCATGTTAAGCTTCTAGTCAAACATAACAGAGCACATTAAAATTACACAATCTAAAGAGTTTTTATCGAGAATAAAAGCCCTTTCAACTTTTAAAAAAACACCTGAGCGATCTGTGGCAACCATCCAAGGTTATTCCTGGAAAACATAGCAGACAATACATATCCCCCAAACCCTTCCATCTGGTTCAGATGATGTAAAAATCAACAGACTGAAGTTATCCAGAACTTTGCAGACACACTTCAACTATACGAAATCTACAGTGCGAGTAGATGTACAACGATAGGTTCACACAACTGACATATCAAGGCCCATGATGACCACTGGTGAATCACAGCATATTATGCATAGGCAATTACATAAAAATGGGTTTCTTTCTCTCCCTTTTCTTCTCTCCTTCCTAAACATGGATCATACTGTTCTAATGCCTGTCAACTTCCTTAATATAAGAAAAAAACGAAAAAAAATTAGAACTACAACAGCAGGGTTCCTCAGACGCCCAAGAACAAAATTCAAGGAAGTTTTTCCAAGGAGTTTTTCAAGGAGTGTTTGTCTATATCAAGCTACAATACTTGCGTAAAAATTGAAAAAAGAAAATGGCAAGTTTGATTTTTCCGTGTTAAAGGTTGACGAAAAAAAAGCATTTAACCCGTTTTAGCGCCTTTAGTCAGTCAGCAGACGCGGAAATAAAAGTGCATTCCATGAGCCTATGGGCCGTCCCCTGACGTCATGCAATCTTTCTTGAATTTTCATTTCGCTACTATATCTATCAACGACCTCAAAAGGAGTTGCGTAGAAAGCCTTATATGTCAGTAGTCAAAATAATATGAAAATGACCACACGTGAGGGAAAGCCCATTTATTCCCTCATCACTGACTGGATGACCAGCCAGCACTTCGATGTCTCGCTTGCAAAGATGGGCGTCGCAAACCTTCGCAAGCCCAGCGACCAAATCAACGTATTTACACGCTAGCAGGCCTCTGCTGATTGATTTTTGACAAACACAATAATCTTTTATTCAACGACAAACTCGAGCATGAAGGTGAGATGATATAGTGGGGAAATGCCGACCATATTCGACAGTTATTGAGTAGGGGCTCTGTGACATCCGTGGTGTAGTCAAGCTGACAGCGTCGAACAGCAGCCTATGTGAACTCTGCAAACCGCTGCTGGAGATCCATATGAAGTGAAAAATCAGTGCGAGAGGCCTAAGCGTGGCCTGCTCCGCAGGCGTGACACGTGCAGACGGAAAGGTAGGGGAAGATGAGGGGTAAGAGAGGGTAGAAGACGAGCAGGGGGTGTGGAGGGGAGAGGGGGGGGGCGAGGTACTTGGACTGGTCAGACAACTGCATCGATTGTGAGCGACTTGATTAGACTTATCCCAAACTGATTATACTTTCCTTTACATGTGTAGTGAGACAATACAAACGTTAATTTCACTTTTTAGCTTTGTGTTCTTGTTTTGGATTTGGTAAAAACATATGTTTTTAGATCGTGCAAAAAAATCTATCCAAATCTAAATGCCTAAAATACTTTTTTATATACAAAATTAAAAAACATAAGAAGCATCAGATTCCAAAATCATCATTCAATTTTTCCTCAAAAGATATAGATTTCCATTTTCTTATCTTTTTGTAGTTTCTGACTAGATTTTTTGTTAATCATCATTATATTTCCCTGCACCTGGGAACATCTTTGTTTGTCATATTTAGGCACAGTAACTGGGTAAACAATTTTATTTTGTACAAAGAAGAACAACCAAAAAAAAATTTGATTTTAAATAAATTTTTCCCATCAACCTGAAAACACAGAAAAATCAAACTGCCATTTCTATTTTCCGTTTTTATCAAGTGAGTGTGCCAGTACACCACCCATTAGAACATTATCAAACCCAGACTCTTGTCATAAATGCCCAAAAAACACTAAAATCAGCAAAAATATGTCCAATTGTAAGAAGAACATACAGACATGCATGGAGGATAAGAACTGTTGGAAAGAAAAAAGAAAAAAAAAAATAGTTAAAAAAAAAAAAAAAAAAATCAAAACACCGTCGCATGCGTTATACCAAGGGGATAATTTGTAAAACTTCATCAAATTGATGAGATACAATTACCTCCAGGAGAACAGTAATATGCCGACTCTACCCCACTTGCTCCTCCACCAAGTTTTTTCGGCGAAAAGTGCCCTAGAAATCAGCATATTACTGTTCTCTGACAAGTAAGACTTCAATAACAAAAAATAACGATTATCTACAAACAAACATACTGTGGCAGGGTTATCCTGTTTTTAAATACTAAATTATCTAAACTTTTCAATTTTAGTTTTTGGTGTTTAATCCTATGTTTTTCTTGATCGTTTTCCAATAACAACATTTTCCGCGCAAGACTTCTCAAAAGAGTCCTGTCTTTCATGTGAAATAAAACTACAGTCTTTAACTGTTTCTCTAAAGTCTATTTAAAACCGATTTATATTTCTGGCATAAACCACGAACACTTATCCCAGCAGTCTTCCGCAGAAAGCTAGTTCGACAAAGTGTTTTCTTCTATTTAACTAAGTCTCTTTCTGCCGAATCAGTCATCTATAATAAATAGTGTTTTGCGTTCCTTCAAACAGTCCTATAAAACTGTCTAAACACTCACTCAGTTTATATTGCTAGTATCTACAAAAAATATGTCATCATCTGCCCATAAAACCTTCAATCATGATATGCTTTTGTATCCATTTAAGTGTTGGGCAGAAAAACACAATATGATTAAAATTATAGCGATAAACTGTTTGTAATAGTCCTAGACAAAATATTGTTTTGCACAACCATCTGCCCACAAAACAATGAACAATTAGAGGGGTATTTGTCATAAAGTTAAACTGCTCCATAGTTTTTATAACATAACATAATCTAATCCGTTATTGTTTTTATCAGCCCTCTGTTAAAAACACTTGTTTAGTATAATAAAATCCTAAAGGTCAAAAATGTAAAGATTAACCAATTTCATGCTGTAAATTGTTTTCAATGTAGACTAATATTATTTAGTTGCTTGTTGTTAGACCTTAATATCCTCACCATTGTGAAGAATGACAACAGTAACTTTAAGACTGTCAACGTCTAAGTTTTGCCAGCTAATTAGAATTCCATTAAAAAGGACTACCACTAACGCCCACAACCCCATCCCTCTCCTTATCTTTGTGTAAGACAGAAATTTCAAAAATCATTGTGAACGTGTCCCCCTAATTTCATTTGCGGCAAAATGAGCAGTAAATTTTGTAAGAAGCATCTTTTAAAAAACCGCTCTCTTCTGTGGAGGATGTACTTTTTTTCCCCATACGGCATTATTTCAAACTCTATCCGAAAATTGTCATCTGGCATAGAGACTTAACATGAAAAGGCCATAGTTGAATGCTTTTCCTGTAAAACTTTATTTGACGGCTAAATATGTTAAATGGTCTTATGAATTCAAATTTTATGTCCCAATCTAAATATGGTTCTAAGTGGCCATATGAGGTCAGGTTATCGATCTATTTTATATCAACTGGCCCAACATTATTCCGCCGACTAGAATGCGCAGTTGTTTCTAGTTTATAGGAACTTATAGCTGTCGCCAACCTCTTTTGCGTTTATATCACCATCTTTAGTGTCTGCAAAAACCGACAAAGCGACTATCTCCATTTTGTACAAAGTCCGCAACGTCTGCAAGGTCTTTTAATTCTAAGGTTAAACCACCTTACAGGCGCTAACGAAACTCCTGATTCCTTCTGGCCCAAGCCGACATTAATTTTTTTAGTAACGTATAATTTTATTACTCAAAACAATGTGCAGGTATAATCACATTTCAACAACTTTCCTTCCCCCTTTGTCTTTGATTTTTTATATTAAATGATCCGACCCTCCCACAAACTAATCTTTTAAAACTGAAATTAGGAATGTTGTATTAATTTCATAATCGCAATATGCAGCTTTCCTCCCTGACGGAAGAGCTCTTAAAACAGTTTGAAGGGTCTTCCATCATAATAAAGTTTTTCATCAGTGCTCAGCTCGTCCAAATGAACGATAGAGTAATTAATGTAATCAATAACCGAGCGACTTTCCCCCCTCATAAGTAGTTTTGGTCGTGTAACTCTAAAATCTATAAATGTTAAGCCGAAAGGCTAACATTTTAGCTAGCTCTATATCAAAATCGATAACCTCCTTCTTCTTCAGGCTTGAATGTTTACATTGTTTTTAGATTTGGCATTGTTAAGTTTGAGAGTAATGTCAAAGTTACACATTGCTACTTTTTAAGTGGAGGCCAAAACCCGTAATAACCATCATGAATTGTTAACTGGCTAACTTTGGCCCCGGTTTGTTAATTTTTTGAATCATATTATTCTTCATACGATTCACATAAGAAAAACCCCATACAACTTTGTAAAATAAATCTGAAGCGCAAACCGTTCTGCTTCCTCCCGCAATTGTTATCAATAGCATGGTCTAAAAACGAAGGACGTGACTTGAGTTGTTTATTGTAACAAACATATTTATTTTAAAACGAAATAAAAATGAAGTGCATTCAAATAACACAGGTGCAAAATATTCTGTTGGGGGGGTTGGGCCGCAACTACAAATCTAAAAAATATAGCTACTGATAACACTTGACATTGCTGTGACCCAGACTGCTGCCTCTATTCATAAAAAGTGAGTAACTCCAATGAAGAGCTAACATAACCCCCCTATTGAAAACGACCAAATCAAGAAAGCGAGGTTTTAGTCATCTGATTCAGTTTTTATCAGAACCAGTTAAACTTTGCTGTGTTTTTTGCGTCATCAATGGGTGGTGGAGTGTCGTAATAGGTAAATTAGTTAGTGCCGATCAATTAGAACACCCAAGATCCTTTTGGTGAGGTCAGTTACAGATTTCATTACTATTAACACCTTCAGACGTAAATTTTGACTGAACTCTGCAAGCTCCATTACCTAATGAACAAACCATTTAATCCACTCAGCAAACAGAATAGACATGAAGGCTTTTGAAATGGATCTGAAACGAATTCCAATATTACATCAAAAGACAGGCTTTAGACAAAGTTGGATCATAAACATGGCCAAGGCGACCTTTATTTTCGGGCACGCACAGAAAGTATAACTATGACTGCAACCTCCTTTCAAATCTTTCTTATTAAGCACAACTGTTGAGCCCTGGATCCCCTACAAGCAAGATCATAAAAACAGCATGGACAACAATTATCTTAGACACTTCTAAGGGCCTAACAAGGGCGGGGAATAGAACGAACCACGACACTAATCGAACTTACTTTGTGTTTGCTAGGTCGCAAGCATCAGGCAAGATCAACATAACAGATCCTTCTACTGGCTTTGACGCGCAAAAACAATACTTAGCAATTTATAGGACGCCATTAATTACTACAGTTGATTTACCTTCAAGTATCAAAAAAATACCAAAATGTTTTACAATACGCAAGATCGAAGTAGACTTTGCTGTTGGCACGGTTATACAAGCTGCCTTCTGACCTCAGACCACCAGTAGGAACAAAAATTAACTACAACAAAATGAAATTCTTGTTGCAGGCACTGAACAGAAGTGGGGAAAAATGACATAAATTCTGAGCCATAATATTACAACAATAAAAGAACCCCCAAGAATTAAAGTCATCCAAGTCCCCGCGTCCCAAAGCCCAAAGGCCGTTGAAGACAGGACTCTGTTCCGATGACCATGAATAGATTAAATATCAGATATCGCCAGTTCTTGAATTAAAACTTGGCCTAGGATTACTTGTCTTTATCTTTTACAAATAAAACCCCTACTATTAAGAGAACAAAAGCCAATAAGTGCTTCGGCCCTAAAGCCAAACTTAACTACTTTGCTTGCAGAGACAAAGCCAGCTGACAATAACTCCCAATATCCTGGTAAAGCGTCCACGGCTTTACCAGCTAATTTTTTTAATAAACATTGCAAGATGATCAGCTGTTATATTACCCATGATTTTATCAGGCGGAGAAGGAGGCGTGGCGGCGGAGGTAATGAACTATGACCACCGCCGCCTGTAATAGCCATCACCAGTGATACTAATTGCAAATCCTAAGGCCCGTTATAAATAACCTTGCACTGTGACACCCTGCTCTCAAAACAAAGTTCTTATTCCGATCTGCTAGCGTTGGCGACTTCAATAAAATTTTTTTTCGATAGTTTCTCTTATTCATTCACTTGATTCGCAACTGGTCTCGGTTAGTAGTTAGCACTTCTAGTCTTGCTGATCTTTCTTGTTCAAGATCTTTTTAGTCTTTGGCTATTCTATCTTTAATCTCACGCCCTACGATGCTGGTCAGTCACCTCAAACGTGGTTTCTTATTCTCTTTTTATATGCTATCTATGTTCACCTAGTTTTGCAAAATTTTGTTAATTCGCCTCTGATCTTCTCAAAGCAGATCAAGGGCTGGGTATATCCCTCATAGGCAATGGGGATCAATAATTGTTTTTAACGCTGTTTCTGCCTATGAAAAACTGGTTTACTTCTGCTTCTAATGCATTTATTAATTCGTCTGCCGATTGATTAACTTCTTTAAGTTCCATGTAATGCACTTTGTTTACTGTTGGGAGTTCTTGTAGTGTGTTTTTTGAAGTTTATGCAACAGCATCCCTAACTAATTTTTGGTCTAGCAATGCCAAGCATTTTGTACCGCTCGCAGGGAGACTAATTCTAAATTGAACGCCACGGCTAAAAACTTGATGGGTTCTTTTTTAGTTGTAAAGCCGAACAGTTTTCCTTGGGACGTTTTCACAGACAAATGCCCATCTCTACATTCAAAAACATTGGGTCTATAAATTCGGACGTATCTAGGCCTAAACTTTGTAAAATGCATCGAAACCGTACATTCTGTTAATTCAAACGCCGCATTTGAGAGCGTTTGAGCATGCTGTGTCAAAGGATCATTCACACATGTCGACTCCCAGACCAAACATCATAATCTACTTCGCCTTCAATACCTGCCATGTTTTTAAATAATAACTTTTTATATTTGCTTCATAAAAATGCCACAACAAGCAGCAAGCACATGGCTCGAATCGTTGACCCGCATAGAAAACAGAAAGAACCCCTTGGCGATGAAAGGAAATAAAGCGGAAATATTACTGACCAAATAATTCCCATTCTACAATTGATGCTGTTCAAATTCTTACTGTTAACATTCACAGACCTAGGGTCGGATGAAGTGATTGTCCAGGCTCTCGCGCTTACTTTCAAAATAGCACTGAACTCGCTTCAACAACAGACCAAACAGGACAGATGTGCAAGAATCTGGGCGGGCAATCGTTAAGAAAAATTTCTATAAAAACTTGAAGGGGCAAGAATATTTTCTATACATAATGGCAGACATATTTTTAACCTATTCTGAATCTATGGCTAACCGAGAATGAAAGGGCCGATTCTGCGTTTCAAGGAATAGAAAATAATGAAGCACTAAAAACATAGAATAGGCGCTGGAGATGCTAAAGAGAACGGCAAAAAGCATGCAGCAGTAAGTTATGCGTTAGGAAATCCGGCATATCCATTCCCTTAGATTTTGAGTTGTTAAAAGCGCAGCCCATACTTTCAAGATAGGATAAAAAGACAGATTGCATATGACTAAACTTTTAATGAATACAAACGTGTATTTACTATCTACAGACAACCGCAGCAAAGAACAGCATTTCTGACATCACGTTAGAGTTTGACGCTGTTAGCAACCCTAAATTTATAGCAAGGATGATGAACAACAATAACAGTCACAATTACAATAAATTAAGAAAGAGTGGATTATCATACACCAAAACCCAAAAGCAATGCAGAACGCTATATGGAATTATTAGGTTTAGCACCGCAGCACGATCCTTAAAGGTATTTATTGCTGTGTGAAAAAAAAGAACCATTTCCCAAGGCAAAGTGAAAGTTAAATATTCCATAAAATAACGAAATTGCAATGTACCATTGAGGGTAGTCCTAACCAAATCTACGCTAGCGGGCTTAAACCTCACAGCATTTTGACGAAATTAAGAAAATTGTTTGGAGGCGGAGGGGTAGAAATCCAACCATAGACCTTGTGTCTAAAGATCAACACCATCACGATGTAGATGAAAGACTTAGATTATTTAACAACAAAATACGGTTTAATGGATTTTGACCTAAGGTCAACGGAGGATAATCGGTTACATGGATATCGGGGAGAACTGTGAGAGACTTAATAAACAATTCAAAACGATAGAAGAAAAAGATGCCGCAAACCGCTTACTGATACATTTGTTTTTATAAATATAAGATGCGCAGCTGAATATTGGAGATAACAGATAAAAAGATGTACTATACAAAATTATTTTTTCATTTTATAAAAAGCTGTCTGATCAGGTTTATTCCAAATGTGCCTACAGCACCGAGATGCCTAAGAGAAAGATATAGAAACCCTAGCATAAAAACCTTCAGATAAACAAACATTACACAAATGCAACAAAAACTAGAGCAGGACCTTTCAAAATACTGCAAAACCAAACGAGGAAAATCTGCAGCCTTTAATGCTGTTACATAAGTTAAAACTGGAACATCGACTATAAGCGCTCAAATCAGCAAGGAACGAGTGTTTGGGCTCTTTAGCAAGACGGCATAAGGCGCACCCGCTGCTTATACCTCTAGGTCGGGCTGTCCTTTAGCTCTCGACCTGTGTTCATTACTGTAATAGTGCTGCTGGCAAAAAATAAAACTAAACACCACAAGCACACAGCTATGGATCAACTAATAACAGCTAAACTTAAGCTCGTTTAAACTGACAATAAATAAAGCGCTTGTTTGACACAAAAATCACGGATGAAGAATATAAAATCGTTTAAGGCCAGCCGATTTTGATGACTACAAAAGACAAAAGTTTGATTCTTCAAAGAAAGGCGAGGACAAGTTTTTTTCTCAACAGCCAACGCCGTAGCAGATTAAAAAAGGAATGCTTAAAAAAAGTAAACGCAACATTAAACTCTGTTCTAAACACTCACAGAAACAAACATCGAAGGGTGTTTAAACTTTAGTTATGAGTCCCAAGCACAAAAAAGACCGGGGGGGGGGGTTGGAATTGGATTCTGATTAGCCGATGTTATTTTTTTTAAAATTTAAATAAATATGTTGCTTAGAAAAGAAAGACAGCATGGCTAAGATATATGAAGGCCCAGATAGAATTGTTTTGAAGGAATTCTTGAGAGAGAGCGTTTATAAGAGCACTGAAGAAAATTGATTTAGAAGTCATTGACCAGGGGGGGGGGGGAACCAACCAACGTACAATGCTAAGTGTTTTTGTTCATGCTATTTCTCAGTTTATAAAATTCCAGGCACAACTAACAATTAGACCCACCCGCCAGTTTAAAGTAATGTTAGCTGTTTTAACGACCTAGTAACAATAAATGAAGAAAATCTAGAAGTCTGGGTCTCGAACAAAAAGCAACAGACTATTCTTTCCTCTAATGACTTAAACACCGGTTTGGCAGACGAACACATACAACGTTTGAACGCTGACCGCTGAAGAAGCTAAAATGAGAGGCTCTGGGTGTCAAGGGGCGGAAGTCCTTGAGATTAGATAAAACTGGCTAAGTATGCCACCGATTGTAGGCAAGCTTACATTCCGCTACCACGGGAGTTGGTATTAAAGAGCGCAGTTTTAAACATAAAAAATTCAAGACAACAAATGATATACATGGTGGTGCTTCTTGCAAGGCTGCATCATGTCCGCGAGACAACGCAGAGAGAGTGACTAACTATCGGCAAATACGCCAAATGAACTTAAACTTCAATTGAATATCCTATCCTGTTATTGGTAGACCAAATTGATCAGTTTGAAGAACAAACAACCCCAATCACTGTTAATGTATACACATGGATAAGGAAACAAATTTGGTGCCAATTAAAGTGTCCAAGAACAGTCCAACAATAGGCGAACCAGACAAAAGTCAAGTGGACTTCCCTAATGTTATCGCCAGCAGTGCTGCCCCATTAAACCCATTGAAACGCACAATTAGCAGATTATAGCGCATACTACAAAGCATGAACAAAACAAGAATTCTGTAGAAAAAGTTTAAACAAGAATACCCAACCGCACAAGCCGCGCTTGAACATATAAAACATTGTAGAAAGTTCTGTAGACAGTAAGACAAACTAACTAACGCCCCCGCCAGGAACTAAAAACTTAGTTTAAAAGAACTGGAAACGCTGCAAACAAGTCCATACGAAGTTTACGCAGAACTTCGAGTCGCTATTGTTCCTTATGAAGGGCCCAGCACCACAAAAACTTCGAAAAACAGTCTAATGAGTAATCATATCAGATTTGTTCAATTGCTTCCAAATTGTTAGGTCGGATGGCTTTATTCAGAACCAAATTAAATAGATGACACAGATGCTGCAGAAACATTCTTAAAACGCATGCAGCAAGTCGTAACGCCTGTTCTAATAATCTAAACTTATCTGAAAACATAATGGCTCCTGAAGCCCAACAACAGTTATGACTCAGCCACGCATTGTTGGATTTGCGGTTTAGAGCTAACGCCCAAGATATGAGTAACTCCCACAGTAATAGACATGAATCACATAAGTGGAAGTTATAGAGGTGCATCGCACAGTAAATGCAATCATCAACTAAAGTTTGGATCCAAAGACATGGAAGCTCCTGTAATTCTTCAGCGCGACGATGCGAGGATATGACTCCACCTTATAATGCAAGCAGTCACCAGCGCGCTTGGGGATGGTAGCATGCATTGCACATTCCATCAGAAAAGTACCATTTTTCACTTAAAAATAAACAAGTCTTTCCTAATACGACACAATGCAACACATGATGTGCTTCCTTAGAGGCACTGGCTAATGTCCTTAAAGTCCTGCCAATATCGGAAAATATTTTACTCAACACATGTTAGAAAGGGTGTTTAACCCATATGAGATACATGAACAGATGTGGAAAGGGATTGAACGAAGATAACACATCCGCCTAAAGGCGCGTTCTTTTCTAGTCTTAGAGGAATGGACATCACCGACTCCGATGACCACATGCTCAAGATGCTTGGCAAAAGTTAGATTGTAAAACGATGGAGACTATCATAGACTCCTATTTAATGGCTGATACATGTTTGATGGCGGACGTCATTGAAAAATTATAGAAAGACCTGCATGAAACATTACACCTGGATCCCGCGCATTACATTTCTGCCCCGGGATGAGTTTGGTATGCTTTCTTAAAGTTTACTGGAGTACAGATTGATTTATTGACAGATTTACCAATGATTCAGATGATGAAAAAGGATTGCGTGGGGGAATTAGTATGGCGTCGCATCATTACTGTTAAAACAAAAACAACAAAATCCTTGGAGACGACATGATCCCGAGTAAAAAGGTCTAACTAACACATGTATTTTAGATGCAAACAACTGTATGGATGGGCTATGGCGCACACGCTTCCATTACGCAACTTTAAAATGTACACAGGGCGGCGATCCAAAATATCAAAAGTCCATTAAAGTGGTTGGGCAGTTTAAAAAAACGCCTGATTCAACCGAGCGCGAAACATACTAAAGTTGAATTAGAATATCCTCATGAACTCCATGACCAGCATAATGACTAACCATTAGCAGCATAAAGCCTTAAGAAGGACCAAGAGAGCCCGCCTAAAACTTGTGCCTATCTTCGGGGCAAAAAAAATTATGTCTGATCCCATAACAGAACTTCTTACAAAATTTATTTTAAAAACAACGGTTTGAATTAACAAGCTGTTCAAATATCGCATAATGCTTTTGATCAAGAACAGATCATGAAACCATACATCAATGAATGAACACTGATTCACAGAACTAAATCCACATATGCTTCAGAAAAAGAGACTTTTTCAGGTTAATGAACTACAGCTTGTTTTTGGAAAAGACTAAGAGAATCCCACAAGCAGCGCAAAGACGTCAGATGGGACCACCAAAGAGAACGAAGCATTAAGTCTAACTTCAAAACTCAAATATCAGGACTTCAGAGATTTCATGATCAGCTTTTCGCATAATGATGAAAAAAAAGAAAGTCAAAATTAGACATAAACCTGTATTTAATGGGTTTTAACCGTTTTAGAATTATCAAAGCTTTTGATGTTTAGGAATTTTCTTTATGAACTACTTTAAACCCTTGTAATCCAAGAGTCAGATACTTAACACAGATACAGACAGTTTTGTTATAGATATTCCTAAACTGAAGACAATCAATAAAGAGACATGAAATAGAAGTAGAATAAAGGGCGATGTGGGGATGGTAACGACACATCAGATTACCCTAAAGATTCTCCATATGCATTCAATTTACTAACAAGAAGGTTTTAGGAAAGATGAAGGATGATTATTCGCTGTAAAGGTGATTAAGGAGTATGTTGGTTTAAGTCGAAAATGTTCCAGAATTTCGAGCCAGGAGAAAATCATTAAAAAGCAAAGGAATATCTCGCAGGCGATGTCAGTCCAAACCATATCACATGGCGAACTACAAAAAGCGTTGTATGAACAATAAGGCTATTCATCAATGACAACGTAAAACTGCGATCTAATCTACAATGAGATCAACACAACATTAGTAACAAAGAAGTCGTTAGATAGAACAAACACAATGACGTGATGTTTTGTTAATCCAGAGTTTACATATGCAATCGGGCGCACTGGAGAACCGTAAAATAATTAAAGCGGAACTGTGTCCTGGCGGAATTATCTGCAGTTCTTCTTTCACAAAAGATCTTAGAGGACTTGGTAGTTTGGTTGTGACAGTTTCTTCGTAAATAAACACGGGCGGATTCAATATTACAATTCATTTTATTTTCGTAAGGGTCAACACTCTCAAACTGGATCTGTTGCCCTGATGCAGTGACCCCTTCTGCTTCCTCCCCTGTAAATAATGGTACCTTACTGTTTTTCAACCAAATCGTTAATAGATAGCTGGATGAACTGGTGTCTTCAGCAAACATTATTGTTTTACTTTTGATTGCTTGTACTGGTTTTCGCCCTTTAAAATTCTTCATTATTCATATGCGCGCAAAACTGAGGGCAGTCCGTCTACCCCCATATCTGGTTTGCGAGAATTGTCAATCAGAGCTCTCTGGTGATACGGAAGGAGAAAAGTCCTTTCGGCTAACTGTTTTTTAAAGTATTTTCAACTAAAAGCCGTGATCTGTGAACTCCCGGAATGCCCTCTCTTAGTATAACTCTGTGTTTTAAACAATAATTGATTCACATGTCCTTTAAATTCTTTTTCCATCATCGTGACTTGAATCAGGCCGAGGGAAGTTAAGGGTCCTTCGTTGGTATACATTTGTAATGGCAACAGCAACACAGGCAGAAGCACACTTTTTGTGTTAATGGCTCCGCATCTTTGTATCTTGAAAGCCATGTCAAAGACTGTGAGTGCGTAACTTAAATCTTTTTTTCGTCTAAAAACGTATCAGAGGGTAAAATATAGAAGATCCATTTGATGATGTCGTTCGGTATTGTATTCACTAAAGTGTGGTCTCTGGTATTCGTTTGGTCGCAGGTAAATACATTTGCCAAATCGCTTGATAGATAGCCATTTCTTTTGCAGTTTGTTACACTTACTTCCCGCCGGCTTGGGGGGGCTGGTGCGTTTTTAAGGGGGTGGGCTGGGGGTTGATGGGGGGGGGGGGCCCGGGGGGTTGGGGGGGGGGGGGGGGGGGGGGGGGGGGGGGGGGGGGGGGGGGGGGGGGGGGGGACAATTTACTGTGGCGAATAATAGATTTTGTTCAATTTTTATTCACCATTGAATTATGTGCAGACAAAGATACACACGGGTTCATACCAAAGGCAATAAACTGCGATTTCTTTGCATCTTTTGTTTTTTCTTATGCTGATTAAAAGTCACTGAATTTTTGGTGGGGGGCAATTCTGGATTGGTTTGCCTGTTACTAATAATATTGTTTTAAAATTGCCTGAATCAACATCTATAGAATATGAAAGCTGCATGCCCCCTGTTATTCCAGTGGTGCATTAATAAAATCTAACTGCACAAGTCTCTGCTTTTCATAGCGTCTTGTGCACTGCTGTTGCTCCAAGCTTTGTTATGTCTTTTTCCTCTCACCGTCCATCCCGCAGTTTACTAAATGCGAAATTACTTCCGCTAAAAGCAACGCAATTCACCACAGCGCCGCCTATCATCATTAACAGTGAAGCCATTTTTTATAAATGAATTTTTTTCTTACATATTTATATTGTCCGGAATTTTCCTTGCTTAACTAGAAAAACTATCGTGCAAACGAAGCTGCAATGATATAAATAAGCTTTTGCTGAATCCTCAAAGTCAGTTGCCAAGATCTGCTGGTATTTAAAATTCTTAACAAGCTTTACCAACATGAGTATCCTACACTTAGGCCCCCAACAACAGCAGAATGGTATAAACAAGGTTGGTACAGTTTTTTTCGGGAGCTCAACATTTTTTTAAAAAAATAAAATTAATTATACTTATAAAAAACGTGAACAAGTGATGACTATACAGCCTAAGTTACAAGGCAGCCAAACCTTCCTGAACTTTTGAATACCAAGTAGATGACCAAGCTATTATGCCCAAAAAGGAGAGGCTGTATTCTTTGGCAGCATGTGGAAATACAAAACAGTATCCTCGGAACAGAAATCAGCATTGAATCAGATTCAAAACAGATGTCGCCACAAGAACATTTTACAGTATCTGCGAAAACGTTCATGAAGCGCAGCTAGGGTCTAGAAATGGGAAAAGTGTGGGCAAACGGTTTCTTAGTTTTGTACACTAACCTAGTCAGTAGATTTTGCTCCCATTGGATTCAGAACAAGATCTACGTATGATTAAAATCGCAAGATCCAGTTTTAACAAAGTCAATAGAGTCTCTAGGATGTGATACTATAACTGCAGATATGAACATAGTATCGCCATTAATCAACGGGGGATTAATAACTTTTTAATCATAAAGATTTTAATTCCCATCAAAATGAACGAGCTGGGAAAAATCAGCAGAATCAGAAAACACTGAATCAGGTGGAGAAAGTAACCAAGCCAGAAAATCAGCAGAAAACCGGCTGAATCAGGTGGAGACCATTAAAATATCCGGTCGTGTTAAGCAGGAAAAAAATTAGCAGAGTGAACCGACAAAAAAAAAATTAATGTTACAAGAAATGACTCCAAATGAAAACAAAACACCGCCAACCGCCAGAACAAGTTGAAATCAATGCCAGCTATAAAAACTCATGTGTTTCAAGGCCATACTAGCACCAAAGTCATCATGGTATATTGAACTTAAAACTGTTGCCCATTTTTGGACGCCCTTGCTGATCTGCTGGGGCTGTTATTACGGTAATAAAATATATAACCAATGGCAACAAAAACAAAAAAAGTTAAACAACCTGAACCACTAAATACAGAAAAAGACCAACTGCACCACGCCAAAAAAAACGCCAACAACAAAAGATCATTTAGATCCATTATAAAGCAATAATATTTTAAAATATTTTTTAATACAAATATATCATGGCGTATTCTAAAATGATAAATTCAATAAAATGAAAGACATGAGTCTATAAAAGACATTTCCATTAGACCAGAAGAGTAATCACTGCGGCTGCTTAGATGTAAGCCTTTCCTTAAATCTATGCTGACCAATCCTCGCGCAGAAAACGCTGAGCAAGACATCCCCAACGATGACGCGTTTTTTTGAGCTTGTGTGTACAATAATAGACATTTTACAATTTTAAGATAAAAACTTAGGATTGGTCTTGATTTTTGATAATTATAAATAACTTAACTAAGAACTTGTGTTGTACTTAGAGGATGACTTAGTTATGATCTTAGGTTAAACTTGGTAAGAACTTGAGGATGACTTGAGGACAACTAGAATAAAAACTTATAAGAAACTTGAGAATAACTTAAGGATACCTTGTAAGAACTTGTGAATGCTTGAGGATGCCTTGTGAATAACTTGAGTAAAAAACTGTGATGACATGGGGAGACTTAATGTTAAGAACTTAAAAGAGGCTTAAGTGTGAGTCATGCGTGGGTGGGAGGTGGGGTGGATTAGGGTGGGGATGAGTGCATGCGTGGGGTGGGGGTGGGGGGGACGTGCGTGCGAGGGGGTGGGGGGTAGGGGGAACGTGCGTGCGAGGGGTGGAACAAAACACACATAAGTGATCACACAACGAAACAAACACAAACACAAAAACACACACACAGGCTACAAACAAACAACAAACAAACGCACAATAGACAGGACATTGCTTGTAGGAAAAGAGAAGGGGGTTTTTGTTGTTCACACTAGAAACGCCCGTAAATTCAAGACAGCCACCGAAAGCACTTATCACATCCTGAATCAATAATCACAGGATCTTTTCAGTTCTAACGGCGGCCGCCCGAAGGCAGCCGCAAATGAGTGTGGCAGGGCAGGACGTTGAAGCAGGTTTCAGTAAAATGTTTGCCAGGCGGTTACTCGTAACCGTTACTATTTTTAGAAACCACGTCATACTAACGTCAGTAGGTGCCCGCTGGTTAAAACGTGAACGAGCCTTAATCTGTGCTCCTCAGTCTTCAGACAACACTGCCTCTGATTCACATCGTCGTGCTAATTCAGGTGTCAATGTCTCGGCTAATGACACTAAAGGCGTGGCCCCAAGCCAGCAGACTGCGGCAGGAGGGAGGGGGGCCGATGTCATCCGATAGTTAACCACCATCGCAGGCCTGCACGCTGTTAGGTCGCTCCCTGTGGCCCCTGACAACATCCGAGCCCTTTCGATGCTAGCCAGGCGGTAACGCGAAACCGTTACTAATTATTAGAAGCCCACACAGTAGTTCGAAAACTTAACAGACAGGTGGATATATAGCTGTTTCTGTTTGAGAACCGCCCATTCCCCAATCGTCAGTAGTCACAAAACTTTGCCAGCATTAACCTATGCTTTACGCGCAGCTTTCAAATCATTTTTCACAGTATCCTTAAATTATCATGTAAAGCATTCCCTTTTGTTTCTTCCTCAGTCCGACAATTCCCGTTGGTGTTGCGGCGGTAATGGAGATTTTGAGCTTGTTTGAAAAGTTTAAGCTGATTCCATTCATCCGCACCCAAATAATTTAATCTATAAATCTGTTGAAAAGGTATTTGTATTCAAGAACTTTTTTTTATTATTTTTTTTTTTTTTTGGTTTCTAACCCAGAATCCCACACTGTCTTCTAAAAACCTGCAGCTATATTTTTTGCTCCAAAAACACGTCTCCTCGCAAGAAAAAGCACCGTCTTTAACACCACCACAGCACAGGGAGAAATGAACGAACAAGTGCAGGGCGAAATGACGCCATACTGATCACTGATTCTATCTAGTCTTGTGATTGTCCGCCGTGACACCAGCCCACCCGCGAGATCCAAAAAACGTCATGCCCCTGCCACGTAGTAAGTAATCGGATAGTGCCGAGTCCTTAGGCAGAGGCCGGCAACTAACATTAAAGCTTAACAGGCTTGTCAGGGGTGCTGGTGATTCCACCTCTCTCCCCAACTCTGTTAATTAACATACAGCGAAGTAATCGGATAGCCCTAGTGCACCCACCCGTGTATATGGGCGGCGTTCACCACAACTGCTTTTCCCCCCTGCGTTACTCTATGGGTCGTGTTCAGTCCCTCTACTTTCCCCTACGCTACCACTGAAAAAACTTTATAAATTAGATAATTGAACACAAATAACCCTGCACAGCAATTGTTTGTTTGTAAATAATCGTTATTTTTGGTTATTGAAGTCCTTACTGCAAGAGAACAGTAATATGCCTTGAATCCTAGTCCACTTTCCCGCCCGAAACTTGGATGGAGGAGCAAGTGGGGTAGAGTCGCATATTACTGTTCTCTCCCACCCTTGGTACAAGCATAGACGGCAATCCCAGGACCGCTGACAATGTAAAAAATTTGATTTAAAAAATTTTTCATTTGCCTCAAAGCAGAAAAATCAAACTGCCATATTCATTTGCCACATTTAAAATTTTGGAGCAGATGGCTTATTTTCAAAGGTTTTCAAGGAGTTTGGTCAACAAAACTCACATTTTATTGATTTTCAAAGGTTTTTCAAGGTCTTGAAATTCACTGTCATGAATTCAAGGAGTTTTCAAGGAGTGTACTCACCCTGTACAGTGAGATGAGTGGAAGGTGGAGATGGAAGTGGAAAAAATACCACAGGCATGGCACTTGACACTTGTTTCAAACGAAAAAAAAAAAAATGGGAGGAGGAAAAAAAAAATTGCTGAGAATCAGCAGGAAAGAAACACACAAAAAATCAGCTGAAAAGAAGACAATGGCATGCCAGTGAAGATCGTTTCACTTCCTGAAAGATCTGATGGTGCTGATTTTCTTTCTTTCTAAAGAGGCCGGATCAGCTATCTGACTTCTTCATCAGTCATACACATTCCGACCTACCACAGCTAGCCATCTGTTCAGCTTTTCTATTTAGCTTCTGCCCACTTCCGTCTCCTGGAAAAATCTGGCTAATGCGCGTGTGCACATAGGTTCAGGTACAACTTCTTAGCTACTAGCAGGTTTGTCTACCGGTGAAAAAAAAGAGCTTTACTTGTTTTTTTATGTAAACTACTTGCAATCATAACATCTAGAATTCAATATGTGTAACATTTCTAAACTAGTAGACGAAAATGAATACCCCAAATAAGTAATGGTGACATAAGGGGAAAAAAAAAACCCTTTTGGATTGATTTAAATAAAGTCCTCAGATGGCATCAAATGTCATCCATGGGAAATTTAATTCTAAAAACTAAACTGGGGACAAACCAAGACACAAAATGAAATATTGCCAAACACCCAAAACCGACTACCTTCACAAGGCTTCTCTTCCGTGCAGGTGGTCATGTGGTTCAAAGCAATCTTCAACACATGACAGAAAGGCATCCCACATGCCTGCCCTCCATTTGTCTGTTCACTCCTCTGACACTTGTCTGCGTGCAGGATATGCTGAAGTTGCTGCTGTACCGTCCTGACCATGTCAACATCAACAGTTGGTTGTTGTTGGCCTGTTCCTCCTGGCAGAGATGGGGAAGGCTTCACACACAAAATATAGAAAAAAAAACATTTGGGGTGGAACAACTCTGCAATAATTGAAATCACCACACACACACAAAAATAAGGAATAAGGTTACTGGAAGAACATGAAGTGTACCTCCTCTCAGCTCCCAAACAACCCAGCCAGAGTGATCACCCTTAGTGAGTTCACAACATTGTGCCATTCAGAAGTAGCTCACTTAATTCTCCTTTTCCTTGGCAAAGGAACATGTCTCTCTCAGCTATCTTGGTAATATTCCTCACCAAGTGGGAATAAGGTTATCTCTAAATTGGTAAGCATATTGTAAGCACTTCTTGTAGGAAAATTTCTACTTGCTCATAAAACTAATCTAAGCACTACTGATTACAGAATGAAAAATCATTATCATACACTTACTATTAGTTCTATGTGCATGCATGAGCACACATGCACACACACAGATCCGATAACGGAAAGCACCACACACATGTGAAAACATCTAAAAGTTGTCAACATCAGAATACCAAGAATCATTTTATGTCAAAGCATGATCAAATACCAAACAAAAACAATCATTTCATGTCATAGCATAATCAGAAGATCAGACAACAAACAAACAAACACCAAAGCCCACATGCTGATGGTATTCCTTAACCTACATAACCGCTGACCAGACAATGAAGTGATTTATATATACCAGTTTGTTTGGGGCATGTCATGGATGAAACGCCAGTTTTGGACAAAGACAAATACACTCACATTTTCCAACTGGGGCTGATTTTGTGCAACACCCATGACATGGCTCATGTTCTGGTGGCCTGGCGTCTGAGGTATCTGCGAGTTGCCGATTATGTTGTTCTGACCAGTGGAGAGTGCCGGGGTGTGGCCCATGGTGGCTGAAGCCATACCATCACGTATGCAGTTACACACATGTGCATGCCCTTGCTCTCTCCTTTCCTACCCATATGCACACTTACACCCACACTGACTCATCATCACACATGCAGTTACACGAGATAAGATAATGTTGCTTATAGCCCAGCCGACCGCAAAGGGCCACATCAGTTACACACATATGCACGTAAGCATACTGCACCATGACCAGAAGCATGGACATAGCTGTGGAAGACATCAGAAAAACGACAGCTTGAAAAGAAATGTTCTTGGATTAATTTTGCAGAAAGTCAGAGATGGACTGTAACTGTAAGCAGAAGGAGACCTTCCAGTATTGAAAACATTGTGACAATTTCTATCACTTTCCTCAAAAGTGACTGATCTCTTTAGGACAGCAAGCACAAGTCTCTCTTTGTCCATCATGAATCGAGTACATACACTGACAGCATCTTTAAAACTGAAATCCCATGGAGTAGCCAGCCATCTTGTTTGTGTGTGCGTGTGTGTGTGTGTGTGTGTGCAACAAAGCAAATTTCCCACTCAAGCTGGCTGGCACTGGCTGTGTTCACTGTGCATGGATATTGTCATCACCCACTGTAAGATGAACAAAACAATATGACCAAATGATACAAATAATATGGCGAAATCATATGGGTAAACAGGTCTGGTTTTAAGATTTGACACATGGTGCCAATTTTCAAAACAATGTTTGTGTCAAAAGAAGATAGATAATGTTTACAATGTGGAACAGAATTTCAAGCATTACTGTTAAACTTTGTCTCCATTGAATATACAGTTGAACTGAATGCATATTTCAAATGTAAACAAAAACACCTGATATCTCACCTCTTTCTATATCATCAGATGCATTCTTCAGTGGTGAGCACAAAAGGCAGTCTGACATCGTACAACTCTTCCAGTGAGTGATAAGCGGTTTTTGTGGAATTACAAAAGGCCACTGCACAAAATATAACCCTTTTCACTCTTCACACAATGAAAAGATCCTGTTTGCATTAGTCTTAAATCCTACACCTGACCAAAATTGTTTTCATTATACTTAAATCCTTACATCTGACCAAAACTAACACAACCAAGTCTAATTCATAAAGTAGGTCATAGCAAACTTACAAGATTCAAAATGCAAATGTTTTAAAACCCAATGAAATGAACTGAACATCTTAAGTACACAGCGAGGACTTTAGAAGAATGCAAGTGACCACCTGAAAAAAAACCCTGGAACTTAAAGTCTTAATTCTTTCACTGTTCTTGGAAGCAAATGTCCATAGGTTAGCAAGCAGCTGTTCTAGAAACCACTTATTGATGTACAAAGAAGCTGCCAAAGGCAGCGATCACCCACCAGAAGGGTGATAACTTTAACTCACTCTCTGCTCTCTTTCTTCATTGAATATAGTAGGTACCGGCAGCGAAAATTAGCATATTGTTTTTCATACTTAAGATCTGTATCACTTCAAAGTAAATGGAAAAACATACAAAACACAACAAGAATGAAGTCTCTATCTTTAGTCGCAAGTTGTTAGTGTTTGTTGTTGCTTTTATGTTTGTTTCTTTTTTTTTGTCGAGTAACAACTACTTTCAATCATAACATCTAGAATTCAATATGTGTAACATTTCTAAACTAGCAGACGAAAATGAATACCCCAAATAAGTGATGGTGACAAAACGGGAAAAAAACCTTTTGGATTGATTTAAATAAACTCCTCAGATGGCATCAAATGTCATCCATGGGAAATTAAATTCTAAAAACTAAACTGGGGACAAACCAGGACACTTACAAAATGAAATATTGCCAAACACCAGAAAAGAAATACCTTCACAAGTCTTCCCTTCCGTGCAGGTGGTCATGTGGTTCAAAGCAATCTTCAACATACGACAGTAAAGCACCCCACATGCCTGCCCTCCATTTGTCTGTTCACTCCTCTGACACTTGTCTGCGTGCAGGATGAGCAGAAGTTGCTGTTGTAATGCCTTCGTCTTGTCAACATCAGCAGTTGGTTGTCCTTGGGCTGTTCCTCCTGGCAGAGATGGGGAAGGCTTCACACACAAAACATAGGAAAAAAAATAATCCCCAAACATCAGCTATATATCCATTTCCCATTAATTTAATTCATAGATGATAACATTGTTGGAATTAACATCAATTACTGAATCTGCATGCTACACAAACACTAAAACCCAAATAAACACATTTTTTTTTCATACTTACCTGTCCAAAAAAGGCCTTACTTTTATTTGGGGTGGAACAACTCTGTAATGACTGAAATCACCACAACAAGAAAAACAACAACAAACAAACGCACACAAAAATCAGAACATGAAGCTTACCTCCTCTCAGCTCCCAAACAACCCAGCAAGAGTGATTACCCTTGGTGAAACTTACAAAGAGAGGGGGTTAATTACCGCCAAGGATATAGGCAAACAAAGTACAGGACAAAACACAATGCATTTCGACCTCTTGGGTCTTCTTCAGGCAAACACAAATTACACAGTGGTTTCTCGTTCTTCGTTTTCACTGTCCTAGATGTAATTTGTTTTTGCCTGAGCTTCTGTTTCAGTTTCATTGTGTGTGGACTAAGTCCATACACGCTGCACCACATCCGCTAAGCTTTGAGACCACACTACGAATATTTGAAGCTGATGGATAAATGAATTAACAACTAAGATGAGAGAATTGAAGAGGGTCTCGTGGCTACAACTCAGCGGATGACTGACCTATGCATTAGCCCAATGCGCTGGTCAGACCTTGAGTGCCTACCTACCTCTTTTTTTATGTGTGTGCGTGTAGTGAATACACACATGCGTATGATGTATGGGCATGGGCCCACGTGTGTGCGTGGGCGCATGTGTATGTGTATGTGTGTGTGTGTGTGTGTGAATGTGTGCATGTATTTTGCCTGAAAAAGACCTAAGAGGTTGAAATGCATTGTGTTTTGTCCTTACTTTGTTTGTCTATGTCCTTGGCGGTAAATAAACCCCTCTCTTTCTAAATTCTGCTTCCTTTTCTGCCTTCAGTTACTTCATTTTGAAACACCCTTAGTGACTTCACAACATTGTGCCATGATAGAAGTAGCTCACTTTGTTTTCCTTTTCCTTGGCAAAGGAACATGTCTCTCTCCGCTCTCTTGGCAATATTCCACAACAAGTGGGAATAAGGCATATCTCTGGACTGGTAAGCAAGATATTGTAAACGCTTCTAGTAAGAAAATTCCTAGTTGCTCATAAAACTAATCTAAGCACTACTGATAACAGAATGAATAATCATTATCACATGGTTATCATTAGTTCTATGTGCATGCATGAGCACGCACGTACACACACACACACGTAGAGCTGATTACGGCAAGCACCACACACCTCTGAAAACATCCAAAGGTTGTCAACATCAGAATGCCAACAATCATTATATGTCAAAGCATGATCAAATGATCAATTACCAAACAAAGACAATCATTTCATGTCACAGCATAATCAGAAGATCAGACAACAAACAAAGACAAAAGTCCACATGCTGGTGGTATTCCTTAACCTACTTACCAGACAATGAAGTGATTTATACCAGTTTGGGGCATGTAATGGATGAAACGCCAGTTTTGGACAAAGACAAATACACTCACATTTTCCAACTGGGGCTGATTTTGTGCAACACCCATGACATGGCTCATGTTCTGGTGGCCTGGCGTCTGAGGTATCTGCGAGTTGCCGATCATGTTGTTCTGACCAGTGGAGAGTGCCGGGGTGTGGCCCATGGTGGCTGAAACCATACCATCACGTATGCAGTTACACACATGTGCATGTCCTTCCTCTCTCCTTCCCTACCCATATGCACACTTACACCCACACTGACACACCATTACACATGCAGTTACACACACATGCATGCCCTTGCTCTCTCCCCTATGCATATGCACACTTACATCCACACTGATGCACCATCACACAAGCAGTTACACACTTACACCTACACTGATGCACCACACATGCCGTTACACACACATGCACGTAAGCATACTGCACAATGACCAGGTGCATCTAGACAGAGCTGTGGAAGGCATCAGAAAAAAGACAGCTTGAAAAGCAATGTTCTTGGATCAATTCTGAAGAATTCACAGAGATGAACCGTAAGTAGGAGACCTTCCAGTAATGTGACATTGTGACAATTTCTATCACTTTCCTCAAAAGTGACTGATCTCTTTAGGACAGCATGCACGAGTCTCTCTTTGTCCATTATGAATCGAGTTCATACACTGATAGTATCTTTAAAACTGAAATCCCATGGAGTGGCCAGCCACCTGTTTTGTGCATGCGTGCGTGTGTGCGTGTGTTTCTGTCTCTGTGTGTGTTTCTGTCTCTGTGTGTGTGTGTGTCTCCGTGTGTGTGTGTGTGTGTGTGTGTGTGTGTGTGTGTGTGTGTGAGTGTGTGTGTGTGTGTATGTGTGTGTGTGTGTGTGTTTTGCAACAAAGCAAATTTCCCACTCAAGCTGGCTGGCACTGGCTGTGTTCACTGTGCATGGATATTGTCATCACCCACTGTAGATGAGAACAAAACAATATGACCAAATGATACAAATAATATGGAGAAATCATATGGGTAAACAGGTCTGGTTTTAAGATTTGACACATGGTGCCAATTTTCAACAAAACAATGTTTGTGTCAAAAGATGATGAATAATGTTTACAGTGTGGAATAGAATTTGAAGCATTACTGTTAATCTTTGTCTCCATTGAACATACAGTTGAACTGAATGCATATCTCAAATGTAAACAAAAATACCCGACATCTCACCTGTTTCTATATCACCAGATGCATCATTCCGTGGTAAACACACAGGGCAGTCTGATTTCGTACAATTATTCCAGTGAGTGATAAGCTGTCTTGTGGAAGCACAAAAGGCCACTGCACAAAATATAACCCTTTTCACTCTTCACACATTAAAAAGATCCTGTTGGCATTATTCTTAAATCCCAATACACCTGACTAAAATTGTTTTCATCATACTTAAATCCTTACACCGGACCAAAACTAACACAACCAAGTCAAATTCATAAAGTAGGTCACAAGAAACTTACAAGATTCAAAATGCAAATGTTTTAAAATCCCAATAAATGAACATTTCAAGTACAAAGCCAGGCCTTTAGAAGAATGCACGTGACCACCTGAAAAAAAAAAGCTATAACTTAGTCTCAATTCTTTCACTGTTCTCGGAAACAAATGTCCATAGGTTAGCAAGCAGCTGTTATAGAAACCATTTACTGATGTGCACTGAGGCTGCCAAAGGCAGCGATCATCCACCAGAAGGGTGATAACTTTAACTCACTCTCTGGTCTCTTTCATTAAATATAGGTAAAAGACATCTGGTGCTCATACTTTGGGGTTCATTACTCCACTCTGTGTTGGCTGGGGGCAAGTGTGCATCTTTTTCTCCAATGTTTCCTGAGAGCACTCATTGTTCAATCATTTCCACACACTAACAGATTAGCTATTACATATTTTGAAGTTTCAATCCAAATTTTTGTTTATTGTCCAATTGATGGGGAAAAAAATCAGGGAGTATGAGTGGTGTTTCCAAGATTTCTAAAAGCAGAAAAAGAGGAAATCAGCTGAAAAAAAACAAACAAAAACAAACAAAAAGAAAACCTTAATAAGAATTAGCGGGGGAAACCCCCCCCCCCCACCCCCCCCCCCCACAAAAATCAGCTGAAAAGAGGTCAGTGGGGGATGGAATAGCTCGGTGGTAGAGCACTGGACTCATAATCTTGGGGTTGCGGGTTTGAAACACTGCTGGGCTGTTTCAGTACAGGGTATTTTTCCCTCAGAGTTAACGTTGGTTTGGACTCCATTCCCCATACAGTCCTTCAAATGAGATTTAAAACCCAGCTTTTGTGTGTGAACACATGCATAACATCTTGCACACACGTAAAATCCCATCACCAACTTTTGTAAGAGAAGGCCAGTTTGGTCGTTGGTATGGGTAACACATTACACATAGCATGCACATTCCCTGAAGTTGGAGTATGGCTGCCTTAATGGCGGGATAAAAAAAACCGGTCATACACACAAAACTCCACTCCCTTTGTTGGGTAGATGGAATTAATCCTTGCTTTTCTATACAGGGGGGTACCGGGTGTCCGCTGGAGTATCAGCCTGCGTACGCAGAGGAAGAAGAAGTAGAAGAGGACGGTGGCACGCCTGCGAACATAGTTTCACTTCCTGAAACTGAAAGATCTGATGGTGCTGATTTCCTTTCTTTCTTTCTTAAGAGGCCAGATCAGCTATCTGACTTCTTCATCAGTCATACACATTCCGATTTGCTTACCACAGCTGGCCATGTGTTCAGCTTTTTCATTTAACTTTTGCCCACTCTGATCTCTTCTTACAATGTGGCTAATGCATATGCAGCTAGAGGATGAGATATAACTTCTTAACTGCTATCAGGTTTGTCTGCCGGTGAAAAAAAATGTGCTCTAGTTTGTTTTGGGCGCTAGTCTTTTTTGTTGGTTTTTTTTGTTGTTTTTTTTGTTTCTTTTTTGTCAATAAATAAATAAATACCTGCAATCACAACATCTAGAAATCATAAATATGAGCACCATTTCTAAATTAGTTGATGAAAATGAATACCAAAATAAGTGATGGTGAGATAAAGGGGAAAAAAACCTGTTTCGGATAGATTTAATTGAACTGCTCAGTGTAAAATAATGACATAAAATGTCATACAGGGAAGTTAAATTCTAAACACAAAACCAAGGACAAATCCAAAAATGTACAAAAGAAAACACTGCCAAACACCCAAAACCAAATACCTTCACAAATCTTCCCTTTCGTGCAGGTGGTCATGTGGTTCAAAACGTTCTTCATCATACGACAGTCAGGCATCCCACATGCCTGCTCTCCATTTTCTGTTCACGCCTCTGACACTTGTGTGCATGCAGAATAAGCACAAGTTGGTTCTGGAACAACATGCTCCTGTCAGGATCAGCAGTTGGCTGTTGTTGGCCTGTTCCTCCTGGCAGAGGTGAGGGAGGAGGCTTAAAACACACACAAATAGAAAAAAATAAAATAAAATAATTGCCAAATATCAGCTACATGTTTATTTCCCATTAATTCACAGATGATGAATTTTTAGAACTGACATCAATTATGAATCTACATGCTATAAAAACACTAAAACACACATAAAGTGATGTGATAAACACATTTGAACAACTCCGTAATATTGAAATCACCAATAAAAAATTTTTAAAAAGAAAAAAAAAATCTTCAGGAGAGTATGGAACTTACCTCCTCTCAGCTCCCAAACAACCCAGCCAGAGTGATCACCTTTAGTGCATTCTCAAATCTGTATCCTACAATGGTCAAGGATGCTGGGTATTCTTTAGCTCAGTACAAATGTTATCTATATCTATCTATCTATATTAATAATTATACCAATAGCATCACCTTCCTGCTCTCAATCCTGAATAGAGATAACCAGAACATCCAACAAGCTGTCCAGGAGAGCTTCAGGCTACACACAGCGAGGTGGAAAGTACCACTGGTAGACCCAGGTGAAACCGACTTGCATGGCTTCCAGGTCACCAAATCTACAGAAGCACTGCTGAGCCTGCTTGCAATGTTCCACATGACTGAAACTCCATGAGCTCTTGTCAGAAGCCTTGCCAGGAATGGAATATGATGAGCACAATGACCTGTACAGCATGTTGCTGCCATCCTCTCAGGCCATTATTCCTGATCATTATTCAGTAGTCTGCTCTATGCATCCCAGTCAACTTAAGTAGGATGTGGACTGTGACCTTCCTTTTTTTTTTTATTTCTGTCTTTCTTTAATACAGTATACTAAAGTTACATATAATATGTAGTGTTCATTTTTCTTTTTTTTTGGATCTGTTTGGTTGTTCTTTCATCTGGCAGTACAGTAAATTTTACTGGAAATGGAATATTGAATACATAGACAGTGTAAGTATACTATAGTTTTTGTTATGATTTTAATAAACCAATATTTTATCATTAAATCTATCAAGAACCTGAATTTTAAATATAGATTAACTATTACGACGGGTTGAAGAGAGAGAGAGAGAGAGAGAGAAGAGAGAGAGAGAGAGAGAGAGAGAGAGAGGGAGAGATAAAGGGAGAGAGGCAGAGTGAGAGAGGGGGGTGGGGGGAGAGGAGAGAAAGAGAGAGAGAGAGAGAGAGCAATATTTCAACATGAAATCTATGTAAATCAAGGATTTTGCATTAAGATCATGACATAGACAGAGAGAGAAGGCGAGTGAGAGAGAGAGAGAGAGAGAGAGAGAGAGAGAGAGAGAGAGAGAGAGAGAGAGAGAGAGAGAGAGATGATGATGATGATAATCTTTATTTCCAAGGGTAACAGATAAGCAAACACATGCTTTTTTTCATCCAGCCCTTGCCCCGTTAAGGGACTAACTAAGCATGACTAGCGACTACTAAGCATAACTAGCGACTAAAACTTACAAAAATTATAACTCACATATCTTCACAAATGCATTAAAACTTGATAAATTGTTCACCCATTAACATTTAAGGCATAGATGACTTTGAAGGAGAAAAAAAAAGAAAAAGAAGAAAGAAAGCAATTGCAACAACAAACATAAATAAAGAAATAAATTTCATAGAAGAGAGAAAGAAAAAAAAAATCAGCACACACAACATAGAATAAGCAATCCTCCTATCGAGAGAAAGAGAGGGGGAGAGAGGGGGGGGGGACAGAGAGAGAGAGAGAGAGAGAGAGAGAGAGAGAGAGAGAGAGAGAGAGAGAGAGAGAGTGAGTTACATTCCTTTTGTAAAATATTAACATACAGCAAGCTGCTAAGGATAATAATTAGACAACTACAATGCATCAGTAATATCAACTTTTTTGTTTGTTTGTTTCTTTAACAATTATATAATATGGTTACAAGGCAAGACAAGAACGAGCAGTACTGCAATCAATTATCAGTTAGCAACAATAAAGTCCTAGCGTCAATAACGCTCATTATCATGGTGTGTGTATGTGTGCGTGTGCGCGTGCAAGCGCGCGCTTGTGTGTGTGTGTGTGTGTGTGTGTGTGTGAGAGAGAGAGAGAGAGAGAGAGAGAGAGAGAGAGAGAGAGAGAGAGAGAGAGAGAGAGAGAGAGAGAGAGAGATATGCCATCATAATCTTTCTCCCCCCCTCCCTCATCTTTTCTTCTTCTTCTTCTTGAACTGTTCATACACTACCCAAAACCATAATTATAAACTTAGTGACAATACATCAATACGCAGCCGTAAATACGGAGAGAGAGAGAGAGAGAGAGAGAGAGAGAGAGAGAGAGAGAGAGAGAGAGAGAGAGAGAGAGAGAGACAGAGAGAGAGAGAGAGAATGATATTTCCTTTTCTTTCATCCAAAATAATATATACTAAACATTACTATAAAATTTGAAAAACAAGCAACAATACATCAATATAATCAACAGTTACCAGGGCAGGGCACGCATTTATCATCATATAGATACAATGCTTCAATAAATCAAAAATATTAGGACATCAATCAGTTAGTGACAATGCATCAATAAAATCAGTGATCACAACATATAATTACAGTCATTAACAAAACCAATGTAACCATATCTTTCAATATATCATTATCTGGTTTAAGAAAGAGAGAGAGAGAGAGAGAGAGAGAGAGAGAGAGAGAGAGAGAGAGAGAGAGAGAGAGAGAGAGAGAGAGACAGACAGAGAGAGATAACGATAACGAAAATTTATTCAGAAAGGCCACAGCCCCATTTGAAGGGGGTGAGTAATAAAGAACATAGTTAAACAAGGTATTTTATCACAAAAATTTAAACATTCTCAACATCTATGCAAATTACCTATGTCAAATCACTCCTTTTAAATGATTTGTACAGATATAAGGCAAGGTTTCTTGCAACGTTGTAATTTTTTTTTACGGAAAGACAGACTAACTTGAACAGTGCTGAACGATGATGATATTTTAACGGAATAAGTTTTTATCGTAGATCTGCCAGAACAGGACATAAGAATACAAAATGAAGTTCATCTTCCCTACCAGTACCAGATTTACACAATGGACACAACAAATCGTTTTCTGTATGGATCTTATATCGTTGACGATGTCGATGTACAGCAATATCCGATACACCAAACCTGAATTTTGTTAATTCAGACCTGATAAATTTTTCAAGTTCAGAGATAAATAAGCTTCTGCTTCTACTAAATAATTACTTTTCAGCAGTCTAAATAATGAAACTCGTTCGCTGTTTTGAATATGGCTATCCCAGCCCTGCCATCTGCAATCTATTGTTCGTTGCTTGAAACAAGCCAAGAAACTGCTGACACAGCCAAACCCTTGTTCTAATCATACAAACGAAAAACCATAATTACATAAACATTTACGAATGCCCAATGCCCACGTAGTTTTCCCTCTCATATCCAGGTCAAACAATGTTTAAGCTTTGGCTGGCAATCTATGTTGCCCCATACGTAACAGTTTAAGCCAGTATCTTACACATTTTATATATGAATTCAAATAAATAGGGAATCTACCAAGTTCTCCATAAGTCAAGTCATTTGGGGTACTCCTATTGACATTCAAAAACCATTTTATAGCAAATAAGTGCAATTTCTCTATGTCGTGTCCTTTCTCCAAACCCCAAATCTCAGTGCCATATTGGACTATAGGCTGGACCTGGGTACCAAACATTCTGAAAAATAGTTTTACTGACTCGTTTTCAAACTTACACAAGACCCTTAAAATGGCCATAACAGTATGCTTCCCTTTACCCACAAGATCTTGGCAGGCAAACGAAAAACTTAGTTTTGTAGAAAAATATAAACCCAGATATATTTGTAGGTGTTCACAATCGCAATTTTAGAATTTCCATAAAACCATTTTTCACGCGACGACAAATATCCACCCTTTCGAAAAACTATGATGTTTGTTTTGTCCATGTTAACTTTGAGATGTAATCTCTGCGCACCTAAGCACAAATTGTTCAACTGGTTTTGAAGTCCTATAACATTTTCAGGCAGTAAAACGATATTATCTGCAAAAAGTAGAATGAATATTTCAATCAAATCAAATGAAACACTATGTTTTCCCTTCTCAATAATTTCCAAAGCTAATTCGTTAATAAACAAAGAGAATAAAACAGGACTACAAACATCACCCTGCTTAACACCCTGTGTACATCTAATGTACTCACTAAATTTTGCACCACCACCTTATATTAGCTTTAACATCATCATACATACATTTAACACATTTAAATAGTTTACCTTTTCCACAATGTTTTGCCAGTATTGGCCACAGAAGCTTTCTAGAAATAGAATCAAAGGCATTTTCGAAGTCTATAAATGCAACATACAACTTACGATTATTTGAACACTGCTTCTGAACAGCAGCCAGTTGAGTGAACAAATGATCGATTGTACTATAACCCTTCTTAAAACCTGCTTGGTATTCACCAGTTATGTTTTTAATTCGATCCATTCAAATAATCTCTTGTTTATTATAGATTAGATCCATAAAGTTTACTAGCAATATCACACAAGGAGATTCCTCTATAATTATTAGGATTATTTGTGTCACCCTTTTTAAACAGAGGTAAGATGATCTATCTGGTCCAATTCTCGGGATAATTTCCTTTTTCAAAAAGAGCATTAAATAATTTTACAAGAAAATCAATTGCAAAGTTCCCTAAGTTTTCAAAAAATTCACCAACAAGTCCATCAGGCCCTGCTGCTTTAACCATTTTTCAGTTTCCTTATAAATTTCAAATTGTACTTCATGCTTTGTAATTGGGCACTTTTCCAAAAATCCTCTTGGTTGTCCATATTAGTGACAATTTCTTTGAACATTTTATCATTGAATTGAATTTTATATTGAGAGAGAGAGAGAGAGAGAGAGAGAGAGAGAGTCTTGAAAACGTCATATCAAAGGAAAATGTTTATCTTCAAAAGATCTCTTCCACTATGATCTTCTGACTTTTCTGTACGTGCTGCTTTCCTCGACTTTCGTGATGTTGATGTTCTTCTTCTTCTTCCAGATGGGGATGTTTAACCTGCCCCGTGCCCACAGTCTTCAAGTAGACTATTCTGGCACACAGGTTGCATGCATTGTGTATTTTCGTGTAGCCGGTACTCACCCGTCTTAGGACATGAGCATCGGGATCTTTAGAGTCCGTGTATGGTCTTTAGGCATGTGACACAGACTAGACCTCGGTTTATAGTCCCATCCGAACGACTATAGGGGAATGGAGTCAGAACCAATGTTAACTCCGAGGGAAAAATCCCCCTAGACCGAAATTCGAACCCGCAACCCCAGGATCACGAGCCCGGCGCTCTACCAACTGAGCTATCGATGTTAATTAACATGATATGATCTCAGTTAAACTAAGACGATCGCCGACAAAGTATTTAAGCGTTTCCACACACTATGAGTGGTTTGTATAGTTAGTGCAACATCACCCAACGCTATGCTTTCTTCTTCTTCTTCTTCTTCTTCTTCTCTCCGTAAGGGCCGGGTTCATTTCTGAACGTAAGTGGCCCAGATGGGGATGTTTAACCTGCCCCGTGCTCGCAGTCTTCAAGTAGACTATTATGGCACACAGGTTGCATGCATTGTGTATTTTCGTGTAGCCGGTACTCACCCGTCTTAGGACATGAGCATCGGGATTTTTGAGTCCGTGTATGATCTTTAGTGCATGTGACACAGACTAGACCTCGGTTTATAGTCCCATCCGAACGACTGTATGGGGATGGAGTCAGAACCAATGTTAACTCCGAGGGAAAAATCCCCCTAAGCCGAAATTCGAACCCGCAACCTCAGGATCACGAGTCCGGCGCTCTACCAACTGAGCTATCGGCCCCCTCTATAGCACATATATGCATGATATTCATACACTCATGCACAGACTTTGCAAAACTCACTTAATACGCGCGTGGAGGCGTGTGGGGTCTGGGAGATCCGTCGGTAACTGCGCTTCGAGTCAGAACCGGTCTAGTCCTGTTGCTGGTCCCTCGCCTCTTGGGTAGGCCTATTGCGTTCCGCCAGTTGCTCGTCCAGAGGGTAAGGGAGAGCTGTTAAATCAGGTGTTTCTCTCTCACGAGTCTCAGTACAGCGTGCTGACTGAGGACACTCTATAGATGAAGTCTTCGGACACACTGAGAATGGGTCTGCCTTGGTAGATGACTAGACAAAGCCTTGTTTTGTGCGGATACTGTCTGAGTTCAGTACACGTGAGGGCAGCTACGTTCTTCCTCCTGCGGAAGTTAGAAGTTACGTTGTCTGTTGGTCCTTTGCACGAGGTGCTCTTCCGGTTGTGTGCGCGTGCATCGCAACTGTGACGTAATTAAGTTTCGTCTGCTTGTGACGACAACTTGACAAGTAAAGAGTGACTTCCCTTGGAATGGCTGATGTAAACAAAGCACACGTCTGTCAAGCGACTAACTTCTGAAACGTTACTAGTACTACTATCTTCTGAAAACACTACTATAATTTTCGTAAGTTAGTAGTATTACTACTATCTTATGAAACTTATAGTAGTGTTTTCAGAAGATAGTAGTATTAGTATTATTAGTAGCTTGGCGTTACGACTATCTAGTGAAATGGTCCCTGTGTGAAATTATGTCCTCTTTCTTAGTATTGTCACTATCCAGGGTCACTGATCGATGGTCATTTGGCCTAATTTCACCGCTTGACTGCTAATCAGTATAGTACGGGTTCATGTGAACAATTTATGACGTTGCTGACCAATGGTCAGTGTCATTGACCAGTGGTCATTTTTGCCCCATTTCCACTGTTTGACAGCTAGTTAGTGTAGAACGAGTTCATGTGAACAATTCATGTTGTGGTTGACCAGTGGTCAGTGTCAATGACCAGTGGTCATTTTGGCACAATTTTACTGTTTGACAGCTAATTAGTGTAGAACGAGTCTATGTGAACAATTTATGACGTTTCTGACCAGTGGTCAATATCATTCACCAGTGGTCATTTTGGCCCAAATTCAATGTTTGACAGCTAGTTAGTGTAGAACGAGTTCAGGTAGAACAATTTATGACGTTTCTGACCAGTGGTTAGTATCACTGACCAGAGGTCATTTTGACCCAATTTCACTGTTTGACTCCTAGTTAGTGTAGAACGAGTTCATGTCAACAATTCATGACGCTGCTGACCGGTGGTCAGTGTCAATGTCCAGTGGTCATTTTGGCAAAATTTTACTGTTTGACAGCTAATTAGTGTAGAATGATTTCATGTAAACAAATTTTTTTTATTGGAACAATTTTTCGTTTTTTACAAGACATACACAACTTCACACCGAGACATACGCATTTCCTTCATAAGTCATAAATGGGGAAGGAAAGAAAAAAAAAACCCACAAAAACAAAACAAAACAAAACAACAAAAAACACTATCCTTCCCCCTCCCCCATACATATATCTGTATTCACATAGGCCTACAAACGTGGTGAATGACAGCACTCTTGAATATTACACACTTTCCCCTCTCTCCCTCCCATTTCTGTGTGGGGTATAATTTCTGCCATATTTGCAAGAATAAATGAAACGAGGATGATAAAATCAAACTAAGTACATGAAGATACAGTTTGTACTTTACATCAATGACAACATACATCATACTGCACACACTGTACAGTAATAGACAACATGTGCACACACTTTAGTATTTGGGAGTCTTAAAACAAATTGCAACAGACTCGAAAGCCATGGATAACAAGCAATTACCCTATACAAAAGATAATACATGTGCATACAAGAGTGAAGAACAATTGGTGACACTCGTGTAATAAAATGAACAATTTATGATGTTGCTGACTAGTGGTCAGTGTCATTGCCCAGTGGTCATTTTTGCCTCTTTTCACTGTTTGACTGCTAATTTCTGCTGTAAACTGGTGTGTGTGTGTGTGTGTGTGTGTGTGTGTGTCTGTGTGAGAGAGAGAGAGAGAGAGAGAGAGAGAGAGAGAGAGAGAGAGAGAGAGAGAGAGAGAGAGAGAGAGGGGGCAGTCAAACAGTGAAATTAAGCAAAATTACCACTGGTCAAGGACACTGACCACTGGTCAGCAACGTCATAAATTGTTCACCTGAACTCGTTCTACACTAACTAGCTGTCAAACAGTGAATTTGAGCCAAAATGACCACTGGTGAATGATATTGACCACTGGTCAGAAACGTCATAAACTGTTCACATAAACTCGTTCCACACTAATAGGCCAAATGACCATCGATCAGTGACCCTGGATGTTAATAATACTAAGAAAGAGGACATAATTTCACACAGGGATCACTGGATAGTCGCATCGCGAAGCTACTAACTTCTGAAACGTTACTAGTACTACTATCTTCTGAAAACACTGCTACAATTTTCATAAGACAGTACTAATACTACTATCTTATGAAAATTATAGTAGTGTTTTCAGAAGTTAGTCGCTTGACACAGGTCTACGAATCTTCTTCTTCTTTCTTTGAGTGTCCACCTTCATCGAGTGAAGATTCTGACACTTTTGTGTGTATGGCCATTTTTTATCCCGCCATTAAGGCAGCCATACTCCGACTTCGGGAAGGTGCATGCTATGTATAACGTGTCATCCATACCAACGGCCAAACTGGCCTTCTCTTCAGAAAGCTGGTGATGGGATTTTACGTATGTGCAAGATGTTGTGCGTGCGTTCACACACGGAACCTCGGTTTATAGTCTCATTCGAAGAATCGGCTGGACAATCCAACCTTCCTGTGCAGACAGCCCACTTGAAAACGAAACATGGTGTCCGAAGAGGGATGTAGTCCAATGGGAACTTTTTAATTCACCAGAGGGGTGAAAGTCAGAACGAAACACAAAACAAAACAAAACAAAAAACAAAACAAACAAAAAAAAAAACAACACAAGAAAACCTACGTGAAATCGCTAGTGGTAAGCCAGTGACGGCAGTTGCTAAGCTGTAAGCATGAGCACGAAGGTGAAGAAGAAAGGCCAAGTACGGCCTGGCGATCTGGAAGACGAAAAAATATACCGTTTCCACCCAAGTTGGAGGTGACATCAGGGGATCTGCAGAGCAACTGGAAAAAGTTTAGAAAGCTAACCATAAACAAAAAACCCTGTTGAAAAGATGCTCATACTGTGGAAAACAGCACAGACTGAGAAAGAAAGAATGCCTTTGGGAAAACTTGCCTGAACTGTGGAGGAAAAAACATTTTTCCACTGTTTGTAAAGCACCAGAGAAACATGCTAAAGGAAGAACTGTTCACAGAATGTCAGAGACAGATGAAGAAAATGACTCAGAAAATGAAGTCTATGCAATGGAGAACAAGAAACATGAGAACAAATATCAAAGCATGTTTATTCATAAATGAAAACGAAGTGAGATTTCTTCTGGGCACTGGGGCATCAACATGTGTTATGTTGAAGAAAACTTACAGAGAAGTGTCAGACGACACAAACCTGAAGAAACTGAAAAAGACTAAGAGCAAGTTAGTCACGTTCAACAAATCTGAGATGAAACCTAGGGGAGAATTATTTTGAGAGTTGTGAACCCAAAGAATGAAAACACTTACAAAGTGAGATTTATTGCTGAACAATTAAGTAGTGGGGGAAAACAAGTGCAGGCTAACAATTCTTCTTATAGTAATGACTTGGCAAAGATTTAAACCTTTAAAAAAAAAAAATTGAAGAAAATGGGGGAATACATTATAAATATGAGAAGCCCTTCACTAGCTGCCTGAGGGAACCATCGTAATCTCTCTCGAAGGCACATTTATTTGTATTGCCTGCTCCTAGGCCTTTCGTCCGCTGGATCAGACTCATCAGGGAGACATGGCTGATTGTGTCTGTGCTGTTGGTGTCAAATAGAGACACACCACAGTCCATAATTCTGTGGTGTTCTCACCACCAAGGGTTCAAAAAAGAATCCAACAGCACCCCCAAGACAGCCAGCGAAGGGTAGTAAATGGAACAAAACAAAAGTGTGGGGAGGAAAAAAGTTGCCGAAAAACTAAAAGCATTATTCAAACCGTATAAAATGTTGGTAGGGGCAATCTTTGAGCCTATGCTTGAGGATCCATTCAAGGATGCAAGGGAGATCAAAAGATATGGAACAGTCTGAGTGGTCAGCTCTGCTGTTCAATAACCCAAGCCCAAAAGTGAGATTTATTATCACAGAAGAAAACTGCGCTCCCATCCTGGGTTTGAGAGCAGTACAAGGCATGGATTTCATCACAGTCAACACAGAAAATATAGCTGTTGTGCCCAGAGAAGAAAGCAACAGTACTTTGGATCGATACAAGGATGTTTTTGATGGAGAAGTTGGACAGTTTGAAACAAAAATCCATCTTCAGACAGACAAGGAGTCAACTCCAGTCAAAATGCCCTGCAGAAAGTGGGCACTCTCAGTGAAGAAAAAAGTGAAAGCTGAACTGAAAAGACTGGAAAATTGCAAGTTGTCAGCAAAGTGGATACTCCAACAGACTGGATCAGTAGTCTAGTAGTAGCAATGAAACCCAATGGGAAGATAAGGCTGTGCATTGATCCTAAGCCTTTGAACAAAGCGCTCAAAAGAAATGAATATCCAACTCCAACACTGGATGATGTTCTTCCGAAATGAAAAAAAGCCAAGTACTTCTCACACTTTGACCTGAAGAATGGGTTTTGGCATGTTAAACTGGATGAGAAGAGTAGCTACTTGACAACATTTGAAATCCCATCTGGAAAATACAAGTGGAACAAAATGCCATTTGGGATATCTGTGGCACCATAAGAATTCCAGAGAAGGATTGAACAAGAACTAGCTGATCTACCAGGCGTGGTAGCTGTCCATGATGATATCATCCTTTGGGGAGATGGTGATTCTGATGAGGAAGGAGGAAAGAATCATGATGAGCGTGTGAAGCTGTTGTTACAAAGATGCCATGAAAAAGGAATAAAGCTGAACAAAGAAAACGTGGAACTGAAGCAAACAGAAGTCACTTACCTTGGGCATATTCCTACAAGAGAAGGACTCAAACCAGATAAAAAAAACGATTGCAGCAGTTCAACAGCTACCAACTCCAGAATCAAAGCAGGATGTGCAAAGATTGCTGGGAGTTGTGGGCTATTTCCAAAAGTTCATTCTACATCTGTCCGAAGAAGTAGCCCCGATGAGAGAACTACTGAAAAAAGAAGTTAATTTCAAATGGGAGCCTGATGTGCATGGCAAATCACTGGAAAAAGTGAAGAGCATCCTGTCCAAACCACCTGATCTGCACTACTTTGATCAAACTGAGAAAACTCAAATCACTCTTCAATGTGATGCATCAGCTTATGGCTTAGGCGCATGCCTTATGCAGAATGGTCAGCCAGTACAGTACGCATGTCGAGCTTGTCTGAAACTGAAAAAAACAACATGTGCCCAAATTGAAAAAGAAATGTTGGTGATAGTTTTTGGTCTTGGCAGCTTTGAAAGATAAGTGTTTGGACACAAAGTCACTGTGAGTCTGACCACAAAGATAAGTGTTTGGACACAAAGTCACTGTGAGTCTGACCACCAACCATTGGAGGTGATCCACAAAAAGAGTCAGCTCCAAAGAGAATTCAAAGAATGCTGCTACACACCCAGAAGTATGACTACGAGGTGGTCTACAAAAAAGGAACTGAGATGCATCTGGCAGATACACTAAGCAGAGCTGTGAGTGGGAAACCTGAAGAACAAATGAGCCACACAGAATTGATTTTCTGCACACAGCCTGAAGACATGGATATTACACAGGAGCTATCAGTCTGTGAGACAACCATGTCAAACCTGCAAAAAGCAACAAAGGGGATGACGATATGAACCTGTTGATGAAAGTCACACTGGAGGGATGGCCTGAAGACAGAAAGCTCTATCAGAAAACATGCAAATATTTTTCCTGCTCAGGGATAAACTGTGAGTATAAAGCAGTGTGATTTTCAAAGCAGACAGAGTGGTTGTATCATTTCTTACAGAAAACACACACAAGTCATGCTGGTATTCAGAGATGTATCAGACGAGGAAGAGAAGTTGCATATTGGCCTGGAATGAATTCTGATATTGAGATTTTCATCATAGATTGTCAAACATGCCAAGAATTCGGCCAGAGTCAACAAAAAGAACCACCCATCAGCAGTGATATACCTGAGTTGCCATGGCAGTATCTAGCTGCTGATTTGTTTGAATGCAATTTAGAAAAGCTATTTGGTAGTGGTTGACTACTACTCTGACTTCTTTGAATTTGATATTCTTACTGCCAAAGACAGTGATGAGGTCATCAAGACATGGAATCTCAGAGAGACTGATCACTGGTAATGGACCATCGTTCAACTCTAAGGAATTTGAGAAATTTTCTCAGATTTGTGGATCTGAACATATGACAAGTTTGCCCCATTATCCAGTCAAATGGAAAAGCTGAAAATGCAGTCAAAATTATGAAGAACGTGATCCAGAAATGTCACCAAAGCAGTGAGGGTGGATATTTGGCCTTATTGGAGCTGCGAAATACTCAATCAGAAATACTGGGAAGTTCACCTGCACAGAGATTGTTCTTGAGAAGAACAAGAACACAGCCACCTACAACCAGATCCATGTTGAAGCCTTCGGTGAAGTAAGCCACAGACGGACTTCAAGCTAGAAAGATGATTTGGGATTGGATAAAATTGAGTTTTCATGCCACCTTGTCTTTTTAATATCAGTAGAGGTCTAATTTTTTTGTCCCCCAAATACCCGAGGCCTTTTGCAACAGAATCTACTATGCTTTTTCAACAAAAGAAATGTAACAATATAAGTCATCCCATAGCTCAATGACCTCGTTTTGATGCCTTATAGGAGGCCAGAACGCATGTAGGTCGATAAGAATGTGAAAGGTGTCATTTGCAGTAACTATTGACTCAAGTTTCCTTGCAACTTATCATTTTGGAAAAGGTTCCTGTCAGTCTTTTTTACCTATGCAAACTGCATATAAGTGATGATGCAAAGATAATCTTATGTGCATGTGTAGGGCGATCTGCACTGGTAGACACCTATGCATTAACTTTGATATGCCATCTCTCTGTCCATCTAATTACATTTCTTTTTTTTCTTTACTTTCTTGAAGCAGGTTTTGCCTTTCTTTGTAAGCTGTTTCCACAGTATCAGTACTTTTGTGTCAAGAGTAAATGTTCTTTGTATGAAACATTGCAACAGATCAAGCATATCAATGATAAAATAAAGTGCGTCGGTTCCAAGACACTACTCTGAGGAAACACTACTGATCATCCTCAATGTACCAGAATTTCATCCGCAATATTAAGCTTAATACACTATCTTCCATTATGCAAAAAGCCTTTGCCCACCCACCCATGTACACATACATACACACATGCGCACATACACGCAAAGACACACATACACTGATGATGGTGGCCTAGATGATTTTAGGTAGATACCCAAGGTCTGACCAGTGGATTGGACGCTCTGTATTTATTTTATCCTTGCCTTTCCAAAATGTTCAATGTAGTTTGGAAATGATAAGATATCTTTTACTTATGACCTATAAAAAAATCTTAATAAATGTTAGCGAACCGCCAAGAGAAACGTGGACAAACGAGTCACAAGACAAAACACGACGCGTTTCGACCTCTTAGGTCTTCTTCAGGCAAGACACAAACAAATAAGATAACGAAAATGAACGAATTTGGTACTCAGCTTCGATCTCTTCACTCTTCAGCGCAAGGTAGGCAGGCGTTGAATGATGTCCTATAATTAATCTTAAAAGGGATTTTCAAAACACACCTGTTGTGACTATATCTGTCATAAACATTACATATTTCCTTGTGTTTCACTTACAATATCTGGGGCTCTTTTACGTATAATGCATGCATGAGTCGTTTTAATGTCAAATATTTGGAAAGGCCTATCGTTGGTAAAGTCACTGCAAATATTTTACAGTAACAGATCATGTGACAATGGCTACTTGAGAATGTTTTTCTTATCTGTGTTTGGAAGTGCATGTGTGCGTGCATGTGTGGTCGCATTGTGTGTGTGTGTGTGTGTGTGTGTGTGTGGTGTGTGTGTGTGTGTGTGTGTGTACATGTGTACTTGTGTGCATGTGGGTATATGCTTGCATGCATGTAGGATGGGAGTCACTAACTCTTTTCTACAACTTCCGGAAATCGGTGCGAGTAATTTTCTCTTTTCTGTCTGTTACGGATGGTGTGCAGTGCGTGTTTTGTTGTCTGACTCTCGCTCTCAAAAGTTTGGATGCGCGTAGAACATTTCCCAACACACATCCTCACAATACGAAGATGGATAGCCAGGCAACACACGAGTCAGATTTTTTTTTCTTTACATGCTGCCTGAACCATCAAAACATACATTGATATGAACTGGTACAAAATCAGTACATGCCACTATATAGCATAGGCCCTACAGATCAATTCCGGTCAATTAAGACATCAATACATATGAAACTCCAACCATCAGTTATCAGCGTATCATATCATATATTTTAATATAACTCACAGACCTCGCCGGCGCCGTCCACAATGTCCCACAGATACAGTCAACACACTCGGTTGCACAGTGCCCAAGCCACAGTCTGCAGCACTAAAAGAAGACAAAGAAGAATAACCAGTAGCCCCACACGGCAAGCACAGCCGTTCACGAACACAAACAATGAAGAAGGAGAAACAGGGTCTCCACTCGGCAAGCACAGCCGCTCATAAACACAAACGATATTTGAATCTAAAGAGTACACTATTCACAAGGCACAAAAAAAAAATCTCGTTGAACTACGTCAAGCAGAGCCGCTCAAGAGCACAAACGATGAGAAGAAGAAGAAGAAGAAGCGGAGTCTCACTCGGCAAGCACAATAAATGACGTCGAACTATCAGATGCACTCGGCAAGCACAATAAATGACGTCGAACTATCAGAAGAAGAACCGCCGATTAACAAGGCACAGTAAACCATACTGAATCACCGGCGAACAGAATTTAAGCGAAGACTCAATGTACGCAGCACAGCACAGACTACGACGCACTAAGCTAATGACCGGGTGGTAGCCGCTCCACATCATTTGATGGAGACAACGACGATTAAAAAATCAAATACAGATGAATTGAAATCCCACGTAGCACAGCAGACTACGACACACTACTGACCTGAAAGTCAGCTTCTCCACAAAGTAACACTGCAGAGAAAACTAAGCTTACTAATAAAATAAATGAACGTCGGCTGGACACAGAAGCCTCGGCCGTTACGCCTTGCTCCTTGTCCCATCATATATTATCATTTTCGTCATGTGGTTACCTAATTTTACCTTGACGTCATAATACTTGTTGTTTTACGTTGACGTCACACTGTCATTCTCTTTCCACTTTCCTTGATGTGTTTCTTTGATATTTATTTTCACCTTTTCTTCTCCTATTCTTTATTGCTGTCCTCTGCCCTTTTCTGCTTCCTGGTCATTTAGGCTATACTGTTTCACCCTTTTTCATCTATTAGTCTGCCATGTAAATGCTAGTGAGGAAGAGATGGTGTGAGTGTGTGTGTGAGTGAGTGAGTGTGTGTGTGCGTGTGTGTGGGTGTGTGTGTGTGTGGAAGAGGGTGTGAGTAGGCTGGGTGGGTAAGCATTGTTTTGTTAGATTTTTGTGGGCATGTGTTTCTTTTGACAAGGAGCGTTTGCGGAGGGATGGGGGGGGGGGGGGGGGGGGGGGGGGGGGGGGGGGGGGGGGTGGGGGGGGTGGGGGGAGGGCAGGGAGGGGGGGGGGGAGGATGATAGGGGCAGGAAGAGTTCTATGAACTGGGGGTTGTGGCGGATGAGTGAAGGACACGGTAGTGGGGGAGGGGAGGTGAGCTTTTCTGTCTTATCAAGTTGCATATTGAAATTTTCTGTGTGGTTTGGAAATTGAGTTGTTATATCTTCATTAACCACATAAGGATGGTAAGGACGGAAATGTGAACTTTCGCTATCAGTGTCGAATTTACAGGAAGCAGTCAAAAGAGTCCCTTTGAGATAGCTTGGTTTTGCCACAATCATGGCCATTTCAATATTGTTTTCAAAGATGGAATGCTCATAATCTCGTGATTCATGACATGGTGGCATCACTTTACAGTGGAAGAGAACAGATATGCAACAGGCGCTTGCCTGCATACCAAAAATGGTAAGCAGGATAAGGTGAAAGAAGTCGCTTTGGGAGATCGGTCTGTTGCTATGCATGACTGCCCGTTATTACTCACATACAGCAAAAAAAAAAAAAAAAAAAAAAAAGTCATTGTTATCACAATCGTGTCATCATCATCATTGTCATTGTTATATAATCACCTTTAATTTTTTTTTTAATCTTGTCGCTGATACTGTTGTCTCGTTGCGTGTCGTCCATTAGATGAAGATGAAGGCCAAAGGAACGCGTCAGGCCATCTAGCAAGGAGCAGAACAGAAAAGTAGTCACACCGTACCATCCATTGTGTAGGCCAACCTAGGCAGAGCATACATCTAAGCCCCCGAAGAGCATGTCCGTGACGCCGTCGCTTTCCTTTTTTTTTTTTTTTTTGTCTCCTTTTGACTCGTCAGTATGACTGCCCAAGTTGCATTCTGCATCACAGTGACGTATTAATAACAAAGCTGTCAACAAACTGCATCAGGTACTGTCCGTAGACCATAGGCTGACGGTACTAAAACACTGCAGACACTTGAAGAGAGAGGAGAGAGAGAGAGAGAGAGAGAGAGAGAGAGAGAGAGAGAGAGAGAGAGAGAGAGAAAGAGAGAGAGAGAGAGAGAATACGTACATGCATTATGTAAGACTATATTGGAAAAACAATGGATGGAACATACACGATCTGAATATGTTATTGCTTCTGCTTCTGTTACAGTGCGTACGTGCTCTCTCTCTCTCTCTCTCTCTCTCTCCTCTCTCTCTCTCTCTCTCTCTCTCCTCTCTCTCTCCTCTCTCTCTCACACACACACACACACACACACACACACACACACATACACACACACACACACACACACACACACACACACACACACACACGCCATCTAACCACACACACGACATCAAACCACACACCGACATGCAGATGCATTGAAGCCATTACAGGTTTGGGTCTGTGTCCTGTGTACGTAATCAAAATATTTGCAAATCAGTTCATCACTCTGTAAAGTGTCTATGGCTTCCACTTTGCTTTGTAATGTGGTCTGAGGTGGGGATGGCGGAGGGGGTGTCAGAAATTTTTATATTGGAGATTGACAGACCTCTTTTGTCATTGGAACTGAGGCAAGGGAAACATCACGCCTTGGTAGACGCCGTGGCGAAGTGGTTAGCGTCGCGGAATCCCGGCTGGGAGGTCGTGGGATCGAATCCCATCAGAGTCATGTGGGTTTTTCTGCCCCGACCGGCTGCTACCCGAAGTTGAGTTTGCTGCGGACTCAGTTGGGAAGACTGAGACCACACAGTCGAGTTTCATCCACTTAATGGATGCGTTTCTGAGAGTGTTGCTCAAATTTCCTGACCAACACTGCAAGTGCCTGTATCTCTCGGGCCTGGTTGACGCCGGGATATATTATGAAAGGAAGCGTAGAGTACAGCCTTGTCATGTAGTCTCAGACCGAAATGGAAATCCGTAGCATCATCTTAATCATCCACATTCTCATCGATCAGCATAAAAAAATGTCTCAAATTCTGTGGCCCTTCATGCCCTGCTCTCATGGTGACCTCAACGTCGATGTCCTCTCCACGTGTGTGGTCTTGGTTTGGTTCCGTCGGGGTCACCGGTATCGGCGAAGTCCATGGGGGCTGTCGTTGGACGGACGTGGTGGCGCCCTCCGGGGGGAGAGCTCACCCCACGCCGGCTCCGCGACTAAGCAATTATTGTCGTCAGTAGGGGGCTTAGTGAGTGGTGTCCAGCGTATGTTAGATCAGAACAGGCGCCACTGAA
>CM031603.1:9051920-9079846 GCA_018398815.1 Conus ventricosus | reverse complement strand
ATGATTTGAATTAGAAGATGGCATTTGTCTGTGAAAAACGCCCAAGGACAACTTGTTCGGCTTACAACTAAAAAGACCCATCAAAGTTTTTAGCCGTGGGTTCAATTAGAAATAGACTCCTGCGAGCGTACAAAATCGCCTTGGCATTGCTAGACCAAAATTAGAAAAGGGGATGCAGTTGCTAAACTTCAAAACACACTACAAGAACCCCCAACAGAAACCAAATGCAAAAACATGGAACTTAAAGAATTAAATCAATCGGCAGACGAATTAATAAATGCAATAGAAGCAGAAACCAGTTTTTCAGAAGAAAACAGCGTTAAAAACAATTAATGATTCCCCATTGCCAAAGCGGAAAAAAGCAGCCCTTGATCATGCTTTGAGAAGCATCGGGGCGAATTACAACAATTTGCAAACTAGTGGAACTAGATGAGCATATAAAAAGAGAAAAAGAAAACCTCGTTGAGGCTGACGACCGCATCGTAGGGCGTGAGATTAAAGAAAGAATAGCCCAAAGACTAAAAGATCTTGAACAAGAAAGATCAGCAAGACTAGAAGTGCAACTACAACCGAGACCATTGCGAACTCAAGTGAATAGAATAAGAGAAACTATCGAAAAAAATTTTATATGAAGACGCAACGTTTAGCAAACAAATAAGAACATTGTTTAGAGAGCAGGAGTCACATTGGCAAGCGTTATAACGGCCTTGGGATTTGCAATAAGACACGGGTGAAGGGCTATTACAGGCGGCGGTGGTCAAAGTTCTTACCTCCCCCCGCCATCGCCTCCATCTCCGCCTGAAAATCATGGGTAAAAAAAACAGCTTGATCATCTTGCAAGTTTATTAAAAAAATTAAACTGGTAAAGCCGTGGACGCTTTACCAGAAGTTTGGGGAGTATTGTCAGCTGGCTTTTGTCTACTGCAAGCAAAGTAGTTGGCTTTAGGGCCCGGGACACTTAGGGGCATTAGTTCTCTTAATAGTCGGGTTTATATTTAGTAAGATAAAGACCAAGTAATCCTAGGCCAGTTTAAACCAAGAACAAGCGCTGTCTTTTCATATTCATGGTCATCGCGAACAGAGTCCGGGCTTCAAGGGCCCTTTGGGCTTTGGCGCGGGGATTGGATGACTTATTCTTGGGTTCTTTTAATGTTTGTAATATTACTGGCTCAGAATTTATGTCATTTTTCCCAACCTTCTGTTCATTGCCTGCAACAAGAATTTCATTGTTGTAGTTCATTATTGTTCCTACCTGGAGTCTGAGGTCAGAAGGCAGCAAAGTATAAACCAGTGCCAACAGCAAAGTCTACTTTCGATCTTTCGTATTGTAAAACATTTTGGTATCTTTTAATACTTGAAGGTAAATCAACTGTAGAATTTAAAGGCGTCCTCTAAATTTGCTAAGTATTGTTTTTGCGCGTCAAAGCCAGTAGAAGGATCAGTTATGCTTGATCTTGCCGTGCTTGCGAACCCCAGCAAACACCAAACGTAAGTACGAATAGAGTCGTTTATTTTCGTTCTATTCCCCCCCTAGTTAGGCCCTTAGAAGTGTCTAAGATAAATGTTGTCCATGCTGTTTTATGCTCTTGCTGTAGGACCCGGGCTCAACAGTTGTGCCAAAAAAGAAAGTTGAAAGGAGGATGCCAGTCATAGTTATAAATTTCTGTGCGTGCCCGAAAATAAAGTCGCCCAGGCCCTGATTATGATCCAACTTTTTTTCTAAAGCCTGTCCCTTTATGTTAATATTGAATTTGTTACAGATCCTTTCAAAAACCTTCATGTCTATTCTGTTGCTGAGTGGATTAAATGGTTTGTCATTTGGTAATGGAGCTTGCAGTTCTTTAAAAAACTCTGAAGGGGGAATAGAAAATTTAAAACGTACCTTACCTCCCAAAGGGTCCCTGGTGAAATTTAAAAAGATCGGCAAACGAAAACTCCACCCCATTGAAAGGGGCAAAACACAGCAAAGTTTAACTGGTTTTTGATAAAAATGCATCCTTTACTAAACCCGCTTTCTGTTTTGGGACCCTTTTCATAGGGGGGGGAAATAGCTCTTCAATGGATTTCTCACCTTTTTATGAAAGAGGCCCTCTTTGGGCACAGCAATTCAAGAAAAATCAGTTGCCCCATATTTTTTAAGATTGTAGTGCGGCCCCAAAAAATTTTGCCCATATTTTTGAATGCACTCAATTTTTATTTCGTTTTTAAAAAAAAGTTTTTAACAATAACAACCAAAAACCGTCCTTCGTTTTTAGAACATGCTATTTAAAACAATTGCGGGAAACAGAAAGGTTGCCTTCATGAAATATTTTACAAATTGTATGGGGTTTAAAAATAAGTGAATCGGAAAAAGAATTTAAAAAGATTCAAAAAATTAAAAAAACCCCCGGGGGCCCAAATTTGCCATTAACAATACCTTTAAGGTTATTTTCGGGGTTTTTCCCACTAAAAGAAGCAATGAGTTTTAAATTTGACATTAAAACCCCAAATTTAAAAAAGCAAATCAAAAAAAAAATTTAACAACAAACCTGAAAAGAAGGAGGTTTTCTAATTTTTAAAAGAGCTAGCTAAAAAAATTTGCCTTTAAAGGCTAACAATTAAAAGATTTAGAGTTAAAACCGACCAAAAAAACTTATAGGGGGAAAAATCCGCTCGAACTTGCCTTACATTATTACCTAGTTCAATTTTGGGCGAGCGAGACTGATGAAAAATTAATGATGGGAAAACCCTCAAATTTTTTTTAAAAGTCTTCCGTCAGGGGGAAAAATGGGATATTGGATTTTGAAAATTTTACAATCCCTAATTTACAGTTTAAAAGATTAAATTTGTGGAGGGGCGGATCATTTTAAAATAAAAAACAAAGGGAAAAACGGGGGAAAGTTTGTGAAATTTTGATTAAACCCGCACATTGTTTTGGAAATAAAATAAAAAGTTACAAAAAAAAAATGTCGCGTGGGCCCCGAAGAATTTAGGAGTTACTTTGCGCCTGTAAAGTGTATAACCCTTAGAAATTTAAAAAACCTTGCAGACGTTGCGGGCTTTTAACAAAATGGTGAGATAGGCGCTTTGTATGGTTTTGAGTACACTAAAGATGGTGATTATAAACGCAAAGAGGTTGGCGACAGCAAAAGTTTCCTAAACTAGAACAACTGCGCAATCTAGAGGCGAATAATGTTGGCCAGTATGAATATAAAATAGTTCGAAAACCTGACCTCAAATGGCACTTAGAACCATATTTAGAATGGGACATAAAATTTGAATTCATAAGCCCATTTACATATTTTAGCCGTCAAAAAAGTTTCAGAAAAGCATTCAACTCTGGCCCTTTACATGTAAGTCTTATGCCAGATGACAATAGTCGGAAAGAGATTGAAATAAAGCCGTATGGGAAAAAAACAGTACATCCTCCACAGAAGAGAAGCGGTTTTAAAAGATGCTTCTACAAAATTACAGTTCATGCCGCAAATGAAATTAGGGGACACGTTCACAATGATATTTGAAATTTCTGTCTTAAAGATAAGGAGAGGGATGGGTTGTGGGCGTTAGTGACGTCCTTTTTAAAGGATTCTAATTAGCTGGCAAAACTTAGACGTTGACAGTCTATAAGTTACTGTTGTCATTCTTCACAATGGTGAGGATATTAAGGTCATAACAACAAGCAACAAATCAATATTAGTCTAAATAGAAACAATCTTACAGCACTGAATTGGATTAATCTTACACATTTAGACCTTATAGGATTTTATTATACTAAACAAGTTTTAACAGAGGGCATGATAAAAACAATAACCGGATTAGATTAAGTTCTGTTATAAAAACTATGGAGCAGTTAAACTTTATGACAAAAACCCCTCATTGTTCATTGATTTGTGGGCAGACTGGTTGTGCAAAAACAATATTTGTCCTAGACCTATTACAAACAGTTTTATCGCTATAATTTTAATCATATTGTGATTTTCTGCCCAACACTTAAATGGAACAAAGCATATCATGATAGAAGGTTTATATGGGCAGATGATGACATATATTTAGTTGATCCTAGCAATAAACTGAGTGAGTGTTTAGAACAGTTTTATAGACTGTTTGAAGGAACGCAAACACTATTTATTATAGATGACTGTTCGGCAGAAAGAGACATAGTTAAAAAGAGAAACACTTTGTCGAAACTAGCTTTCAGCGGAAGACATGCTGGGATAAGTGTGTGGATTTTATGCCAGAAATAAACTCGGTTTTAAAAGACTTTAGAGAACAGTTAAAGACTGTAGTTTTATTTCACATGAAAGACAGAGACTCATTTGAAGAATGTTTGCGCGAAAAATGATGTTATTGAAAACGATCAAGAAAAACATAGGATTAAACAAAAACTAAAATCTGAAAAGTTTAGTAAATTAGTATTAAAAACGGATAACCCTGCACAGTATGTTTGTTTGTAGATAATCGTTATTTTTTGGTTATTGAAGTCTTACTTGTCAGAGAACAGTAATATGCTGATTCTAGGGCACTTTCGCCCGAAAACTTGGTGGAGGAGCAAGTGGGGTAGAGTCGGCATATTACTGTTCTCTGGAGGTAAATTTGTAACTTCATCAATTTTGATGAAGTTACAAATTATCCCCCTTGTATAACGCATGCGACGGTGTTTTGATTTTTTTTTTTTTTAACTATTTTTTTTTTCTTTTTTTCTTCCAACCAGTCTCTTATCCACCATGCATAGTCTGTATGTTCTCTTACAAATGGACATATTTTTGCTGATTTTAGTGTTTTGGCATTTAATACAAAGAGTCTGGGTTTGTTAATGTTCTAATGTGTGGTGTAACTGGCACACTCACTCTGATAAAACTGAAAAAAGAAATGGCAGTTTGATTTTTCTGTGTTCAGGTTGATGGGAAAAAATTATTTAAAAACAAATTTTTTTTTTTGGTTGTTTTCTTTGTACAAAAAAAAATTGTTTACCCGTTCAGTGCCTAAAAATAGTACAAACAAAGATGTTCCAGGTGCCAGGGACATCTCATGATGATTAACAAAAAATTCTAGCTCAGAAACTACAAAAGATAGAAAAATGAAATCTATATCATTTTTGAAGGAAATTGAATGAAGATTTTGAATCTGTGCTTCTTTTGTTTTTAATTTTGATAATAAAAAAGTATTTAGGCATTTAGATTTGGATAGATTTTTTTGCACGATCAAAAACATATGTATTTACCACATCCAAACAAGAACACACAGCAAAAAAGTTGAAAATAAAGTTTGTATTGTCACACTACACCTGTAAATGAAAGTAAAACAGTTTGGAAGTCTATCAAGACGCTCACACTCGATGCAGACTGACCAGTCCACGACCACGCCCCCCCCCCCTCTCCCCACCACACCCCCTTGCTCGACTTCAACCCTCTCTTTCACCCCTCATCTTCCCCTACCTTTCCGTCTGCACCGTGTCACGCCGCGAGCAGGCCACGCTTGCCTCTCGCACTGATTTTCACATCACTGGACACCAGCACGCGGTGCAGAGTACACACTAGGCTGGCTCGTTCGACGCTGTCAGCTGAACACACACTGAGGTCACAGAGCCCTACTCAATAACTGACGAATATGGTCGGCAATTCCACCACTATCATCATCTCACCTTCATGCTCGAGTTAGTCGTTGAATAAAAGATTATTGTGTTTGTCAAAATCATCAGCAGAGCCTGCTCAGCTGTGTAAATACGTTGATTTGGTCGCTGGGCTTGTCGAAGGTTGCGCCGCCATCTTTGCAAGCGAGACACGAAGTGCTGGCTGGTCATCCAGTCAGTGATGAGAATAAATGGGCTTTCCCCTCACGTGTGGTCATTTACATATTATTTTAAGACTACAGACATATAAGGCTTTCTACGCAAACTCTATTTGAGTCCGTTGATAGAAATAGTAACGAATGAAAATTCAAGAAAAATGCATGACGTCAGGGACGGCCCATAGGCACATGGAAAGCACTTTTATTTCCGCGTCAGCTGACTGACTAAAGGCGCTCAACGGGTTAAATGATTTTTTTCGTCAACCTTAACACGGAAAAATCAAACTGCCATTTCTTTTTTCAATTTTTACGCAAGTATTGTAGCCTTGAAATAGAACAAACACTCCTTGAAAACTCCTTGAAAACTCCTTGAATTTTGTTCTTGGGAGTCTGTAGGAACCCTGCAGTGTAGTCATAATTTTTTTTCGTTTTTTTCTTATATTAAGGAAGTTGACAGGCATTTGAACAGTAGCCATGTTTAGAGAAGGAGAGAAAAGGGAGAAACCCATTTTTAAGTAATCTGCCAATGCATATGCTGTGATTCACCAGTGGTCATCATGGCCATGATATGTGAGTGTGTGAACCTAACGTTGTACATCTACACGCACTGTAGATATGTAAGTTGAAGTGTGTTCTGCAACGTTCTTGAAAACTTCAGTCTGTTGATTTTTACATCATCTGAACCAGATGGAAGGGTTTGGGGATAGTAATGTCTGCTATGTTTTCAGTGAAATAACCTTGGCTGGCTTGCCACAGATCTCAGTGTTTTAAAAGGAATGAAAGGGCTTTTATTCTCAATAAAACTCTTTAGATGGTGAAATATTAATGTGCTCAGTTATGTTTGACAAGAAGCTTAACATGATGTAGTGGATTTTGATCATAAAGAGTTTGTTGACAGAGCTTAAGTTACTAGGCAAGGATGACCTACCGTTATCCAGCTTTGAAGCATGTTGACATGTGCACCCCTTAGACCAAGATTGACTTATCCAGCTTTGAAGCATGTTGACATGTGCACCCCTTTTAACCCTTTTCCTGACAGCCCGCCAAAGTCACTTCTTGCTGAGTGACAAGTCTACCTTGTTGACTGCAAATTGAATGGACCTTGATGGGGTGACAGCCATGATATTGCCCTCGTGGCCACCTGGGCTGTAAACAGCATGAAGTGGGGCTGCCTGGACACAGCTGTACCATGGATTGCGTCAGCTGTGTATGACTGACCAGAGCCTCGATTTTCCTCATTCATTTTGCAAATTAGAAATGTGTGGCCTAAGACTATTAGTTTTAAATTTGCATTTCATGGTTGTAGACTGGCTTTATTCTCTGCTGCCTTTAAGAATAAAAGTGTGTAGAAATGATTGAAAAAAGGATGCTCTCAGGAAACATTTGGAGAAAAAGATGGCGCACTTGCCCCCAACCATCACAGAGTGGTGTAATGGACCACAAAGTATCAGCAGCAGATGTCTTTATTCCTACATTCAATGAAAGAGAGCAGAGAGTGAATAAAAGTTATCAACCGTCTGGTGGGTGATCACTGCCTTTGGCAGCCTCTGTGCACATCGACAAGTGGTTTCTAGAACAGCTGCTTGCTAGCCTATGGACATTTGCTTCCAAGAACAGTGAAAGAATTAATACTTTTAAGTTCCAGTTTTTTTATTCAGGTGGTCACTTGCATTCTTCTGAAGGCCTCGCTGTGTACTTAAGATGTTCATTTCATTGGGTTTTAAAACATTTGCATTTTGAATCTTGTAAGTTTGCTGTGACCTACTTTATGAATTTGACTTGGTTGTGTTAGTTTTGGACAGATGTAAGGATTTAAGTATAATGAAAACAATTTTAGTTAGGTGTGAGGATTTAAGACAAATGCAAACAGGATCTTTTTATTGTGTGAAGAGTGAAAAGGGTTATATTTTGTGCAGTGGTCTTTTGTAATTCCACAAGACAGCTTATCACTCACTGGAAGAGTTGTACGATGTCAGACTGCCTTTTGTGCTCACCACTGAAGAATGCATCGGATGATATAGAAACAGGTGAGATGTCAGGCGTTTTTGTTTACATTTGAGATATGCATTCAGTTCAGCTCGATGTTCAATGGAGACAGAGTTTAATAGTAATGCTTCAAATTCTGTTATTTAAACATCTTCTTTTGACACAAACATTGTTTTGTTGAAAACTGGCACCATGTGTCAAATCTTAAAGCCAGACCTGTTTACCCATATGATTTCTCCATATTATTTGTGTCATTTGGTCATATTAGTTTCTTCTCACCTGCAGTGGGTGATGATAAGGTGACATCCCATTTGGTCTACTCCCATTTCGTCTACTCCCATTTCGTCTACTACTCCCATTTCGTCTATTTCCATACTGACCATACTGCAAGGCTCCCCCCTGGCGTAACCAGTGTCCCAGTCTACTCCAAAGCAGAATCGATGGTCTTTAGATTAGAGTAGGGCGAAGCCCGAGAGAGGACGAAGGACGAATGAACGAAGGCCGTAAGGCCAAGTCGTGCTCACACATTTCTGAGTAGGCGAAATGGGAGTAGACCAAATGGGAAGTAACCGATGATGAGACCTGTGCACTTTATGATTTCTGCGTACTTTTTGAGCATATTCGCATGAAAGATCTTTTCCTCCAAATTACAAGAACTTTGTAATCTGGATGCAAGACTGACTACTGGGAATGGCTCTGACCAACTGGCTAACAACTTGTTAGAATCAGTCGGTTACAAAACTGAAAGTTCAACCAGCCGCTGTGGCAAAGTGGTTAGCATCGCGGACTCCCGGCTAGGGGGTCGTGGGTTCGAATCCCATCAGAACGGTTTTTCTGCCCCGACCGGCTCCTACCCAGAGTTGAGTTGCTGTGGACTCAGTTGGGAAGACTGGGACCACACAGTCGAGTTTCATCCACTTAATGGATGCGTCTCTGAGAGTGCTGCTCCAGTTTCCTAACCAACACTGCAGGTGCCTGTATCTCTTGGGCCTGGTTGACGCCGGGATATATTATGAAAGGAAGCGTAGAGTACAGCCCTGTCATGTAGTCTCAGACCGAAATGGAAATCCATAGCATCATCTTAATCATCCTCATTCTCATCGATCAGCATAATAAAAATGTCTCAAATTCTGTGGCCCTTCATGCCCTGTCTCATGGTGACCTCAGTTTCGATGTCCTCTCCACGTCTGTGGTCTTGGTTTGGTTCGGTCGGGGTCACCGGTATCGGCGAGTCCATGGGGGCTGTCGTTGGACGGACGTGGTGGCACCCTCCGGAGGGAGAGCTCACTCACGCCGGCTCCGCGACTAAGCAGTTATTGTCGTCAGTAGGGGCTTAGTAGGTGGTGTCCTGCATATGTTAGATCAGAACAGGCACCACTGAGCACCACCGAAGTGACTCGGCAGCAGTGCAGTGTCTCCTCCGGTGGGTTGCCTCTTGACGACTTTACATTGACTGCTCCCTGTGGATTGCCGGTGGCGGGGCCGCCCGGGGCTGTGGCTGTGACGGGGTGTCAGAATGAGCAGCGTGGGTGCACTGCCTCTGAGGTGGTGCAGAGGTTGGGACAGCAACAAAAAAAAAAAAAAATGAAAGTTCATCATCAACTTGGAAACGACATTCCCTGGCCTTCTTGTCAAAGTACCTTTTACCCTTCAAGGCAGAATCAGCAGAATTCTCCATGGCTAACTTGAGTCAGCAATGACATTCTTGAGTTCAAACAAGTATGAATAAAGAGGTTTGGCCTCAGCATCCTGAGCATCTGACTTAGTCTATGACTCCTGTAGCAAGCAACAGGACCACGAACCTGCTGACCAAACAGCAACTGAAAGGGAGAGAAACCTGTACTCTCAGAGGGCAACTCCCTGCATGCAAACAACAGTGCAGGCAAATAATGATGCCATGCCTTTGGGTGAGTACGGACAATCTTTTTCAACATGGACTTCAAAGTTCCATGGAATCTCTCAACATGACCATTCGCCTGTGGGTGATACGGCGATGTATGCCCTTTGCACCACACAAAGCATGAAACTGCTTCATGGGATCAGAGTTGAACTGAGCATCCTGATCAGACAGAATCTTCATGGGAAACTAAACGAGAAAAGATTGCCAACAAAGCCTCTACCACAGCAACAGAGGAACTATCCTTCAACGAAAAGCCTCCGGAATATCAATCATGGTCAAGATATAATGATGACCTTGCTCCGAAGGAGACAATGGACCAACAAGATCAACAGCCAGACAATCAAATGGAGCACTGATCAGTGAAAACAGAAGCAAGGGTACGGGACAAACTCTACCCTTTGATACCATCGTCTAACACACATCACAGGAAAAGACTTACATCGCTACATCAGCAGTCATTCCACAAAAGAACTTGCTAAGAACTCTAGACAGAGGATGCCGAGAACCACAATCACCTGACAAAAATCAAATCATGTGCCACAGCCAACAGTGTAGGTTGAGTTCAACAGGAACTACAACCTGATCAGAAGATATGTCTTTTTGACAAAATGCCTTACAGAACTCCATCAAACACTAGTTAGTAAGAGGTAGTTGTGCCAACTTCTTCATGTCACCAGAAGACTCACCTGGAGAAGTGATTACCACAAAAGCTAGTGACACAGTCTCTCTTCGGCACTGTGTGATGTTTCTAGCCGGCAGATCTGCAGAAACTAAATGAAAATCCTCACTCACACAGAGTGCGGATGAGTAGCTGTGCCACTTCAAAATTGTCCTTACAAATGTGACCAGACAAAAATGGTCTGAAAACAGACACAACCATTAGCCCTCACCACAATCCCAGTAAACAACGTAAAGAAGCCTGAAACACTTTTTTGATAATAGAATTGCTATTCAGTTTTCTGCTCCCTTCTGTATATTGCATGTGTACACACAACAGATAAGTAGTTGTTTGAAAACTCAGCACAGTAGATGAAAAGTCTAAGAAATCATGTACAGTGTACTGTTTTCTGTCCATACTGCTCTTTCTGACTTGCTGTTTATATCTGGACAATTAGATATGAATGGAGGCAGCTTGTAAGATGCTGTTATTTTCAGTACAGCCATCTTTGTAGAGTGATCATTGGTATTGCCAGTTGCTGACCTTTTATTTATTCTGTTTGTTGTCATCTTCTGTTGTTGGGTTGCAGTTTAAAGGAGATGGTCCTCTGCATCAAGTGGTACAGGCTTCGTTGATCTTCTCAAAAGAGACACTGGCCTCGAAAACATCAGTGAGATCAAGGCAGCTTTGTTTGACAGGAGCAAGTGGGAGTACATCACAGAGGCTCAGTTGAAGATCGCCTAACTGAACTTCTGTCTTTCCAATGCTTTTGTGTAAATATTTCAGTTTCACCAATTTAATGGCATTGTGTTAAAATGTTTTCTCAGATGTTTGTAAAACCTGTGATGAAATCCAACAGTTAACTGGAGTCAGTCAGTCAGTATGTTGGTTCTGATGCACTGCTCATGGCAGGTTATCCTGAAGAGTTAATGCGGTTAATGTATTGTGATATACACATAACTATTAGAATACCAGTGAGATTTGTATGAAACACGCATCATTTTTCTTCCTTTATGCCAATGTGGGGGAGGAGAGGGAGAGGTGAGGTAGGAAGGTTGAGGTTGGTGCGTGCGGTGGAAAGGGGATAGGAGGACATCCTTCTCAACACGCCAGCTTGCTACTCTCCATTCTCCTTTTTTTATTCTATATCAAATCGTGCCAACCATCCTGGGCAGTGACTCTAGCCCAGAGCGCATCTTCACTCATCGGTACATCTTCATACAGCAGTGATGCAACCCAATGCCACGTCTACTCCATCAGTATTTTCACACAATTCATAGGAGCAGTCTTGTTTTCATTTTTCTTGACATCTGTCTCAGTACATCTACAACTTCACTTTCAACACATCATAGAGGCTATCTTCTTTTCTTTGGCACTATCTTCAGCACAAGTCTTTCTACAACGTCTGCCTTCTTCCAATTCCAATGCAAAAAAAAGTATATCTCAACATTTGGGGACTACTTCCCTCTCGGGTCCCCACGCCACATATTCCCTACTTGCCCTAGAATCATTGGCTGAAAGCCTATTTATACAGTGTTATGGGGTCATTCCTCAGTCAAAAATAGTTTCCTAATCTGGAGGCAGAGAGTCAAAGACTGACCATGTGATATCAATTAGTCTCGCCGGCCAAGAAGGCCCGCTTCCAAGACGAGTCTGTCAGGCTAATTTATGAAAGCCAGGAAGTGTCAGCCAAGGAGGCTGTTTTTCCTGCTGGGAATCTGGCTGAATAGAACTGTTGTCTCAGCAAAGGATGAAAGGGCTAGGTGGAATTCGTTGAGTCTTAAAGAAGAGAGAGAGAGAGAGAAAGAGACAGACAGACAGACAAATAGTCTATATGGGCAACTATTCTGTCCTGTCACAAATCTCCCCCCCGCTAAGATTCATGGTCCCTATGAATATCAACGAAAAAATTCACTACATCCTAATTAAAACTGAAAATTCGACAAAAAGTATGGGCGAGCAAAAATGTGTATACCACAAAAAGGAAGCATATCCGAAAAAACAAAAGGTAACACCATCGGACGTAAAAAATACAATGCATAAAAAAAGACCTATCAAAAAAACCAAAAAAAACATCAAAGTGAAAGCTTCACCCAGGTGACACCACTGATCACTGCAAAAAGGACTAAAAAAATACAAAAAGTTCCTGACCATCAGAGTCATACCAACTGTTAAGCTTGGCAAACTGATCGTCCGAAAACAACAACAACAACAACAAACATCTGGGTCCGAACAGGGCCCATTCTTTCTGAACTCTCTTCAGTCCAGTGTGGCGATCGTCCACTGCCACCCACTCCATAAACAAGAAAAAAAGGGAAGCTACCTCTTTGGCGTTTAAGCCCACAGACAGGAAGGACTGTTTCAAGTTACCTCCTTATCATTGAAAGTAGACACCCACTCTGACCTGCATGGTCAAAAGGTTACTGCATATACCAGTGCCGATTTTCTTAGCATTATGCCACTGACAACATGATGTGCGTTTAGGCCCAAAAATCATGTTTGTCTTATGAAGACACATCCACACCATTTCCTCTGTACTGAACTTCCAAATATGAGGACAATAACAACCGATACTGTTCGGTAAATGGTCCCCCTGTATAACCATGCTTTTACATCAAAACATAATCACAAAAAAAAACCGATCCAGCATGACTAACTGGACACCAGCACAAGCAATTATAAAACCCGGAATACAAAAAAAATGCAATCTGGAGCACACACAAAAAAAATACATGTATAGCAATTTGGAGCACACACACAAAAAAATATGGAGCACACGCTAAAAAATAACAGCTTCCCAGCAAAAAATGAAACCTCCCAAAAAATGGTTTCATAACATAAGACATTGTTCTTTGGCGCCATCATCACTACTTTATCATGTATCTCACACCTTTGTTACCTCCGGCCAGATCGGCGGAGTGCTATAGGTGTGCGTGTTAGAGACGCGGGAGCCTGACTGGGGCGCCCTGACAGTTGCTGTCGCCGAGGTCTGGACTGGACAGACCGGCGAATCGGTATGTGGGACTGTGGTCTTTGTGGCCCAACATGTGCCACTCAAGGTATTTGACATCTGTCAATTCCGCTTCTGTTTCAGCGATCGGCTGAAGGTCCGCTGTACCCATGGCCCTGGCTGTTGGTGGGGCAAAGAATCGTCGTATTTCACTTCGATTCACCTTTCTGGACCGTCCAGGCCATCTCTGGGGCGGATGGTGTATTGGCCCACCTCTTGGTCCTGGTACCTCAGTGACTATGAAGATCCTTTCCCCCCAAAAGTCTTGGATCTTGCACCGACCCCTATAGTGCGTTTGGTGACAACGCTGTCTCCTGGCCTCAGATCTGACTCAGTATTACCCTGATCACTTCTTGCCTTTCTCTTGTCCGCCTCTTTCCGTGCACGCTCCCCCGCTGCGTCGTGGACCAGCCGGGGGCGTTTCAGGTGATCACCCCAGCCACTCTACGGGTGGCACAGAGTCCAGTCTGACATCCCCTCTCCAAGGAACAGATCAAGGGAAGACGTGTTCTCTCCCCAAACAGTAGATAGAATGGAGAGAATCTTGTGGAGGCATGTGGTGTGCAGTTGTACATGTACACTAGCTCCCAAGATGCTCTGTCCATCTCTGCTTCTGCTCTGCCGACAACACCTTCAACAAGTTGTGCATGGTCCTGTTGAAACCGTTCGCACTGTCCATTGCCTTCCGGATGGTATGAGGTCGTTCTGGACTTGCTGATCCCATAGTGGTTGCAGAGCTGCACGATGAGGTCTGCCTCAAAGCAAGGGCCTTTGAGTGGATTCTCTGTGGCACTCCATAGTGCACAAACCATTCTTTGATCAGGGTCTTAGCCACTGTCTCTGCTGTCTGATCAGGGGTAGGGATGGCCACAGTGTACTTCGTGGAGATATCTGTGATCACTAGGACATTCTCTTTTCCATTCCTGGCGGGCTCCAATACGGTGAAGTCAACTGATATGACCTCGAGGGGCTTGGTGGCGAGGAGGTTCCCATGGGAGTGTGTGTCTTCATGTGGTCTTCTTCGCGAGCTGGCATCTTTCACATCTCTGGCACCACTCCTCCACGTCCAGGTGCATGTGAGGCCAGAACACCCGGCGTCTGAGTAGTTGCAAGGGTGCGCTCTGGGCCCTGGTGCCCAAACTGGTCGTGAGACAGCCTGAGGAGCGTGCCTTGTAGTGTCTCTGGGCAACCACCTGGTCTATGGTCCATGAATGGGGTCTTTCATCTTTCTGTACAGGATGCCTTTTGTTGTACTCAAAATTTTTGCCAAGTTGACGAGACAAAGCACGAGCTCGAGGATCGAATCTTGCTGTTTCCCTCTTTGTCAGCTTCTTCTCCCCAGTCACATATGGCAGGATGGTGCTGATGACTTGGTCTTCACTCTGTGCCTGGCTCCATTCCTGGGGGGTGATGGAAGGAAAAGGACGGGCTTCCATGCTGGCATCAGAGGGTTTTCTGTCTTCTGCACCTGTGCTATGTCATTCAGCTCAGACACCACTGCTGGGTGTACTGCCATCTTGAAGCTTCCTGTAGTCTGGGCCCTTTGTCCACATGAGACGGCCGTCCATTCTTCTTCTTTCCCTTGTGGTTTCTCCGTAGGAAATCTAGACAACGCATCAGCGTTCTTGTTTTCTCTGCCAGACCTGTATTTGATGGTAAAGTCAAAACAAGCCAATTCTGCCGCCCATCTTTGTTCAAAAAGCTCCCAGCTTGGCTGTTTGGAGATGGCTGAGGGGATTGTTGTCAGTGTATATCTCAGTTTGGGCTCCGATCAGGTAGTGACGGAACTTGTCACTCATGGCCCACTTCACTGCTAGCAGCTCCAACTTCATGCTGCTGTAGTTCTTCATCGACCGTTCACCTGGACGTAACGACCGACTTGCATACGCGATGACACGGCGCTTGCCATCTTGCTCTTGGGAGAGAACAGCTCCCAAACCGTCCAGACTAGCGTCATTCTCCAAAATGAAGGGGGCACTAAAGTCCGCATATCCCAACACTGGCGCTGTAGTGAGGGCCTTTTTCAGGTTCTGGAATTTCCTCCTGGCATCGGCTGTCCCAATCTGCTGAAATGGACGCATGTTTGCTCTTCCGATTCTTCCCCTTGTCCTTCTGGTATGTGGTGGACACAAGCTTGTTCAGAGGTTGGGCGATCTTGCTGAAACCTCCACAAACCGTCTGTAATAGCTGGCGAATCCCAAAAACGATCTGAGCTCTCTCAGGGTGTGGGAACTGGCCAACTAGCCACTGCCTTGATCTTACTGTCAGAGGTCGCGATGCCTGCTCCTGAGACCGTAACCCCAGGTACTCTACTTGGTGGCGAGCGAAGACGCATTTCTTGGGTTCAGTTTGAGGCCTACCTCTTTCAACCGATCAAAACAATCTGTAGCCGCTCCAATGTTCATCAAAGCTGCGACTGTATACCAACAGTCATCGAGGTATACGAGGAGGATCTGGAATGTAAGGTCGTTCATCGTAGACTGCATGAGTCTCTGAAATGTAGCTGGTGCCGTTGAGAGGCCCCCTGGCATGCGCAGATACTCAAACAGTCCAAACGGTGTGATAAACTCCGTCTTTTTCTCGGTCCTCCTGACTCATAGCGACCTGATGATATCCGCTGGCAAGGTCCAGGGTGGAGAACATCTTGGCTCCACCTAGAGCATCGAGGGAATCATCGATCCTAGGCAAGGGTATGCATCTGGGATGGTTTGGCATTCAGACGTCTGTAGTCCACGCACAGCCTGATGGATCCATCCTTCTTTCGGACTATCACCACTCCAGATGCATAAGAGCTGGGAAATCTTCTGGATGATCTTCTTGTCCAGGAGGCCCCTGAATGTGGTCTTTCACTTCCTGGATCTGAGAAGGTGGGATCCTCCTGAAGGTGGTGCTGACTGGGATGTCGTCCTTCAATCTTAGTTGTGCGTGACCTGATCCGTGAAGACAACATCCTGATCGTCCTTTGAGAACAGGCAGCATTGGCCATCACCAACCTTCTCAGTCTCTGCTTCTCCTCAGCATTGCAGTCTACATCGTCCAGGTCTACTGGACAAGGTCCGGGGTCATGTTGGGGCTGACGGGATTGTTTGAACACGTGGATTCTGTTGCAGCTGGCCTCCACCGATACATGTCCTGACGGACCTCTCCTTGTGGCCGCTGCACAGTCCCTATCCTCGTGCCTGGCCTTAGCATTATTCCTTCATCTGAGATGTTGACCACCTGCACAAAGAAGCTGCTGCCTATTACAGAGCTCAGTGTGCTGGCCACCATCAATCCCTTGCATGGGCCGTCCGCCAAGGACTCCACCAGGATTTCTGTTGGCTGTTGTCTGCCCACCCTGTCCCAATGCCAGTGACCCTGACCGTGGCTATGGAGCGCGGAGGGATGTATGCTGGCTCCCCTTTGGCCACTCAGGCAAATCCTCTGATGGGCAGCAGCGAACAGGTCCCCTGCGCAATTCCTGGAGGACATTCATGCTCAGTATCGCTGGAAACATGGTCCATTCCCTGAGAAGTGTATGTCTGGCATTTCCTAATGAGAATGCCTCGGTCACTTACGACCTGCCCATACACCTCTACGTCGGCCTCAAAGTACCCAACATAGGGCACCTCAATCCCATTAGCTGCTGTTACCCGGAGCAGATCTGGGGCTTGCCTAAGGCCAAGTCCACTGGCTCCAAACAGCTGATTAAATACATTCTCCGAAATCATAGACACCTGTGAGCCTGTATCAATCAGTGCAGGGAGTTCCCTGCCATTAGGCCCTTTGCGGTCGGCTGGGCTATAAGCAACATTATCTCCCTGCCATTAACCTTAATGGTAACCATTGGACTTGGTCCTACCAACTTTCCCAGTGAGTCCCTGTTCCCCTCCTCTGCAGCTGGACTCATTTCTGCAGAGGGGTCCCATTTCCCGAGCGTTTCGGGCAATTCCGTCCGATGTGTCCCGCTGTTTGACATTTTGTAGCAGATGGGCTTTCCGTCGGACGTGAATTCCCATCTGGGCCTGGATGGTGTGGGCCCCGCAGTCCAGTTGTTGTTGTTGCTGTCGGGCCATCTGGTCTTTCATGGCCGCCATCTCATCCTTGATGTTCTTCAACTCCTGGACTAGGATGCTCAGCTCTGCAGGGGAGGTGGTGGGTTGCGGCAGCAGTCTGGACTGGGACCTTCGGCTTCTCCTCTTCGTCGGCCTGCCATCGGATGGCTGCTTCCCGGGCATCATAGAAAGACAGCTCAGCATCCTCGAAGGTCTTCTCCCTTAGCTGCCTTACCAGGAGAACATCGTGGAGCTGGGCGATGAAGTGGTCCCTTAGCACCTTGTCGCTCATGGGCTCCTGTCCATCTTTCCCTCTGTTTCTCCTGGAGCTCCTGGAAGGACCTATTCAACCGGCTGAGTAGGCCCTGACTGTCTCCCCCTGCCGCTGGTGGATAGAATGAAGATTGCCAGGAGTTGGCAGACCGATCTCTTGTCGCCATAACCTCTTCCAATATGGCCAGGATCTGGTTGGGTTCCCCTAGCGGCGGGCGGGTGACATGCCACTTCTTTCCCGAACCGCGGTCGAAACATGGACAGGAAAACTGGATCTTGTCCTCTTTCCTGGTGACATCTTGCGCTTTCCAGGCTGCCTCGATCTGTTCTCTGAAGTCAGCCACCGTCACCTGTCGGGCATCTCCTGAGAACCTGGTAATGGTGCGCTCTTTGGGTATTACCACTACCCTCTGCTGCTGCTTTAGAGCCTGCAGCTCCTGTGCTAAGTCCTCGAGCCTCATACTGCCTTCTTCCGTCTCAGACTCTGACATGACTTTTGATTCTCAATCATCAATAATAAACAATCGAAGAGGGTTTTCTAACAGCCTTCACGCACACATTCCAGTTCATACAAAATTGTTTACATACACTAAAATCACTCTGAACTATTTAACATGGAACTAATTATCTTTTCCTTTCACATATAGAATATCGACAGTCTTTTTTTCACATGCTGTACTTCACCAGGTCTGGGCGCAGCACATTCTTGTCCGTCGTGTCGAGGCGTTCTTCCCCGCGCCCCAGGGTTGGCTGCCATCCTGTCGGCGACGCCATCTTGTAGGGGGAGGAGAGGTAGAGAGGTGAGGTAGGAAGGTTGAGGTTGAGGTTGGTGCGTGCGGTGGAAAGGGGATAGGGAGGACATCCTTCTCAACACGCCAGCTTGCTACTCTCCATTCTCCTTTTTTTTATTCTATAATCAAATCGTGCCAACCATCCTGGGGCAGTGACTCTAGCCCAGAGCGCATCTTCACTCATCGGTCATCTTCATACAGCAGTGATGCAACCCAATGCCACGTCTACTCCATCAGTATTTTCACACAATTCATAGGAGCAGTCTTGTTTTCATTTTTCTTGACATCTGTCTCAGTACATCTACAACTTCACTTTCAACACATCATAGAGGCTATCTTCTTTTCTTTGGCACTATCTTCAGCACAAGTCTTTCTACACGTCTGCCTTCTTCCAATTCCAGATGCAAAAAAAAGTATATCTCAACACTTGGGACTACTTCCCTCTCTGTCCCCACGGCCACATATTCCTACATTGCCCTAAATCATTGCTGAAAGCCTATTTACAGTGTTATGGGGTCATTCCTCAGTCAAAAATAGTTTCCTAATCTGGAGGCAGAGAGTCAAAGACTGACCATGTGATATCAATTAGTCTCGCCGGCCAAGAAGGCCCGCTTCCAAGACGAGTCTGCAGGCTAATTTATGAAAGCCAGGAAGTGTCAGCCAAGGAGGCAGTTTTTCCTGCTGGGAATCTGGCTGAATAGAACTGTTGTCTCAGCAAAGGATGAAAGGGCTAGGTGGAATTCGTTGAGTCTTAAAGAAGAGAGAGAAAGAGACAGACAGACAGACAAATAGTCTATATGGGCAACTATTCTGTCCTGTCACACCAAGCTTTCCTAATTCTTGTATGTAGTAATGTGGAACTTGTGTGTTTATGTTTTTTAATTGTTTGATCTTGTGCCTAGATGCATATACATGTGTGTGATTGTATGTTTGTGTCCCATTTTAGGATGCCATGTCCATAAAAAAAAGTATCATTAATGCTAAATTGTTTACTACTGTGCATGTGACTGTTATATCCATACATTGTTTTTGGTTCTGCAATAAACTGACACAGTTTGTGAAAGTTGTTTGATGAGTACCTTTTTCCAGTTGGTCTTTATTTCTTTTAATATCTGTTTGACAGATGTCTGAGAGACAACAAAAGAGAGAGTGTGTGTGTGTGTGTGAGACGTAATTGCTTTACCGCGCATGGGTTTAAAACATTTGTCTACTGTTGAAACTGTTGATCCACATCCACCATCACAAGGAAATCTTTTTTTATTTACACTTTTTTTTTTAGGGAATGGGGGGTGTGGGGAAGGTGGGGGTATTGAATCGTGTTTCCTCTCGCTGAGAGGAGTACATGTACTACAGTTAAGTTTATAGAGCTTTTTCAGTTGCGATGTTGGGGTCAAATAAAACTAGTTGGTGAATAACACAGTGGCTGCAGATACTGCAAAATAGGGGTGCAGTCTCATCTTCCATGTCACCTGGGTGGCATTGCCCTGATACACCACCCATTCCAGCTCCCTGTCCACACTTACATCCCAGAAGATCCCATCATAGTCCCTGCTTTGACAATCCACAGGGAGCAGTCGATACCAGAGTTCAGTGCTACCCTTTTAATCCACACAAAACGACAGCACCTGCACGAGCCGTCTGTTGCAGTTGCTGGTGTACACAAGTCACTCTGAAATTCATGGCTGCAGTACAGCAATGTTTAGTGGTACCCTTTTAATCCACACAAAATGACAGCACCTGCACGGGCCGCCTGTTGCAGTTGCTGGTGTACACAAGTCACTCTGAAATTCATGGGTGCAGTACAGCAAGTTTAGTGGTACCATTTTAATCCACAAAAGGACAGCACCTGCACGAGCCGCCTGTTGCAGTTGCTGGTGTACACAAGTCACTCTAAAATTCATGGCTGCAGTACAGCAATGTTTAGTGGTACCCTTTTAAATCCACACAAACGACAGCACCTGCACGAGCCGCCTTTGCAGTTGCTGGTGTACACAAGTCACTCTGAAATTCATGGCTGCAGTACAGCAATGTTTAGTGGTACCCTTTAATCCACACAAAACGACAGCACCTGCACGGGCCGCCTGTTGCAGTTGCTGGTGTACACAAGTCACTCTGAAATTCATGGCTGCAGTACAGCAATGTTTAGTGGTACCCTTTTAATCCACACAAAACGACAGCACCTGCACGGGCCGCCTGTTGCAGTTGCTGGTGTACACAAGTCACTCTGAAACTCATGGCTGCAGTACAGCAATGTTTAGTGGTACCCTTTTAATCCACACAAAACGACAGCACCTGCACGGGCCGCCTGTTGCAGTTGCTGGTGTACACAAGTCACTCTGAAATTCATGGCTGCAGTACAGCAATGTTTAGTGGTACCCTTTTAATCCACACAAAACGACAGCACCTGCACGAGCCGCTGTTGCAGTTGCTGGTGTACACAAGTCACTCTGAAATTCATGGCTGCAGTGCAGCAATGTTTAGTGGTACCCTTTTAATCCACACAAAACGACAGCACCTGCACGAGCCGCCTGTTGCAGTTGCTGGTGTACACAAGTCACTCTAAAATTCATGACTGCAGTACAGCAATGTTTAGTGGTACCCTTTTAATCCACACAAAACGACAGCACCTGCACGGGCCGCCTGTTGCAGTTGCTGGTGTACACAAGTCACTCTGAAATTCATGGCTGCAGTACAGCAATGTTTAGTGGTACCCTTTTAATCCACACAAAGCGACAGCACCTGCACGAGCCGCCTGTTTCAGTTGCTGGTGTACACAAGTCACTCTGAAATTCATGGCTGCAGTACAGCAATGTTTAGTGGTACCCTTTTAATCCACACAAAACGACAGCACCTGCACGAGCCGCCTGTTGCAGTTGCTGGTGTACACAAGTCACTCTGAAATTCATGGCTGCAGTACAGCAATGTTTAGTGGTACCCTTTTAATCCACACAAAACGACAGCACCTGCACGGGCCGCCTGTGCAGTTGCTGGTGTACAAAAGTCACTCTAAAATTCATGGCTGCAGTACAGCAATGTTTAGTGGTACCCTTTTAATCCACACAAAACGACAGCACCTGCACGGGCCGCCTGTTGCATTGCTGGTGTACACAAGTCACTCTAAAATTCATGGCTGCAGTACAGCAATGTTTAGTGGTACCCTTTTAATCCACACAAAACGACAGCACCTGCACGAGCCGTCTGTTGCAGTTGCTGGTGTACACAAGTCACTCTGAAATTCATGGCTGCAGTACAGCAATGTTAGTGGTACCCTTTTAATCCACACAAAACGACAGCACCTGCACGGGCCGCCTGTTGCAGTTGCTGGTGTACACAAGTCACTCTGAAATTCATGGCTGCAGTACAGCAAATGTTTAGTGGTACCCTTTTATCCACACAAAACGACAGCACCTGCACGAGCCGCCTGTTGCAGTTGCTGGTGTACACAAGTCACTCTAAAATTCATGGCTGCAGTACAGCAATGTTTAGTGGTACCCTTTTAATCCACACAAAACGACAGCACCTGCACGAGCCGCCTGTTGCAGTTGCTGGTGTACACAAGTCACTCTAAAATCATGGCTGCAGTACAGCAATGTTTAGTGGTACCCTTTTAATCCACACAAAACGACAGCACCTGCACGGGCCGCCTGTTGCAGTTGCTGGTGTACACAAGTCACTCTGAAATTCATGGCTGCAGTACAGCAATGTTTAGTGGTACCCTTTTAATCCACACAAAACGACAGCACCTGCACGGGCCGCCTGTTGCAGTTGCTGGTGTACACAAGTCACTTGAATTCATGGCTGCAGTACAGCAATGTTTAGTGGTACCCTTTTAATCCACACAAAACGACAGCACCTGCACGAGCCGCCTGTTGCAGTTGCTGGTGTACACAAGTCACTCTGAAATTCATGGCTGCAGTACAGCAATGTTTAGTGGTACCCTTTTAATCCACACAAAACGACAGCACCTGCACGAGCCGCCTGTTGCAGTTGCTGGTGTACACAAGTCACTCTGAAATTTCATGGCTGCAGTACAGCAATGTTTAGTGGTACCCTTTTAATCCACACAAAACGACAGCACCTGCACGGGCCGCCTGTTGCAGTTGCTGGTGTACACAAGTCACTCTAAAATTCATGGCTGCAGTACAGCAATGTTTAGTGGTACCCTTTTAATCCACACAAAACGACAGCACCTGCATGAGCCGCCTGTTGCAGTTCCTGGTGTACACAAGTCACTCTGAAATTCATGGCTGCAGTACAGCAATGTTTAGTGGTACCCTTTTAATCCACACAAAACGACAGCACCTGCACGAGCCGCCTGTTGCAGTTGCTGGTGTACACAAGTCACTCTGAAATTCATGGCTGCAGTACAGCAATGTTTAGTGGTACCCTTTTAATCCACACAAAACGACAGCACCTGCACGGGCCGCCTGTTGCAGTTGCTGGTGTACAAAAGTCACTCTAAAATTCATGGCTGCAGTACAGCAATGTTTAGTGGTACCCTTTTAATCCACACAAAACGACAGCACCTGCACGGGCCGCCTGTTGCAGTTGCTGGTGTACACAAGTCACTCTAAAATTCATGGCTGCAGTACAGCAATGTTTAGTGGTACCCTTTTAATCCACACAAAACGACAGCACCTGCACGAGCCGCCGTTGCAGTTGCTGGTGTACACAAGTCACTCTGAAATTCATGGCTGCAGTACAGCAATGTTTAGTGGTACCCTTTTTACCACACAAAACGACAGCACCTGCACGGGCCGCCTGTTGCAGTTGCTGGTGTACACAAGTCACTCTGAAACTCATGGTTGCAGTACAGCAATGTTTAGTGGTACCCTTTTAATCCACACAAAACGACAGCACCTGCACGGGCCGCCTGTTGCAGTTGCTGGTGTACACAAGTCACTCTGAAACTCATGGCTGCAGTACAGCAATGTTTAGTGGTACCCTTTTAATCCACACAAAACGACAGCACCTGCACGAGCCGCCTGTTGCAGTTGCTGGTGTACACAAGTCACATCTAAAATTCATGGCTGCAGTACAGCAATGTTTAGTGGTACCCTTTTAATCCACACAAAACGACAGCACCTGCACGAGCCGCCTGTTGCAGTTGCTGGTGTACACAAGTCACTCTGAAACTCATGGCTGCAGTACAGCAATGTTTAGTGGTACCCTTTAAATCCACACAAAACGACAGCACCTGCACGAGCCGCCTGTTGCAGTTGCTGGTGTACACAAGTCACTCTGAAACTCATGGCTGCAGTACAGCAATGTTTAGTGGTACCCTTTTAATCCACACAAAACGACAGCACCTGCACGGGCCGCCTGTTGCAGTTGCTGGTGTGCACAAGTCACTCTGAAATTCATGGCTGCAGTACAGCAATGTTTAGTGGTACCCTTTTAATCACAACAAAACGACAGCACCTGCACGGGCCGCCTGTTGCAGTTTGCTGGTGTACACAAGTCCACTCTGAAACTCATGGCTGCAGTACAGCAATGTTTAGTGGTACCCTTTTAATCCACACAAAACGACAGCACCTGCACGAGCCGCCTGTTGCAGTTGCTGGTGTACACAAGTCACTCTGAAACTCATGGCTGCAGTACAGCAATGTTTAGTGGTATCCCTTTTAATCCACACAAAACGACAGCACCTGCACGGGCCGCCTGTTGCAGTTGCTGGTGTACACAAGTTACTCTGAAACTCGTGGTTGCAGTACAGCAATGTTTAGTGGTACCCTTTTAATCCACACAAAACGAGAGCACCTGCACGGGCCGCTGTTGCAGTTGCTGGTGTACACAAGTCACTCTGAAACTCATGGCTGCAGTACAGCAATGTTTAGTGGTACCCTTTTAATCCGCACAAAACGACAGCACCTGCACGAGCCGCCTGTTGCAGTTGCTGGTGTACACAAGTCACTCTAAAATTCATGGCTGCAGTACAGCAATGTTTAGTGGTACCCTTTTAATCCACACAAAACGACAGCACCTGCACGAGCTGCCTGTTGCAGTTGCTGGTGTACACAAGTCGCTCTGAAATTCATGGCTGCAGTACAGCAATGTTTAGTGGTACCCTTTTAATCCACACAAAACGACAGCACCTGCACGGGCCGCCTGTTGCAGTTGCTGGTGTACACAAGTCACTCTGAAACTCATGGCTGCAGTACAGCAATGTTAATGGTACCCTTTAATCCACACAAAACGACAGCACCTGCACGGGCCGCCTGTTGCAGTTGCTGGTGTACACAAGTCACTCTGAAACTCATGGCTGCAGTACAGCAATGTTTAGTGGTACCCTTTTAATCCACACAAAACGACAGCACCTGCACGGGCCGCCTGTTGCAGTTGCTGGTTGTACACAAGTCACTCTGAAACTCATGGTTGCAGTACAGCAATGTTTAGTGGTACCCTTTTAATCCACACAAAACGACAGCACCTGCACGGGCCGCCTGTTGCAGTTGCTGGTGTACACAAGTCACTCTGAAACTCATGGCTGCAGTACAGCAATGTTTAGTGGTACCCTTTTAATCCACACAAAACGACAGCACCTGCACGAGCCGCCTGTTGCAGTTGCTGGTGTACACAAGTCACTCTAAAATTCATGGCTGCAGTACAGCAATGTTTAGTGGTACCCTTTTAATCCACGCAAAACGACAGCACCTGCACGAGCCGCCTGTTGCAGTTGCTGGTGTATACAAGTCACTCTAAAATTCATGGCTGCAGTACAGCAATGTTTAGTGGTACCCTTTTAATCCACACAAAACGACAGCACCTGCACGAGCCGCCTGTTGCAGTTGCTGGTGTACACAAGTCACTCAGAAATTCATGGCTGCAGTACAGCAATGTTAGTGGTACCCTTTTAATCCACACAAAACGACAGCACCTGCACGAGCCGCCTGTTGCAGTTGCTGGTGTACACAAGTCACTCTGAAATTCATGGCTGCAGTACAGCAGTGTCATTGCAATGCCGGTCTCAAACGACAAGTATCTTCACTCGATGGCAGACAGAAAGTCTAGAGCAATAGACTATCGATGTTCTGAGAAAAACAAAAATAGAAATGATTGTGTGTTCACACATTCTCAGTGTCCATGAGTAGACCCTCTGATATGATGCTTGTTGGGAGAAAGAAAAGAAAAAAATGTTAAAAAGAAAGGTGATAATGACAATAAAAAAGAAGGGGAGGTGAGAGGAATGGAATTGTGGGGGTATGACTATTCAAGCATAGCGGGACTTGTTTATAAATCTGCGCTCTCACAAACGTGCATACATGCGTTTATACGCACGCACACACATGCATGCATGCAAGCACAAGCATGCATACACACATGTGGATGTCTCATACTTAGTCATGAAAACGCATGCATTGCGGCGTTGGAAAGATGGTTGAGAACTGTCCGGAATGATGTTGCTTTGTAGGCCGGAGCAGACCATGGAACTGAAAGTCGATGTGGAAGATGAGAAGGTAGATATTGGGTCGCCAGAGGTGGAGGATGGGTAGTTGGATGTCGTGTCGCCAGAGGTGGAGGATGGGTAGCTGGATGTCGGGTCGCCAGAGGTGGAGGATGGGTAGCTGGATGTCGTGTCGCCAGTGGTAGAAGATAGGTAGCTGGATGTCGGGTTGTCAAAGATGAGACACGGGTAGCTGGATGTCGGGTTTGTCAAAGATGAGACACGGGTAGCTGGATGTCGGGTTGTCAAAGATGAGATATGGGTAGCTGGATGTCGGTTGTCAAAGATGAGACACGGGTAGCTGGATGTCGGGTTGTCAAAGATGAGACATGGGTAGCTGGATGTCGGGTTGTCAAAGATGAGACATGGGTAGCTGGATGTCGGGTTGTCAAAGATGAGACACAGGTAGCTGGATGTCGTTTCGCCAGTGGTGGAAGATGGAATAGACCCATCTGTTGTTCCAAGCATTGTAGGCGGCATTTGACGCGGGGGTAGGATGAAAGTCTGAGGGCTGCTGTGGAAATGAACACTGAGTGAGGCCATGACAGGCCAGGGTGTGCGAGGACTGCATCCAGCTCTCGCTACATGGTCTCACATGTCCTCAGCAGTGGTTTTCTGCAGTATTTGGGTGAGCATATTTAATTAAGGCTGTACACCAACCTGTCTGTGCCTTTGAGGCTGGGGTGGAGGGGATCGGTGTACATGTTCTTTCGTGGAGCTTTGCTTTTGGTGATGAAAGTGGAGGTGTGGTCAGCATGCACAATGTTTTCTTTGGCACACACTTTTGCGAGGGTCAAGTTGGAGAGGTGGATGGTCTTTTTTTAGGGGGTGCTGTCCCATTGGGGGGATGATGGAGGAAGCCAATAGTCTGGCCTGAGGGAAAACATGTTTGATGTTTTTGATCAGTTGTGTCCATGTGTTTTCCGTGATTGATGTATAATTGCACGTGTTTATTCCAATGTGAAGTATGATTTGTTGTGTGTTGTTGTTTAGTGGAATGTGTTTAAGCCAATGGATAAGGTCATTGACAGTGAGACCTGGAACACTGATGATCTGGCTCTTGCCCTTGTAGAATAGGAGGCTTGGGGTAATGTTTCGTGTGGCCGAGTCACCTATAATAACATTTGAGATACCGGTGTAACGATCCATTTCAACTCCCCTCCACTTTTTAACTCCCGGGAGTTAGAATTAGCACATGCCAATTTTAACTCCCTGGGAGTTAAAACAAACCATGCCAGAATGACTCCCCCCCCCCCCCCCGACCCCCCCACACCTCCCACCCCGCCCCTGTTTTTAGATTAAACACCCACCCCAAAACATTCAGTTTTATGTGTCAAGTCATGATATGAAAAATAAACATTTAATACACACACCCTCCCTCCCTCCCCCTCTGTCTGTCTGCTGTCTGTCTCCCTCTCCCCCCCCCCCCCTCCCCCATCCCCAACTTTCTTTCAGTCTCATGCTCACTTTCTCACTTTCCTTGCTTGTCTGTCTGCCTTTTTGCTTGTCTGTCTGTTTGTCTCTCTTAATCTCTCTCCCCTCTCTTTGCTTGTCTCTCTGTCTGCCTGTCCATTTGTTTATCTATCTCAGTGTCTCTGTCTCTCGTGTCTCCACCCACTCCCCCTCTCTCTGTCTGTCTGTTTTTCTTTCTTTCCTTTACCCCCCCCCCCTTTCTCTCTCTCTCTCTCTCTCTCTCCTCTCTCTCTCTCTCTCTCTCTCCTCTCTCTCTCTCTCTCTCTCTCCCCTCTTCCCTCTCTCTCTGCATGCTTCTAGTCAGCTTTGTTTACTATTATTAGTGTTTATCAAAGACAGATTGGATTAATAGGCTTTTATGTTAGCCTAAGATCTTTATTCTAGTCAAGTAAAGTTTCAAGTGTCAAGTGTCTCTCTGCAGTGTGTGTGTGTGTGTGTGTGGGGGGGGGGGGGGGGGGGAGCGGTCCTGGCGTAAGGCCAGATGGCTCCCCTTCTACTTTTTAACTCGCCAGGAGTCATCTGGATCAACATTTCTTGATCGAAAGTAACTCCCGGGGAGTTAGTTTAGGCATGTGGATTTTAACCTACCCC
>CM031603.1:9049636-9051820 GCA_018398815.1 Conus ventricosus | reverse complement strand
GTTTTTTTTAAGGGGTTTAACGTCCATGCCAAAATCAAGGATATGCAGACGGCTGGTCCGTCACATTAGCCTGACACCTGCGGGGCCAGTGATATGGGGTGAACTATGTTATTTGAGTGAAAAAAATTCCACGTGAAAATTTCCAAGACCAAACCGGATTCGAAACCACGACCTTTGGTCATGTGTCCGCGCCTTATCCACGGGGTTTATGGCGGCCCCAACAGAGTTGTTTTTTTGGGAGCACTTCAATCAAGGAATGAGAATGCATCGGAAAGTTCACAAAGTACAGGCACCCCTCTATGGAACTGTGTATCGTATTACAAAAAAAATCGTGAGGAAAACAGATTAGAGGCAAGGAGGGGGCTCCGAAGAAATTGGGTGAAGTAGATAGGAGGGGGCTGGGCAATTGGTTCAGCATGGGAAAAACGAAACAAACCCAAGCTGAATTTTTTTGTATTGTTTTTTAAGTTGGAGAGAGGGGGGTGGCCAGAAAATTATTGTACAGAAAAACCCGAGTGAACGGGGTACACGGCTAGTAAAAATATATATATATATAATATATATATAATATATAACAAACTAATAAATTCCAAGGATAAGTACCGCACCGTTCCAGCAACTTACAGAGCAGCTTGGTGTTGCAATGACTGCAAAAAATATTAAATTATAAACAAAGCTTGCTCTTATGTCTTAGATTGAAGAAATAGGGGAGATAGCATTCATATCTGCAGTGGTAGATGATTCTGCCTAACTAACAGTATGTGCTAGAGCGGGAATGGGAAAAATAAAATAAATGCTTCTAAAAATGAGCCTTCAGCAAGCTTATATTCTCCAAGGGGGGGACATCCTCCAATAAGGAGGGAAACTCACTAACATATAACTCCTGGGCATATACCGATATTTCGAAACTTGGTGGTTTCTCCCCAGTGACCGCGGAAAGTGGTAATTTGACTCCTCTGCCTTTTCAGTTTTAAAAAAAATGCAATCCCAGAAAAGGTTGGTGTGCAATACCGTAGTATGTTTGTTGAGTTTTCAAAAAACCAACCAAAGGTGCCATCTAAGAAGCAAAAGAAAATCATAAAGAGAAAAAACAAGCTACATTTTCTTGTGAAAAGTAGAAAATATAAAAAGATATCCTCTAAAACACAAGTGCTGAGGCAAGTTCTTGGAATGAATCCGCAAGGGACTAAAATACAACAAACTAATAAATTCCAAGGATAAGTACCGCACCGTTCCAGCAACTTACAGAGCAGCTTGGTGTTGCAATGACTGCAAGAAATATTGAATTATAAACAAAGCTTGCTCTTATGTCTTAGATTGAAGAAATAGGGGGAGATAGCATTCATATCTGCAGTGGTAGATGATTCTGCCTAACTAACAGTATGTGCAGATATGAATGCTATCTCCCCCTATTTCTTCAATCTAAGACATAAGAGCAAGCTTTGTTTATAATTCAATATTTCTTGCAGTCATTGCAACACCAAGCTGCTCTGTAAGTTGCTGGAACGGTGCGGTACTTATCCTTGGAATTTATTAGTTTGTTGTATTTAGTCCCTTGCGGATTCATTCCAAGAACTTGCCCTCAGCACTTGTGTTTTAGAGGATATCTTTTTATATTTTCTACTTTTCACAAGAAAATGTAGCTTGTTTTGCTCTTTTATGATTTTCTTTTGCTTCTTAGATGGCACCTTTGGTTGGTTTTTTGAAAACTCAACAAACATACTACGGTATTGCACACCAACCTTTTCTGGATTGCATTCTTTTTAAACTGAAAAGGCAGAGGAGTCAAATTACCACTTTCCGCGGTCACTGAGGAGAAACCACCAAGTTTCGAAATATCGGTATATGACCAGGGGTTATATGTTAGTGAGTTTCCCTCCTTATTGGAGGATGTCCCCCCCCTTGGAGAATATAAGCTTGCTGAAGGCTCATTTTGAGAAGCATTTATTTTATTTTTCCCCATTCACCCGCTCTAGCACATACTGTTAGTTAGGCAGAATCATCTACCACTGCAGATATGAATGCTATCTCCCCCTATTTCTTCAATCTAAGACATAAGAGCAAGCTTTGTTTATAATTCAATATATATATATATATATATATATATATATAGATAGATAGATAGATAGATATATATAGATATATATATATATATATATATTAATATATATATTGGCAAATTCT
>CM031603.1:9037136-9039636 GCA_018398815.1 Conus ventricosus | reverse complement strand
TGGTCTGCTGGCTGATGTTGATGTTGTTAGTAGCCACCCTGAACTGCCTTTGAATGATGCTGGAAGAGGCTGTTCTTGTCTGCAGGGCTTGTCGTTCAATGAGACGATCGTCACGTGGGGTTGTCTTCTTCGGTCGACCAGATCTGCATCTTTCATGGACAATCCCAGTGGCTGTGAAGCGTTGAATCAGTCAGACAATGACCGAGATGGACACATGAAGTCACCTGGCCACTTCTCACTTGGGAACACCATCTTGGAACCATGCAACAGCTCGTCCCCTATCCAACTCGCTTAATTGTCGTCGTGGAGGCATTGTCAGATCAGGCCTACTACTGGTGGAATGTCTTCTTATAAAGCCAAGCGAGCGACAGCATCTCACACATAAACAGCAGTGCTTGCACGTGCATAATGGTTTTTCCATCTGGCAAGTGCAATGTGTTCAGGCAGAACGGTCCAAAACAAGGTTATTTTTCGCAAGTTTCCGCTTTTCCGTTTGCGGCCCAGCTCAGTAGTAGAGAATCCCGTGCAATTTTCGCACTAACACAACATCGCCCACTTACAGCTGAACAAGAATTCATGACAATTTGGCTGGACTAAGAAATAAATAACAGTAGCGAACTGAGTTTATTACGCACCTGTTTTCACATACCGATCCTTAACTTTTTGTGCGTAGTATATATAAAACAGTCCAGTCTCACAATTGTAAATAACATGGGAAAAGGTAAGTTATACACTTCCATACATGTAGGTGCACACATCACACAGGAAGCTAAGGTACAATAGGGTAATAGGGCAATCAATTTTCCTCAAATTGTCCTATACTATGATTAAGAAAAGCCAAATATTTCTCATGTTTGAATCTGTGTCCTAATACTGTGAGAAAGACATGTAGGTCAGGATGAGAATTTTGTAATTTGCATTTGTAAATGTAAAACTTGGCAAAGAGCAGAACAAATCAATGGCTTTATCCGTTTTCACATGCTGTTTGGTACCAAATAAAACCAACTCTTGTCAATAATGAAGTTGTCAGAGTGCTGACATTTATTTTCAATAGACTTTGCAGATTTCTCCATAACCTCTGTACAATAATGCAGTCAAAAAGCATATGATCAATGGTCTGCTCATCATCTTCACGAAGGTACAGATAGGGGATTCAATAATTTTACACAGAAATACCTCTGTGTTGGGACAATCTATGCAAAAGTCTGCATTGAAACCACCAAAGCTGCACATCTGTAGAAGCCTTATAGCAATGAGAGAGAAGATGGTTTTCCAATTTAGGTTTTCAAAAAGATTATTCCATTTATGGATAGCTGTTGGGGGGGGGGGGGGGGGGGGGGGGGCATGGTTTATTTCCATTTAGAATGTTTTGAACAAATTTGTTACCTCTTTTGATATAACACCAGGCTTTTGGGTCTCGGGGCTTTGTATCTGGAAGTTAAAGATATCTGGAGTTTTTGAAAATAGGTACGAATTGCATTTAAAGTGCTTCATATAAGAGAAATTTGGTATTAATACCTTCATATTTTTGCTAGAATTCTTGGTATGTCATCCAATTGCCATTTTCATTCATAGTTGTTTCACAAAGAAATACCATAATCACTCCATTCTTGTACAAATACCACCTTTCTGTCCCTCAAAATATTGATATTGTAATGAATACATTCAACCATAAAATCAAGCACAGAGATGGGACAGCATCTGGAACGTAATTTCTTACAGTGCTTCATAACATCTTTCCAGAGTGGGTTATTAATGACATTCATAACAAAAATTTGAAAATTCTGCTCCAAGATTATCTATAATGCCCAGGTTAGGGTACATATTAATAGTAAACTCCCTCCAATCAGACTCACACATTAATCTCCTCAACCAACTTATTTTCATAGCAGAGACAGAATTTCTAACATTCAACATTCTGAGTCCCCCCTCGCAGTACTGTTTTTTGAACAACAGATTTTTTTTTTAATTTACTTCTCTTACCATTCCATAAAAATGTGTACAATTCTTCTTCTAATGCATCAATGAAATCCTCTGGAGGGTCTGGTAAATAATTAACAGATGGACAATTTTACTAAACGCCAAGGTTTTAATTAGTATAATTTTACCAAAAGGGGTGAAAATTCTTTTTTTAAGAGCGAGAACCCTTCTTATTTTCAAAAGGTTTTTCTTCATGATTGGTTCGTACAATGGCATCAATGTTAGTGGAAAATTTAATGCCAAGAATTTTGAAAGTGCGAGGGTCCCAGACAAATTTTTTATCTCTCATGTATCTGATTGAAGAGTTTTTTTCTACTCCCCAACCCACAAACTTGGGATTTGCCAAAATTGATTTTCAAACCAGAAATTCGTGCAAATTTAATGAGGACAGATACTGCCTCATTAAATGATCTTTCTGAACCGTCCAAACACAAGCTAGTGTCGTCGGCAAATTGCGATAAGAGAACATCTTTGTTATTAATTTTAATTCCTTTAATGTTCATTGAAGAGGACCTGACGC
>CM031603.1:9029482-9037036 GCA_018398815.1 Conus ventricosus | reverse complement strand
TGGACGGAGTGGGGTGATGTTTTTTTATGGACGGAGTGGGGTGATGTTTTCTGATGGACGGAGTGGGGTGATGTTTTCTGATGGACGGAGTGGGGTGATGTTTTCTGATGGACGGAGTCGGGTGATGTTTTCTGATGGACGGAGTGGGGTGATGTTTTCTGATGGACGGTGTGGGGTGGTGTTTTCTGATGGACGGAGTCGGGTGATGTTTTCCAACGGGCTGAGAGAAGTGGTAATACTTTCTGATGTGGGTGGTGTTTTCTGGTGGTCTAAGTGGTGGGTTATGTTTTATGATGGACAGAAAGGGTGGTGTCTCCTGATGAACCGAGTAGAGTGGTGTATTTTGACAGACTGGTGCGTTGGTGATGTTTTCTGATGGACTGAGTAGTAGTGTGATGGTTTCTGATGGAATAGGGGTAGTGTGATTTTTCTGAATAGACTGACTGACATGGGTCTGTGTTCCCTGGCCGTACTTGGCGGTGGATTTAAACACTCTGAACACACTGAGAAGTGAGGTGCTGTGTTCGTAACACACTGTATAATGAGGGGTATTTTCTACATGCCCAGGGTGGTGGGGTGATGGTTTCTGCACAACTGGGTTGGGTAATGGTATGTTTGATGATGTGAACCCTTTTCCTCTCTCTGGTACGGCCGAGAGCGGTCGGCTGGGCGAAGAATGACAATGAAGTGCAGTCCGGATGTGAAATGCAGTGGCACACTTACCATGCAGGACGGTGTCAGGATCCTTACGCCAAAGCTTCTTGGTCTACGACTGTCTGCCGCCGTCAGAGGCATCTGGAACAAAGAGCATGCAGCATGCACGCTCTGGGAGCGTTGTCTTCGCTGTGGGGTCCGCGCAGTGTGGACTCCTCCTGTTGTCCGTGGCTCTTGTGGTGAGTGGTCCTCGCCCCAGCGGACTGTTACTGTTGTACTGTGTATGTGCTTGTATGAAGGTGTGTGTGTGTGTGTGTGTGCGTGCGTGCGTGCGTGCGTGCGTGCGTGCGTGCGTGCGCGTGTGTGTGTGTGTGTGTGTGTGTGTGTGCATGTTCGTGCGTGCGTGCGCGCGCGCGCGCGTGTGCGTGTGTGTGTGCATGTGTGCGTGTGTGTGCGTGTGTATATGTGTGCGCGCGCGTGCGTTTGTGTGCGCGTGCGTGCGTTCGTGGATGAGCGTATGCGTGCGTGCTTGTGTGCTCTCGCGTGTGTGTGTGCGTGCGTATGTGTATGTGTGTGTGTGTGGGGGGGGGGGGGGGGGGGGGGAGATGCGCACTCGCGCGTATGCGCACATCGGTGCCAGCATACGTGCATGTTTATTTGTGCGAGTATGTGCGTGTGTGCGTATGTATGTTTCTGTGCATGCAAGTATGTCTGTCTGTTTGTGTATGTGTGTGTGTGTGTGCGTGTGTGTGTGTGTGTGTGTGTGTGTGTGTGTGTGTGTGTGTGTGTGTGTGTGTGTGTGTGTGTGTGTGTGTGTTGTGTGTGTGTTGTGTGTGTGTGTGTGGTGGCAACTGCGTGTACTGCTTCGCGACGTTGTGTGTTGGCGTGCGTGTGGTGCGTGATGGGGTGTGTGCGTGTGTGTGGTGAGTGGTGTGTGTGTGTGTGTGTGCTGTGTGTGTGTGTGGTGTGTGTGTGTGTGTGTGTGTGTGTGTGTGTGTGTGTGTGTGTGTGTGTGTGTGTGTGTGTGTGTGTGTGTGGTGTGGTGTGTGTGTGTTGTGTGCGTGCGTATGTATGCGTGCATGTGTGTACCTGGACATGCGAACGTGTGTGTGTGTGTGTGTGTGTGTGTGTGTGTGTGTGTGTGTGTGTGTGTGTGTGTGTGTGTGTGTGTGTGTGTGCGTGCGTGTGGTGTGTGTGTGTGTGTGTGTGTGTGTGTGTGTGTGTGTGTGGTGTGTGTGTGTGTGTGTGTGTGTGTGTGTGTGTGTGTGTGTGTGTGTGTGTGAACCTTATTATGTCCATAAACACGAACCATAAATACCCAACAGCTACTACCACCACCACCACTCGTAGCGCTACCACTACTACTACTGAAACGCATAGTAACTAACATCAACAGTGATGGCAATGATTATATACATCATGTCTCATTTTGTCACGAAGATTATTGTTCGTTTACTCGGCTCTATCTTCCTGATCGTTGATGCGTCAAAGCATTGTAGCCCGGTCTTTCTGACATCAGCTGAAGGTTAAGAGCTAAAGTTCCACAGCCTGACAGCCGTTAAGACAGTAGACGGTCAGAGGTTCAAAATATCTGGGGCATAACATGATGTAAAGTGGTATTCATCCCTCTGTGTCCACTGCCTTTAATCATCCCTGAAATGAGAAAGTCACCCCTTTATTGCTGGGTGGACGGAGGGGAAGGGTGTCCACTGCCTTTAATCATCCCTGAAATGAGAAAGTCACCCCTTTATTGCTGGGTGGACGGAGGGGGAAGGGTGTCACTGCCTTTAATCATCCCTGAAATTAGAAAGTCACCCCTTTATTGCTGGGTGGACGGAAGGGGAAGGGTGTCCACTGCCTTTAATCATCCCTGAAATTAGAAGGTCACCCTTTATTGCTGGGTGGACGGAGGGAACGTCACCCCTTTATTGCTGGGTGGCGGAGGGGGAAGGGTGTCCACTGCCTTTAATCATCCCTGAAATTAGAAAGTCACCCCTTTATTGCTGGTGGACGGAGGGGGAAGGGGTCCACTGCCTTTAATCATCCCTGAAATGAGAAAGTCACCCCTTTATTGCTGGGTGGACGGAGGGGGAAGGGTGTCCACTGCCTTTAATCATCCCTGAAATGAGAAAGTCACCCCTTTATTACTGGGTGGACGGAGGGGAAGGGTGTCCACTGCCTTTAATCATCCTGAAATGAGAAAGTCACCCTTTATTACTGGGTGGACGGAAGGGGAAGGGTGTCCACTGCCTTTAATCATCCCTGAAATGGAAAAGTCACCCTTTATTACTGGTGGACGGGGGGGGGAAGGGTGTCCACTGCCTTTATTCATCCCTGAAATGAAAAAGTCACCCTTTATTACTGGGTGAGGGAGGGGGAGGGTGTCCACGCCTTTAATCATCCTGAAATGAAAAGGTCCACCCTTTATTGCGGGGTGGACGGAGGGGAAGGGTGTCCACTGCCTTTAATCATCCTGAAATGAGAAATTTCACCCCTTTATTGCTGGGGGGAAACGGAGGGGATGGGTGTCCACTCCCTTTTAAAACATCCTAAATGAAAAAGTCACCCTTATTGCTGGGGGGGACGGAGGGGGTGTCCACTCCTTTTAATCACACCTGAAATGAGAAATTTCACCCCTTTATTGCTGGGTGGGACGGAGGGGGAAGGGGGAGTTCAAACAGAACAAAATCGACCCATGAGAGGTTCGAACTCACGACTGTCAGCTATTCACCATTAACTGACGTAGCACACTGACACCGATGTCTACCATGATAACTACTCCCATTGGAATTTACATATAACCTGACTGACCTGTTTGACCTTTTACAGATCGGTCTTGGGGGTGGTCCAATCAGCTGATTGGATTCCTATGGGTAAGACTTTGTGTGTGTGTGTTGTGTGTGTGTGTATGGTGTGTGTGTGTGTGTGTGTGTGCGTGTGTGCGTGTGCATACGTGCGTGTTTATTTGTGAATGCACCTTCCGTGTTGTCGTTTTTCCTAAATAAACTGATTTTGTTCCTAAATTTTCTGTTTCACAACGTCAGATTTAGTTTTTTTCCGTTCCTTTGCCGTTGTATGTTTTTGGTTTTCTCTTGTATAGGATTAAAGGATTGATATTATCGTTGTAAGTATAGGATTAAAGGATTATATTCATCGTTGTAAGTATAGGATTAAAGGATTGATATTTCATCGTTGTAAGTATAGATTAAAGGATTTATATTCATCGTTGTAAGTATAGATTTAAAGGGTTGATATTCATCGTTTTTAAGTATAGGATTAAAGGATTGATATTCATCGTTGTAAGTATAGATTAACGGATTGATATTCATCGTTGTAAGTATAGGATTAAAGGATTGATATTCATCGTTGTAAGTAAATGACAAACAGGCATGGGAACTCTTACTCCATTGATGGTATAAACACACGCCCATAACTCCAAGCAAATGCTGCCTTCGACACCGAAAAGGACGAGCAGATAGGACAGCATGGAACACACAGAACAATAAAGGAAACATCCCGATAGGACAGCATGGGAACACACAGAACAAAAAGGGGAAACACCCGATAGGACAGCATGAAAACACAGAACAATAAAGGAAACATCCAGATAGGACAGCATGGAACACACAGAACAAAAAAGGAAACATCCCAGATAGGACGCATGGAACACACAAACAATAAAGGGAAAAATCCCCCGAAAGAATGTTCCAAGCTTGTCTATATACCCCTACTGGACACTTCTACTCAGCAACACAACTGGAAAATGAACAAATACAAATTATTTTTTTTTTCAAGACTGGCACAGCCTTGTTGATCATAGATATAGTCAGACAAGTACATGGACGAAATGTAACAAGTACAGGTTACCTTGATTTGATTTAAAAGAAAATAAATATAAAATGAGCCAGGGAACAGTAAGCTGTAAAAAGGAACAAGTACGGTAACTCTTGCTCCCGTGATGAAATAAATACATGCCCATAACTCCAAACTTAGTTTATTCCGTGGCTGGAGCAGGATTACCTTACTTGCTTGTTATTTACTTTTTACTGTTTCCCGCCTCTCTTAATATCACCCGTCGTTTCAAGGTTTAAAGAATGATCTACACAGCGCTTTTCACTCTTCCCTTACAAAAGAGAAGAGGAAGAAAAATAAAATAAAATGTGGGCGGAAAAAGAAGAGGCAGATGTAAAACGCTGCAAAAATAACTTTAAGAAGCATGGAATATTAGAATATTGAAATAATCCAAATTCCATTTCTTTCAAAAGTCTGTAACTGAATTTTCGCTTTGATTTAAAAACATTACTTATGCATTTCTCTTGTATTTCTTTCTGTCTGATATTGATTGATTGATTGATTGATTGATTGATTGATTGATTGATTGATTGATTGATTGATTGATTGATTGATTTATTGATTGATGGATGGATCGAACGATTGACTGATTGATTGGTTAATTGATTGATTGATTATCATCTATTTATTTATTTATTTATCTTTTTTTTATTTTTTTATTTATTTTTTGTTTTTGTTTAATTTTTTGTTTCTTCGCTTATTTAAGGATTAATTCATTTTGTCTTATTTCTGGAGGGCCACAGAGGGTAGGACGTCTATTACAGCTGACCACTAAGGATGACTATGACGAAGATTATGCCATGGAATTCCATTCTGGTCAACAACGTTTGAGTTGATTACTCTACAACACCTTTCACACCATTCCATTCTGGTCAACAACGTTTGAGTTGATTACTCCACAACTCCTTTCACACCATTCCATTCTGGTCAACAACGTTTGAGTTGATTACTCCACAACTCCTTTCACACCATTCCATTCTGGTCAACAACGTTTGAGTTGATTACTCCACAACTCCTTTCACACCATTCCATTCTGGTCAACAACGTTTGAGTTAATTACTCTACAACTTCTTTCGCACCAGATCCAGGCGTCAGTCAGGCTCAAAAGCAGCGTAATTGTCTGTTCTGTACTGACGTCAGCAGATCTTCTTAAGGTTCAACGTGCAGCCAGCTGTTTTGACCATTGGTTGACTGGTCACACATAGTGTGTCTGATGTGCTGTATGTTGCTTTGTTGACTGGTCACACATAGTGTGTCTGATGTGCTGTATGTTGCTTTGTTGACTGGTCACACATAGTGTGTCTGATGTGCTGTATGTTGCTTTGTTGACTGGTCACACATAGTGTGTCTGATGTGCTGTGTGTTGCTTTGACTGGTCACACATAGTGTGTCTGATGTGCTGTGTGTTGCTTTGTTGACTGGCCATACATAGTGTGTCTGATGTGCTGTGTGTTGCTTTGACTGGTCACACATAGTGTGTCTGATGTGCTGTATGTTGCTTTGACTGGTCACACATAGTGTGTCTGATGTGCTGTGTGTTGCCTTGTTGACTGGTCACACATACTGTATCTGATGTGTTGTATGTTGCCTTTTTGACTGGTCACACATAGTGTGTCTGATGTGCTGTATGTTGCTTTGTTGACTGGTCACACATAGTGTGTCTGATGTGCTGTGTGTTGCATTGTTGACTGGTCACACATAGTGTGTCTGATGTGCTGCGTGTTGCTTTGTTGACTGGTCACACAGTGTGTCTGATGTGCTGTGTGTTGCTTTGTTGACTGGTCACACATAGTGTGTCTGATGTGCTGTATGTTGCTTTGTTGACTGGTCACACATAGTGTGTCTGATGTGCTGTGTGTTGCTTTGACTGGTCACACATAGTGTGTCTGATGTGCTGTGTGTTGCTTTGTTGACTGGCCATACATAGTGTGTCTGATGTGCTGTATGTTGCTTTGACTGGTCACACATAGTGTGTCTGATGTGATGTGTGTTGCCTTGTTGACTGGTCACACATAGTGTATCCTATGTGTTGTATGTTGCTTGTTGACTAGTCACACATAGTGTGTCTGATGTGCTGTATGTTGCTTTGTTGACTGGTCAACATAGTGTGTGTGATGTGCTCTGTGTTGCTTTGTTGACTGGTCACACATAGTGTGTCTGATGTGCTGTGTGTTGCTTTGTTGACTGGTCACACATAGTGTGTCTGATGTGCTGTGTGTTGCTTTGTTGACTGGTCACACATAGTGTCTCTGATGTGCTGTATGTTGATTTGTTGACTGGCCATACATAGTTTGTCTGATGTGCTGTGTGTTGTTTGTTGACTGGCCATACATAGTGTATCCTATGTGCTGTGTGTTGCTTTTACTGGTCATACATAGTGTATCTGATGTGCTGTATGTTGCCTTGTTGACTGGCCATACATAGTGTATCCTATGTGCTGTATGTTGCTTTGTTGACTGGTCAAACATAGTGTGTCTGATGAGCTGTGTGTTGCTTTGTTGACTGGTCACACATAGTGTGTCTGATGTGCTGTGTGTTGCTTTGTTGACTGGTCACACATAGTGTGTCTGATGTGCTGTGTGTTGCTTTGTTGACTGGTCACACATAGTGTGTCTGATGTGCTGTATGTTGCTTTGTTGACTGGTCACACATAGTGTGTCTGATGTGCTGTGTGTTGCTTTGTTGACTGGCCATACATAATGTGTCTGATGTGCTGTGCGTTGCTTTGTTGACTGGCCATACATAGTGTATCCTATGTGCTGTGTGTTGCTTTTACTGGTCATACATAGTGTATCTGATGTGCTGTATGTTGCCTTGTTGACTGGCCATACATAGTGTATCCTATGTGCTGTAGGTTGCTTTGTTGACTGGTCACACATAGTGTGTCTGATGTGCTGTGTGTTGCTTTGTTGACTGGTCACACATAGTGTGTCTGATGTGCTGTGTGTTGCTTTGTTGACTGGTCACACATAGTGTGTCTGATGTGCTGTGTGTTGCTTTGTTGACTGGTCACACATAGTGTGTCTGATGTGCTGTATGTTGCTTTGT
>CM031603.1:8986982-9024482 GCA_018398815.1 Conus ventricosus | reverse complement strand
AATTCTCCCCGGGGGAGCAAACCCCCAAAGGGGGGGAAATCCAAAATAACTCCGGCATATACCATTTTTCGAAACTTGGGGGTTTTTTCCCCAGGACCGGAAAAGTGGAATTTGACTCCTCTGCCTTTTTCAGTTTTAAAAAAAAATGAAAAAACCCAAAAAGGTTGGGGTGCAATACCGTAGTATGTTTGTTGGTTTTTCAAAAAAACCAACCAAAAAGGGCCATCTAAAAAGCAAAAGAAAAAAAAAAGACAAAACGCTAATTTTCTTTTGAAAAGTAGAAAATAAAAAAGATATCCTCTAAGACACAATGCTGAGGGCCAGTTCTTGGATGAATCCACAAGGGGCTAAAATACAACAAACTAAAATTCCAAGGATAAGACCGCACCATTCCCGCAACTTACAGAGCGCTTGGTGTTGCGTGACGGGGAAAAAATTTGAATTTTAAACAAAACTTCTCTTAGTCTTAGATTGAAGAAATAGGGGGAAATAGCATTTATATCTGCAGTGGGTAATTTTTTGCCCAACAACAGTATGTGCTTGAGTGGGTAAAGGGGAAAAAAAAATAAATGCTTCTCAAAATGACCTTTAGCAAGCTTAAAAAATTTTTATTTGGGGAAAAGGGTCATTTGAGAAACATTATTTTTTGTGGATTCATTTTCCAAAAACTGGCCCCAGCACTTGTGTCTTAAGGATATCTTTTTTTTATTTTTACTTTTCACAAAAAAATGTAGCTTGTTTTTTCTCTTTTATGATTTTCTTTTCTTCTTTTATGGCACCTTTGGTTGGTTTTTTGAAAAAATCAACAAACTACTACGGTATTTACACCAAACCCTTTTTTGGGTTGATTCTTTTAAAAAAGAAAAAGGCAGGGATCAAATTTCCCTTTCCCGGTCATGAGGAGAAACCACCCAATTTCAAATACGGTATATGACCAGGAGGTTTTAAATTTTTGATTTCCCCCCATTTGGGGGATGCTCCCCCCTTTGGGGAAAAATAAGCTTTCTGAAGGCTCATTTTGAGAAAAATTAATTTATTTTTCCCCCTTCACCCACCAAGCACATACTGTTATTAGGGGAGATCACTACCACTGCAGATATGATGGTATTTCCCCCATATATAATATATATAAATTTTATAATATATATAATAATATATAAAATATTATATTATAGAAGAAAAAGAAACACCCGGAGGGTTTTGGGGGGACCAAGAAGCACTGTCTTCATCCGCCTTGGGGGCCTCCCCCACACCTTTTGGGTGTTTCTTTTTCTTATAAAAAATATATAATATATATTAAATATATAAATATAATATATTATTTTATATAAATAAAATTTTATATATATATAATAATATTATATATATATATAATTACCTCCATAGATGAGGAACTGCTCACCAAACTCTGAAATTTGCTAGTAAACCATACAGACATAAAGGGTCAGAATGGAAATCATATTCCACACCCAAGAAAACGCTATGTCAGCAAAATGAAACCTGGATCAAGAAAACGAACGAAACTCAACTTTTTACGTAACCATGGATATAGCGGTGCAGAAACATGCGAACTGGCGGGTATTTTTTTCTATCAAAAATCAAAAAACAACTCGGAAAAATGCGGTTATAAGTGACACGCCTGTGCACTAACCAAAACCCAAAAAACCATTGAAATAAGAAAAAAAGATTTTTAAAATCTTCCAAACCACAATTTTAAAAATACCTTTAAGCAAAAAAAAAGGGTGTAAACATTTAGACATAACGCTGATCTCACAACACATAAAAAACCATACAAGAACCCAAAAGACATAATAAAGGTAGTCCTTGGATCCGAAGAGACTTTACGTTTCTGAGCCATCGATTACGGAGGGGCTCTGCAGCCCCAATCGGGGGCCAGAGTCTGGAACAGTGGGGCACGGGGAATCCGTTGTGGGATCACTGCTCTGCTGCTTTTGGGCGTTGCCCTGCGGCAGTCTTTTTTTTGGGCGCGATATTCGAATTGGTAGGGGCTTTGGAAGGGCCCCCGCCACAGGGGTGGGTCACGGGCCACTCCTCAAGTTCTTTTGGTTTGAGTTCGCACCACTGGATTTGATTTGACCGACCCTTTGACCGTTTCTTTGGGCCCCTTTGGGTTTCTCTTCCCGTCAAAAGCCTCCAAAAGCAGTCGCCTTGCATAGGGTGCTTTTCCATAGGGGATAAACATCCCCACCCATCGAGCGGCCTTAGACAGGACTCGATACTTTAGTGGACACGGCCGGGACCTCGAGGGGGAAACACGGCCCGCCAATGGATTCCGGTAGGAGCGAAGACCGCTTTGGAAGTTCTCCCCACTTCTTGACGTGTTGCGGTACAGTGCCAATTTTTCGTACCCATAGGGGAGAGAGGGCAAGACCACGCGTTGTAAATCTCATTTTGTATCAGCCGAATGTTGTGTTGACAAAGCACTCTGTTGCGGAGTCTTTCCCAGCGCCTGGCTTTTTTTCGTTCGGCATCAACTTCACTGTCCAGGAGCCACACGGGAAGGGTACTTCCTAATACTAAATGTTCAACTCCGCAAGCTGGGAGTCGTCAATACGGGGGGGCCGGGGGTTGGGTTTGGTGCAGGTTGGTGAAGCACCTCACCCTTGCCGAGGCTGATTTCACCGAAGAGTTTTGAAGCATGGGAGAAGGCAAGCACGTTTGCAGATGGGTTTCGCTGGCCCCTGCGCATTCATGGGCAAAGAGGACTTTTTGAAGGAACTTTGATCTCTTTGTTTTGGCATGGGGCACAAGGCAAAGAGGGCCGTCCAGACATAGGAATAACTCCCTTCTCCGGGTCGGACAGCGGGGAAGCATCGGGTGAAAAAAATGAAGGGGACCGAGCTAAGGCACAGCCCTGTTTCACGCCATTCTGATCTCAAGGGCTTCCGTCACGTTCCCGGGAAGGGGGACCGGGCCCGGTCATCCCATCATGGAAGAGCTTGACTTTTTCACAAACTTTGGGGGGCATCCAAGCCTCGGGGACGTCCAAAAGTTTCCCTGTTGACCGTGAAAAAGGGCCTTGGCGGTCAATGAAACAGAGTATAGGGCTTTTTTGTTCATACACTTCTCCTGAGCTTCGACAGCAAAAATCATGTCGACAGGGTTTCTCCCGGGGTCGAAGCCGCACGGCCTCGGGGGTCTGCTGGGAAAACCATATGGGTCTTTTTGAGGAGGCTCTGGCAAAGTCTTTCCAGAATGGAGAGTAGCGAGACCCTCTGTTTTTCCCACATCGTTTTGCTTCCCTTTCTGAAGGGGGAACAACAGGGCGTCAGGGAAGTCACGGGCTCTTCTCCTCCTCCCAGATACCCGCAGGACATGGGAAAGGTTTTTTGGGGCTTTGGGGGCCTGCCCCTTGGGAATTCACATTTCCGTCCTTTCCAGCCTACCGAGCTCGCTGGGGATTGCTTTCTGGACCCCTTGCAAAGGGGGGGGGACTGAAGTGGTCGTTATGGGCTCGAGGATCTTTTTAAAGCTCCGATCGACTGACAGGGCCGTTGCGGGGTTTCTGAGTTTCTTCCACGTTTGCTTATCCTTTTTGGGCCCCTTGATGGGGTTGCCCGGGGAGGACAGTACGGGGCGCCGATGCTGGGGGTCCAAAGACTGCTTAACGACCAAAAAATTTCTTGGCGTTTGAGAGTGGGCGTACCTTGGACTTCATCGTTTGCCCGCCCCCACGCCCCCCGCATCAACTGGGGTCGACTTTGGCCTGGAGACCCTTGAATCTCCGCGTTTGAAACATGGTCATTCTCCACTCGGAAAGACGTTTTTTTGCATGGGGCCCTTCTTTATCCTCATCGTTCTCTCAAACCACCCTTCGGGGCTCGGGTTTTTGCTCCGGGCCCCTTTTTTGCAGTCTCACACCATTCCCAAAAAGGACCATTTTTTCTGTTCATCTTCGGGGGTCAACCGCTTAGCTTTTTTTCAATATTTTTTTTTTAACGGGGAGAGCGGGTCGGGGCTTTCAGCGCGACATTGTAGAGCCCTGCCTCTTTGTCGTTTCTGTGTGGCGGGGGTATTCAGGCCCATTACACCCTACCTCCTTGGGGTCAGCCCATTCCACCTCCAAAAAGGGGGTCCCCCGGGATCCTGATTTCTTGGCGTACATGATGAAATCAATCTGTGCCAGGTTTCGACCTGGGGTGCATCCAGGTGGTCTTAAACTTGTCCGCCAACCTGAACAAGTGTTGGTGATGCAGAGGCGTGTTCCCACCCCTTTGGGGGAGACGGGCCTTTCGGGACCTGCCTACCCGTTGCCAAACCCTTCCCCGCGGGTGTCTCTCCTACTCTGGCGTTAAAGCCCCCAAAGGATACGATTTGTCTTTTTGAGGATTGACCTGATGCCTGGTCAATTTTTTCGTAGAACAGCTCTTTGGTGTCGTCTGGGTCGTGAGCGGGGGGTGCATACACACTGATATTGTGAGTGCTTGACTTGCTGGGGGGGATACGCAATTTATGAGGCTTCATTGATGCCAACCGGAGCACGGGTATGCTTTTGAGCAGGGCTGCCGAGGGAAACCCAACCCCGGTCCTTCTTCGCTTGGGTTTTCCCCTTTCCAAAAGAAAGGTATCCCCCTCCCTCTTCTCGGGGACCTTCTCAGCAATGGGGTTTCCTGATGCACAATGTCTACGTATCCTGGATTCTTTTCGCGACAAGCGCTGTTCTTCCCCCCGGCTCGACTACTGGCTTTTCCCATTAATTTCGAAGTTCCGGGCTCCAAAAAGGGGTTTTTTTTGTTTTTTTTTTGCATTTTTTCGCCGAAAAAAGGGAGGGTCTGTCAACCGGGTAACTGACCAACGTAAACAAGCATTTGTTGGGGCCCCTTTTCTACCCCCTCCCCCATGCGGGGGGGGCATGCTGTCCAAAAAGGGGCTCCCCCATCCCCACGGTGCTGGGGCCCCTTTTGCCCTCGATTGGGGAAAAAGAAAAACCACCTCCCAGGACCGCCTACGTGCGGATTGTGCACAACCCCAGGGGAAACTCCACCTTTGTTTCGCCAGGGCCCATCCCCGCAACTTGAGGTTGCGTTAAAATCGGTTGATTTTTCAAAAACGGACCTGTCTTTAAGGGTTTATAGGGAAAAAATCTTGCAGGGGGTAATCCCACTCTCCGCCTGGGGAGCCTTGACCGGGCACGGAACCGTTACGACGGAGACTGCCGGGCTGCAGGGGAAGACCAGTTTCTCAGGTGCCCCACCCGTACGCTCCACAACCTTCGCCACCGCCTTCACAACCTTTGGATCACCGATGACTCTTTCGCTCTTTCCGCCGGATCAGTCTTCACATCATAGGGCTGCACACCCGAGCCCCTCACCAGGGTTTCAACCCACGGCTACCCAAAACCTTTTTTAGCCGGCCCCCCCAAAAAACGTTCCCGGGGAGTCCGCTTTTGCATGCACAGCTTCTAGGAGCCACAGTGTGACTGGTGACAGGTGAGGCCCATGGCAGACGAGCTCCCCCAAAAAGGACAGGGCAAGCCCCCGCAAAAGGTACTACCTCTCCCTACACCCCTACCCCCCCCCCCCCCCCCCAATGACTACCTATCTATGTAAACATCAAAACAACCACCCACCATCGAATTAAACCTTTCCCCAAAAGGAAAAAATCAAACATCAAACCTGTCAGAAATGAAAGAGTATTAAACAATGCACAGTAAAATCAAACACGCAAAAAAGGGGGTACAACTACAAACTAAATACAATCCAACAAAAACAAAAAATAGAAATAAAAAAAGGGGAAAAAAAAACACAGTACAACCCACCAACGACGGAAAACTCAAAACAAACATAGAAAGAATTCAAAAATTTTAACACCCGTTCCCAAAAAAACACAAATATATAAAATATTCAACAAAAACACCGCAAACTATCGTATTCACATCCCAACCTCAAAAATTAATTGACGCTCAATAAAAGAAAACCAACACGAAAAGAAGGGTAAGACGGGAAATTTTGCAATTGCATAAAAAATGACATCCCCCCCTGAAAATAAATGCCTTCGCAACAACATTGTATCCCAAAACCCTTACAAAAGAAAATGAAAAAAAAACATAATGGGACACTAAAAACCACTTCAAAACCAGATATCAAACCACAAACATCTTTTAAATAAAGAAAAATATAAAAACCAAACAAAACGACAAAAAAACTGAAACCCAAAAGACGCAAAAAAACAAAATATATCCTGAAAAACAAAAAAAATCACCAACACAATGTTTCAAAAAGGTGCAACCATTTTTAACGAAAAATGTTAAACTAGCAAACCACAATTTCAATTTTAAAAACCAAAACAGAAAAAAGTAAACAACCCAGGCTAAATGAAATCGTTTTAGGAAAACAAACCCCAAAAAAAAAACCTAAAAACCCCCCCCCCCCCCCCCCCCAAAAAAAAAAAAAAAAAAAAACCCCTTTCAGCCAAACCCCACGCAAAAAAACCGCAAACGGGAGCCCCCCTATATAACAACGGCGGTGGGCAAACCAAAACCCTCCTGATACAGCGCAACGCCTCAAACAAATTTGTAATTCGTTTTTTAAAAAACCCATTTTAAAAAAGACACAACACCACACCCCACACAACACACACACACACACAAACACACTATTTTAAATATATATTAAAAATATATATATATAATATATATATAATATATAAATATATATAAAAATATATTTGGGTGGTGGTTTTTGTGGGGGGTGTGTGGTGTGTGGTGTGTGTGTGTTTGCAATGTCCTAAAGTGGGGTAAGCATAATAGTACTTGTTATGTATCAACATACATATAACAAAAAAGACGATTTGATAGTATCGATTAAGCCTCCTTTCTGGCTTAATCCACCGATCGATCGATCACTAAAAATCAAAATGAGGGGAACAATGCATGCCCATAACCCAAACGAATAGTGCTTACGACCGGAATTCGCCCATACATTTCTTACTATCATGCCAGATAGAGAGCAGACAGAAGAGAATGGGCAGACGGGCGGGGCGGATGGGTCAACCTCAATCATTTATTTTCTTCTTTCTAGGTGTTCCAAGGCAGTCCCCCATGAAGTCAATAAGACAAAAAATTTGGGAGGAACGTTTTGATTGTTTGGTTGTTTATCAAGTGAAACAATTTTTTTCTTTTACAGTTCAAGACAATTAATGCGCCCCTTGTTTTTTTTGTGTACCTGTGCTCTAATATCACTGGGCGATTTGGTGTTCGTAAGCACATTCCATTCATTTAAAAGCGTGTATTTTTTTTCAACATGAAGCAAGTTTAAACCCGTTTGCTTTTTGTTTTATATTAACTCCTTCCTGCCCACTTGATTTTACTTTCAAAAACGGTAACGGGCGCAGTGACTAAACTCTCTGCGCAAATCCTCTTAAAATCTTTGGGGTAGATGATTTTTCCCTACCTCGAAAATGGCCACTCCTCCGCATTGGGAAATTTTTTTTGAAGCGCTATCTTTCAATCTCTGATTTCGGTTTCCCCAAATTTTTGTAAACAGTTTCTATTTTTTCTGTGCGGTGAATCAGGGAAAAAGAACCAATGGCTCTTTTATTTCGGTGCAGTGGCGTGCTCTAAACACGGATTCACGGCTTTTGCTAGTTCTGTGTTGGTGAATGACACAACAAAACCCAGATAGCAATGTTCTTTTCTCTTTCATTATGAACAAATCCCCAGGGAAAGCGATAGTATTTTTAAAGAAAAGGCTTTTCTTAAGAAAGTTTTTGGTCCTAAACCCTTACCCTGGGGGGAAGAAAGTGGGCGGTTCCATCAATCATTACCCTGTTGGGCCCTTTTGCTTCAAATTTTTTTTTTTATTTTACTTGTCCACTTTTACCTCACTTCCGAAAGGTTTGGGGGCTCAACCCAATTCGCATTTTACAGAACTTTATGGACATCTGTTTTAATTGAAAAGAAAATTTTAAAAAACCCTATTATTTTCTTTTGTTCCCCTTATATATTTGTGAAAAAAGGGTTTCCTCCATACATTTCCACTTTACATGCAGCTTGATTCTTCTTTTAGGGGACGGGGAGTGTAAAAACAAACCCAAAAAGTTTTCCTAAATCAGAGTCTCATGCGACACTGCTCATGGGCTCTTTAGGTTTTTTTCCCTTTTAGGAATGTAAAAGCAAAGGGGGAAAAAAAATTATTGACTGCCAACATTTCTTGTCCCCCCTGGGAAAACCGTAGGGGAATGATGTTTCGCTTTTCATTTTAATTTTTTTTCATTCTTTGCCGTTCAATCATTTAATTTTGGTTTTTTTTCTTCAATTTCCGCCTGCGTACCCACCAAAAATCGCTCTGCACTTCCCCTCAGCACCCTGTCCATAAAACCCCCTTCCATGTTAATATTCACAGCTGTTGCCACAGCGTCCGAAAAGTCTAGTCAGTGAAAAGACGTAGTATATGGGGGTCAAAGTGCGGCTTCGCAAGCGTGTTGTTCGCCCCGGGGCGCCTCACTGTTGTGTGTGGGTGTGGTGTGGTGTGTTGGTGTGTGGTGGTTGTGGTGGTGGTTGGTTGTTGTGTGGTGGGTGGGATACAATAATGATTAATCGACAATGAATTGCTTTCACAGTGTCCATGTGTTATTTGTTGGGTTTTGTGGTGTGTTTGTGGTTTGTGTGTGTGGGTGTTTTGCTGTCTGTGTTGTGTGTGCTGGAATCGTTGCGTGGTGTAGCTGTATGGTGTTTGTGGGTTGTGTTGTGTGTGGTGTGTGGTGTGTGTGGGTGTTGGTTGGTGTGTGGGGTGTGTTGTTGTGTTTTGGGGTTTTGTGTGTGTGTGTGGTGGTTTTTGTTTGTGCACATTAACACACAGTTCATTCGCAACCACACATACAAATACGAAGAAAAAAAAAGGGCAAACAATGGTTTTGGGAAGCAAAACAGGGCTGCCACGCGTTGGGGTAAAGCGTAGGTCAGACACCCTAAAGGGGCGTACCACAACCCTATCTTCAATTTCCCATCTTTGTTGTTTAAATTTATTTATCCATTTGCTTAAAATCATGCTAGTGGGCCCCAAACAAGCGGTAATCTAGCGTTATGGACTATTTCCGCATGCAGTGCACCCTTTGATGAAACTGAAACGAAACCCGTGATTGTCGAAAACCCAAGCGGAAACCATATTTTGATAAAGTACTTTACCTTATGACCAATTCTTTTTTCCCCTTGGGGAAAAAGTGTAAACTATCTAAGCTTCTTTGGGATACGGGGTTTCATCCATCACGTAAGTTTTAAACCTACTTTTAGTGAGGGTTTTTATAAACAATGGGTGTCTGTTGCTTTCCAATATATAAGAGTATTGATGTCCCGTAACAAAAAATAAAAAAACGTTTTTAAAAGCAAAAGAGTACTCTTTTTAATTGCTGTATTTTGCAGAAACCCCCAACACGCCCATAATTAAAGGGTTGAACTTTGACATCAAACATTTTTAAGAAGACTAGCGTTATTTTCCTCCAGAGACCAAAGAATCTTAGAAACCAAAGATCTTTTCTTTGCTTTCATTGCCTATCTTTTTTAAAAATATGAGAAAGGTTTAAAACCCGTTGAAAAAAATTCCCTAAATACTTAATTCATTTACAACCCCAAAACTTTACCCCAAAGGTAAACTTGGAAAAATGCGTACTCGGGTTTTAACGTTGAATGACGCAGGGGACATGGAAGCTGGACAAAAAAAATGCGCACCCCTTTAAACAAAGGGAAACCCAAAAAGCTGCATAGTAAACAAAGTTGTTCACCTACTGGGGCTTCAACTAAACACCGCCCAACAAAAAAATCTACCACAGACCCTATCTTTAATTTCCTCTCTTTGTTGTTAAATTTATTTACCATTTTCTAAAAATCAGCATATGTGGGGCCCCCCAAAAAAAGCGGATAGATCTAGCAATGGACTTTCCCATGCAGTGACACCTCTTTTATGAAAATGAAAAAGAAACTCAAGTCAAGTCAATCAATCAAGTAACTTTATTACTCAAAAAGAGAAATATTACAGGTGCAACACCATTTTTTACAAAATATTACAAAAAACATATCACAAACACGAAAAGACAATTTCATTAAGAGCCTACAACAATAAAACACAATTTTTATCACCCCTGAATAAGATTTTACATACTTTTAAAAAAGGGGCTTTAAAAAGCCTTTTAAACCGGGTCACAGCATTCAAATGTTCAAATCAATGCATTTTAAAACACCCCCCCCCCCCCCAACACACACAAATGCATATGCAAATATACATGCAGATACATGCCGAATCTGCAAAAGAAAAATACACACACTGTGCATGCAGCACTACAAACACACACCACACACACCACGCAAGAAAACCACCACACAATAGATTTTATATCACACATACCACACACTACAACAAAAACGTTTAACGCTCACGGTAAAAGAAATGACAAAAACTACACAATTAAAAAAACAACAAAACTGACGGGAAGAAAAATTTTTTACTCGTGTTTTAAACTGAAGGTTCTAAAACTGCGCCTGAAGGCAAGAGATCAAGTGTTTTACTAAACAGGCTGTCATCGTTCCAATCTCCCTCCCTTTCCTTCACTCGCTCCCAAACAGACTTGCAAAATTCTTGTCTTTTCACCCACAACACATTTACAATATCACTCAGCTTATGCTTATTCTTTCATTTTTAAATTCCATACCAACCAGAAAATCCAGAAAAACCGATTCAATGCACCCCGATATAAGTTTTTAAAACTTTTTGGGAAACACCCCAAAAATTTCTCAAAATTTTGCAAACAGAAACTCGATGACTTTTTTTAAAAACTTATGAACGTTACCACAAAAGAAAGCTTTTTATCCAAAAAGACCCCTACGGTTTCATTCCACCTTCGACAGTTTGGGGCACCAAAAAACGGGGGATTTTCAGTGGGGGGTTTTCGAAAATCAATAAGCATTTCTTTTTTTTTGACAACATTAAGGTCTAAATAATTTTTATTACACCAAGATGCAAACCTTTCAACTTCGCTAAAATAGATAGAATCTGAGTTGGATAGATCTTCGATAGCAGAATCATCAGAATACTTTATGACAGGTGTTGTTTCAGTGCCAGTGCAGTCGTTTGTGTACAGAGTAAAGAGGACCGGAGATAGTACTGTGCCTTGTGGGGCACCAATACAAGTAGAACGTTCTGAGGAAGTTGCAGAAAGGAAGCGGACAGACTGGGTTCTGTTGAGGAGAAAATTGACAATCCAAAGAGTAAGTTTGGGGTCTACGTTCAGGTCTAGCAGTTTCAGGGCCAGCAGATGAGGCTGGATGGTATTGAAGGCAGAAGAAAAGTCAATGAACAGGATGCGAACAAAAGAGTCAGGGGTGTTCAAATGAGCAAAGGCGTTATGAAGTAGCGTTAGTATGGCATCGTCTGTGCCCCTCTGGGGTTTGTAAGCGAACTGAAAGGGATCAACTTGCTGCTTAGTAAAGAACAAAAGGCGGTGAAGGACTAGTTTCTCAAAGCATGTCATTACAATGGATGTTAAGGCAACAGGACGGTAATCGTTCAGTGCAACAGGATTTTCTTCTTGGGGACAGGGATTATAGTAGAATTCTTCAGATAGCAGGTACAGTACAGTCACGCAAAGACCAGTTGAAAATAGAACAGAACCCGCCACACAATTCAGAAGCACACACCTTCAACACTCGTCCACATACATTGTCAGGCCCAACAGCTTTCCTCACATTCAATCTCACAAATAAACGTTTTACAGCTTGTTCACTAATTTGAAATTCTTGATCTGGAACATTACTGATTCTGTCTTGCAGCTGTGAAGTCACATCGTTTATCTCATCCCCTCTGTGTGTGTGTGTGTGTGCGTACTTTACTGTGCATGCATATGTTTGCGTTTGTGCGTGCGTGCGTGCGTGCGTGCGTGTGTGTGTGTGTGTGTGCGTGCGTGCGTGCGTGCGTGTGTGCGTGTGTGTGTGTGTGTGTGTGTGTGTGTGTGTGTGTGTGTGTGTGTGTGTGTGTGTGTGTGTGTACATTACCACACACATGTGTACATTCGCAACACACACATACACAAAAAGAAAAAAAGAGACAACCAATGTTTGCTAAGCACCCAAGGTCTGACCAGCGCATAGGGCTAACGCATAGGTCAGACATCTGCTAAGTCGTAGCCACGAGACCCTGATCTTCAATTTTCTCAACTTAGTTGTTAATCCATTTATCCATAGGATTAAAATCATGCGCAGTGTGGTCTCAAAACATAGCGGATGTGCTGTAGCGTATATGGACAAGTCCGCCTGTAGTGACGCCTCTCTGATGAAACTGAAACTGATGTGTGTGTGTGTGTTGTGCTGTTGTTTGGTTTGTGGTGTGGGTGTGTGTGTGTGTGTTGTGTGTGTGTGTGTGTGTGTGTGTGTGTGTGTGTGTGGTGTGTGTGTGTGTGTGTGTGTGTGTGTGTGGTGGTGTGTGTTGTGTTGTGTGTGTGTGTGTGTGTTCATGTGTCTCTGCGTCATCTTGTGTCATGTACTCACTGTGTGCACAGGTGTTCGCCATTTTAACAGTGTCCTGCCATGCACAATATGACTTGGTGGGTGATACCTCCTGTTGGTGGAGACCACCCAAAATGCCCGCTCATTTTGCGATATGTTGGAGTCACCATTTGTGCCATTTAAAGCTGAGTGTGGTGTGTGTGTGTGTGTGTGTGGTGTGTTTGTGTGTGTGTGTGTGTGTGTGTGTGTGTTGGTGTGTGTGTCTGTGGTGTGGTGATGTTCGTGTGAGTGTGTGTGGTGTGTGTGTGTGTACATTACCACACACATTGTACATTTGCAACACACACATACAGCAAAGAACACAAAAATGCCACCTCCATGTTTTGCTATTGCACCCAAGGCTATCACCATATGGGCATAATAGCATAGGTAGCACCTGTAAGTCGTAGCCTGGACCCTGATCTTCATTTTTCAATGTAGTGTTAATCCATGTTTCCATCGGATTAAAATCATGCGCAGTGTGGTCTCAAAAATAGCGGATGTGCTGTAGGTATATGGACATAGTCGCCTGTAGTGCGCCCTCTGTGAACTGAAACTGTGTGTGTGTGTGGTACATTACTGTGCATGCATGTGTATTGCACTTTAGAAAAAGTGCGTGAGCAATGTGTGTGTGTGTGTGTGCTGTAGTGCTAGTGTGTGTGTGTGTGTGGTGCTTTTTTATGTTGAAAAGTTAAATGCGTGCGCAGTGTGTCTGGGATCTGTGGTATGCAGTGCCTGTAGTGCGCTCTTGTGATGCATTGTGTCTGTGTTTTGTGTGTGTTTGATGTGTGCGTGTGTGTGTGTGTGTGTGTGTGTGGTGTGTGTGTGTGTGTGTGTGTGTGTGTGTGTGTGGTGGTGTGTGTTTGTGTGCTGTGTCTGTGTGTGTGTTGTGTGTTTCATGCGTCTCTGGTTCCATTGCTTGTGTGCATGTGTCTCACGTTGTGAAGGTGTGTTGTTCGCCATTTTCAAGTGTCACTGCCATGTCATTACTGATTGGGGGTGATACACCTCCATAGTATGGTGAGTAAAACCACCCAAACAATGTCACCATCATTTTTGCATATTGTGGACGCACCTCATTTTGTGCATTTTTGAAAGCATGAAGTGTGTGTGTGTGTGTGTGTGTGTGTGTGTGTGTGTGTGTGTGTGGTGTGTGTGTGTGTGTGTGTGTGTGTGTGTGTGTGTGTTGTGCGTGTGCGCGCGCGCGTGGCGGGTAAGTGCATGTGTGCGTGCCTGTATGCGTGCGTTCGTATCTATATGTCTGTATGTCTGTGTGCTAGTTTGTCTATCTGTCTAACTCTCTGTTTATGCGTTTACCTCACAGGCCAGAATATTAGCTGCTCATGGTTCGGGGTCAGGGACAATGTATCTGGATGACGTGAAGTGCCAGGGGAACGAAACAAACCTTGGACAATGCGTTCATCGAGGATGGGGAAGGCCCTATTGTGGTTCTTATGAAGCAGTGGGAGTGGATTGTGACCCTGAAGGTATATGATCCTGGTCTGTCTTTCTGACGTTTCCAGTGGGGTAAAATGTTGGCGGCCTGTGTCAGTCAGATAGCCAAATTTGTGTTTGTTTTTAAATAAAGGTCACTTGTAATCTGTGTGTATGTGTTTGTGTGTGTGCGTATATGTGTGTGTGCGTTCGTGCTTGCGTGCGTGCGTGTGTGAGCAGGTGTCTGCGTGCGTGCGTGCGTGCGTGCTGTATATGTGTGTGTTAAACGATTTTAGTGCGTGTGTATGTTTTCTTTTATACTAGTATGAATCATTAATGTTTGGTTATAATCAGTTCTATAGTTTGTTAATATCCTTATTCCTTATAGGGACAAGAGTAAGACTAGAGAACAGCATCTTCTTGTGTATTTGGTACCCTTAGGAATAAAGATCATCAATCTGTCAGTCTATAACAAAATTATCTCTGAGCCTGAATGTATTACTGTGCCCACTCGTGTGTGCTGACTTTGATGAGCCTGGCCCTGTTTGTCCCTACAGACCTTCAGGTACGTTTAGTGGACGGGCCCACTGAGAGGGAGGGTCGTCTGGAAGTCCGCCGGAATGGCAGTGACTGGGGCACCGTGTGTCGGCGTGGCTTTGACAGAAATGAAGCCACAGTGGTGTGTCGTCAGCTCAACTTTGGTGAAAGGGGAGCTGTAAGCCCTATTTTTTTCCTGCTTGATAACACCATCGACTTACAAATTTCATTACTTGATCTGAGTTTCACATTCATTCATTTTGATTGTATGGAACTGTTGAAGAAAATAAGTGATGGAGAACTTAACATCGGATATCTATTTACCTACCCATGTCTGTCTGTCCATCTAGATGTCTTTTGTGTATATATATATATATTATATATATATATATATATATATATATATATATATACGCACACAGACAGACAGACAGATACGCGTGTGCGTGCGTGTGCGTGTGTGCGTGTATGTGTGATGAGGAGAAACTCTAAGAATTAAACTGTAAAAATTTAAAAAAAGAGATAGAGACATCAAAAGTAAAAACTACTCTCTCCTCTCTCTCTCTCTCTCTCTCTCTCTCTCTCTCTCTCTCTCTCTCTCTCTTCTCTCTCTTCTCTCCTCTCTCTCTCTCTTTTCTCTCTGTGTGTGTGTGTGTGTGTGTGTGTGTGTGTGTGTGTGTGTGTGTGTGTGTGTGTGTGTGTGTGTGTGTGTGTGGTCATCGTCGATTTAATGTCCTTCCACTATAGTGATTCAGACAGTTTATGTGTGGGTGAATGAAGTATGCAAGTGATGAAGTGTTTTAATCCATTAATGATAGAATATGACATCCCCTCCTGCCCCCCCCCCCCTCCCCCCGATCCCCCATCCCTCTTCCACCTTAACAATTTTTAGTGCGAAGTGATAAGATCTACAGATGAGGACCAATTGAACTATTTAACAAACACTTACAAACTGAGTCAAGTACAGAGTAATTAATTAAAATATATGGTAAAGGCAATGAAGTCGATCCATCAGTATAACCATCAGTACCCGAATGTCTTAGGAGCTCTCTTGCTCTTGGGCATTGAATCAGCAAATGACTGGCATTCAAGGATTTCCCACACATACATTTATGACAATGTTTTGTTTTGAACGCGTTCAAACGGAATCTATGGATTTAGCTTTCAATCTCCCTAGACGAGGGGGAGACTTGTTTGAACGTTTTCCCATTGTACCCATCACTAAATTTTATACAGTTGTGATAATATTGAATGTCTGAGTTCATCAATGAGGTTTTAACTTTTTCTCTTGACGTTAAATTTTTAATTGAAAAACATTCATTCAAATCTAAGGGAACTTTAAGTGGTATTGCGTAATTGACATTTTGAGCTGTTTTTCGTGCGAGTTGATCTACACGCTCGTTGGGCACATATACTACAATGAGAGGAGATCCAACAAAAAAGTGACAGTAATGCCTTGCATGGATAAAAGGTGAATAATGTGATGATTTTCAAATATCATATCAAGTCGAATTGAAGGACATGCAGACTTAATCGAGTAAATTGCTGCTTTAGAATCAATACCTATTAAGATTTGTGAACTTTTTTTTATTGGAAAATGTAGAATAAAATCTAACGATCTAAGTATAGCAAGTAATTCGGCACTGAATATCGATAACTGTTTATCAAGGTAATAGAGCTTTTCAAGATAGTAGTGTGTGTGTGTGTGTGTGTGTGTGTGTGTGTGTGTGTGTGTGTGTGTGTGTGTGTGTGTGTGTGTGTGTGTGTGTGTGTGTGTGTGTGTGTCTGTCTGTCTGTCTGTCTGTCTGTCTGTCTGTGTCTGTGTCTGTGTGCGTATGTACTTGCGTGCGTGTATGTGTGCGTGCGTGCGTGTATGTATGCGTGCGTGCTTATCTATCTGTCTGCATATCTATGTGCTGATCTATCTGTTTAACTCCCTGTCTATGTGTTTACCTCACAGGCCAGAATATTAGCTGCTCATGGTTCGGGGTCAGGGACAATGTATCTGGGTGACGTGAAGTGCCAGGGGAACGAAACAAACCTTGGACACTGCGCTCATCGATTATGGGGAAGGCACTATTGTGGTTTTGATCAAGAGGTGGGAGTGGATTGTGACCCTGAAGGTAAATGATCCTGGTCTGTCTATCTGACGTTTCCAGTTGGGGGGGGGGGGGGGGGGGGGGGAGAAATATTAGCGCCCCGTCTCAGTCAGAGAGCCAAGTTTGTGTTTGTTTATTTTTAAATAAAGGTCACTTGTAATCTGTGTGTATGTGTCTAGGTGTGCATGTGTGTGTGTGTGTGTGCGTGCGTGCGTGCGTGCGTGCGTGCGTGCGTGCGTGCGTGCGTGCGTGCGTGCGTGCATGAACGGGTGCCTGCGTGCGCGCGTGCGTGCATGCATGCGTACTGTATATGTGTGTGTAAAACGATTTTAGAACGCATGTATGGTTTCTTCCATGCTAGTATGAATCATTAATGTTTGGCTGTAATAAGTTCTATATTTTGTAATGTTTGTTAATATCTTTAGTCCGTGTAGCGGCAAGGGCAAGACGAGAGCAGCATCTTATTGTGCATCTGTCACCCTTGGGAATAAAGATTATCAGTCTGTCAGTCTATAATCAAATTATCTCTGAGCCTGAATGTATTACTGTGCCTGCTCGTGTGTGCTGACTTTGATGATCCTGGCCCTGTTTGTCCCTACAGACCTTCAGGTACGTTTAGTGGACGGGCCCACTGAGAGGGAGGGTCGTCTGGAAGTCCGCCGGAAAGGCAGTGACTGGGGCACCGTGTGTGATCATTTGTTTGGCAGAAATGAAGTCAAAGTGGTGTGTCGTCAGCTCAACTTTGGTGAAATGGGAACCGTAAGCCCTCTTTTTTTTCCCTGCTTGATCACACTAGCGACTTACAAATTTCATTTCTTGATCTGAGTTTCACATTGATTCATTTTAATTGTATGGAACTGTTGAAGAAAATAAATGACTGAGAACTATCTATCTATCTCTCTGTCTATCTGTCTATCTATCAAGATATGTCTTATGTATATATAATATATAAATATATACATTATATATATATATATATATATATATATATATATATATATATATATATATATATATATATATATATATATATATATATATATATATATATATCGATCGACGATTGCTTGATGCATAGATCGATCGATCAATAACAAATCAGGAGTGAGGAGAAACAAATACACGCCCATAACTCCAAAGGAATGGTGCTTACGACACCGATTTGCCTATATATTATTGTGTGTATACGTATAAGTACATAGATAGAGAGACAGACAGACAGAGAGATGGACAGACGGACGGACGGACGGTGTCAAGTTCTCAATCATTTATTTTCTTCAACAGTTCAAGACAATTGAATGCGTCCTTATTTGTTCTCTGTACTCTGTGCTCTGATATCAGCTGGGCGATTCGATGTGGTAAGCAGCATTCCATTGGAGATATGAGCGTGTATTATTTCATCATGAGAGCAAACGTTAGCCTATTTGTTTGTTGTTTATAGTTAACTCTTTCCTTCTCTAGTTTCATTTTACTTTCAAAAATTGTAAAAGACAAACAAATTTGGTAGAGGCAGGACGAGGGCTTTTGAGAGTTAGAAAACGGGAATGAAAAGTAAGGGCGCTAGGTCATAAACATGAAATCTTTAACTAGCAGCATATGAGGGCACCATCGGGGTCTATCTTGAAAGCAGAAATGGATGTCAGCCTCCTACGCTAACAGCAGCAGTGAATCCTTACAGCAGTCCCAAATAGAACATTTTGTGTTTATTTTTGGCACCTTTGTTGATTAATCACACACACACACACACACACACACACACACACACACACACACACACACACACACACACACACACACACACACACACACACACACACACACACACACACACACACACACACGCACACAGAGAGAGAGAGAGAGAGAGAGAGAGAGAGAGAGAGAGAGAGAGAGAGAGAGAGAGAGAGAGAGACGTTTAACAAAACATAAAAGACGATCCGTTCTTGGATATCATGGTGCATACTAGTACCGTAATAATATTAGAAAAAAAACAAACAAACAACCAAAATTGTAAGATTGTGGGCTAACTCGACCATCCACTCAAACAAAAGAAAATAATGTTACATCTCTTTTTTTCCATTCCATGTGATGAACGGAATTATTCATTCATATATCTCTTAAAACACATTATTATGATTGTGACTGTCCTTCGTCTGTCTAATTTTCTGTGCTTCTGCAACAAATTTTGCAACTGATTTAATCATAAACTCGTCATCAGATGATAACACAAAACCAACATCTTGGTTTTGGCTACGTCTAGCTGGAAAAAACGAGCATTTTGCCCACACTTCGTTGTACGCAGTACCGTCAAATAAAAAGTGTTCTTCATCTTCAGTTATATATCCACATGCAGGACAAAGTGTTTCTGTAGATGCTCCACATTGAAACCATCTTCTGTTTGCATTGATCCCTAACGTTCTTAACCTGAATCTTGCATAATTTACCCCGAAGAGTGCCTTTAAGCCGTCAGCTGACGCCGCAGTAAAAATGATTTCCACTGACGTCATGCATTTTTCTTGAATTTTCATTCGTTACTATTTCTATTAATGGACTTAAATAGAGTGTGCATAGTAAGTCTGATATGTCTGTAGTATTAAAATGATATGCAAATGACCACACGTGATGGGAAAGACCATTTATTCTCGTCACTGACTGGATGACCAGCCAGCACTTCGTCTCGCTTGCAAAGATGGCGGCGCAACCTTCGACAAGCACAGCGACCAAATCAACATATGTACACAGCTGAACAGGCTCTGCTAATCATTTTTGACAAAGACAATAATCTTTTATTCAACGACTTACTCGAGCCTGAAGGTGAGATGAGGATAGTGATTGAATTGCCGACAATATTCGTCAGTTATTGAGTCGGGCTGTGTGACCTCAGTGTGTGTTCCGCTGACTGTGTCGAACGAGCTAGCCTAGTGTGTACTCTGCACTGTGTGCCAGTGGCCAGTGATGTGATAGCGCGAGAGGGGAGCGCGGCCTGCTCGCGGCGCGACACGGGGCAGAGGGAAAGGTAGGGAGAGGAGGAGTGAAAGAGAGGGTTGAAGTCCAGCAAGGGGGCGTGGTGGAGGGAAGGGGGCGTGGTCGTGGACTGACCAGTCTGCATAGAGTGTGAGCGTCTTGATAGACTTCTAAACTGTTTTGCCTTCATTTACATGTGTAGTGTGACAACACAAACTTTATTTTCAACTTTTTTACTTTGTGTTCTTTTTTGGATGTGAAACTGTAGTGGTAAATACATATGTTTTTGATTGCGCAAAAAAATCTATCCAAATCTAAATGCCTAAATATCTTTTTATTATCGAAATTAAAACCAAAGAAGCCCAGATTCAAAATCGTCATTCAATTTCTTCAAAATGTATATAGATTTCATTTTTATATCTTTTGTAGTTTCTGAGCTAGAATTTTTTTGTTAATTATTACCCCAAATCATTAGATTTCCCTGGCACTGGGAAAGCCTTTGTTTGTAACATTTTCAGGCAGCGAACGGTTATTCTGTGCCATTTATCTGTTATAACATTAAGAAACTTTTTCTGAATGAAACACGTTTTTAAATGAGAAGAACCATCAATACTTTTCTTTACATTCCATATGTGAATGCCAGTTCTGTTTAAAAGAACAAATAAGTCTATCTTTGAATTCTGCAATAAACTGTTGCTCATTTCCTACTCCCTGGGTCATCCATACGATTCGAAAACCCAGCTCTGAAAGAACTTTCTTTACTTTATAAGCCCAGTTTTCCTTACCTCTCTCCATTTGTAAAAGCATCATATCATAGGCCTGTCTGCTCAAACGTGTCTGTAGTAGTTTCAAAAATTTCAACCAGTACTTTATACATTTCAAAAATGTTGTTATATACAAAGAGTATCTGCCCATTTCTACATATAAAACGGTGTTGGATGAATGGATTGGCACCTGAAGGAAACGTTTTATAGCATACGTATGCACTTTTTCTATTTGTAGAATCTCACTTAAGCCCAAATTTCAGCTGCATAGGTAAGTAGAGGTTTTATCTGTGCATCAAACATTTTCCAGAATATATCACAGTCAATACAATTCAGCTTTCTCAAAGATTTCAGAATTTCTATGACACTTTTTTACCTTTTCTAGAAGATTCTTCCCATGCATACTGAAAAGTTAATTTTGTTGAAAATAGCATTCCCAAATATGTATATGAATTGACTACTTGAACATTTGTATTTCCATAAAACCATTTTTCGTGCATTGTTAAATGATCACCCATTCTGAAGACCACGATCTTTGTCTTATTAAAGTTAACTGTTAAACATAGGCGATCTGCTTCTTCTTTCAAAACATTTAACTGATTTTGCAAACCTACGACTGTTCCAGACAAAAGAATAACATCGTCAGCAAACAGTAATAAAAAATATCTCAACTGCTCCACGTATTGTCTGTATACTGCGTTTTCCTTTACAAGACAGTTCCATAGCCAGCTCGTTTATAAACAAAGAAAACAACTGTGGGCTCAACAGGCATCCTAGTTTGACTCCATTTGGACAACTGAAATAATCTGAGTACTCATTCTTCACATGCACACTTGCAAGCACCGAGATGAAAACACTCTAATGACCTTGTACAATTTCCCGTTGACACCACATTTACAAAGTACATTCCACAGAGCAATGCGATTTACAGAATCAAAAGCCTTCTGAAAATCTACAAATACAACATAGAGTTTTGTATTACAGAGAGGATATTTATGTACCAGTGAACATAGTGTAAATATATGATCTATGGTGCTGTAATTGGCTCTAAAACCTGCTTGTTCTTCCATTATTTTCTCTTCACTTTCAGCCCAGTCTGTCAATCTTTTATTTAGTATGTAAGTATAGACTTTACTTAAAATGCCGGTAAGTGCTATTCCACGATAGTTGTCGGGATTGTTCACATCTCCTTTTTTATAAATAGGTGTAATAATAGACTTTGCCCATTCTAATGGAAAGGTGCCATTTTCAAAACGTCGAAATAAATGGACAAGGAAAACGATTACAGTTGAATTTGCATGTTTCAACATTTCTGCTACAATTCTGTCAGGACCTGCGCTCTATTTTAAATGTTTAATACCAGCAGCGACTTCTTCCATAGATATAGGAATATTTAATAATGGCTCATTTTCATTCTCTTCTTCTACCAAACTGGTCTCTTCCTCCGTAATATTTTTTTTATCAAAATTATGAAAACATACCTAAAATGATCATGCCATTGTTGAACTGAGATTTCCTTATAAACAAAGCTCTTTTTATTTACAGATCTTATCAATGACCAGAACATTTACAATCATTAACTGAAGTTTTAAGTTTCTTTAATCTATTTTCTGAAAACTCCAGTTCTTTTATTTTCCTCAGCGTGACATACTCTTTTCGCGATGAAGCATATTCATCTTCTTCTTTTTTAGTCCTTATCCTTGACTGTTTTGCATCTCTGGAATCTTTTCAATAATCTTTTGACTTTCTTAAATTTCTTTTGTAAAATTTTTTTTACCCAAAAATTTAAAATGAAAATACCTCTAAAAACCCAGCCATTTTTACCTGGGGCCCCCCAAAACCCTTTTTAAAAAATTTTATAAATCCAAACTTTCAATAAATTAATAAAAATTTTGGGTTTTTTTAAATCTTTTTTTAAAAAATTCAAAATTTTTTTTACTACCATTCTTTTGGAAACATATTTTTTTTTTAGCTTTTTCCTTCTGATTTTTTACTTTTTAATTTTTTATTTTTTTTCTTTTGTGATTCCTTTTCCTAATTTGTTTTAATATTACTCCAATTAGCTCAACGGGAAATGGGGGAAAAAGATAAAATTAAAACCACCCAAAAATTTAAATTTTTAAAGGGGGTTTTTGGGCCAAACCCAAATTCAATTTGAACTCAGCAAAATTCGGACAAAAAATTTTTTTTCCCGTTTGGGGGGAAAAAAATACCCCAAAACCTAAACGGAAATCAAAAAAACAAACCAAAATTAAACAAATTTACCAAACCCGGGGGGGGGGGGGGCCCGGGGGGGGGGGGGGGGGGGGGGGGGGGGGCTTAATTTTTGTTTAAAAACCAAAAAACTTTTAAAACAAAAATCCAAATCATTTTGAAAGTTTTTTTGTTAAATTTTAGAGCCCGTATGATATTTCGTCATTCGCATCCCTTTCCCCATACACAACCCATTTTTGTCTTTAAATTCATTTTAAAGTTTTAAAAGTATCCCTATTGGAAAGGGGGGGAGATTTTGCCCACTGTAAACCTGGGTGTAATTGTCGTGGGGGAAAGGGACTAGCGCACGGGCCCAAACAAAATCAAAACTTGCTTAAAAATCTAAATTCATAAATCATGCATTCGTCACTTTTCCAAACCACTAAAAAGGGCTAAAACCCTTTACTTTAAAATGATCATAAAAAAGAACATAAATGCAAAATAAAAATTCAAAAAAATAAACTTTCTCTTTTTCCCTTGAATTTCCCAAAAAAACCCTTTATCAAAACATAAATTAACAAAACCCGGGTAAAAATGATTTCTATTTTAAAAAAAAAGGCCAGGTGTTTTCTTAACTATTCCGAACACGTTTTTTCCTTTTCTTTTCCTTTTTCTTTTCACTGTCACTTTCACAACAGGGACACAACCGCCGGCACGGTTTTGGGTCTGAGGGGCCCTGGTCAGGTGAGGACTTTTGGCTTTGGTCTGGGGTTTTCTGCTTGGCGAAGTGGGGGCCCCGGGTATGGGGCAAACCCCCCCTTTTAGGGTAGAACAGGGGCTATCAACGTCGATCTGTTCCCTTTTTTTTTTCTTCCTGCTTTTAAACTTTTTGCACTCTCTCTCTCTCTCTCTTTTTCTACCCTGCTCTTACCCAAAATGGACAGGGTTTGCTTTTCTTTTTTTTTTTTTTTTTTCTTTCTTTCTTCTTTTAAATTCCCAATTTCTTTCTTTCTCCACATCTTCCCCTTCAGCCCTTTTCCTCCAGATTTATCTAAAGCTAATCTCTAAAATTGGTTCTTTCCCCTTCCCCTTTCCCCTAAATCTCTTTTCTTCTTGCCCCTTTCCCCCAAGAGCTCCACCCCAAAACCCCCCCTCTCTCCCTCTCTCCTGTTCGTTCTTTCCCTCTTTTTTCCCTTTTCCCCAAACCCCTCAATCCTTTTTAAAGGGGGTTTCCGATCTCTCCAAAAAGGGGCCCGAGTACCATTGGTCGGAAATTTTTTACCCCCCTGCCCACCCCGAAGTTACCCTCCCTCAAATTTCCCTTTGGGATTTTTTAAAAACATGCGTAAAGGCCGGACCCCCCCTTACTCTCGGGTTTGGTAAAATTTGGTCATTTTTTTTGATTAGCTAGTTTTCCCCCCCCCCAAACAAAAATACCTTCCCCTCTCTGGGTTCCCCCCCCCCCCGGCGACGCCCAAAAAATTGGGCTAGATAAAACTGGGTAGGGCCCCAAAAACGGGGCTGGAAGCCCACCGAAAAATTCGCCAAAAAACACTTAGCCCCACGGCAGACAGTGCTGTCTCCCGAGAGCTAAAAAACCCATTAATTGGCTGGGCACAGGTTGATTTCGGTCAGCTATTTAGTCCGTCTGGAAGGGTCGGACTTTTTCCCCTTTAAGGAAGGAGGAAAAAGCCTCCCCCTCGTGCCCAAATTGGCGGAATCCGAACCATGGGGCCGCCGCCTGACCCCCCGAATATTTGCGTTAGAGCAAAAGGGTCCAATGGGCTGGTGGGTTTGACCACAAATTTTTTTTTTGATTTTTAAATTTTTGACCGTGAAAATTTTCCCCCCTTAAAAAAGGGGACTTTTGCACCGCTTTTCTAAAAACAACGGTTTAAAAAAAGACAAAAACCCGGGAAATTGCTGAACCCAAAGTTTTCACGTGAAAGTTTAAAAAAATATTTTAAAAACCCAAACGGTTTATAAATTACAAAAATAAATTTAAATTGGTTACCACCCCAAATGAGTTAAAAATTGACGTGCGAAAATTGCTTTTTTTTTTCAACTCATTTTATAACGACCTTTTTGCCCCTTTTAAAGCAATTCCCCTCCCTGCGGATTTGCCTTTCCCCTTTTTTTTCAAAAATTTTTAGGAAAACCCAAAAATTTTAATTATGATCGCAAATCCGGGACATTTCACTGAGGAATTTTCCTTCCTCATTTTATTGCAAAAAAAGGCATAAACAAACAAAATGCGCCTTTTTCCCAAGCATAACTACATCCACAGGGGAACAAGTCCCAAAAAAGGAAAATTTAAAAAAGTTTTCACACCCAAAAAAAAATATGAACCATACCCAAACTGGGAATAAAACCCAAAACCCAATCAACAAAACGGGAAAATAAAACAAAAACTTATCAACAAGGGCACCGCGGAAAAGATTGATTTTCCTCTGGTTCAGTTTTGCAAACCCTCACAAATTAAATAGTCACCCCCGGACTTCTGTCGACCGGGGTTTGGTACGCCTCGATACCGGTGGGGCCTGCTTTTCCCTTTGCCCAACGCAAAACCCCTTTGCTTTTTTTTTAATGCGCCTCCTGCGGGAAAATTTGAGTGGGTTGATGATCCGCTCGATCACGAACCCCCTTCCCTTTCAAGTATTTTGGTAAATTTCCAGGGGCCCCCACCCCAACAGCCTAAACACCCCTTCCCACCTTTGCGTACCCTTCCACACTTTGTCAACTTCCTCCCAGCGAAACTCACAGGAAATTTCACCCCTTCTTGCCCCCGAAAACTTACTGCACCTACCCCAAAGGGCCCCCTTTGATGAAAATTTTTCCGAAAACAAAAAGGGGTTTGGGACATACTGGTAGCTTCAAGAGGGGGAACGGGAACCTAGCCCCTTTCCAACCCCCCGTTGCATTTGCTTCCCTCTGCGCTTGACCATTCGACCCTCCCGGGGTTTCCCGCCTTGACCAAAACCCTTGAGGGGGCCTCGTGATTGCAGAAAAATTTTGGGGGACAAATCCCATAAACCCAAAAACCTAGCAGACCCCGACTTCTTTTTTGGTTTTTGGTCCCCTTTTAAATTTAAAACATCTTTTTATTTTTCCCCTTTTCCCCCGGGCCTGCTTTGTGTCGCCTCCCGACAAAAAAACCCAAGGAAAACCCCAGGTTTTGGAAACCCAAAACCGGGGGGGGGCCTTTTTTTGGGCTGGCTGTGAGTTTGGCTTGCCAAACCTTTCCCCAAAGACTTCCCCAAGGTCCCTCAAAATGCTCCTCCCATGTCTGGATGCTATCGAATTTTCATCCATGAAATTCACAAAAAACCTTTCCCAATCCCGTCAAAAGTTTCCTAAACTTTTCGAAAAAAGACCGAAAAGGTGCGTTGACCACCCCAAAAGGGGTTACTCCCACGGTATACCCCAAGGAGTGGAAAAAAGCTGTGATTTCCCTTTGGGGCCCTCACTCAAGGTATTTGCCAAAAACCCCTTGCTCAGATCGTTCCTGGTGAAATCCGGGCCTTTTATGCTTTGGCGTTTCGAGCGAACAGGTCTTCCATGTTTGGGTATAAACCTTTGCTTTCGCCCTTTTTTGGGGGACATGTTCAAAAGTCTATAGCGGAACGGGAATCGATGCTCCCCTGATTTTTTTTTTTTTCCCCACTAAGACGAGGGGGCACATATGATGTTTTGGGAAAGGGTTTTCAATCCCCAAGGCCCAACTTTCTTTTCTACCCCCTTTCCCCGATCACTTGTTTGGGTTGGCTTATGGGACCCGGTTTTGGCTTTCAAAAAAAACGGGTTTTTTGTAATTTTTAACTCCACCGTACATGCTTCTGGGTTTGTCCTCCCGGGTTTAAACATCAGGGACGCCCTATACTGTTTAGGGGGCCCACTAACTTCCTCCTGTCTTTTACTGTTTTAGCCCTTAAATTCAGTGACAAAACCCTGTATGACTCTTTCCGGGAAACTCGGGCAAAAAAAATTCTCCCCTTCTTTTTGCTGGGTCCCCCTTAAACCCCCCATCAATGTTTGGGCGCGCGCCTATGTGCTGAGTTTCTCCCCGCTGAATATTTTTGGGGAGTAGTTTGCAGGGAAAAAATTTTTGTTTTCCCATTCACATCGTTGGGTTAGTCCTGATCTACCCTTTTCAATGGGTAAAGGGTCCCCCCCAATGAAATCAGCTCTTGTTGTGATCCGGGGGAAAAGCATTAACGGGACTTGATCCCCCCCGTGGGGAATTGCTTCCCCCCCTTCCTGTCAAAATTGCTTTTTCCCGGACGACCCAAAGCCTCCTGCAAACTCTCCCTTGCGCCCCTTTACATTTTCCCTCGACCTATTGCAAAGTCAAAACCACATACTTTAAATTTGGTTTTGACTTCTTCGGACCCGTTCCCGGGACCACAGCTTTTTTGGAGAATGACCCCGGCCCCCGAACTGTCCCCCACAGCAGCTCAAAAGGCGAAAACCCTTTTCTTTCCTGAGGGGCCCCCTGAAGGCGAACAGGGCCGCTGGAATTTTCGGCCCCCAAAATTTCTGCGGCCTTTCCTCACAGACCCTTCTTTAAGTTTCCCTTCAGCACCCCCTTAATCCTCCCCCAAAGCTTTGGGCATTGGGGGATGGAGGGGGGTTAGTGAGCAGCTGGTGGGGGTTTTTCCCTAGCACCCGGTTGACCCCCCCCATCACGCCGGGAGGTGAACTTTTAAACCCCCTTTCAAGGGGGAGAATTTGTGCGGGCACCCCCCCGGGGAGAGAAGATGTTCCCCCCCAGCCCTGGGGGGGGGGGGGGGGGGGGGGGGGGGTTTCAAGGGCCTTTCAATGAAACCCGCTTCGGGGAAATCGGGTTTGCGTAGTCCCCCAGCGTCAACACAAAACCTGTCCCCCACCTTTGGAACAGGGCGCGATTGGGCCAATCAATCAATACCCACCCCCCTGAATGGGGGTTTTCAAAAAAGGGGGGAATTTTAAGAGGCCCCTTTTCCTCTTAAACCCCTCTTGTGGCTGCCCTTTTGACAAACGTCAAAATGACATGCAAAAAAAACGCTTGATGTCGGGCCTTGCCCGGGCCAATAAATCATAAAAGACTGGGTTTTAGCTTTTTTGGGGGTGGTCCCCGAAATGACCCCCATGGCGCTCGTGACCCACTGACAGGGACGTGTAAACGATAACACGTTTGGGTACCCTAAACGGGGGGGGGGTCCCCTTTAACCGGGTCTTCCCCGGGTAAAACCCCCGGGTACAACACCCCCGCCTTTCACAAGAAATTCGGTCTAACCTCCTCTAACCTCCTGTTTCTTTTCCACCTTTTTTCCCAAACCCCCAAGACTTCACGAGCGAAGGGTTTGTTCCTGCGCTTTCCCTAAACTCATCAAAGGGGACACATCCCATGCCCGACTTTCCCTTTCCCGGGCAACTAACGGTTTTTTCAAACCCTTTTTTTCCTTCTTGCTCCGTGTTTTAACTGCCGCCCCGGGGGGGAGGCAACAACTCAGGATCCCCGGGTCCTTTGCACCTGGAATATTTCCCATGATCAAATAAAGAAGGGGTTTTTTCCATTACCAACGCAGACAAACTCGCTGAAATTTAAAGGGGTTTCTTCTTCTTCTTAGCAACTGGAAACTCCCCCCACAGTGCCATCGAAAAGTACAGGGGTTTTGGTTTGCCCCCGTTTTAAAACCCCCCTTTTTCGACCACGTTTTTTCGTACTCCCCCCCAAGAACAACGGGTCTCGTAACACCACCCTCTCTGGGCCCAAAAACCCCCCTTTTTCCACGGTTTAAAGAAACCCAAAACCACCTATTTTTCCCCATCCCTTCACTGACTGCTGTCCCGGGCTACCATAGGCGCACTCCACCCCTTTAACTGAATTCCCCTTTGGGGTTTCCACTGCAGGTCGTTTTTCCCCGGCGGGCCCTTTTTCCCAACCCCCCCTTTCAAGGTGGGGTGCCTTCTGGAACCCCATGCGACAATCCCTAGCCACATGTCCCTTCCTTTTGGGCAAAAAAACACCTAATTTCCTTTGGGCCCCTTTCCCTTTTGCCCCACCACTGGGGGTTTGCAGACTTTTTCAGGAAACTCCCCCTTGTTCCTTTGCACTCTTCTAAACCCGGCCTAGCACCTGTTTTCCTGCACCTTAGTGCCCAACCTTGCCTCTTATACACCTCTGCAACTTCAACAAAAACCCCTTCTTGGGCTCTGGCTGTCTTTCCCCCTTTAAAAAGTTTGGGGTTTTTTCAGGGGGGCCCAAAATTACAAAAAACTGTTCTTTCATAATTTGCTCTTTCCCAATTTAGGGAACTCCCCTTTTTTGTACCCCCTCAACTCAACCATTTTTAAATAGTGACCCAAACTTTCAATAAATGAGTGTACCCTTTTTCCCCCGCTTTGGGAATCCCAGCTGAAAAGAAATTTCTTTTGAATCCCTTTCCCCTGTGAGGGCAAACCCCCTTTATTAAAGACTCCTTCACAGGGGGCCAAAATCAGACCCGTTTTTTTTTCTGGTAACGCAGTTTTAAAATCTGCAATCCAAACCCCCCAGTAAAGCCGGAAAAAAATTTACGCCCAAATCTTTTGGAGGCCCCAAACCCCGGATGGGGCGCCCAAAAGTTTTGAAAAAGACTGATGTAAGCATCAACAATCGGTTCCCCTTCCCGAAAATTTTGGGAACTGGGGTTTGGGTGGGTTTGCTACGAAAGAGTCATGGAAAAGAACTAAACCCCCCGGTTGGGCCCCCCTTTTTTTTCTCAAAAATTTTTCTAAAATTTTAAATGAATTTTAAATTTTCTGTTTCCCTGCGTTTTCCCTTATTTTTTTACTGTTTTCCCGCTTCATTCCCCTTTTGTTTTTTCCCGCGCTTCCCCTTTTTCTTTTTTGTCTCCCGTTCATTCTTTCTGTTTTTTTGCGTTTTCCAATTTTTTCTGTTTCCTTGCGCCTCCTACTGGGGTTTCGGCGTCTTTTCCCCGCGTTCATCCCCTTTTCCATTTTTTTGCTTGTTTCAAAAGAATGCTCGCAACCTTCTCCCCAATAACCAAAAAACACGACCGCCAAGAGGTCAATAGGGGTGTTCTTTTCTTCCGCCATTTTATCTTCTCCCCCCTTTTTTTTTTTTTTTTTTTTTTTTTTTTTTTTTTTTTTTTTTTCTTTGAAAAAAGATTTTTTGACAAAGGGCAGCCCAAAATGGTGGGTTTTCCCACACGATTTAAAGTAAAAAGCACAATCCTATTAAAGATAATATTAAAATTGGGGCAACGTTTAAATTTGTTTTTTTTAAGACCCCACGCCTGACCCCCAAATTTGAAGCGGGAAATTTTAGGAAAACTGTCAAATGGTAAATTGGGGGGAAATTGGCCCAAACCTTTGTATTAACTACTTGGAAGCAATTTCCAAGCCTAGAAATTTTAACCCATCCGGGGAAAATTTCAGTAAGACAACCCCTTGTCTTAGGATTAAAAACATTGGAATCCCCACCCCGCTTCCTTCTGTAAAAAATTGAACCAAAAATAATAAATTGGGGCCCGAAATTTTCCTTTCAAGTCGCCAATAAATTGTTCCCCAAACCCCGGTTTAAGTCAGGGAGGAAGGAAAAAAGCCCCACAGCCCAAACACCCCCTCACACTTGCTAAAAACCAAATTAAATTTCATGGGATTGTCACATCAAACCACAAAAAAGGGCTTTTAACTTTTTTTATTCTTTTTCATTAAAAACAACAATGATATAGAATCAAACAAAAAAACATTCTCTCTTTCCCTTTAAATTCACAAAAACCATTTAAACTAAAACATCAATTTAATAACCCGGGAAAAATAGATTTCTCCCTTTCCGGCCAGGTTTTTCTTAACAAATTTACGAATCAAATGTCTTTTTTTTTTCTTTTCTTTTTTCTTTTCACTGTCACTTTCAAACACACACAACCCCCCCCCCGGGACTGGTTTGGTCTGATGGCGCCGGGCAGGTTAACGTTTGGGGTTGGGCTGTGGTTCGGGTTTTGGGGAAGTGACGCCCCCATTTTTTGAGGTCGAACCCCCGGGGTTTGGGTAAACTTGGGCTAACAACATCCGACTGTTTCTCCTTTCTTTCTTCCTGCATAAACGCATTGCACTCTCCTCTCCTCTTCTTTTAAATCGCTCTTAAAAAATGGGGAGGTTGCTTTTAATTTTCTTTTTTTTTTTTTTTCTTTTTTTTCTTTTTTCATAAATTAGCAAACCTTTTTTTCTCTCTCTCCCCCATCTCTCCTCAGTCCCTTTCCCCTGCCCAAAACTCATGCAATCTCTCAACTTGGTTTTCTTTTCCCCCTCCCCCATCTCTCTCTCTTCTCTTTCCCTTCTCTCCTGCAGAGCTCCCCTCAGAACCCCTCTCTCCCTCTCTCTCTGTTCGTTCTTTCCCTCGTTTCCCGTTCTCTCACTCTCACATCCTTCTTATGGTGTTCCGATCTCTCCAACAAGGGCGAGTACCATTGGTCAGTATTTTTACCCCTGACACCCCGAAGTTAGCTCCCTCTAATTCCATTGGATGTTCAAATCATGCCAGTCATGCTGACACGCCTTACTCTCTGTGGTGGTCAATTGGTCATCTAATTGATTAGCTAGATTTCACCCCCACCACACACTACCTTCCCTCTCTTCGTTCCGGCGACGTCGTAAATTGGCTAGATGAGTCTGGGTAGGCGCCAAGACGTGGCTGGAAGACCTCGAGACATTCTGCCAGACAGCTTAGTCCGTACGGCAGACAGTGCTGTCTCCACGAGAGCTAAAAATAGCCATTAATTGGCTGAGGCGACAGGTGAATGCGTCGGTCAGCTATTTAGTCCGTCTGGAAGGGTCGGACTGTCTCCGTGAAGGATGAGGATTAGCCCCCCCTCGTGCCCAAATGGCTGAATCCGAACCATGGGCCGTCCGCCTGACGCCCCGAATATTTGCGTTAGAGCTTAAGTCCAACTGGGCTGGGGGCGATTGACCACGAATTTGGTTGAGTTGAATTTTGGACCGTGACAACCACAACGACCTGAAACTATCCCTGTTGGTAGATTGTGAGATCAATGGTCACACGGGAGTGAATCTATCCCTATTTGCAAACTGTGATATTAATGGTCGCACAGGCGTGAATCTATCCCTATTTGCAAATTGTTTAAAATTAATGGCCACACAGGCCTGAAACTATCCCTCTCTGTAGTTGAGAAAGTAATGGTCACACTGACCTGAAACTATCCCTCTCTGTAAGCTGTGAAAGTAATGGTCACACTGACCTGAAACTATCCCACTCTGTAAGTTGTGAAAGTAATGGTCACACTGACCTGAAACTATCCCTCTCTGTAAGTTGAGGAAGTAATGGTCACACTGACCTGAAATTATCCCTCTCTGTAACTTGCGAGATTAACGGCCATACAGGCATGACATTCCCTGTTTTAAGTTGTGAGATTTTGATCACACACGCCTGAAACTATTCCACTCCTTGAGTTGTGAGATTAATGGCCACACGAGGCTGACACTATCCCTGTTTGTAAGTTGTGAGATTAATGGCCACACGAGGCTGACACTATCCCTGTTTGTAAGTTGTGAGATTAACGGCCACACGAGGCTGACACTATCCCTGTTTGTAAGTTGTGAGATTAACGGCCACACGAGGCTGACACTATCCCTGTTTGTAAGTTGTGAGATTAATGGCCACACGAGGCTGACACTATCCCTGTTTGTAAGTTGTGAGATTAATGGCCACACGAGGCTGACACTATCCCTGTTTGTAATTCGTGAGATTAATGGCCAGACAGTCTTTAACTTATCCCTGTGTGTAATTCGTGAGATTAATGGCCAGACAGTCTTTAACTTATCCCTGTGTGTAATTCGTGAGATTAATGGCCAGACAGTCTTTAACTTATCCCTGTGTGTAAGTTGTGAGATTAATGACCATGCAGGCATGAAACTATTCCACTCCTTGAGTTGTGAGATTAATGGCGACACGAGGCTGACACTATCCCTGCTTGTAAGTTGTGAGATTAATGGCCACACTAGGCTGACACTATCCCTGCTTGTAAGTTGTGAGATATAATGGCCAGTCTTTTAACTTATCCCTGTGTGTAAGTTGTGAGATCAATGGCCACACAGGCCTGAAATTATCCCTGTGTGTAAGTTGTGAGATGAATGGCCACACAGGCCTGAAATTATCCTGTTTGTAAGTTTGAAGACTAATGGCCACTCAGGCCTGACACTATCCCTCTCTGTAAGTTGCGATATTATTGGGCACTCTTGTGTGACGCTACACCTCCCTGTAAGTCCGAGTCTTTTGGCGACGCTGGTTTGTACATTGTTTAAAAATGCGCTTGCGCCTGATAGGCTGCATGTATAAGTCCTCCTGTTCTGAATAAGAACCCTATAATTCAGTTAATGTACACCATCGTCACTAGTCTCCCTGTTCTGAATAAGAACACTATAATTCAGTTAATGTACACCATCGTCACTTATGCTTTGCTTCAATGAAGTTTTTTTTTTTCTTTTCCTTTTTTGGTGGTGGTGGTGGTGGGGGGGGGGGGGGGGGGGGGGGGAGGGTTTACAGTAAACAACCGCTTCATCTAATCCTGCAAATATGCCTAATCTTAGTGAAATATCCACAATTATAGGTAATGTAAATGTTTCACATTACAGATGGTAAGTTCTATATTATGCTCATATCCGTCCTCATCCTCCTCATCCTCATCATCATCCTCCACCTCCTCCTCCTCATCATCGTCATCATTATCATTATCATCATCATCAGCAGCAGCAGCAGCAGCAGCAACATCGTCGTCCGTTTGTATTAGTAGTAGTAGTAGTAGTAGTCATCGTCGTTGTCTTCAACACGACCATCTTCATCATCATCATCATCATCATCATCATCATCATCATCATCATCATCATCATCATCATCACCATCATCATCATCATCATCATCATCATCATAGTCGTCTTGTCATCTTTGCCTTTGTCTTCATTAGCTTCGTGTTATTGTTCTTTTCTTCTTCTTTATGCGGTAATTAGAGGACTAAAAGTGATTTCTAGATCTGCCTTATCTCTTCTCCCTTTCCCCTTTTCTCGGTCTCACGTTCCATCATTTTAAAACAAAATGTATGTGTGTGTGTGTGTGTGTGTGTGTGTGTGTGTGTGTGTGTGTGTGTGTGTGTGTGTGTGTGTGTGTGTGTGTGTGTGTGTGTGTGTGTGTGTGTGTGTGTGTGTGTGTGTGTGTGTGTGTGTGTGGTGTGTGTGTTGCGTGCATGCATGCATGATGTATGTTACTCCCAAAGGTTAAAATACGCTGCACCATACGGAGTGGGATCAGGGACGGTGCATCTAGATTACATTTACTGCATTGGAACGGAATCAAATCTTGGGTACTGCACCCAATCTGGATGGGGAAGAAGTGACTGTAAACCTGACAGAACTGTCGGAGTGGTCTGCGAGGGAGAAGGTAATTTCATTGACATCTCCAGGGTTTTTGTCATCCCTTCGGCCTAGATAGATATATGGATGGATAGAGGAACAGAGAGATAGATAGATATCCTGAATGGTTCATGTCTCCAACTCTATGTATCTTCTTCACTGTACATCTTGGTACTCCGGGTAGCTATGCGTCACCATATCACAGTATAACCATATTTACATATCTTGGTACCTATACATCCTAGTACCTACATGTCTTTAAACTTATAGATCTCCTTGCCTATACAGATATATTGGTACATTTACAATCTGTCATCTGTATGTCATCACGCCTTTGCAATTCCATGCTACATACACCCATAACTGCATGGGCCTGTGTGTATGTATATCCATATCTATGTATCTTGATAACTACATGTCCTGGTACTTGCGTACCTCCATACGTGTGTATATCCGCACCTCTATATCGTAGTACTACATGATCCTGTACCTATGTATTTTCATATTTTATACATGATACAACATGATACATATGTGTCTACATGCCAATGCGTTATTGGTCGAAAAAGTGATAATGGTCAAGGTAAACATGATTGAAATTCGATCGTGGTGACCAAGATTCAAATCAATTGGTCGTGAACCAAATGGGTCATGGATGACCTGATTAAGGGTTAAGGCCACGTAACCCCCATTGGGTCAATGAGATCAGTTCTAGGTCAGATGTCATTACTCAAACTGAGCTCTCCGTGGTAACTAGTATCTAAGCATAAAGTCAAGATGCCAGAAAGTTTTAATATGTTCTCATACAAGGGGTAGAGCATTTGATTACACTTTGTCAACAGGTCAGACAGCCAAGCCACTGCCTGAATCCAACAAGACCGGGAGCTTGAAAAATCTGACGATGTAAGCTGACTTCATCATGTTCACCATCATTATCAGCAGGAGTATCATCATCATCATCAATAGATACAAAAGCCGCCTTCTTCTGTGGCACTTTGCTTCTAGATGTGCAGCTACTTCTTCTCTTAATGATCTGTTCTACAGAATTATGAATGCTAAAGTGGCCTCACTTTTGGTTTCGGAGATGATTCTATGGTGTGTGCGTTCGTACGCGCGCGTGCGTGCGTGCGTGCGTGCGTGCGCGTGCGTGCGTGCGTGCGTGCGTGCGTGTGTGCGTGCGTGTGTGTGTGATATTTCATTTTCTACTCCCCTGTTGATGTCCCAGTCTGCAGTGAGTCCAGATACAGTGAGGAAAACCAAAGAGGTGCTGGAACAGCAGGGAGACATGTCGGCAGCTGACGTTGTGCACGTGGCTGAAATTCTCCATCAGGCATCCCGGCTCCAGAACATTTCCAGACAGGTGCGTCCTCTGCCTGTGGTCAGATATGCATAGATAGTTGCCCTCCTACGTTGAGTTTTCCTTTGATAGTCCCTCCCCTGTGTTGTTTCCCTTTGATAGTTCCTCTCCTGTGCTGAATTTGTCCTTTGATAGTTCATCTCCTGAGTTGTTTTCCTTTGATAGTTCACGTCCTGTATCGTTTCCTTTGATAGTTCACGTCCTGTATCGTTTTCCTTTGATAGTTCATCTCCTGTGTTTAACGTTTCCTCCATAGTTCCAAGGTAAAACTTTCTCTTGATAGTTCCGCTGCTGCTTTGAGCTTTCATCTAACAGTGTCCTTCCTGTGTTAATCTGTCGACTGACAGTCTCTGTGTTCATGTTGTGATTCTCCCAATGCGGGCGAATTCTTCCAAGAGTTAGTTTTAACGTCAGTTGAATGCAGGCGGAAACTGGTTCAAACTTAAAAGAAGGAGACAAACAAATTACAAGACAAAACATGTAATGTAATGTAATGTCATGTCATGTCATGTCATGTCATGTCATGTACAAGGATATTCATGGAGCGCTTTACCTTGCAAGAGCCAAAGCGCACATTACAGAAGAAAAAAGAAAGAAAAAAAAGAAAAAAAACATGATAAAATACTAATTCTAATTCAAAGCAAGCACACACACACACACACACACACACACACACACACACACACACACACACACACACACACACACACACACACACACACACACACATGCGCATGCGCATGCACGCGTGCGCACGCATACACACACACACACACACCACACACACACACACACACACACACACACACACACACACACACACACACACACACACACACACACAATCACGCAATCACACACACACACACACACACACAACACACACACACACACACACACACACACACACACACACACACACACACACACACGAAAAACTGACACACGCAGACCGACACACGAGCGCGTCAACACTAGCAAACACACACACAATGATAAGTTGATATCGTTGATCAGTCCGAGGGAAAAGATGTGTCTTTAGGGAGAATTTAAAAGTCTCTAAAGCGTCCGTGTTAGGCAGAGAAGGCAGACCATTCCACAGAGCAGGTGCTTGGTAAGAGAAAGATCGTTGGCCTGAAGTTTCAGGCGAGCGGAGGGATGCCGAAGCAGACGAGAATCGGTGGATGAGGGTAAGTTGCGAGACGGAACATAGAGATGGAGGAGGTCAGAAAAGTAGGAGGGAGCAAGATTATTCAGTGATTTGAAAACCAAGAGGAGAACTTTAAAGTCAATGCGAGACTGAATTGGGAGCCAGTGTAAGGATGACAGAATTGGTGATATGTGATCAGATCTAGAGGAGCGGGAGATCAGACGGGCGGCATTGTTCTGAACTTTTTGAAGTTTAAAGATGAGCCTTAAGGGACAAGCGGCAAGGAGGGAGTTACAATAGTCGAGCCGAGAAAAAGAGTCTTCAGGGCATTTTAAGTGAGGAAGCAGCGAACTGAGCTGATTTTACGAAGGTCAAGGTAGCAGGACTTGCACACATTAGAGGTGTTTGAAAGAGAGGAATTGCTCGAGTGTAACGCCGACGTTACGAACAGACACTGATAGATTTATCTCGTTTCCATCACTATTAATAGAACTAGGGAGAGAATGAGTTCGAAGCAATGAGGATTAGTTCAGTTTTGTCTGCATTAAGTTGTAGTTTGTTTATTGTGCATCAATGATTTAACATCGAAAATGCATGCTTGAGAAGAGGAACTTATTTCATGAAGCGACTGAAATGGGCAGAGATAGACAGCTAGTTGTCATCTGAAAAGCTATGGTGAAGGGGAGAGTTTGGCTAATAATGGCCGAGAGAGGCTGGGTGTATAGCAAAACAAAACCGGTCCCAGGACAGATCCCTTAGGGACACCAAATTGAAGTGCTCTTGCTGGAGACTTAACACCTCTCACTGAAATAGTTTGCGTGCGATCAAAAAGATATGAAGAGAGCCAGGAAGGACAGAACCAGAAAGACCAAAAGAAGTGTTGAGTCTTGGGAGGAGAATGGAGCGATCTATTGTATCAAAGGCAGCCGAAAAATATAGGAGTGAGAGAAGAGAGAAGAGAAACTTGTTCCATCAAGAACAGTGACGAGATCGTTTGCTATCTTGAGAAGGCTGTCTCGTGCTATACAGCCCGTAGCTGACTGGATTAGTACAATAGATTTTTACGAGAGATGTTGACGGCAAAAAAACCCCGGGGTCCCTACGTA
>CM031603.1:8972346-8978119 GCA_018398815.1 Conus ventricosus | reverse complement strand
TATGAGAATAAATGATCGTGCTGTCAAACGATTTGAACGAGAGAGTGGCCGTTTCGATGCTATGAAAAATATTCTACTCCAAGGTTTGCAAGAGGATGTCGCTGCAGACAGTTTAGACATGCGTGTCATGAAAACCTACGTCTTGAGGCGAGCGCGAGCAATATGGTGATCATGCGAACTTATTTGTATTTAATCTTGAAGATGTTACTTTGCTCTGCTTTTGATTCTTGCTTGTCATACTCTGAGAAACCTGACCACAGTTTATGGAAGATATCGTGCACACCAGAACATTTCGTAATTTCAGTTGAAAGTTGCTTGGCAACGTCCTTATCGTCTGCCTTTCGTCCCGAATATCGTCACTTCCAGTTCTCCCACAGCTTAAGAAGTCCGCTGATTGACTCAAACATTCTACACAGTAAGCAGTTCTCCTGCAGTTTAAGAAGGCCCGCTATCTCTCTATCTATCTATCTATCGGTCTGTCTATCTATCCAATTCATTGAAGTGTGTAAATAGATAGATAGATAGATAGATAGAAAGATAGATAGACAGTTACATCAGTATAAATACACATATGTAGATAGATAGATAGATAGATAGATAGATAGATAGATAGATAGATAGATAGATAGATAGATAGATAGATAGATAGATGAACATCCGATGTCAAGTTCTCAATCATTTATTGCCTTCAAGACAATTAAAACGAATCATTGTGAAACTGAGAACAAGTAATGAAATGTGTAAGTCACTCGTGTTATCAAGCAGGAAAAAAAGAGGGCTTACAGTTCCCTTTTCACCAAAGTTGAGCTGACGACACACCACTGTGGCTTCATTTCTGTCAAAGCCATGCTGACACACGGTGCCCCAGTCACTGCCATTCCGGCGGACTTCCAGACGACCCTCCCTCTCATCGGGCCCGTCCACTAAACGTACCTGAAGGTCTGTAGGGACAAACAGGGCCAGGATCATCAAAGTCAGCACACACGAGCGGGCACAGTAATACATTTGGGCTCAGAGAGAATGTTATTTACAGACTCACTGATTATTGATCTTCATTCCCTATGGCCCAGGCTCAGGAGAGTCAGCACACACGAGCGTGCATAGTAATACAACCTGGCTCAGAGTGAGTGTTATCTATAGACGCACTGATTAATAATCTTCATTCCCAAAGGTAACAAACGCGCAAGAATATGCTTTTCCCCAACCTTCTTCTTGTCCCTATATCACACAACATGGAACTGCCTATAGCGAATCGGTAGTGATTCATACCAACATAAAAGAAAACATGTATGTACAGACTGAAGTTCTCTCTCTCTCTCTCTCTCTCTCTCTCTCTCTCTCTCTCTCTCTCTCTCTCTCTCTCTCTCTCTCGCACACACACACACACACACACACACACACACACACACACACACACACACACACACACACACACACACACACATACACACACATACGCGCTCGATCGCTCGCGCGCATACACACACATAGAGACACGCACGCGCGCGCGTACACGCACGCACGCACACATTAACGCGCGCACGCCACACACACACACACACACACACACACACACACACACACACACACACACACACACACACACACACACACACACACACACACGCACGCACACGTACACACACACACACACGCACACACACACATGCACTCACGCACGCACACATGCACGTGCGCGCACACACAAACACACACACACACACGCACGCACGCATGCATGCACGCATGCACGCACGCACACACGCACGCGCACACACACATGCACGCACATATAAACGCACGCACACGCATGTACCTACACGTAAGCACACTCCACTGAGTATTATAATATTCCTATTTTGAAAGAGAATGTAAAAAGCATCAGTCTTCAGAAAATATCATCAGCATAGTCTAAGGAGTAAGGAGTCATGAGGCAGTCATGTTCAAGTCCACAAGCGAATACTCGTATTTCACACTCCAGGCCAACAGCCTTGTTCATTAAGCGAGAGTGGTTTTCAAAGCAGAGAGAGAGAGAGAGAGAGAGAGAGAGAGAGAGAGAGAGAGAGAGAGAGAGAGAGAGAGAGAGAGAGAGAGAGAGAGAGAAGACAGACAGACAGACAGACAGACAGACAGACAGACAGACTGAGTGAGACAGACAGACAGAGACAGAGACACACACACACACACACACACACACACACACACACACACACACACACACACACACACACACACACACACACACACGCATGTACGCACGCACGCACGCACGCACACACACACACACACACACACAAGAGAGAGAGAGAGAGAGAGAGAGAGAGAGAGAGAGAGAGAGAGAGAGAGAGAGAGAGAGAGAGAGAGAGAGAGAGAGAGAACGAACGAACGAACGAACAAACGAATTTTATTTTAAGAGGGTAGTGGATTAAGCATGAATACATTTTTTACATCCAGCCCTCTGGGGGGAAAAAATCGATATATAGTAAAAAGCAAATCAGAAAAAAATGCAACAATTCCTTGCATGGGAACCTTTGACAAAAAAGAAGATAGAAGAAAAAGAAACCAGTGAATACCACCACCCCCACCACCAAAGAAAGAGAGAGAGAGAGAGAGAAGAGAGAGAGAGAGAGAGAGAGAGAGAGAGAGAGAGAGAGAGAGAGAGAGAGAGAGAGAGAGATTGTGTGACATAACAAAGAAAACGAGCAAGGAAGGACAGTAACATCGTTATGAAACACCAGGCCAATCTCCTGTGCGCATTGATATATGCAATCCTCCTATCAGGGGGCTACAAATTGACCCTCACAGCGGATCTGGAAAACAGAATCCACAAGAGGCTGAGTTGCTACCGCAACACACAGCACATAGGATACACTATGTATGACCAGTCAACAAAGCAACATACAGCACATAGGATACACTATGTATGGCCAGTCAAAGCAACATACAGTACATAGGATACACTATGTATGACCAGTCAAAGCAACATACAGCACACTGGATACACTATGTATGACCAGTCAACAAAGCAACATACAGCACATAGGATACACTATGTATGGCCAGTCAAAGCAACATACAGCACATAGGATACACTATGTATGGCCAGTCAAAGCAACATACAGTACATAGGATACACTATATATGACCAGTCAACAAAGCAACATACAGCACACTGGATACACTATGTATGACCAGTTAACAAAGCAACATACAGCACATACGATACACTATGTATGGCCAGTCAACAAAGCAACATACAGCACATAGGATACACTATGTATGACCAGTCAACAAAGCATCATACAGCACATAGGATACACTTTTATACGGCCAGTCAACAAAGCAACATACAGCGCATCGGATACACTATGTATGACCAGTCAACAAAGCAACATACAGCACATAGGATACACTTTATAAACGGCCAGTCAACAAAGCAACATACAGCACATAGATACACTTTATACGGCCAGTCAACAAAGCAACATACCGCACATAGGATACACTTATATACGGCCAGTCAACAAAGCAACATACCGCACATAGGATACACTATGTATGACCAGTCAACAAAGCAACATACCGCACATAGGGTACACTATATATGACCAGTCAAAGCAACACACAGCACATTGGATACACTATGTATGGCCAGTCAATAAAGCAACATACAGCACATAGGATACACTATGTATGGCCAGTCAACAAAGCAACATACAGCTCATAGGATACACTATGTATGACCCAGTCAACAAAGCAACATACAGCACATCGGATACACTATGTATGGCCAGTCAACAAAGCAACATACAGCACGTCGGATACACTATGTATGACCAGTCAAGAAAGCAACACACAGCACATAGGATACACTGTGTATGACCAGTCAACAAAACAACATACAGCACATAGGATACACTGTGTATGACCAGTCAAAGCAACATACAGCAAATAGGATACACTATGTATAACCAGTCAACAAAGCAACATACAGCGCATAGGATACACTATAATGACCATCAACAAAGCAACATACAGCGCATAGGATACACTATGTATGACCAGTCAACCAAGCAACACACAGCACATAGGACACACTATGTGTGACCAGTCAACCAAAGGTCAAAACAGCAGGCCTCACGTTGACCCTTATGAAGATCTGCTTACGTCAGTACAGCACATAGGACACACTATGTGTGACCAGTCAACCAAAGGTCAAAACAGCACATAGGATACACAATGTATGACCAGTCAACCAAAGGTCAAAACAGCAGGCCTCACGTTGACCCTTATGAAGATCTGCTCACGTCAGTACAGCACAGACAATTACGCGCTATTGAGCCTGAATCACGCCTGGATGTGCGAAGGGAGTTGTGGAGTAATTAACTCAAACGTTGTTGACCAGAATTGAATTCCATGGCATAATCTTCGTCATAGTCATCCTTAGTGATCAGCTGTAATAGACGTCATACCCTCTGTGGCCCTCCAGAAATAAGACAAAATAAATTAATCCTTAAATAAGTGAAGAAACAGAAATAAAACAAAAAACAAATAGATAAATAAATAAACAAATAATTAAATAAACAAGTAAGTGAATAAATATGTAAACAAATGAATACGTAAATAGATGATAATCAATCAATCAATTAACCAATCAATCAATCAATCAATCAATCAATCAATCAATCAATCAATCAATCAATCAATATCAGACAGAAAGAAATACAAGACAAATGTATAACTGATGTTTTTAATTCAAAGCGAAAATTCAGTTACAGACTTTTGAAAGAAATGGAATTTGGATTATTTCAATATTCTAATATTCCATGCTTCTTAAAGTTATTTTTGCAGCGTTTGACATCTGCCTCTTCTTTTTCCGCCCCCATTTTATTTATCTTTCTTCCTCTTCTCTTTTGTAAGGGAAGGGTGAAAAGCGCTGTGTAGATCATTCTTTAAACCTTGAAACGACGGGTGATATTAAGAGAGGTGGAAACAGTATAAAGTAAATAACAAACAAGTAAGGTGTTCCTGCTCCAGCCACGGAATAAACTAAGTTTGGAGTTAAGGGCATGCATTTATTTCATCACGGGAGCAAGAGTTACCGTACTTGTTCCTTTTTACTGCTTACTGTTCCCTGGCTTATTTTATATTTATTTTATTTTCAATCAAATCAAGGTAACCTGTACTTGTTACATTTTGTCCGTGTACTTGTCTGACTATATTTATGATCAACAAGGCTGTGCCAGTCTTGAATAAAAAAAAAAATTTGTATTTGTTCATTTCTCCAGTTGTGTTGCTGAGTAGAAGTGTCCAGTAGGGGCATATAGACAAGCTGGAACATTCTCTCTGGGATGTTTCCTTTATTGTGTCTGTGTGTTCCATACTGTCCTATCTGCTCGCGATTCGGTGTCGAAGGCAGCATTTGCTTGGAGTTATGGGCGTGTGTTTATACCATCAATGGAGTAAGAGTTGCCATGCCTGTTTGTTATTTACTTACAACAATGAATATCAATCCTTTAATCCTATACTTACAACAATGAATATCAATCCTTTAATCCTATACTTACAACAATGAATATCAATCCTTTAATCCTATACTTACAACGATGAATATCAATCCTTTAATCCTATACTTACAACGATGAATATCAATCCTTTAATCCTATACTTACAACGATGAATATCAATCCTTTAATCCTATACTTACAACAATGAATATCAATCCTTTAATCCTATAAACGTGAAAAACCAAAAACAATACAACGGCAAAGGA
>CM031603.1:8957346-8964846 GCA_018398815.1 Conus ventricosus | reverse complement strand
TCCACACCAAGAAAACATTACTACACAGCAAAAATGAAACCTGGATCAGGAAAACCAACAGAAATTCAACATTCGACGTAACCATGGGATCATATGATGGTGCAGAAACATGTGAACTGGTCGGACTATTCATGCTGTCCAACATCAAGAAAAAACTCGGAAAACAAGTCGGACTATACAGAGACGATGGCCTTGCTGCACTGACCAACAACCCAAGAACCATCGAAAACAAGAAGAAAGAACTATGCAAAATCTTCCAAAACCACAACTTAAAGATTACCATTGAAGCAAACAAAAAGGTAGTGAACTACTTAGACATAACATTAGAGAACTGTATTATGCCGCTTCTAACTCACTTCCGCCCTCAAACCAGTTTTCGGGCGAAAGTGACCTAGAAGCGGCATAATACAGTTCTCTACTAAGCATGACTTTAATAACCGTGACTGAACGCGTCCATATACACGGTGGGTGCACTAGGCTATCCGATTACTTCGCAGTATGTTAATTACAGCGGGGAGTTCGTCAGCACAGAGAGAGGCGAGCTAAAGCCTGTTAAGGTCAAGTTGCCCTCCGTGTGGTGAAGGATTGCTTGTGGGTTTAAATAATATTTCTATTTAGACACGGAGGAGAAGCTAGTTTTGGAGCCATAGGCATACGTGCGTATGCACACACACACTTACACACGAACACACACACACACACACACACACAAACACACGCTCATACACGCGCGCGCAACAGAGAGAGACAGACAGACAGACAGACAGACAGAGAAGAGAGAGACAGAGAGGCGGGCAGACACACACACACACACAGAGAGAGCAGGGTAAACCAACTTGTTGGCACTGACAGCACAGACTGAGCGAGCGCATGGGCCGAAGGTGTTGGCACACACGAGACTAACACCAGGCTACTAACACAGTAGTCTCTTCAACACGGGACAGACACAGGAGAAGCAGTATCAACACTGGGCAGACACGGGACGAAAAGGTGACAACATGGGCCGGGGTAAACTGATCTAAAACAACAACAACAACAACAACAACAACAAAACCTGATTTGGGAGCTGTTCACAGTTTCGTGATGTTGACACACACACACACACACACACACACACACACCACACATGGGCACAGACAGACACTCATACACGCGCGCGCGCGCCTCACACCTGCTGACAAAAATCAATACTGCTGCCCCGCTCCTCCCCTCACCCCACTCCCTCACGCCGGGATTACAATATATTTCATCAGCATTACAATATATTTCATCATCTTTTTCTCTGCCGCCTGAGGGCGCTGTTAAAGCGCTCACATGACCAGTTTCCAACACCGGTTTCATCATTCTTCTACTGGCTTTCGGACGAGTAGGGCGTTTTTTATTGCGCTGTGTTCTGTGTTTGGTGTGTTATTTTAAAAAATGGCTACCCGTTTCACTGAAGAGCAGGCTCTCGCCATTGAATACCACAAGTTTTACCATACTTGCATGTCAGAGTATTTGTTGAAAAAAGAACGGGGTGAAGCATGTTCGTTACCGCTGAAACCGAAAAGAAGTATTGCTTTCCTAGAAGGAACAGAAAAAGAAAAAAGGGAACCGACTGCTTTGGAAAATGGACGACTATCTTAAAGGTTTGTTGGTTTAAGGAAATGAAAACGTTGAAGGCAATATTGTTGACCAAGATATAGCCAGTTTTAATATGTGTTTGACTATTGATGAGATGGTTCCTTATTTAATAAATGGCGCTGCATTGTTGAAAGTTGGCCAAAGCAAAACAATCCATCATGCGTTGATTGTTGGGCGTTGGCTTGAGACAGCCCAAGTCATGTTTAAAAAACAAAAAACGCATCAAACATGGCGTTTATTTCTTAAGACGCAGGTGAACATGTCTGATTCGTATGCTAGGAAACTTATTCAACTTTCTGTGTGTTTTTATAACTATCCTAAATTCCACAAGCTAGAATCAGTATAAATGAACTGTGTATCAAACGCCAAACCATTATTAAACTTATGCAACTGGATGGCGATTTTCGAATGTTCTGGCAAACAAACTAGATAGGGCTAGGCAGACCTTAGTACATCTACCAGTATGGAGAGGAGTAGTGCGTAGCCGGGTGGCGGCCTGTGGGGAAGTCAGCCTTGCTATAAATAGCCGTTTATACATGAACGCTATTTTTAGTGTAGAGGAGTGAGTGCTCTGCTCTGCGCTGTGTGTGTGTGGGTGCGGGGTGGTGGTGAGGTGGAGGCAGTGGTGGTGTGTTTCACTCTGTCGCCCACACAGCACCCCCTAGCTTTCTTCTTTTTTTCCTTTTTTTCTGTCCGCCACCACCGTTTCACTTCCTCGCTAAGCCAGCTCGCGGCAGACAGCGCCTCTGCTGACGTCACAACCCCCTCCTCCTCTCCCTCCCACCCCTTCCCCACCCCCCTCCCTTACAAACCTCCCACCTGTCGTCTTTGCTCGCTGCCTACGCCAGAGGTGGTGGTGTGCCGTTGGGAGCTGCTAACAGTGTTATTGTGAAGTGCAGCAAGAGGCCTGTGGGGAAATCCGCCTTGCTATAAATAACCGTTTATATATGAACGGCTATATTTAGCAGCAAGAGGCCTGTGGGGAAATCCGCCTTGCTATAAATAACCGTTTATATATGAACGGCTATATTTAGCAGCATGAGTCTAACAGGATGTAGTGGTGCTTGTAACTGGGACAGATGTGCCCCACCCCCACCCCACGCATGCACACCTCCTCCTCCCACCCCCACCCCACGCATGCACACCTCCTCCTCCCACCCCCACCCCACGCATGCACACCTCCTCCTCCCACCCCCACCCCACGCATGCACACACTTAAGTTCTTAACTTAAGTCACTTCAAGTCACCCAAGTTTTTTAATTAAGTTTTTAATTAAGTTTTTAATTAATACTTCAAGTTCTTAATAAGTTCTTGATTAAGTTTTTAATTAAGTTCTTGATTAAGTCACCTCAAGATCATAACTAAGTCATCCTTTAAGTACAACCAAGTTCTTATTAAGTTATCTTATAATTATCAAAAAAATACAATCTATGTTTTTATCTTAAATAGTAGATGTCTAATATAGTACACACACGTCTCAAAAAACACGTCATCGTTGAGGATGTCTTGCTCAGCGTTTTCTGCATAGATCTTAAGGAAGGTCTTACATCCGAAGCAACCGCATTGATTACAATTCGGGTCTATGGAAATGTCTTTTATAGACTCCATGTCTTTATTTATTGACTTCATCATTTTATAATACGCCATGATCTATTTTTATAAAAAAATTTAAAATATTATTCCATTTGAAATGGATTCAAAATGATGCTTTGTTATTGGCGGTTTTGGCGTGCAGTTGTCTCTTTCTGTATTTAATGGTTCAGATTTTTTTGATTGCTTTTGTTTCTGTTGCCATCGGTTATATATTTTATAGCCGCAATAACTGCCCCCAACAGCAGCAATGGCGCCAAAAATGGCAACAGTTTTAAGTTCAATATTCCATGGAGACTTTGGGGCCCTTGTATCACATGGAGTTTTTATAGCTGGCATTGAATCAACTTGTTCTGGCGTTGGCGGTGTTATGTTTTCATGATGAGGTATATTCTGTAACATTAATTTTTTTTGTCTGTTCCACTCTGCTAATTTTTTTTCCTGCTTCAACACGCCCAGGATTTTTAATGGTCTCCACCTGATTCAGCGTTTTCTGCTGATTTTCTAGCTTGGTTACTTTCTCCACCTGATTCAGTGTTTTCTGGTTCTGATGATTTTCCAGCTCGTTCATTTTGAAGGGAAACAAAATCTATATGATTAAAAGTTATTAATCCCATGATTAATGGCGATAACAATGTTCCAAATCTATAGTATAAATCACACCCTAGAGACTCTAATGACTTTGTTAAAACTGGATCTTGCGTTAAATCATACGTAAGATCTTGTTCAGAATCAATGGGAGCAAATCTACTGACTAGTTTAGTGTACAAACTAAGAACCGTTTGCCCCACACTTTTCACCATTCTAGACCCCAGCTGCGCTTCATACCTGTTATGATACTTTAAAATGTCTTGTGGCGACATCTGTTGAATCTGTTCTATGCTGAATTCAGTTCCGAGGAACTGTTTTGTTTTCCCACATGCTGCCAAAGAATACAGCCTCTCCTTTTTGGGCATAATAGCTTGGCCATCAGCTTGGTCATTCATAAGTTCAGGAAGGTTTAGGCTGCCTTGTAGCTGTAGGAGATCATCGCTGTTCATGTTTTTTATTAAATTATAATTATTTTATTTTATAAAAATGAGCACCGAAAAAACTATTGCCAACCTTGTATACCATTCTGCTGTTATTGGAGGCTAAGTGTAGGATACTCAATGCTCGGTAAAAGCTTGTTAAGAATTAAACCAGCAGATCTTGGCAAACTAGACTTTGAGGATTCAGCAAGCTGATTGCTATCATTGCAGCTTCGGTTGCTACGAAAGATTTTCTAGTTAAGCAAGGAATAATTCCAGACAATATAAATATGTAAGAAAAATAATACATTTATAAAAAAATGGCTTCACTCGCAATAATGATAGGCGGCGCTGTGGTGAATGCGCTTGCTTTTAGCGGAAGTAATTTCGCATTTAGTAAACTGCGGGATGACAGCGAGAGAAAAAAGACAATAACAAAGCTATGGAGGAACTAGCAGCTGCACAAGACGCCTTATGAAAAGCAGAGACTTGAGCAGTTTAGATTTTATTAATGACACCCTGAAAGAACAGGGCATGCAGCTTACACATTTAAAAATGTTGACCAAGCAATAAAAGAATATTATCTAGTAACAGGCAAACCGGTTCAGACATTGCCCCCCCCAAAATTCAGTGACTTTTATCAACCATCAGAAAAACAAAAGATGCAAGAAATCGCGTTTATTGTCGTTGGTATGACCGTTGTGTATTTTGTTGCACATAATATTGGCTGAATAAAAAATGAACAAAAATCTATTATTCGCCCAAAGGATATTGGAAGGGCATCACAGCAATTAAAAAGCTAAGCCAAGCAGCGGGAGTCAGTGAACAAACAGCAAAAGAATGGTTATCTAAACAAGCGATTTGGCAAATTTATTTACCAGCGCCTAGACGAATACAGAGACCACACTTTGTGAACGCAATAACCGAACGACACCCATCAAATGGATCTTTTATATTTACCCTCTGATAGGATTAGACGAAAAAGATTTAAGTACGCACTCACAGTCATTGACATGGCTTCAAGATATAAAGATGCGGAACCATTAACACAAAAAGAGTGCTTCTGCTGTTGCTGTTGCTATACAACTGATATATCAACGAGGGCCACTAACTTATCCTCGCATGATTCAAGTTGATGATGGAAAAGAATTTAAAGGCCAAGTGAATCAATTATTGTTGAAACATAGAGTTACCATTAAAAGAGGCATTCCGGGAGTTCACAGATCACAGGCTTTAGTCGAAAACTTTAACAAACAGTTAGCTGAAAGACTTTTCTCCTACCAGTATCACAGAGAGCTGATTGACAATTCTCGCAACACAGAATGGTTAGAAGACTGCCCTCAGTTTTGCGCGCAATGAATAATGAAGAATTTAAAGGGTTAAAACCAGTACAAGCAATTAAAAGAAAAACAATAAATGTTGTTGAAGGAGAGTCTTCATCCGGCAAACTATTACCGTTTGGTTTGAAAGTAAGGTACCTTTATTTACCGGGGGAAGCAGAAGGGACACTCGCATCAGGGCAACCGATCCAGTTTGGAGTGTTGACCCGTACGAAATAAAAAGAATTGTAAAAATGAATCCGCCCGTGTATTATTTACGAGAAACTGACACAACAAAACAACCAGCTCCTCAAAGATCTTTTGTGAAAGAAGAACTGCAGATAATCCCACCGGGCACAGTTCCGCTTTAAATTAATTTACGGTTCTCCAGTGCCCAATTGCATATAAAAACTCCGGATTAAAAAACACCCGTTTTGTGTTTGTTCTATCTAACGACTTCTTTGTTACAACTGTTGTGTTGATCTCATGTAGATTAGATCGCAGTTTTACGTTGTCATGATGAAAATCTTATTGCCAAACAATGCTTCTTTGTAGTTGTCATGTGATATGTTTGACTGCACAACGCTGCGAGATATTCCCTTTGCTTTCTTAATGATTTTCTCCTGGCTCGAAATACTGTACATTTTTGACCTTAACCCCACATACTCCTTGATCACCTTTCCAGATAATTCACCCTTCATCTTTCCTAAAACCTTTTCTGTTAACAGTTGAATGCAAAGGCGAATCTTTAGGGTAATCAGATGTATCATACCATCCCGCATGCCCTTTAGCCACTTCGGTTTCCATGTCTTTATAGATGTCTTCAGTGGGAATATCTATAACAAAACTGTCTGTATCTGTGTAAAGTACTCTGGACTCAGGATACGAGGGCTTAAAGTAGTCATAAAGAAACTCTAACATCAAAAGCTTGATAATTCTAAAACGGTAAACCCCAATAAATACGGGCTTGTCCAATTTGACTTTCTTTTTTTTCATCATTATGCCGAAAAGCTGATCATGAAATCTTCTAAAATCCTGATAATTAGGTTTTGAAGTCAGCTTAATTGCTTCGTTCTCTCTGGTGACCAATCTGACGTCTTTGCGCTTGTGCGGATTCTCCATAGTCTTTCCAAAACAGCTGTTGTTCATCAACTTGAAAAAGTCTTTTTCTGAAGCATCTGTGGATTTAGTTCTGAGATCAGTGTTCTTCATGATGTATGGTTTTCAGAACTGTTCTTGATCGAAAGCAATAATACGATGAACAGCTGTCAACTTCAAACCATGTCTTAAATAAAATTGTAGAAGTCTGTAATGACAGACATAATTTTTTTTGCCTCGAAGTTTGGGGCACAAGTTTAGGTGGCTCTCTTGGATCCATCTTTAGACTTTCTGCTGCTAATGGATAGTCATTATGCAGGTCATGGAGTTCATGAGGATATTCTAAGTCAACTTTTTAGAATGTATCCGCGCTGTTGATCAGGCGTCAAACTGCCCAACCACTTTAATGCCTTTGAATATTGTTCGGATCACCGCCTGTGTACATTTTGAAGTTGCGTAATGGAAGTGATTGCGCCATAGCCCATCCATACAGATTGTTTGCATCTAAATACATAAGATAGTTAGACCTTTTACTTGGATCATAGTAGTCCAAGTATTTGTTGTTTGCTTTACAGTAATGATGCGACGCCATACTAATTCCTCCACGCAATCCGTTTTCAATCAAACTGAATCATTGGTAAATCCGACAATAAATCAATCTGTACTCCAGTAAACTTTAAGAAAACGTCCCAGCTCATCCCAGGCGCAGAAATGTAATGCGCGGGATCCAGGCTGTAATGTTTCATGCAGGTCTTCCTATAATTTTCAAAGACGTCCGCCAACAAACATACATCTGCCATCAAGTAGGAGTCATGATAGTCTCCCATCGTTTTACACTCTAACTTCTGCCACGCATCTTG